>CAWUFW010002162.1:1200000-1800000 GCA_963921515.1 Calotriton arnoldi
TGTGGAAGGAGGAGTTGATGATGTCCCGGAGATGGGGTGCGATGGTGGCGTCGGCTTTGTTGAAGATGTGGTGTGGGCAGGGGTCGGTTGGTGATCCGGAGTGGATGGAGTTCATCGTGCGGGTGGTGTCTTCGGTGTTGATCGGGGTCCAGTTGCAGAGGGTGGTGGTGGCGGGCATTGGTTCGGCGGTAGGGTGCGTTGTTTGTGCGTCGAAGCTGTTGTGTATGTCGGTGATCTTGCGGTGGAAGAACGCGGAGAGTGAGTTGCAGAGGTCTTGCGAGGGGTGATGTCGTTGTTTCCGGCGCTGGGGTTGGAGAACTCTTTGACGATGCTGAAAAGTTCCTTGCTGTCATGGGCGTTGTTGTCCAGTCGTTCTTTGAGTGCCGACTTCTTGGTGGCACGGATCAGCTGGTGGTGTTTGCGGGTGGCGTGCTTGAGGGCGGTCCTGTTGTCTGTGGTCTGGACGAGTCGCCATGTTTTCTCGAGAGTGCGGCAGTTCTTCTTGGATTCCTTGAGTTCGTTGGTGAACCAAGGGGTTTTCTTGCTTCCGGGTCTGCTGGGAGGGTTTTTAGTGGTGCGAGGTCGTCGGCGCAGGCGGTCAGCCACTTGGCGAGGTTGCTGGCTGCTTCGTTTGGGTCCGTTGTGTCGGTGGGTGTGTTCTGGCTGAGGGAGGCGGTGAGCTGCTCGGCGGTGATCTTGCTCCAGCTCCGGCGGGGAGCCTGTTGCGGGTGGTGGTGGGTCGCAGTCTTTCTGAAGCTGAAGTGGACGCAGCTGTGGTCGGTCCAGTGGAGTCCGGTGGCGTGGCTGAAGGAGATGTGCTTGCTGGACGAGAAGACGGGGTCAAGCGTGTGGCCGGCGTAGTGGGTGGGCGTGTTCACCAGTTGTTTGAGTCCGAGGTTGGCGAGGTTGTCCAGCAGGGCGGTGGTGTTTCTGTCGTTGTTGTTCTCCAGGTGGAAGTTGAGGTCCCCTAGGAGGATGTAGTCGGCGGAGGGCATGGCGTGCGGGCTGATGAAGTCTGCGATGTCTTCGCTGAATAGTGTGCGTGGTCCCGGGGTCTGTAGATGAGGGTGCCTCGGAGGGTGGTCTTGGGGTCCGTGTGTATCTGGAAGTGTAGGTGTTCGGCGGCGGTGAAGGTCTCGTCGGAGTTAGTCGAGATGCGGATGGTGTTCTTGTGTACGATGGCGATGCCTCCTCCCGTCTGGTTGATGCGGTCCCTCCGGGTGATCTTGTATCCATCCGGGATGGCTATGGCGATGTCAGGCGCTGAGGAGGCGTTCATCCAGGTTTCGGTGAGGAAGGCGATGTCCGGTGCTGTTGCGTCGAGCAGGTCCCAGAGTTCCACGGCGTGCCTGTGGACGGAGCGGGTGTTCAGCAGGATGCATTTCAGGTGGTTGCTGCTGTTGCTCGACTTGGCGGAGGTGGTGCACGTCAGGGGGCAGGTGAATCGGCAGGTTTGGCAGGTGAAGGGTCCGTGGGTGCGTCTCGGTGAGGCTCGGTAGCAGGCAGGGTTCCGGCCGGCATTGAGTGCGGTGAGTGTGGCGGCGTCGTAGGTCCGTCGAGTGGTGTTGCATCGGTGGGATCCAGGGGTTCTGGCGCTGGGCGCGGTCCAGTCGCGGACGGGCGCAGACGGGCTTGCCTTAGGCGCGCCTCGGCGCGCCAGCGGCGCGCCCGCTGCGCACGTCCGCTGCGCGGCGCGTGCAGCGGCCGCCATTTATGGGGAGGTGGGAGGGAGGAGCAGCTGGGAGGCGGGAGGCAGGGGCAGCGAATGGGCAGTCAGGGGGCGGGGCCGCAGGGACGCAGCGGCGGGAATGGCGATAGGCAGCGAGGGGCACAGAAGGAAAAACGGGGGGAGAGCAGGCAAATCACGGGCACAACAACAGTGGGGCAGCGAGGGGCACAGAAAGGAAAAACGGGGGGAGAGCAGGCAAATCACGGGTAAACAACAGTGGGGCAGCGAGGGGCACAGAAGGAAAAACGGGGGAGAGCAGGCAAATCACGGGCACAACAACAGTGGGGCAGCGAGGGGCACAGAAAGGAAAAACGGGGGGAGAGCAGGCAAATCACGGGTAAACAACAGTGGGGCAGCGAGGGGCACAGAAAGGAAAAACGGGGGGAGAGCAGGCAAATCACGGGTAAACAACAGTGGGGCAGCGAGGGGCACAGAAGGAAAAACGGGGGAGAGCAGGCAAATCACGGGCACAACAACAGTGGGGCAGCGAGGGGCACAGAAAGGAAAAACGGGGGAGAGCAGGCAAATCACGGGTAAACAACAGTGGGGCAGCGAGGGGCACAGAAAGGAAAAAACGGGGGGAGAGCAGGCAAATCACGGGTAAACAACAGTGGGGCAGCGAGGGGCACAGAAGGAAAAACGGGGGAGAGCAGGCAAATCACGGGCACAACAACAGTGGGGCAGCGAGGGGCACAGAAAGTCAAAAACGGGGGAGAGCAGGCAAATCACGGGTAAACAACAGTGGGGCAGCGAGGGGCACAGAAGGAAAAACGGGGGAGAGCAGGCAAATCACGGGCACAACAACAGTGGGGCAGCGAGGGGCACAGAAAGGAAAAGGGGAGACAAGCAGACAAAACTGGCACCGGGGCCACAAGCGGAGGGCGATCTTACCTACAGGAGCAGCGGGCAGACAGCACAGGCGGAGCTGTGTGGTGGGGGAGCGACCTACCTGGCAATGAGGTGGAAGTCAATGAGACCCCCTGCGTTATCCACTTGGCACGGTGAGGTAGTACGATGGAGTGGCGCAGAAAGTGCAGCTATCAGATGGGAGGAGGCTCGGGGTTTGCGCAAGCACCCGATATCCATGGAGTGGGATATTATGCTGGAGAGCTTTAAAGCTATAGACCTTCATCCCCATCTTGCCACTCCAGATACACAGTAACTTGTAAGTCAAACCACAACAGACTGGGCTGCAACAGAGCGAATGGGAGTTCCACACACCCGCACAAATCGAATTGGAACACTAAGCAACTTTAAGTGAGAGCAATCGACATACCAGACAACGGACATGATGGGCCAGAACATGGGTGGGGGAGGGTGGGAAAGTGGGTAGTTGTTACTAGTTGTATTGATAGCCCTATTCCAAATACAGATACTTCTCAGTTATAGCACCATACGGAATGCTATTATAACAAATTGAAAATGTGCTGTATCTGTATGTAGGCACTGCAACAATCTCGTTTGAATATGACAAGAAACATAAAAAAAAATGCTTGTAACTGTTGCATGAGACACTATGGCAATCAATAAAATTTGTTTAAAAAAAAAAAAAAGAGTTTACGGCCGGGCAGATACACAGAAAATGTAACAAGCTTTCGTCAAATCGACCACAAAGCCGGCAGAGAGAGTTCAACCATCTATGTTCCCAGGGCGGCACCTGGTCTTATGAAGGAAAGGCTCCCATTCGTGTTATTAAATAAAAGTGCTGGATGGTTTGGGAAATGTGACACATGAGGTATGGTGGGGGCCCCCAGCTCCTGTAAGATTGTAAGACTGACCAGCTGTGTTTTTTTTTGTTTTGCCAATTCACCTTTATCCATCAACCATGATTTTAATTTGGCAGCTTTGCTGGCAATTTTTTTTAAATGCCGTGTGGCTAATCTTTAGCTCCCAGGCCTCGTGTAAGTTGAGGGATGAGAAAGCTTGGCGGAGCACAATTGGCCAGCTGTTTTTGATTGTGTGCTGGCTTTCCATTTAAGACCAACACAAAGCGGCCAATGACTCGGGTTGGGTGGCTCTCAACTTCCAGCACGGTTTAATTAGAGAAGCCGATCTCACCGGGAGCTAGTGCTTGAGTCCGAATTCCAAGCGCACTTGAGCTTGGCTGGTGTGTCGTGTAATGCGGTAAATCCTTTTGAACAGGACAGACTGTAAAGTGTTAAGAATCGTTGCGTCTTTGCCATTGAGGAGTTCCGAACCATAAGTCAAAGACGGTAAAAATTTGGCGCTGATAATCTGCAATAAGTATGACTGAGACAAACTACCCATTTTTTTGTTTATTAGATTGAGGGCAAAAAACAGTTTGTTTGCCAAGGCCCTTCGTTGTGCAAAATGCTTTTTGAAGTTTAGTCTGAAGTCCAGTTCCACCCCTAGATATTTGTAGGTATTCACCTGTTCGATTTTATTGCCAGCAACATTCCATATAAATTTGAAGTAATGCTATCTGAATGAATGAAAGTTTGTTGTTATTAGTTAATGAAAACCATCACAATACAAATTAGTTGTACATATAAAAGAGGTCCTTTTTAAAATAATAAGTTTTCTTAAAAACATAGGGGCCTATTAGCAATAACCGGCGATAATTATCGCTAAGCGCAGTTAGCGCTTGGATAATTATCGCCGGCTATCGCAGGTTTCTATCGCGGAGATAGCGTGCTATCAGCAACGCTTATCTCCTAAGCGATAGAAACACTGGAGAACAGTGTGAATATCGCTTGAAAACAAGCGATATTCACACTGTGACCAGTGTTAGCTAGGTGATAGGGCGAGGGGGATTTAGCCATGTAATCCACCTCCCATTGGATTACATGGCTAAGTCAGGTCTGGACCAGGCGTTCACAAACCAGCGCTAAACGTGTTTAGCGCTGGTTCGTTAATCACCTCCCCTGCCTCGCTAATAGGCGATAGCGAGCTTAGCGACTGTTTCCAGTCGCTTTTAGGTTGGGAACTCCTAAATATCGCTGGCATGCAAAGCGGCACCCAACCCGGTCGCTATCGCCTAGAAGCTGTCGCTAACAGCAGTTAGCGACAGCTTGCTAATAGGGCGTTAGAATTATCGTCGCTTTAGCGGGAAAAAGTCCCGCTAAAGCGGCGATAGAGCCCTTGATAATATGCCCCATAGATTAATATTGCTACAACACAGGAAAATATTGTGGTCTTATTTAAAACATGACATTATAAAATTCCTTCAATTCATTGTTATGGATACTCTTCACCGTTATTATAAAGTGGCATATGCATCAGTATAAAATTCCACAGCTCCAAATGTTAACATCCTGCTACTGTTTTAATATCATATCAATGTCTTGTGCTCATAAGGCGGGGAAAATTCCTTATGCTGTAGTATGCAGCTTACAATTCTGTTTGACTGCTTTGTCGTGAAATTGTAAAAACTTCAAAAGTTTGCAGTTTAGCTGAGGATCTGTAGGATCCAGACTTCTCATGATGGCTGTTCTGCACGTACGGATCCCTCTCTCATTAAATAAGCACTTTAAAAGTGTACGGCGTACATTATTCAGTTTGGGACATAAGCTGACCAAGTGCACAAAATCCTCGTTTGGGGCATCACATAGTCTGCACATTTTTGGTCCTTTATATCGCCATACTGGTTTGTCTGACAAAGATGGCAGTTCACCTAAGCGCATAGCCAATAATTTTTTCTTGAAATACACCAGATAGGTTAGGTGTAGGTAAGTCGCCGGTTGTGTTAAGAATCGTTGCGTCTTTGCCAGGGAGGAGTTCCGAACCATAAGTCAAAGACGGTAAAAATTTGGCGCTGATAATCTGCAATAAGTATGACTGAGACAAACTACCTATTTTATTGTTTATTAGATTGAGGGCAAAAAACAGTTTGTTTGCTAAGGCCCTTCGTTGTGCAAAATGCTTTTTGAAGTTTAGTCTGGAGTCCAGTTCCACCCCTAGATATTTGTAGGTATTCACCGGTTCGATTTTATTGCCAGCAACATTCCATATAAATTTGAAGTAATGCTGTCTGTTTTTTGGCAAGAAGCAGATGACTTTGGTTTTGCTGTAGTTTAGCTTCAGGCCTAAAGATTCAATTATACTATGTAGAGTGGTGATTTGACGCTGCAAGCCCATGGAAGTCCGGCTGAATAAAACAAAATCATCTGCATATTATAAGCTGCGCACTGGTCTTTGTGCGAGTTTTGGTGGGTTGCTTGAGACTTCAGATAGCAGGGTGTCCAGGTCTGCTGTATAAATATTAAAAAGGCACAGGACGATAACACATCCCTGTTTGAGGCCAATGGGTGTGGGGATCTTTCTGGCCATTCTATCACCCTTACCTATTTTAATTTGTACCCAGGTGTCAGAGTATAGATTAGTGATGGCTTTGAGAAGGTTTGGGGGCACTCTACATTTGGCCAATTTTGCCCATAAGAGGCCTCTCGGGACCATGTTGACTTTTAGGTTGACAAAACAAGTGTATAGATTTGAGGCTTTATCGGTAACGTTCTCGATCATGAGGGTGAGAGCCAGGAGGGTAATGATGGTACTCATGCCTGCCCGGAACCCCGTTTGGGTGGCCAGGATGATTATTTTGGCCGATGCCCAACGCTTCCAGGTCGATCAGAAGATTAATGGCGTAGAATTTTGCTTCAACGTCGATCAAGGCGATTAATCTATAATTTGTCGGATTTGTCCGTGAGCCTGATTTAAAAATGGGGTGAAGAATGCAACCTCTCGATGATGATGGAATTATGTTGGCGGTGAATGCCAAGTTGAACAGGGGGTAAGGTATGATGCCCAGAAGGCCTAGTCGTATTTGAATACTGCATTGGAAAGTCCTTTCTTTCCTGGTGCCCCATCTGATCTCAGTTTCTTCAGGGATTGTCCCACCTGCACTTCTTCCAGCCACTTAGCGGCAGGCGAACTTACATTGGGCAATTCGCCCTTGGTGGTTACCTCTTTTGGTGTGGCACTGTGGGTGGATTTCTCAGGGTGGGATGCTTCGATGTGCTCTATCCAGTACGATTCAGAGATGCCGGCATTGTGATGGCAAGGGCTGCTGTTTGCAAGGGTGTTGATATCTGCCCAGAACGTTTTGCTGTTTTTTGCTTGTGTATAACAGTTTTATCCATATGTTTTCCTGATGGGATCTTTTTGCCACCCAGAGTGCCTTCTTGTAGGCGCGCCTTAGGGCAGCAATTTGCTCTGTTATATAGTGATTAGACGTTGAATGTTTTTGCGCAACTGCCTGATTTCCCTGTTAGTTGATCTCTTTGCTCTCTGAAGGGCTGCAGTGAACCAGGGGGCCCCTTTAGTTGTTTTGAGGGTCTGTGGAATATTTGCTGGCCAGTTGAAGACCAGACCTGCTGTTAGGAGTTCCCAGTTGGACCATGTCACCGGTTGTGGGGAATTTGTTTGAGAAGAGAATGTGATGATGAAGTTCATAATGCCTGCTGCCATCCTTCCGTTCCAGGCCCGGTGTTTTCGATTGTAGGCTCAAGGATAGGCGATTAAGTCGATTGTTTCTGGGGCTCTTGATAGGTGTATGAGAAGTTCGACCTGCTGAGGAAAGGGGTAATTTTCTATTCTTGATTTTATAGAAAAAGATCCAATTTTATCGAAGGACTCTAAGTACACAAGTGTGTAGTCTAAAAGGTATGTGGTTTTGTTGAAGCACCTTGTGAACGCAGCCTGTTAGTCTTGTGGAAGGCGGTCGTTGAGGGCACACAGGCCGATTGCTTCTAGAGCTGTAATGCACAATTTCCCGAGATGATCAGTTTTTTGATACTTTGTTATTACCGAAGGTAATTGTTTAATAGATGGCCCGAGGAGCCATTAGTTTGCCTCTTGGGAGTCTGTTTGTAGTAAGTGCATGTTAAAGTCTCCAGTCAATATGATTTTGTATTGTGGGAATGTCTTCTGGAGTGATTTTAGGATTGATACTAGTGAGAGGATCTGGTCCTGTTTGTTCTTCCTAGATGGATGAATGTAAACATTGCAAAGTAATAAGTTGGCGTCCGCGGTGTTGGTTTGTGGTCCTAGGTCTTGATGAGGTGAGAGTTTAAGGCATTGCGCCCATGCCAGCCCAAGGTGACGCAGCTGGAGGTCATTTGCTATGTAGATTGAGAGGCCTCCTGCTGCTCAGCCCTCTTTAGATGTTTTTGTTGCTTGGTGTTGGTACTCTTTGAAACCTCGATTGGTGTTGGGTCCTCTGCCCAAGTTTCTTGAAGGAGGAGGATGTCGAACTCTTGTAGAAACAAAATAAAGTTTGACTCCCACACCTTGTTTTTAAGGCCACTCACGTTCTAAGAGCAAAGCTTCAACAATTGGTTTGAGGGGGTCAATATAGTGCCCAATGATGATCATGCCATTCGTCCTGATTGGGTACGGGCCAGTGGGCTTTTTGCGAAGACCTGTGATGCACAGATTCTCGGTGTTAATAGGGTGTTTTCCGACTGGGCCTATTGCGCCCCTTAGAGTGATGGCTGATGTGCCAATTCTCAGGTAATAATTCTGCTGTAGCTGTAACAGGCTGGGGTACCTCTCTGGCTCAAACTTTTTGAATTCGATGCCCCAGTTTAAGAAGCAATCTCTTTGGTGCCAAACCATCGTAGCTGTTTTAGTGTTGGCCCAGGTGACGACCATGTTTTCGTGCCCTGCCCTCTCTTGATCGGGTTTGAACTCAGTGCCATCTATGTCTTCTGTTTTCACATGGCTCAAGGCTTCTATTGTATGAATGAGTTTCAGGATTGCACTTCTGTTCAGTGTGTCATGGCGTCCTCTAGACCTATAAAGAGGAATCATTTCTAGTCTCCGTGAGGTGACTCCATGAGTTTCGGAATGAATCAGGCGCTGGATGCTATCATTGGGGCCTGACTCAAGAGATGAGTGAGCTTGTTGTCTGTCCCCAGGAGGCATGCGAGTAATTTGCTCCAGCATTTGGGGAAAGGGATGGTGGTCGCCCTGGTGAATGGCAGTGGCTGAGAGAGATTGAGAGAAGGAACAAGCTGGGATGGATGGCATTGCCTTTGGATCGAGTGAACAAGGGCATGTTGTGATCTGTGGGTTGGGCAGTGCCTCAATATGATCTTGTGCTAGCTTCATGTGCTGTAAAGCTGTTCGCACCTCCCCCAGTTGCTCACTTTGGGGGGGCGTGTGTGCTGTAGAAGATGATTGCCTGTGCAGATTTGCACCCGCTAGCTTTGTCTCCCGCTGGGAAAAATCATGGCCTTTTAAGGCCATGTGCTGGAGCCTTGGTTTTCCAGTGATTGGGCTGACGTGGCCAATTGATTTATTATTGTGGTCTAAGCCAGATTTCAGCTGCTGCGGAGAGGGTTCCGTTTGGATCACCAGTTCAGGATCGCAATCTCCTTTGCTGTTTTGTGTTGTCGTTTTGCTGGGCTGCGCTTTGTGCATTTGAAAAATTGGGTACACCTCCGGCCAATGGTGAGAGTCTCTGAGCATTAACTGGTCAGTGCAATGTTGTGGTGTTTGGGGGGTTACTGATCCTATATGGAGGTTGTTCCTGGCTTTCCTGAGGCGTTTACATTCCCTTTTGGTTAGGGGAGTTTGCTGATGTTGAGCAAGGCCCTCAGAGCGAACCGGCGATGCCCCACCTTGAATTTTGTTTGTTATTGGACCCGATTGGTGACACACTATTGACGGAGTAGGAGCTGCCTCTGCGGCCCATAAGACCTTGGTATCATTCTTCGATGTTAGAATTTTGGTGGGGGATAGTGGTGCAGGGCTTTCCAGGTTTACTGTAGTGGGAATTGATGCTGCTGCAGGCAGCTTGGAGGATTTAACTTCCATGAGGATTTCAGACAGAATACTTGAAATTGCTGTTAGGTGATCCAGGGTGGCGACGCATTTACAAGAATGATATGCTGTCTCAGGATCTTTTTGTACTCGCTTTATTAGGCTATTTAAGTCCTGAAGGTTTTGTTCTATGCCTGAAACCTGCGTGGCCAAGATGTTCAATAGTTCCACTTGAATTTCAAGTTTTTCTGAATGGAATTTAAGGGCCGATGAGATCACCTCCATTGTATTTATAAATGGTGTCCACAAGGGTGCAGAGGACATTGGGGACGATACGGAGTGCCGAGCTGGCTTGCTTTGTAAGTTGCTTTGTGAAATAAAAGAAGATGCATTACTCTCGTGGGATTTATTATGTATGGACATATCTTCTGAGGTTTCTTCATTAATGTGATTGTGACTGGCGGAGCCCTTTTCACAGCAGAGTCTGATTGGGGAGAGCAGGGCGTTGTAATCGTGCATGAGACCGGAGATTGCAGAAGTGTTTTAATGAGCCACTGCTTCATCCTGTTTCTCATTGAATGGACTGAGTAACAGGTCCTTCCACTTTGGTGAAGTCTCCAATAGGTGTCCTGGGTTTGTGGGGTCTGACACTTTGGTGCAAGGGGTGGAATGGTTTGAGGAAATTAAGCTTGGGGAGTGATGTATGGACTGGTTGGACCCAAGAGTGGTGGCTGAGGATGGGCCTTTGGATGGGGACCAATTTTGCTGTTCATGTTCAGTGGAATGAACTTGTCTTTAACAATTGTGTGATTGGAGGGAGTTATTAAATAGTTGCCTGTTGGAGGATCAGACAGGATTGGGTGCGAGGGATTCAACGTTGGCATGACTTGGATCTTAGGGGATTTCAAGAAGTCCGTGATTTTTAAAATCCTGGGGCGGTTGCTTTTTGCTGAGTGGTCCAGCGAAGATAGCGTGAGGGGTTCAACTGTGGAAATGTTATCGCCTTCGGCTGTGTGGGCAGTATGAACTGACTGCGTGAGTTTAGACTTACCAGGGCATTTGTTTTGTAGTTTTTAGGGGTTCTCGAGATTTGCTTGATCTCATAATGGCTCAAGGCAGGTGTAAGGTGCTTTGGTTATGTTGATTTTATTTTTTCCGGTAGGCTGTCTGTATCTGGTCAGCGCAGCTCAGCTCAACTCCGCACTTGTGAGCTCTTAAGTCCTGGCTCGCTTAATTGAATCGTGGACCAGGCGTCCTGCTTAGTTACTTGCCTACCAGGAGTTATTGAGATAGTTTGGAGTTGATTAGCCTGCTTGATTTTCTGCTTTGTTTCTGCTTGGGGGCCACTGGAGTGGGTGGAACCATGGGCTCGCCAGGTGCCTGGAATGGTCTGGATTCGCCCGGGGACACCCAAGGTCGCCAGGAACTAGGACGTGGTGTTTCACCTTTCAGCATTATTACACCGCATCTCCGATGTCTAACGAGATATTCAAGCTTTGGCGGGAAAACAAACAGCAAAAAAATTTCACAAGAGTTCCAATTATGTCACTACTATGCCTCCAAGTGCATGTTTACACGCATTCCACTGGACTTTCTCATGCCCTCTTATTTCCAATCACCCCCGCCCCCAGTTTCAAGCAAATGAGACTCGACTCATCTTCGATCGCCCCTTTGCATCATGATTGCGTTTATACAGTGAGTCGTGTTATAGTGAATGTCATTAATTAAAGTGTCCACTGTTGCGCATATTGTTATGGCCTGGTACTGCCTAAGTCCCCTTTTACTTTTAGACCTAAGACCGCCCTTGGATGTGGACTCCCTCCCTCCTCCAAGGCAAGCACTTCAGACCACACTCTTTTGGATTAGGGGGAGTAACCCCCCCCGGCCATATTTATTACATAATTAAAACATTAACTTATTATTTACATTATGTACAATTACGCAGAAAGTCCAGATACATTGATAGATACATGATTTTACTTGGCTAACTTTAACATGTTTCTAGTACACATCTGGTAAACCAGGGTTCTCCAAAGTCGGTCCTGGAGGGCCGGATCCATGCCAAATTTTTAGCATATCCCCATTTAGATAAATGTAGTTATCTTAAATGGCATGGATCCGGCCCTCCAGGACTGACTTTAGAGAGGTCTGTGGTAAACTATCAAAAGAGCAGACGCGATTATGGAGTGTCCAGGTATGACCTCCTGTGGATCTGGTCTAACCACGCGTACTGCTTCTTCTGCTATGTAGAGAGAACCGTTTGAAAATATGGGGCAAAAATAAGTGCTTGTCATTTTCCATAATGTTATGTGATTTTTGCAGAATGGCCATTCCACTGCAGTTTTTTTTTGTTTCTTCCCACACTAGGTAATAAAAGCTACGACAATCCTTAAGTTTATTTTACAATGTTTCCCGCACGTGCAGACGAAGGTGTGGGGTCGACTCTCCATGAGGAAGCGGGCACTGCAGTATATCCTGCACTATGGATGCAGCGTCTGCTAGGATATCCCTTGGCTGGATGAGAGCAGAAGTCCCATGTGCAGCTTTAGGTGCCGCACTGAAAGAGGGGGCGAACAGTGCCAAATATGCCCACCAGAGCACTCAGGCACTTCACAAGGGTTGCACGCGTGTAAGAGTGTCATTGACATGCACATGACCTTGAATAAAGATGTTGCGTGGTGTGGAACCTAGTGGCTGTGAGTGTACCATCTGCACAAGTCATACCTGAATTCTAGTGTCCCAGCGTTTATGACACTGTTAGCCAGTCCGGACTGGTCCTACCGGGCATCAGGCGTTTCCCGGGAGGCTGGAAGAGTGGGGTGCGCTTCTGTTACTGGGGTCCGGTTTTACAGCAGTTTTAAAAGTGCTGCAGAGTTCCTTGTATATCCAACAGTTTTTAGGTAACAATAAAAGTGCCAAGATAACTCTGGTGATTAATGTACCTGAGAGATGGGAGTTTTGTCTAGTGGCAGTTTTGACTCATCTAAGGTAGCGCAGAGGGTTAATATGCCTGCTGCAAAGAGCGTGTACTATGTAGATTATAGAACAGTGTTTTATGTGCATAGCTTAATAGGTTACTGCTTTTGTCACAGGGAGCCTTTTGTTACTGTGCAGTTCATAAGTTACAATCGTAATCTAGGTTAGAAAGTCTTTTATTAGCTTAATTTTGCTAAAAAGGGTTTCTTTGGGTAGAAATACATTTTTAGGTCGAGCCTGGGCAGTGCATGCTTTGCTGTATTCTAACATGGACTTAAAGCCCTGCCCACTCTCTGCTCATATTTTTTATTGGCTTGTGTCATTGTCCTTCGTGAACGCTGGCTTCTGATTCGTTAATAGGCTTGTTAGTCCCTCCTTACTACCGCCTTGTCTTCATTTGTAATCTCCCATGAGGACTGGCCCTTTTACTTCTGTTGTTACACGGTATGTCTTATTTAGTCTTCAAGCAATATTTTCTTTAACGAGTTTCTCCTACTGCAGGCATGACATGCTTTTCTTGCAACATTCAGTTTGCCATGCAAACTTTCACTTTCCAAGCAGCCCGGGACAATGGTGCCCGCTTCTTTGAAATGAAATAGGTCTTGCATTTACAAGAGTTTGAGCTATTGGCATTGTAAATGACAATGCCTTTTATTTGTGTTAATGATCAAAACAGATAAAAAGGCATTGTCATTTACAGTGCCAATAGCTTAAACTCTCGCAAATGCAAGACCTATTGCATTGCAAATGCTTGTTTTATTACAGTTGAGGCTGTCGATCCTCATTACAGCGGCCACGGAAACACTTGCTCGCTCCTTTTGTGGCTGCTTCCATTTATTTAGCAAATTTTCGGCGGGGCATGTGGTGGTCCTTCAACCACTAGTGGACGTGCGATCCTAGGGTGCTTTGCACCCTTGCTCTGACTGAAAAACATGAATTGCAGCATGTTTCGGAACTTCATTAGTAAAATCCTGCCGAGTGCCTCCGATAGCAAGGTGAGCTGGCCCCATTCGCCTGGAGTCTGAATGCCCTAAGGGTCCGTTCTAATATACATTGGAGTTCTCACTCCTGTAACTAACAGACACAACCCAAAGGGTAACATCATCCCATCTGAAATCTACTTGGGCGAAGGTGTCTGCATAGGTCTCTGGTGTGTCCTTAAACAGCACATTGGGTGATAGTAGCTTCTCGCCACCCAATCAATTAATCAATCTATCAGGCGTTTGTTGAGCGCGACTACTCACCCGTAAGGGTCTCAAGGCGCTGGGGGTGGGGATGAGGTGCAGGTTCCAGTCCATCAAGGAGGGGGTCTGTCGAAGAGCCAGGTTTTGAGGTTTCTTGCGAAGATGGGGAGCAATGTTGTCTGTCTGAGGTGGAGCGGAAGGGCGTTCCAGGCTCTGTCCGCGAGGAAGGAGAAGGAGCGGCCATCCGATCTGGTCTTTCTGGTGCAGGGGACCACGGCGTAGGAGAGCTGGGCTGATCGTAGGGTCCTTTGGGGTGCGTGGAATTTGAGTCGGCTGTTCAGGTATGCTGGTCCGGTGTCGTGGAGGGCCTTGTGTGCGTGGTTGAGCATCTTGAAAGTGACTCTAGCCTCAATGGGGAGCCAGTGGAGTGTGCACAGGTGTTGGGAGATGTGGCAGTGTCTTGGCAGGTTGAGAACCAGTCTTGCGGCTGCGTTCTGGATGTTCTGTAGCTTGCGGGTGAGGTTTTTGTTTATTCCGGCGTAGAGTGCGTTGCCGTAGTCGAGTCTGCTGGTGACCAGGGCTTGAGTGACGGTTTTTCTGTGTCCACATATTCCTGGGTTCCCCCCAGTTTTACATGACATCTCAGCCCATAGCCACCCATGGGTGCATTCTCTCCTCTTGCACAGTCTCCGGAACTTATCTTCATGGAGGAGTACGACGACTGCTACACTGAGGAGGAGGAGATTTCCTAGTTTCCTGTCACTGGTGATTTCTGGGATGCAGTGGATGCTTCAATCCACAAGGTGGTCTTGGATACAGTGGCACCCTTAGAGAAGAAACCCTTTGAGCATGCACAGAAATTCCTAATATCCCTCCCAGCGTGGGAAGAACTCCCAGGGCCCTCGGCTCCCTTACCTCCAGGGCTGGCCACTTCCCCCACTCCCGAGAATCTGATTGAACAACCCCAGACCTCCGGGGTGGACCTGGATGCATTTGCCAGGCTTAAAAAAGCATTCCTGGGGCATGCTACCCCCCAACCTCAAACTGAGGTACCAGTCCTCATGGGCCCTAAATGCACTGTGCATAAAAACTCCATTCAACTCGTTTGAAGAGTTTTTCCCATGCGCGTAGAGCGCGGAGTGCCGAAAAACTTGCGTAGCGACAGGTCACTACCCTCAAATTGAGAAACCTGCTGCTCGCGTTGAGGAAGCCGCCGCTCAAGTAGAACATCTACTGGAGTGGGAGAAAGAAGCTGAGCACACTTGCACCTCTTATGGTGCCATTTGCACTGATGCAAGACTAACATCTGGTGCTAAAAATCAGAGCAAGCCGCTTGACTTACCTCACTCTGATGCTTGCGGAACTCCAAGGAACGCAGAGGAGTTTTTTTGTCACTTCGTGGAGTTCCGCCCAGGCCTAGCTTTAAACCACGTTCCCCTACCCCTCCCCTGATGGCTCCCTTACTCGGCTGGAAGGCGATTCTGATCATGAGCAGCCTTGGTGCCCGACGACCACTTCCCCAGTCGGGATGAGACCAGCCTCAGAGGGCTCCCACGGGCCGGTATCAGATATGTTAGATCTTGAAGAGCTGATGCATCCCTGCTCCTCTGAGTGGGCTCCTAGGGACAAGGTAGACACTTACTTATATTACAGATTATGCAAGCCCCATGACAAGCAGGTCAGGAACCACCTTAGGGCAGAATGCCCCCGTCTGTCACTAGAAGGTACGTTCGCTGCCACCCCACACATCAACACCCGAATGGTCATGCTTCTGGGCAAATACATTAGAATCCCAAGAAGAGGATTGACCACTCCTGGTGGTCATGTCAGGACAAGCTCCTTGACATTACAAGCCCCCTAAAAAATATTCTCAATATGGCGGAGGACGCCAAGGCCTCGTGGACTCTAATCCCCCCAGAAGTCTTGTCCGGCTGGGTTCAGTGGGCAATCATTTTTCTAGGCAATGCCAACTCCGCCCTCTCTACCGAGAGGTGCAGATCCCTTCTCATAAAAATCGACCCGAAATTGGGGGATTTGCCCACTTCAGAAGCAGGTCAGGTGGTGCAAAGTGGGCTCTTTGGCGATCCTTTCATTAAAGAGCTCAGGAAATTTGTATCCACTTCAACTCTTTAGATAAAGCCCAATCTCAAATAAAAGAATTTCCAATCCCTGGGTTTTCACCAGGGCCGGCTGCAGCAGGGATGCTCGGCTGGTCACGCACACACCTACACTTCACCAGAGTCCAGCCCTCACAAAGAGACCAGTGGCAAGTCTCATCACTGTTCGGGAACTTATACTCGACCAGAACCTACCAGCAGCGAAGAGGCGCTTGCAATGGTTCCGGAGGTGGTGGCCCTTCCACCAACTCCCACGGTAAGTCTACACCTTCTTTCCCATAAATGTTTGGGGGGCTGTTTGGCATCTTTTCGTGACAACTGTTGGGATCTCACATCGGAAGCCTGGGTGCTCCAAACTGTCCAAAGTTTCTACATCGAGTTCTGTGGGTCCCCCTTCCAACCCGACCCCCCATCCATTTTTTAGAGCAAGAGGCAGTTCTCATTCAAGTGGAGATACAGGAACTCCTGTCCAAAGGGGCCATTCTTCCGTCCCTTACTCGCCCTTCAGGGTTTTTGAGCAATCTGTTCCTGGTGGAAAAAGAGAGAAAGTGGTCAACGCCCAGTAATCAACTCCGGGAATTCAACAAATGGTTGGTCTTCCGCCATTTCAAGATGGAGAGCATCCACCTCCTCCACGATCTTCTGAGGCCTAATAATTAGATGGTAAGATTGGATCTCAAAGATGCCTAGCTCACTGATCCCATCTTCCCACCCCATCAACTGTTCTTACAGTTCAAATGGAAGGGTCAGACCGTGCCTCCCTTCCTTTCGGCCTATCCTCGGCATCCAGGATCCGCATGATCATCTACTTAGATGACATACTCCTCAAGGACCTCCAATTCCAGGGGTTCATACAGCAAGAATTTGGCCTTGATTACCTCCCAAAATCTCGCATTCCTGGTGTTCGTGATCAACTTAGTAGTCACCACACTGAGTCTACCATCCTGAAAATGGCCAAGATTCGGCACGAGATAAGCAGGAACTTTATAAATTGGAACCCTACCTGCGTCAGATCATCAGAGTGTTTGCTCTCCTCTTCGATCCAGGCCATCTTCCCAGGCCCTATGCACATCCATGCCCTCCAGCACCCGAAGGTGTCCCCCCTTCACCATGGTATCACATACTCTCAGTTTGTTCCCTTTCACTGCTGAGCTACATTGGTGCCTCACACACATGGAGGCCTAGAACAGGCGAGCCTTCTTCAACTCCGAAACGGATCTTGTGACCGAGTCTGATGCCAGCTTCTCTGGTTTGGGAGCGCACTGCAGGGAATTTACCACAGCCAGCGGATGGTCCTCTGATGAGCAATGCCGACACATCAACTGCCTGGAACTAATGGCAAGGGTTCTCATGGTCAAGTGCTGGACCAGGGACCGGGCATAGTGCTGTGTGCTTATCAAGATGGACAACATATCAGCAGTCTATTACATGAACCATCTCAGGGGCACCCAGTCCAAAGCTCTCAGGGATCTGGCCAAGGAGTTTTGAGAGCATTGTTTCTCTCCCCAGATATTGGTCACGGCAGAACACCTCCCAGGGTTGGATAATAAGGTGGCCGATTGGCAATCTCACCATCTTTGGTAAACGAGCCTGTGGAAGTATCTTCTGTCCATATTTCTGGCTCTCTCTGAGAGATGGTGCCCATTCACAGTCAACCTTTTTGCGTCCTGCCACGACCGTCAAAATCCCCGGTTCTTCGGCTGGAGGCCGGATCACAAGGCGGTAGCGACAGACTCATTTCTCCAGGACTGGTCGAAGGAGAGCGGGTATGCCTTTCCCACTTCACCATGATAAAGAGATTGGTGGCTCAGGCTTGCGGCAGATGGCGCACCTTGTGGTAGTGACACTGTTGTGTCGCAAGATTGGTTTCCAATTCTTATGGAACTTTCTTGGGCTTTTCCAATCCCTCTACCCCTCGATCCATCTCTCCTCAGCAATCCCTATGGGAATCCCCATCCCCTGGTGATGAACGGGTCTGTCCAACTCATGGCGTGGAGGATTACAGGTCTTGATGGCAAGTCCCGGAACTTTTGAGAAATGGTGCGGATGTCCTCTAACGCACCTGTGCAGACAGCATGGTCAAGTGTTACTGGTCAGCACGGGGCAGATGGCTGGACTGGTGCCAGCAACGGGATTTGGATCTCTTGGGGTCCAAGATTGTCCATATCCTGAATTATTTGGCCTCTTTGGCATTGGAAGGAAAGGCCTACCATTCCATCAATACCTTTTGATCAGCAATTTCAGCAGGTCACGTCTTAGTGGCAGGGCTCCTGGTGGGTGAACACCCTCTAGAATGAAAGGTGCTCAGGGGCATCCATTTATCTCTTCCCCCAGAGCCCAGATACTTGGGGGCTTATTTATGAGAAACTGATGCATCTCTATAGATGCGTCAGTTCCCCTGCGCCAGCCTGCGAAACCCTTGCACCACCATGGATGCGCATATTTACAATATGGCACACCATGGCGCAAGGATTGACAGATGCGTCAGAAATTCTGACGCATCTGTCAGCGCAAAAGTCACGCATTGCTTAAGTTGTGTCACAAGCACGACACAACTACAGCAATGCATGGGTAGACCTATTCCAAATACACTGTGTCACTCTTTCCGCCTGCTCCAAGCAGGCGTAGGGTTTTGACATAGTGGCGTCCTAGAAGTGGCGCAGTGAAATCTTGTAGATTTCACTGCGTCACGTCTATGAGGCTTTCCCGCGTGGGAACGCCCACCCTGCATGCATTACACCTGATGCAGGTATAATGTGATGCAGGGCTTTACAACGTGACACAACTCCCTAGATGCGACACGTTGTAAATGGGCCGCAATGTGGCGCATTGTTTACGCCGCCGCTGGGTCACAAAAAGTACCGCAACGGGGGCGCAAAAGTGTAACAAGGGGCTTGTAAATCTGCCCCTAGGGTATTTGGGATGTCAATAAGGTCCTGAATCTTTTTACATCATGGCCTCACAACTAGGCTGTTTCCCTTAAAGCAATTGTCTGCTAAATGAGCCACTCTTTTGTGTTTGATTTTGTGCAGGAGAGTCTCGAATGTCTGGACACTGGACATTGCAGGTAGGACTTTTACCCCAGAGGGGTTCTCTTTTCACATTTCCAGACTCACAAAATGCAATTCCTGTTTGATTTCCTTTCCAACTTTCCCAGATTTCCAGAAGCTGTCTTTAGTGTGTTGTATCAAAGCAAATGTGATCTTGACTACTGATCTACATCCCCATGGGGAACGTCAGCTTCTCATCGCTCTGCTAAAACCTTTTAAGGCAGTCTCTTTCCCCACCATCACATAATGGGCTCGATGGGTCATGCAAGAGGCAGGCATCAATACAAATTGTTCAGGCCCATTCTGCCATGGGCGCTGTGGCCTCCAAAACCTTCACCCTCTGAGCTAGCTTGAAAGATATCTTGAATGTGGCTGACTGGTCTTCAGATTTAACCTTTGTAAGGTTCCATTTAAATCCAGTCTCCTCCATTGTGACTCTTGTGGTAGATAATTTTTAAACAAGCCTAATCCTCACATCAGTGATGTCATTTGAGATGTCATCAGTGATGTCATCAGTGATGTCACTGACCATGTCATGAGTGATGTAATATGTGACGTCATCAGCAGTGCATTGCGGGGCGCGAGTTATAGTTAGGCTGAATTTCTCTGGTTTGTACGAGTGAAATGTCCAACTAACTATAATGTCCCTAAAACCTGTGGTTTTTTTCAGTGAATTTCTAAGGTTTTTTAAATGCTAATTTCTAACTATAACGTCCCTGAAACCTATGTTTTTTTCAGTGAATTTCAAAGGTTTTTTAAATGCTAATTACTAACTATAACGTCCCTGAAACCTATGGTTTTTCAATGAATTTCTAAGGTTTTTTAAATGCTAATTACTAACTATAACATAGTAGTCACGTTTGTAGAGAGGTGCAGAAAGGGGGCTGGGCCTCCGACCAGCTCTCAGGAATTCCGCTGTGTAGGACTTACATGAGGTACCAGGAGGGCTTCTTGGCACCCAAAGTCCCTCAGGAGTAAAGTGGACTTCATCCCCCAACCAGTAGTGCACCAGAAGGCACATTTGCAGAGTGGTGGAGAAAGGGGGCATGGCCTCCGAAAAACTCTTAGCAATACCACTGTTTGGGACTTACTGGACGTAACAGGAGGGGTAGTTGGCCCCCAAGGACGTCCTTGGGGGTCAACTACCCCTCCTATTACCTCTAGTAAGTCCCACACAGCAACATTGGTAAGTTCTCAGAGCAGGCCACGCCCCCTTTGCCCACCATTCTGCAAACGCGCTCCCTGGCATGCTCTTGGATGGGGATTAAAGTCCCCTTTGAGGCTGGGGGTCCTTAGGGGCCAACTAGCCTACCTGATACCTCCAGTAAGCCCCAGATTGTGGGATTGCTGAGAGCTGCACACAGGCCACGTCCCCTTTCTGCACCACTCTGCAAACATGCCTCCTGGCACGCCCTTGCCTCCTGAGGGTCCCTGTGGGCCAACTAGCCCCTGTTATCTCTAGTAAGCCCCACACAGCTGGATTGCTGAGAGTGATCTGAGGCCACGCCCCCTTTTTTCACCACTCTGCAAATGCGCCTCCTGGCGCACTGCTGCTCGGGGGATGAAGTCCACTTTAGTCCTGAGGTCCTCAGGACCCATGTGGACCTCCTCACCCCACCAGCAGTGCGCCAAGAGGTTTGTTTGCAGAGTGGTATAAAAAAAGGGGGGCCTCGGACCACCTCTCAGCAATCCCACTGTGTGGGGCTTACTGGAGATACCTGGTGGGCTAGTTGGCCCCTAAGGATCCGTAAGGATCTAGGGGACTTAATCCCCCAACCCACAATGCACCAGGAGGCGCGTTTGCTGCAGGAAGGAGGGGGGCCTCCGGCGAGATGCCAGCTTTTCCCCCCTTTTTTTTGGTTAGAAGGGGGGCTGTGGCCTTCTCTCAATATTTTCTGGGCCCTAGGGACCCCATCCTCCAGGGCCTGCCACTTTTGATTTTGATTTTTTTTAAACGGGAAGGGGGCCGTGCGGCCCCCTCCCGAGGCCGATTTCAGCCCCAGGGACCCCATCCCCGGGGCATTGCCTCATTTTAATTTTTTTTGTAATTATTTTTTCGTGAGGGGGCCGAGTGGCCCTCCTTCCCTGGACCACTTTTGGCCCTGGGGAGCCCATCCCCCGGGGCCGACCCTCACGTTGGGGACCGCGGGGGGCGTCCCAATGCCCCCGTGGTCCCTGCCGGCTCCCTGCCTCCTGCGGGAGCTGGCATTGCTTTTGGTCAAAGGGAGCTGCTGACATGCAGCTCCCTTTGCCCAAAAGCAATTCTGCTTTGCTTCATGGAAGCGAGAGCAGGTTTCCTGCTCTCGCTTCCACGAAGCAAAACAGAAGTTTGCTATGACAGGACGGGAGCATTGCTCCCGCCCAGCCATAGCAAACTGCAATGTCCTGGGGTAGGCACCCTGGGACATTGCTGGAGCCAGCCCTGGGGATTGGCGGTCCCCAGGGCCATCTAGGTCTCCAGGAGGGGTCCACACGGCCCCCCTCCCAACATTTACATAGCCCCGGGGAGATGGTGGTCCCTGGGGCCAGGGGTCTGCAACGTACCCCCATATTCTAATTTCTGTATGCCCCGGGGAGGTTGTGGTCCCCAGGGCAGTGGGGGGGCAGGAGCCCCCCACACTTACTTTTAATTTATGTTGCCCCGGGGAGGTGGTGGTCGCCGGGGCTGTGGGAGGGCATGACCCCCCGCATTTAAACACTAAAGCCCCGGGGTGGTGGTGATCCCCAGAGCTTGGGGGGGCCCATGAGGCCCCCCACCCAAAATTTAAAAATGCCCCGGGGAGGTGGTGGTCCCCGGGGCAGTATCAGGAGCCCCCCCACACTATTATTTTATCATTTAAGCCCCAGGGAGGTGGCGGTCCCCTGGGCTGTGGGGGCCGGCGCAGCCCAGACAAATATTAATAACATTGGCCCCGGGACCTGGCCCACCTGGGGGCTTATTAAACCGAAGCGTGGGACAAATGCCGCCGAAAAAATAAAAAAAAATGCTTCTTTTGGCCATGGGCATGCCTGTGGGTGCCTGTGGGGTCCCAAAACATGTTTTCCCCATGCAATTTTCCATAGGAACCTTTAGTCGCAGCTACAGCCTGAACTGCTGAACGGAATTACACCAAATTTGGCAAAAAGGTAGCCCTTGGTTCAGAGTCGTGCCTTTTGGTTAAATGGTGTAAATCCGTTCAGTAGTTCCTGAGAAAATCAAAAGTAAAATCACATATATATCTATGGCCGCGGAGGGTCCGCGCACCCTGAGCACACCCTCCCGATCACGAGCTGTATGCTAATTGGCTGTCAACACTCCAAACCAGGAAGTGTTGGCAGCCATCTTGTTCCTCGGTAGAACCGAGGCACAAGAAACAAGTGCGCAAAACGCAAAAAGGGGGCAGGGTAGAAACACCCTGACCCCCTAGGCCTGGTCAGGGGGTCCCACAAGGACCCCCAGGGCCCCAAAAAAAAATATATTTTTTTTTAAATCGGCGGGATGCGCGTAGGATGCGCGGATCCCGGCGTGAAAAAAAAAAACGAAGCACGGGCTCCCACGCTTCGTTGTTATTTGGCCCCCGGGTGGGCCAAGTGCCGGGGGCATGCGGGGTTTATAAAAATAATGCGTGGGGGGGCCTCTAAGGCCCCCCCAAGCCCCGGGGATCGCCACCCCAGGGGCTTTCAATTAAAAATGGTGTGGGAGGGCACTCGGCCCTCCCGCAGCCCCGGAGACCGCCACCCCCCGGGGCTTCTTTTTTTAAAATTAAAATTACCTGTGTGGGGGGGCTCGAGCCCCCCCACACGCCCCGGGGACTGGCACCTCCCCGGGGCACTAAGAATTTGAATGTGGGGGTCTGTTTCTGACCCCCGAGCCCTGGGGACCACCACCTCCCCGGGGCTTTGCACATGTTGGGAGGGGGGCCGCGCGGCCCCCCTCCTGGAGCCCTTGATGGCCCTGGGGACCACCAACCCCCAGGGCCAGCTCCTGCAGTGTCCCGGGGTGCTCACCCACGGGACACTGTAGTTTGCTATGGCAGGGCGGGAACCTCGCGGCTCCCGTCCTGTCATAGCAAACTGCTTTGGTTTTTGGAAGAGAGAACAGGAAACCTGCTCTCTCTTCCAAAAACAAAAGAAGATTGCTTTTCCACACGGGGAGCTGCATCTTAGCAGCTCCCCATGTGGAAAAGCAATGCCGGCTCCCGAGGGACGCGGGGAGCCGGCGGGACCATGGGGGGATTGGGGACCCCCCCACGGTCCCCAACGGAGAGGGCCAGCCCCGGGGGATGGGGTCCCCGGGGCTACAAGTGGCCCGGGAGGGGGTCCACGCGGCCCCCCTCCCCAAAATTTAAATAAAAAAATAAATAAAAAAAACAAAGGCCGTCCCCGGGGGATGGGGTCCCCGGGGCCATAAGTGGCCTGAGGAGGGGGCAACGCAGCCCCCCTCCAAAAGATTTAAAAAAAAAAAATAAGGCCAAGCCCCAGGGGATGGGGTCCCCGGGGCCGATTAAGGCCTCGGGAGGGGGGCCACGCGGCCCCCTTCCAAATTTTGGGGATTAAAAAAAAAAAATTAGGGGGCAGGCCCTGGGGGATGGGGTCCCCAGGGCAAATAAATTACAAAAAGAAGGGGGGCCACACATCCCCCCTTCTAAAAAAAAAAAAAAAGACCGGCATCGCGCCGGAGGCCACGCCCTCTCCTTGCAGCACTCTGCAAATGCGCCCCCTTGAATACTGGGGGTCCCTGGGGGCCAACTAGCCCACCAGGAACCTTCAGTATGCGCCAGGGGGCTGCGTTGCAGAGAGGTGTTCTGAGGCCACGCCCCTTTTTACACCTCTCTGCAACGCAGCTCTGTGGTGCTTAATGGAGGTAGCTGGTGGACTAGTTGCATCCCAGGGACCCTCAGGATTCAAGGGGAGTTAATCCCCCGACTTAAAACGCCCCACGGGGGGCGTTTGCACAGTGGTGAAGGGAGGGGGCGGGGCCTGAGGTGACATGTGTGTAAACATGCTCTGTGGCGTGTTTTAAGTTGGGGGATTAAGTCCCCTGGAATCCTGAGGGTCCCTGGGGTCCAACTAGCCCACCAGGTACCTCCAGTAAGCGCCACAGAGCTGCGTTGCAGAGAGGTGTAAAAAGGGGCGTGGCCTCGGCCCACGTCTCTGCAACGCAGGGCTGTGGCGCTTACTGGAAGTACCTGGTGGGCTAGTTGGGCCCCAGGGACCCTCAGGATTCAAGGTGACCTAATCCCACAAATTAAAACGCGCCACGGGGCGCGTTTGCACAGTGGTGAAGGGAGGGGGCGGGCCTGAGGTGACATGTGTGCAAACACGCCCTGTGGCGTGTTTTAAGTTGGGGGATTAAGTCCCCAGGTACCTTCAGTAAGCGCCACAGAGTTGCGTTGCAGAGAGGTGAAAAAAGGTGCGTGGCCTCGGAACGCCTCTCTGCAACTCAGCTCTGTGGTCCTAACTGTAGGTACCTGGGGGGCTAGTTGGGCCCCAGGGACCCTCAGGATTCAAGGGGACTTAATCCCGCAACTTAAAACGCGCCACGGGCGCGTTTGCACACATGTCACCTCAGGCCCCCTCCCTTCACCACTGTGCAAACGCGCCCTGTAGCGCGTTTTAAGAGGTAGTTTTAATCCCCTGCCCTATTATGTACTAGGGACTTACAGAGGAGGTCATGCTAATCACAGGGGTACCCCAACGCATAGTGTTCCCTAGTGTATGTAGGTGTTTTCACTGTATTCTAAGTGTCTTTTAGCATAGCACTGGCTCTGGTTAGTCAGAGTCACCAGTACCCGTCTGAAAAAGTTGTGGGCACAGGATGATTTTGCAACAAGGCCTCTTTCTGCTCCTCTGTTGGTTCTTTCTGCACATCTTTTGCTTCTTCCTGCACTTTTCTTCGTCTTTGTGGACTTCTGTTGCTTCTTTCTGCATTTCTTTTGCTTCTTTCTGTGCGTTTTTCTTCTTTCTTCACATGTCCTACCTCTGTAGGCATAGTTAGAAACTAGCATTTAAAAAACCTTTGAAATGCACTTAAAAAACCATAGGTTTCAGGCACGTTATAGTTAGAAATTTAGCATTTAAAAAACCTTTGAAATTCACTGAAAAAACCATAGGTTTCAGACACGTTATAGTTAGAAATTAGCATTTAAAAAACCTTTGAAATTCACTGAAAAACCATAGGTTTTAGGGAAAGTTATAGTTAGTTGGACATTGCACTCGTACAAAACCCGTGAAAGTCCCCCGTTATAGTTAGTTCAGCTAACTATAACTCGCGCCCCGCAATGCACTGCTGATGACGTCACATATTACATCACTCATGACATGGTCAGTGACATCACTGATGACATCACTGATGACATCTCAAATGACATCACTGATGACATCACTGATGACATCATCCATGTGATAATTTCACCCTAATATAACTTTTGATACACCCACTCCGGTCACCACCACCCTCGGCTTCTCCACGAGGTCTCACAAAGGTGCCTGACCGCCGCCATATTAGGGTCAGGCACCGCTTTGCTGCCAACACTCCCGGGGAACCGCTATGCTGTAGGGGGCGCCCCCCGCCTTCCTCCGTACCTGTACCTGGTTAAGATGGGAGGTGTTCACGGATGTCCGCTGCACCGGTGGCGCCCCTCCGCATTTAAGGAGCCTTTCAGGTGGGTCGGTCCGTCCGCCGCTCAACCCTCCGCCGGGTGCTGTCTTCAGGCGGCCAAGAGCAGTCTCCAGGGCTGGGGGGGCAAGGTCGATGATGCCCCTGTCTGCCTCAGCAGCCGCGGTCCCGGGGCCGACGCGACCCAGTTAGCGCTCAGGCTCGTTGCGAGCCGCCATTTTGGGCCGAGCCACGGGCCACAGCAACAGGAGCGTCTTCAGCCGGCGAACATCTCCAGAGGCTCCACACTCGTCACCAGAGAGCCCTCACATCTCTAGGCGACCCAATCAATCGGGCGACCCGGATTTGGGGACCACAAGTGCCTTAGTATTCATAGGTAAGGCTGGGCCTGGCGCGGAGCCGATCGGATTTACGTCCGGTCGGCCATGATGGTTGGCCACGCCCCCCAGAAATGCTTTTTAACAGATAGAGCTGCATGTTCAGCAGCTCTCTCTGTTCAAACGCAATGCTGGCTCCTGCAGGACACGGGGAGCAGGCAGGGAACAGGGGGGCCTTCATGCTCTCCCTGTGGTCCCCAACAAAGTGTTGGGGTGCCCTGGGTGGGACCAGGGCTCCTACAAGAAGGGCTGGGCCCTGGGGATCAGGTCCCGGGGTCCAAATTGGCCCGGGAGGGGGCTGCCTGGCTCCCCTCCCAATATTTTTATTTATAAAATAATTTAAAAAGCTGGGCCCTGAGGGAATTGGTCTCTAGGGCCGAAGTCTGACCCTAACTATAACCACCCTGTAACCTTTTGTTTTTTCTGTGAATATATATATCATACTGGTTGTGAGCAAGGCTGGCTAAATCGTCCGCAATGCTTTAAGTGGTCTCTCTGCAAAAGACAAGAACAATTTTGAGCAGCTTGCAGTGTCAGCATCTGTTTCTTTTGAGCAGTCAACCATTATATATATATATAATTATTGGCAGCACGAACTAAATAAACTTTTCAATTGGCACCAGCATATTCTGAAGTCCGTACTTACTTTGTGCACGACTGCACTTGGATTGTTGTCTCGATATATATATATATATATATATATATATATATATATATATATACATACACAGAAACAAACAGAAACACCCATTTGCGTAATTATATTTATATTTTCCAGTACCTTTATTGCTAGTTGCATGAACTATTAAAGACATTTAGCATTTTATCTCACTCATAGTATTTACAAATTTGCACTGATTCATCAAGGTGGCACAGTGAATATGGAGGTTAAAAGTATAAGTTTGCTAATTTCTGTGGATAATCTGCAAAATATCTTGGAAAAAAATATTGTTAAGTCAAATATATTATGGGAGAAAATTTAAAAGGTAAGAATATCATTTTATAAAGTGTATAAAAATGCGTTGTAAATATTGTTATACACAATTAAATATAGTTGTATAAAAAATCAATTGTATTCAATATAATTTGTGTTAGTTATTTTAACATTATAAGGTACTAGTACTAAGATTTAAATTTAATTTTTTTGTAACTATTAATGTGAAATTTATATTTTCGAAACATTTAATTAGTTATTTTTAATTTAGTACTGAGCTGTTAAGTTTTAATAGAATTAGGGTGTGAAGGTATTTAAAATCCAAAGTGATTGCATTTATTTTGTTATTACATTTCTGTGCAAATGAAATAATCAATGTATAATTAAGTATGTATTTTTTTAATAAAACGTTATCTTAATTATTTGTTAATTGGTTGATCAGATTAATTAAAAAAGTCTTAAATGAATGTAATATTGCTTTAGTTTGAACTTGTTTAATTTAATATTTGATTTAATAATAATGCCTCCTTTTTATATATTTTAAATTGATTTAATCATTTTGATTGTTGTATTCTTTTGGATAGTTGGGAGGAAAGTGTATTCATTTTAAATGTTTTACTTTTTTATTTGCAACATAATTATTTGCGTTTTATAATTTGATTTAAAGGCATCAGCTGCTATCCGGATATTAGCTCAGTGCTTATAACCCTGCCCTCCTCTGGTGTTAACCATTTATTTATTTATTTAAGGAGTTTTATATAGCACTAGCTGGACCCGAGGGTATCAGAGCGCTTCACAGCAAGTAACTTATGTGCAAATAGGCAGTACAGAGAATATAGAAGAACATAGGGGTTCGTGCTGGATAAAGATCGAACAAAGGAGTGATCGAGCAGAAGGAGCATGGAGGGTGCAGGTCAAACAAGCATTGCATGCACATATAAACCACAAATGTTACATGAACATATAAGCAACAAATACAATAGATATATCAGTAAAAATGCTCCTATAACGTCAGAGCATATTACAGTTCTGTCATATTACACAAGAAAATATATGCAAAGTGTCCTGGAAAGTGACTTGGTTTTGAAAATAATAATCCACATTCCTTAAGTCGAGTATCCAAAAGGTTTTCTTGATCAAGCAATGCGAGTATCCAAAAAGTTTTCTTGATCAGAGTCAGTGTCACCGGTCACATAGTTGAAGTTAGGTGGAATGCCGGCTAAGGTACTTCCTTGGCTCCTATCGGTTCGCTCGAGAGCGGTCAAGGAGGAGGACTTTGAGCAGGTTTTTGAATTTTGGAAACGAGGGGATTGTTCTGATGTGGGGGGGGGTGGAATTCCAGATTTTGGGGCGTTTCCAGCAAACGATTTGGCCGCAGTTTTTTGTTTGCGAGTTTTCAGCGGGATGAGTAGCAGAGTGTTGGAGCTCCTGAGGTTCCTGGACTGGCCGGCCCTTTTGAGTTTGGCGGCTAGGTATTCCGGTTTGCCTGTGTGCAGGGCTTTGTGCGTGAGGCAGGCTGTTCTGAAGCTGGCTCGCAACTCAATTGGGAGCCATTTAAGTTCTCTGAGTGCAGGGGAGATGTGTTCGAATTTCTTAGTACCGGTGACCATTCTGGCTGCTGCATTAAAGGTTGTTTTCAGGGTGGCGAGGTGGTATTTTGCTGTACCAGTCAGGGCTGCAATCCCATAGTCGATTCTGGAGAGCACCAGTGCTTGGGTGGCTTGTTGAAGGTCCTTGGGTGGGAGGAAGGGTTTTATTTTGTACAGTAATTTCAAGTTGAGAAAGGAACTTTTAGCGGATCTTGTAATGTCTTTTTTCATCTCCAGTTTCGGGTCTAGGGTGATACCTAGAGATTTTACCGAATCCGCCAGGATGAGGTTACCCTTGAGGGCGTCAATAGCTTTGAGCCATTCTGCAATTTGGGGGTTTTCGTCTTTGTTGGAAATGAGGAGTATTTCCGTTTTCTCTTGATTGAGTTTCAGGTGGTTACTTGAGAGCCAATGTTGAACCTCTCTAAGCGTGGCGTTGAGTCTCTGGATGTCGTCAATGGAGGAGGTTTCAAGATATAACTGCGTGTCATCAGCATATAAGTGGAAAGGGATGTTGGATTTTCTGAGTAGAGTGGTAAGGGGTTCTATGTAAAAGTTGAAAAGCTGAGGGGAGAGCACTGACCCTTGTGGAACACCCCTGTTAACAGGGTGGATGTCGGACTCGAAATTTTTAATTTTTATTCTTTGTGAGCGGTTGTGGAGAAAGGAAGAGAACCAGTGGAGGACCGTCTCTTCAAGACCAGCCCTTTCTTGTAGAACCTGGATGAAAATCTTGTGATCGACTGTATCGAATGCAGCCGATAGGTCCAGGAGGATGAGAAGGCAGCATTGGTCCGAGTCGAGTGACTTGTGTAGGTCGTCTATGACATTGAGGATTGCGGTTTCAGTGCTGCAGCCTTTTCTGAAGCCCGATTGATGGGGATCTAGAAGGTTGATGTTGTCCAAGTGTTGGGTCAGTTGAGGAAGTACACATCTTTCCAGGATTTTGGACAGAAGAGGTAAGTTCGAGACAGGTCTGAAGTTATTCAGATCCTCAGTGTCTAGTCCTGGCTTTTTCAGCAGTGGTGTGACTTGACCAACTTTGAGGCAGTCTGGTATGACTCCTGATCTCAGTGAGCTGTTAATGATCTTGCACCATAGCGGGGCTAGGACGAGCTTCAAGTCCTTGGTCAGTTGAGGGGGTAGCTGATCAAGGGCGTGGGATGAGGGTTTAGCGTTGGAGATTAGTTTGACTATCTCTGCTTCCTGAATGGGAATGAAGGAGGACCAGTGTTTTGGGGGGTTCAAGGAAGCGCTATCGTTGGTTTCAGATGCCTAGATCTCGGTGGAGGGGATGAGATTGGAGCCAAGTGAGAGATCGATCTTGGCGATTTTGTCATTGAAAAAGATGGCGAAGTTGTCGCATCGTTCTTTAGATGCCTGAGTTGAGGAGGTCACTGGTTTAGAGGTTTGTTTCCTGATGATATTGAAGAGCTCTTTGGGTCTGTTTTTTGCGTTGTTTAGCGCAGAGCAGAAGAAAGACGTCTTTTTGTTCTTAATGTGCTTTTTGTAGTTCCTGCGGGCTGCTTGGAGTTGATCGCGATGGAGGGCTGTGGGATTGTTCCTCCAGATTCTTTCTGAGGCTCTTAGATGTCTTCTTTCTTCATTGATGTCAGTGGTGAACCATGATCTGGATGGAATGCTCCTGGGTTTTTTTAGTTTCAGAGGGGCAAGTTGGTCCAGGGTGAGCATCATATTCGAGTTGTAGAGAGAGGTGAGTTCGATAGTTGGGAGGTGATCAGTGATGTTGGGGAGGAGCACGCTTATTCTTTCTTCTAGATCCGCTCGAGGGATCTGAGCTGTGTTCCTAATCCATTTGGGGGGGGTCCTGCATGGGGTGTTGGGTTAGGACCGCTTGGTTGATGTGAAAAAGGATGATGTGATGGTCGGACCAGTCTACGGGAAGGATGTGGTCGATGGTGATTGCATTGCTTTCGGCAATAATTGCGTCGAGGTTTGCTCCTCTGTGGTGTGTTTCTTCTGAGCAGTGTTGGGTCAGGTTGTTTTCTAGTAGGAGGTTGTTTAGGGTTTGAATAAGCGGGATTTTTGTTTCATTCCATCTTTGATTAAGGTCGCCAAGAATTATGTTATTTGAGTTTCCGAGTGAGCAATGGGCAATCAAGTCAGAGAGGTGTTCCCCGAATTCGGAAGAGTTGCCTGGGGGGTGATACAGGAGGTGGCAGAGAGATGACCTGTTATCACTTGTCTTGATGTTGACTGAGAGACATTCAAAGGAGCTATACAGGCAGGAGGCAGTTTCCGTGATGGAAATGCTATTCTTGTGAATGAAGGGAGTCTTGAGCAACCTGGAGAGAGAGAACTTATTTTCCAGACCAGAATCTATGAGTCTCGCTGAGATAAAAGGGGTCAAACACACGTTTTTTAGCAAAAGGCACTTAGCAGGGAACACGCCGAGATCTTGAAATCTTTGGTCAGGGGATCATGCTGCTTAAAACTGTACCTAGCATGGAACCATACTTGTGTAACTTGGAGAATGGCCTGGACATATTCTTATTGGCCAGATTTAGACTTAATATGATACACCATCTTCTGCCTTTTCCGAAGGGTTGGAGCCCCCAGGGCGCTTTGGGTCTCTTTGGTCGTGTCTTAAAGTCTCCTCAGGATACCCTTCATTTTAGTCTGCTCTGCCTAAATTTTACAGGCCAGAGGAATATGTATAACAATTTTTAAAGCGATTCTTTTATTTTAAACAAGCTCGCCCGGCCCTGCTGCTTTTGTAACTGTTATCTGATACCCATGTCATTTTTAAGGTGTGCTGTTTCCTTAGAGCTGCTACAAGAAACTCTATGTCTGAGTTATAGCACAATTGCAGTCGTCCATTTTTATTTAATGTGAGCTGCTGTGTGGCTACGGGCCTTATTACAATAGCGTATGGTGGGACTGCTGATCGCTTTAGCGGCGGTCAGGAGACCCTTGATCAGTATACTGTGGTCCAACTGCTGCAGTATGATATGACCGCTGTGCCTGTGGTCAGAAAGGGCTCCATACAATGGCTGCTTTTTGTGCTGCGGCCAAGGCAAAGGGCCGCAGCTTAAGCCACCGTGGTATTGAGCACCTCCTGTACCTCCATGCACTGTGTGCCATGCACCATGTCATAGATGGCACACAGTGCATGGAGGTGAGTGGGGCACTGTACAGTGGTCCACGAGGGATGGGGGCCTTGTTTAGGGCCCCCAAATTCAATTTCTGAAAGCCTTTTCATGGTGGTCATCCTGACATGAAAAGGCTGTCAGAAAAGGATATTGTAATCCCAACTGCGGTGCCTGCCTCTGCACCATCGCTATTCGGGAACACGATTCCGACTGCACCCCATTGGCATCACTGATCCTGACTGAGGCGGCGGTCTTCCTCCGACCGATGTGGGTACGACTGCCAGGATTGTATTCCAGCGGTCAGACCAAAGGGCTGTCGGCGGTCGGACTGCCACCAATGGCCTGTCGGTGTGTGGGACTGCCATCATGATCAGGACCTATGTTCCATTTGTGTTGCTGGACAGTTTGCGCACCATTCTTTTATTTTAGTTGTTGTTTATGGAATGCAGTATTTATTGTTTCTTGCCTATTGAATTTAATAACTGTATTTATCTTGCTTGTGTTTTTATGGTTAGAATCAAACTGAATAGAGTCTATTTGATGATGAATTTGATTACATTTTATTTATCTTTAGTGAATATTGTTTTTTATTTTTAAATATGTTTAAATATTTTTGTATTATTTCATACTCAAATTTGTTTTTTAAAAGTGCAGGAATTGGACTAATAAATCTAACCCCTACAAAGTTGAACACTTTTCCAACTGTTGCTTACAATGTAGTGGAAATAGTAAATCTAAACCACCAATGTATAACACTTTCCCTGCTTTTTATTACATGGCAGTGTAAATAGTAATTTGACTACTCCAAAGTCTAACTCTTTCCATACTGGTGCTCAGGTTGGAGTGGCAATAGTTAACCTAACCCCTCCAAAGTCCAATACTTTCCATGCTCTTGGATACTGCAGTGTAGGTGGTAGGTTTTATGCCTCCAACGTTTAACTCTTTATCTACTTTTTTTATCCTTGGAATGTGAATAGTAAGTCGGACACTATTGTTAAGTTAAAATTGTTAATTTAATTATTTTTATTTTAAAAAGTATTTAAAAATTATATATGGAAATGAAGAATTTGTATTTGTTATGTATATTTTAATTGTGTTTGTTGTGCATTCATTTATTTTTTCACTTAAATTGAATACATTTTTAGTTGTTGAATAAGTGCTTTGTTTTTAAAGTATATTTTTATTTTAAATTCATCTGAAGTTTTTTGTATTTATTTTTAATGGCATTACTATTTTAAACTTTAATATGGTAAATAAACTAAATACAATACTAAATATATAGATATTTTGATATATTAAAATTTTTTGATAATATTCTGCTCCACATATTTTTTCAATATTTTTGTAGTTTAAAAATAAACTATGTACTCAGCATTTTTTTCTCAATATTTTTGACACAGTATTAGTGTATCACAATAAATTTGTCCCAGATATTTTGTCTTAGAATCAATATCTGTAATACCTTTTCTTGGATCTGCATGGCATTTGTGAAGTCTTAAGTTTCATGAGAATTCTATTGGTATGTCAAAAGGTATGCATAAAACTCAAGGAATTTAAATTTAAAAGAAGGTGGGTGAATAAATCTTGGATTTGCTTATATCTTTGGTGCCATTTCACAAATGAACATGAAATCTGGCAGACCCTTATGTTTAGCTTACACTAGGTATATTGAATTTCATCCTAGGGGATAGGAGTTTAAAAACTGTTTATTTGCTATTAATGTTGGCACTGGTGGTTAATTATTCGACATGGCATTTAACAGGCTATAAGCAAATTAAGCTCAGTACAGGGATCACAGATTTTAACAAGATCCTACAATGGGGTAATAGTAAAGAGATGACCATAGTTATAAGGTGTCTGTGGGGCTAAATGCAGTGTGCAGTCGGATTTGACCGCAGGCCCAACCTGGTATGGATTACCACCATGTGGTGTACACATCCTACAATTGTGCAGTGAAGGATGTGGCTCTAGTGACTGGCCTGTGGCCAAGCCCTTCACCCAGCCCTCCATATCCAGGCAAACCACCCTCTTCCCCGTATGTTGCCTGTTCTGGTATTTTTATTTTTATACATTTAAGGTGTTGAACTTGGCCCTTTTTGCAGGGTCATCCCTGAACTTTTTGCCTTCCTCCTGGTATTTTTTCTGACCTGGTGTTGGCGGTTTTAGGACTCTGGGCACTTTATCACTGCTGTCTAGTGTAAAGTGCATGTGCTCTCTATGGTAAAACATGGTAAGATTGGTCTACACCTGTTTGGCGTATTTAATTTACCTATCAGTCCCTTGTAAAGTGGTATCTCAGATACCCAGGGCCAGTAAATTAAATGCTACTGGTGGGCTTGCAGCGCTGCTTGCGCCACCCACCAAAGTAGCCTTTCAAACCTGTCTCAGGCCTCTGCCATTGCAGGGCCTGCGCGCGCAGTTTACTGCTGCTGTGACGTGGCACATAAAGTGGTTGCCACGTCTGTGACTCCCCTTTTACTACACATCAGTCACACCTAAGGTAGGCCCTAGCTAGCCCTATGGGCAGGGTGCGCTGTAGGTAAAAGGTAGGACATGTGCCTTAACTGTGTGGCATGTCCTGGCAGTGACAAACAGCCATTTTGGTTTCTCACTACTGTGAGGCTGCCCTCTCATAGGAATGCATTGGGGATTCCCTGATAGGTGTTTCAGTGGTAATTCCTGACATGAGAGGAGTAGAGTGGTCAAGTTTGGTATGTTTGAAATAGTGGTAATAAATGCTGCGTAATGGTGTTCGCAGATTTATTATCACTATTTTAGAAATGCCACTTTTAGAAGTGGGCATTTCTGTGTGCTATGTGTCTTCATGCCTGCCTGTTGTGCTTTGCATGTCTGGCTCTGGAGTGACAGGGGCTGGGGAGGTGCAGTGGCTCCAGAGGGGCTGGGTGGGTCAGCACTAGGCTGAATAAGCCAATGTGAATTTGGAGTGGTGGGAGGAGTAGCACCTGGTCCTGAATAGGACTGTGCCTGCCTTCCACAATGCTGGCTCCGCCCCCCTGTGGTGTATCTGGGGCCGGAGCCTACACTAACAATGAGGGTGTTTGTGCACAGTAAAGGAATGTGTAATGAATGAAATGAAATTAAATGAAATTCGTACTTGTAAAGCGCATTTATACCCCCAAAGAGGTGTCCTGGCGCTGTACGCATACCGCTGTGGAACCCTTCCTGGCTTTTCCCTGTGAAATGTCCACTCCTGGGCACCCCCAGGGTGTAGCCAGGCATCCCAGCGCTGTTGGGGCCGTTGTGGAGATTAAGCAAGCTATTGCCCAGAGTTGCAGAGTGGGACCCATGATTAGAATAGGCACCGAGGCGAGAATTATCAGGTCCGAGGAAATTGAGCCCAAGACCCGCCGAGGCGGGAATTGAACCCTGGTCCTGGGCCAGATCTCTGCATCAGGGTCTGCCGCTCTAACCATTGAGCCACACTTCTCCACTAAGTAAGTGCCCCCAGAACTGGTTTGGACCGGGCACAGGGGGTAGAACAAAGACATTTTGCTATATATATATTGGGGCTGTGACCCCATGTAAAAGTTGCACTTTGTGCTTACTGGAAACTGGACTGCAGCAGGAAGAACCGCCTGGGGACCACTACGCAGGACAGAGGGACCCCTGTGCTGGCCTGCCTGCACCAGCCATCTGCATACAGTGCATGGTGAGCGCTATTCTTTTTGTTGTGGCCCTGGGGCAGCACAGCTAGCTACCCTGCTGCCCACGAGTGTCCAGATAGGAGTGCTTTCCCATTGCCCTGCAATCCGGGCTGTGCCGCACTCTAGTGGACAGGACGAAGTGCTCCTCTGAAAGAAGCCAGCGAGTGGTGAGCGTTCTACGACGGGTGGAGCAGTGTCGTGCCGTGGGCCTCTGAGCCCCCCCTGACAGAAACGCTGCCGATCCCCAAGGCGGGGCAGGAGCCTAACCCACACTCGGTCTCCAGAAGGAGTTGCACTCATTGCCAGGGCAGCCGGAAGTCAGGCGCAATGGTGCCTGGTTGTGGGCGGGGCCAGCAGGAGAGCCGGAGACTCGTAGGCTGTTGTAGCCTCAAGCAGGAAGAGTCGGCAGGTGGGGCATGGCGGGAAGGAGCTCGCCGGCATTGTGCAGCAACTCCCCGGAAGCCAGGCAGCAGCGAAGCCTGGTTATGGGTGGGCCGCCTTCCACTGAAGAAGCAGACGGCGACCTTGCTCCGACTCCCGCCACAGCAGCAGCCAGAGAAAATGGGTTCGAAGTACCGCCAGTGACGGTTGGTCGCCGGTTGCAGCAGACGGCTGTGTCCTATCGCACTCAGCCCCCAAGGCATGGTGAGTGGGGCTGAACCTCTTTTCGCTTAACCCCAGGCCGGGTGGTGACGGGCCCTGCCATTTGTAATGGTGAGGCGCTGCTCCGCATAATCATGGGCAGCTACATCCTTACCGGGTGCCGGGGGCATTTTTCCTTTTATCCGCATTCCCGGGCAAGCCCAGTAGGGGCCCCGGCCTGGAAGGTGTCGCCGAGAAGGACCTACCCCGGACCGGAGTGTGAGGTCGGGGTGAGACCTCGGTCGGAGGTCCCAGCGCTCCACGCTGTACGTGGGAAAAATTGTATCACGAAAAGTTTATCAATGAGCACATGTGGTGCCTTGATGTAAGGGTACGTTGGCAATTACGGGAATTTGCCTAATGTTACGCCCTGATGGGATTAGGCTTTGGGGGAATATTGCCAAGGGTGGTACCGTACGCATCACTATGGTTATTCTCTACTGTGTGCACAGCTGCAAATGTTTGTTAGGGGGCCCTGCTGATTATGTTCATGCATAATGCATTATGCTGAAAAGTGGGCCTGATGCTTGACATAATGTGGTTATGCTACGTGCACTAATGCCAGTAGTTACTGTTTTTTTTTACTATGCCCTGGTGTGGTGATAATATGTATCATATTGTGCCATTTTATCCCTGGGGGGGCATGATAGGCTTGTGGAATGTGCACTCTGAATATCCCTGTGTGCAGTGATACTGATAGGGTGCACTGCTCATGATTTATGCGTAAGGTGTTTATGCCGAGTGCAATGTTACCAGTAGTTACTGGTTGTTTTTATTACTTGTATGTTCCAATGGTTATGACAGTGGCCCGATTTGCCCTGTAATATGTATAATCCCCTGTAAAGTAATACCTAGTGCCAGGTGGCACAGTGTATATATGTGATTATGCTCTAATGTGTTTCATGAGTAATACAAAGGCTATTTTTTATATAACCTTGTGTGGAGTTTCTTTTGTGGTGTGTCCAGTGTGTCGCTGTGGTGTGTGTGTGTTGCGCAAACGCTTTACTCATTGCCTCTGGGATAAGCCTGACTGCTCTGCCAAGCTACCAAGGAGGTGAGCAGGGGTTATCTTCAGCGTGTAACTCCCTTGCCCTGACTAGAGTGGTGGTTTCTGCCTGGCTTAGGCGCTTGCCCTAGCCAACCAGAAATCCCATTTCTAACATAAGGGTTCACAGTTCCTATTTTGAGGTATGCAACCCAGTGTTTCTACCTAAGACAGTAACAAAAAGTGTCCTTATTCAATTGGGTTGGGTTTAAATTAATATTTAAATTTAGGTCAATAGATAGTTTGCAACCCTGGATTCAAGTACTCTGTGGCTTAATGCTTCTGATATCTCTAAATTATAACCCTTTTAATCCCACCAACACATTTTTGGAATGCTACATTTTCAAAAACATCTGAAGGGATTTACACCAAACGAAGCAAAGTCATTTCCCTGAGTAAATTTTTGACAATTTCAAGTTTGGTGTAATTCCAATCAGATTTTTTTACAGTGAAGAGCAAAGACTCCTGTAGAAGTTGAGAAGGTAAATGATGCTTTCTTTGTCCACCTCGCTAATTGTTCCCATCTTGATGGTTTTGCATGAAACTCAAAATATCAGGAGTAGGAAACATATGGTAATTGTTTGCCAAGTGTGTTCAGATCTGTAAAACTGTGATAATGTTTTTAGCAAATAAATTATTTTTTGACTCTGAATAAAATTTGCTCCTCGTTAAGTCTGCATGACATATAAGATTCCTGCACTAGGCATAATGTACCAAAAGCCAACAACATTCCAGGCAGATTCATTAAAGTGCACCAACCTTATTAGCACATTCAAATGTGTTGTCCCCGCTTTTAAGCATGCCCCAGTGGATCTGCCATTCCCAAAGAAACATTGGGGGTCATTACAATGCCGGTCGGACAAGTGTCTGACCAATACCATAGAGGGAATAGAACTGTCCGACTATTAGTCGGTGGTTCCACCCGCTGTGTTAGGATGCGACCGCCCTATGGGTGGTCGGAAACATCTACTTTTCTATAGCAGCGCGTGCAGTGGCTGTAAAAGGTCTGCAGCACAAGCTGTAATAGAAAAATGGATGTTTTCAAACATCCCTGCACCGTGTGGCAGACGCTATGCGGTGATGCCACATGGTGCAGGGAAGTTTAGGGGGGCACCATAGGTGCCCCCCAGGTCCCATAGCAAAGGGACAGTGGAGAAGGGGACCCTGCTAGGGGCCCCCAAAGTCACTTTCTGCCTGCCTTTTCATTGTGGGTGGACCGCCATGAAATGGCAGGTGGGAAGATGCATCGTAATCTCCATGGTGGTGTTTGAGAAGGCACCGCCTCCACTGTGGTGAATACGATTTGACCGACCACCCGACCGGCTCCTTGAGCCCGTCGGAAGATGTCGCTTGGTCCCTGCACATACACGGTCCAACTGACCGCATCCTAATGCGGCGGTCTGACCATGGCCTCAGATGTCGGAGGGACCGACATCGACGTGCCGTTGGTGTCTGTCACACCGACATCGTATTGAGGCCCAATATGTGCTAAATGTCTGCCAAATTCCATGTGAATGTGAAACACTTTTATGTCCCCCCCCTTGTAACTGTGCGATCACTTGAAGAATCTACACAAATTTAAAAGTAACACGAGTAAGCTAAATATGCTAAGCATCTGCCATATTTTGTGTATATTGAGCAAAGCGTGCCGTTCTCCTTCCAGCAGTACCGGTGCATGCGACAGCAGTAGCCTCCGTCTTAATTTATTCCATTTAGGCAATTCTTGAAATTCCAAAAATAATCACTGCGGCACACCTCCAGACAGCATAAAAGAATTTATTTATGCAATACGACGACGCGTTTCGGCAAAAGCCTTTTTCGAGTAACTTAACAGTGCCCAACTGCCTCTAGAAATAGTTCTAGTAGTTCATAAAAATTGAAGACATACTGTTGTGCATTCAAGTAACACTCCAAATTGGATCGTGAAATTCATATTATTTTGGCAATCTCATAATATTAATTCATTTTGCATGCCAATTAGTTATACAAAAGAGATAATACATTTTTTGTATACGTTTCAGGGCTATGACACTTCGTCCAATGCCCGTTGTTCATTGCGCAAGCCGACTCTGTTCAATAAAGTTGCCTAATTCAAATTGCATCTTCACAATAAGGCATAGCGTGATCATACTGTTGTGCAAGCAAATGACAATCAAATTGAATCATGAAATTCATATTATTTCGGCAATTTCATAATATTAATTCGTATTGGATTCCAATTAATTATACAAAAGAGATAATACATTTTTTGTATAAGTTTCAGGGCTGTGACGCTTCGTCCAATACCCAGTGTTCATTATACCAGTCGACTCTATTCAATAAAATTGCCTAATTCGAGTTGCATCCTCACAATAAAGCATAGCGTGACCACATCCACAATAGTGGCAATTGATATGCATATTTCATCAGCAAATTTCCGGGGGAATTTAACCATTTGGATTTGCTATCATGATTATCAACAGGAACAATAAAGTTATATAACACAAGATCGACCATGCACAATACATACATATTCATCATGTCATTCCATATATTATGAGGACATCTAGTTCGGCAGAAAATATGTCACCACCAATGTGCAATAAACGTGGACGAATATTCATTCGAAATAAGAGAGAAAATGTGATAGAAAATATATAGTATTAATGATAGGTAGGGTTTATTTTTCACCAGTTCACATTTCGCTATCTATTTATATATATTCCTCAATTTTGTATTTGAGGCAAACCCACTAATCTTATGGGCTAGAAAAAATGTATATCTATAGTTGAGGAACAGAAGATATCTGCGTCCCCACTTTAATAGGTGAAAAAACTCTAATCACATTGCCATATTATGATCATCCCATACCTACACATATTTAAAAAAAAATCTATATATACAAGAGAGAATAAATGTGGATAAAGTGCTTAGTGCAACTGTTGATTCCATGTAATCCACACCAAGTGGTTTAAAATCATGTATCTGAAAGCCATAGTCAGACATATGGAGTGGCGAATAGCATACCCCCCAAGAAGGATGGATATCTACCACAGAAGAGCCCTCACATGGGCTTCCATCCCTATATGGGTAGCTATAACTTTAATGTATACGATTAGTCCTGGGGATTTATCCTATATGAGTGGCCAGTTCCTCACCTCCATTGAGCCCATTAGGAATTTTTATATTGAGATCCAGAATGTATTTTGATTCTAGGGTATGTAGATGTTTTTCCCTATCTCCTCCACGAGGATGTGCCATAAATCTATCTATGCCAAAGAAGCTCAGCAGGTCACTGTTACTGTCATGCTGTTCATAGAAGTGTCTGGCCACGGGATAATTAAAATCCCTATTCGTTATGGCACGTAGGTGTTGTAAAACCCTAAGTTTCAATTGCAGCCTGGTACTCCCAATATATTTGAGGCCACAAGGACACTCTAGGACATATACCACAAAATCGCTGGTGCAGGTAATTAATTTGTTAATCAATCTCATTTTGCCTTGCTCATCTCTATATTTGCCGTAAGCTTTGCTGTTTCTACAGGCTTTACAAGAATAACATTTTGTGAAACCTTTTTGTGGGTTTACCCAAGTCCCCGTACTTTTATCCTGTTGATAACTATGGACCAGCCGGTCCCTTAACGATCTTGGTTTTCTGTAGGTGATAAAAGGTTTCTCACCTATGTGTTTTCCTATTATTGGATCTTTCTCCAATAATCTCTGGTGTCGTTTCATCAATTTATTGATTAGGGTTGATCTCTTATTGTAAGTAGTAATCATTCTAGGGGCATTTATATCCTCCTTCTTTTCTTTCTTTTTGAATAAAAGCTCATCTCATGTACTCTTTGTCAGTTCCAAGAATTGCCTAAATGGAATATATATATATATATATATATCCAGTCAGCTTTCGCTTACACTCAAGCCTCTTTGCGACGGCGGGCTGTGGCGGGCTAGCGAAACCCCAAATATCCATACTCCATTGCAAAAATGAAACAAACAACGATCCACGGCACCCAATAGCTTTAGCAGAGATTTATTTTCGGCAAATGCACGAGTCAACGCGTTTCGGAGATGATGTCTCCTTGCTCACTCGTGAGCAAGGAGACTTCGTCTCCGAAACGCGTTGAGTCGTGCATTTGCCGAAAATAAATCTCTGCTAAAGCTATTGGGTGCCGTGGATCGTTGTTTGTTTAATTTTTGCAATGGAGTATGGATATATATATATATATATATATGTAGCCGTGTCTAAAGTTTCCTATGAAAAATAACATGGAGAAAACACGTTTTGGGACCCCCCTTTTTTCTCGGCCCCCGCTTGGCGAATCACCCCGAAACTTTCAAGACAGGAGCTGACCGGAGCGCCCCACGAGTTTTAAAAATTTCGCAAAGATTCGTCATGCGGCGCCAAAGTTATTGGGAACAGAAAAAACGCTTTCCTAGGGAAACTAGGTCCTAACTATAGCTATCTACTGGCGACCGCCAGTAGATTATATATATATATATATATATATTTTTTTTTTTAAAATATATATGTAGATATATGATGTAGGTATAGATAGATAAATATATATGTATATATATATATATATACTCCAGATTTGCCCTGCAAATGAGTCCGCACTCACAAGCAGGTAAGCTGTCACCAACCTTTATTCAAACCGAAGCAAGCATTTTAGTGCAGAGCTTTTCCCTTCCTGCTGCCTGCCTGACGCGTTTCAGAGAGCCTGTCTCCTTTCTCAAAGGCGCTTCAAATTGCAGTGGCCTGAAACCACAGTTGCCGCTTCTAGCTTTGTTTATTTAATTAGCCTCTGGTGTGCTCGCCTCTGATGTGCTTTTTCCAGCAAAGCATTCCGGTACTTGTGGTTCATTTTCATTTTTACCCTCAATTGGGTTTTCAACATTTTCAATAATTAAAAGGGAAAGAAGTACTGAAAGTACTGCTTCCGTTACTTTTTCATGTACCTGCGTTGCCAATGACCTTGTATATTTCAAAGCCACGGTTCCTTCTTTTTCGGACGGTGCGTCAACTCCACGTCTGGACCTGCCGAGCTTAAACATACTCCAAATTTGCCCTGCAAATGAGTCCGCACTCACAACCAGGTAAGCTGTCACCAACCTTTATTCAAACCGAAGCAAGCATTTTACTGCAGAGCTTTTCCCTTCCTGCTGCCTGCCTGCCGCGTTTCAGAGAGCCTGTCTCCTTTCTCAAAAGCGCTTCAAATTGCAGTGTCCTGAAACCACAGTTGCCGCTTCTCGCTTTGTTTATTTAATTAGCCTCTGGTGTGCTCGCCTCTGATGTGCTTTTTCCAGCAAAGCATTCCGGTACTTGTGGTTCATTTTCATTTTTACCCTTAATTGGGTTTTCAACATTTTCAACAATTAAAAGGGAAAGAAGTACTGAAAGTCCTGCTTCCGTTACTTTTTCATGTGCCTGCGTTGCCAATGACCTTGCATAATTCAAAGCCGCAATTCCTTCTTTTTCGGACGGTGCGTCAACTCCACGACTGGACCTGCCGTGCTTAAACATAAACCAAATTTGCCCTGCAAATGAGTCCGCACTCACAACCAGGTAAGCTGTCACCAACCTTTATTCAAACCGAAGCAAGCATTTTAGTGCAGAGCTTTTCCCTTCCTGCTGCCTGCCTGACCCGTTTCAGAGAGCCTGTCTCTTTTCTCAAAGGCGCTTCAAATTGCAGTGTCCTGAAACCACAGTTGCCGCTTCTCGCTTTGTTTATTTAATTAGCCTCTGGTGTGCTCGCCTCTGATGTGCTTTTTCCAGCAAAGCATTCAGGTACTTGTGGTTCATTTTTATTTTTACCCTCAATTGGGTTTTCAACATTTTCAACAATTAAAAGGGAAAGAAGTACTGAAAGTCCTGCTTCCGTTACTTTTTCATGTACCTGCGTTGCCAATGACCTTGCATAATTCAAAGCCACGGTTCCTTCTTTTTCGGACGGTGCGTCAACTCCACGACTGGACCTGTCGTGCTTAAACATACTCCAAATTTGCCCTGCAAATGAGTCCGCACTCACAAGCAGGTAAGCTGTCACCAACCTTTATTCAAACCGAAGCAAGCATTTTAGTGCAGAGCTTTTCCCTTCCTGCTGCCTGCCTGACGCGTTTCAGACAGCCTGTCTCTTTTCTCAAAGGCGCTTCAAATTGCAGTGTCCTGAAACCACAGTTGCCGCTTCTCGCTTTGTTTATTTAATTAGCCTCTGGTGTGCTCGCCTCTGATGTGCTTTTTCCAGCAAAGCATTCCGGGACTTGTGGTTCATTTTCATTTTTACCCTCAATTGGGTTTTCAACATTTTCAACAATTAAAAGGAAAAGAAGTACTGAAAGTCCTGCTTCCGTTACTTTTTCATGTACCTGCGTTGCCAATGACCTTGCATAATTCAAAGCCACGGTTCCTTCTTTTTCGGACGGTGCGTCAACTCCACGACTGGACCTTCCGTGCTTAAACATACTCCAAATTTGCCCTGCAAATGAGTCCGCACTCACAAGCAGGTAAGCTGTCACCAACCTTTATTCAAACCGAAGCAAGCATTTTAGTGCAGAGCTTTTCCCTTCCTGCTGCCTGCCTGACGCGTTTCAGAGAGCCTGTCTCCTTTCTCAAAGGCGCTTCAAATTGCAGTGTCCTGAAACCACAGTTGCCGCTTCTCGCTTTGTTTATTTAATTAGCCTCTGGTGTGCTCACCTCTGATGTGCTTTTTCCAGCAAAGCATTCCGGTACTTGTGGTTCATTTTCATTTTTACCCTCAATTGGGTTTTCAACATTTTCAACAATTAAAAGGAAAAGAAGTACTGAAAGTCCTGCTTCCGTGACTTTTTCATGTACCTGCCTTGCCAATGACCTTGCATAATTCAAAGCCACGGTTCCTTCTTTTTCGGACGGTGCGTCAACTCCACGACTGGACCTGCCGTGCTTAAACATACTCCAAATTTGCCCTGCAAATGAGTCCGCACTCACAACCAGGTAAACTGTCACCAACCTTTATTCAAACCGAAGCAAGCATTTTAGTGCAGAGCTTTTCCCTTCCTGCTGCCTGCCTGACGCGTTTCAGAGAGCCTGTCTCCTTTCTCAAAGGCGCTTCAAATTGCAGTGTCCTGAAACCACAGTTGCCGCTTCTTGCTTTGTTTATTTAATTAGCCTCTGGTGTGCTCGTCTCTGATGTGCTTTTTCCAGCAAAGCATTCCGGTACTTGTGGTTAATTTTCATTTTTACCCTCAATTGGGTTTTCAACATTTTCAACAATTAAAAGGAAAAGAAGTACTGAAAGTCCTGCTTCCGTTACTTTTTCATGTACCTGCGTTGCCAATGACCTTGCATAATTCAAAGCCACGGTTCCTTCTTTTTCGGACGGTGCGTCAACTCCACGACTGGACCTGCCGTGCTTAAACATACTCCAAATTTGCCCTGCAAATGAGTCCGCACTCACAACCAGGTAAACTGTCACCATACCAACCTTTATTCAAACCGAAGCCAGCATTTTAGTGCAGAGCTTTTCCCTTCCTGCTGCCTGCCTGATGCGTTTCAGAGAGCCTGTCTCCTTTCTCAAAGGCGCTTCAAATTGCAGGGTCCTGAAACCACAGTTGCCGCTTCTCGCTTTGTTTATTTAATTAGCCTCTGGTGTGCTCGCCTCTGATGTGCTTTTTCCAGCAAAGCATTCCGGTACTTGTGGTTCATTTTCATTTTTACCCTCAATTGGGTTTTCAACATTTTCAACAATTAAAAGGGAAAGAAGTACTGAAAGTCCTGCTTCCGTTACTTTTTCATGTACCTGCGTTGCCAATGACCTTGCATAATTCAAAGCCACGGTTCCTTCTTTTTCGGACGGTGCGTCAACTCCACGACTGGACCTGCCGTGCTTAAACATACTCCAAATTTGCCCTGCAAATGTGTCCGCACTCACAACCAGGTAAGCTGTCACCAACCTTTATTCAAACCGAAGCAAGCATTTTAGTGCAGAGCTTTCCCTTCCTGCTGCCTGCCTGACGCGTTTCAGAGAGCCTGTCTCCTTTCTCAAAGGCGCTTCAAATTGCAGTGTCCTGAAACCACAGTTGCCGCTTCTTGCTTTGTTTATTTAATTAGCCTCTGGTGTGCTCGCCTCTGATGTACTTTTTCCAGCAAAGCATTCCGGTACTTGTGGTTCATTTTTATTTTTACCCTCAATTGGGTTTTCAACATTTTCAACAATTAAAAGGGAAAGAAGTACTGAAAGTCCTGCTTCCGTTACTTTTTCATGTACCTGCGTTGCCAATGACCTTGCATAATTCAAAGCCACGGTTCCTTCTTTTCGGACGGTGCGTCAACTCCACGACTGGACCTGCCGTGCTTAAACATACTCCAAATTTGCCCTGCAAATGAGTCCGCACTCACAACCAGGTAAGCTGTCACCAACCTTTATTCAAACCGAAGCAAGCATTTTAGTGCAGAGCATTTCCCTTCCTGCTGCCTGCCTGACGCGTTTCAGAGAGCCTGTCTCTTTTCTCAAAGGCGCTTCAAATTGCAGTGTCCTGAAACCACAGTTGCCGCTTCTCGCTTTGTTTATTTAATTAGCCTCTGGTGTGCTCGCCTCTGATGTGCTTTTTCCAGCAAAGCATTCCGGTACTTGTGGTTCATTTTTATTTTTACCCTCAATTGGGTTTTCAACATTTTCAACAATTAAAAGGGAAAGAAGTACTGAAAGTCCTGCTTCCGTTACTTTTTCATGTACCTGCGTTGCCAATGACCTTGCATAATTCAAAGCCACGGTTCCTTCTTTTTCGGACGGTGCGTCAACTCCACGACTGGACCTGCCGTGTTTAAACATACTCCAAATTTGCCCTGCAAATGAGTCCGCACTCACAACCAGGTAAACTGTCACCAACCTTTATTCAAACCGAAGCAAGCATTTTAGTGCAGAGCTTTTCCCTTCCTGCTGCCTGCCTGACGCGTTTCAGAGAGCCTGTCTCCTTTCTCAAAGGCGCTTCAAATTGCAGTGTCCTGAAACCACAGTTGCCGCTTCTTGCTTTGTTTATTTAATTAGCCTCTGGTGTGCTCGTCTCTGATGTGCTTTTTCCAGCAAAGCATTCCGGTACTTGTGGTTAATTTTCATTTTTACCCTCAATTGGGTTTTCAACATTTTCAACAATTAAAAGGAAAAGAAGTACTGAAAGTCCTGCTTCCGTTACTTTTTCATGTACCTGCGTTGCCAATGACCTTGCATAATTCAAAGCCACGGTTCCTTCTTTTCGGACGGTGCGTCAACTCCACGACTGGACCTGCCGTGCTTAAACATACTCCAAATTTGCCCTGCAAATGAGTCCGCACTCACAACCAGGTAAACTGTCACCATACCAACCTTTATTCAAACCGAAGCCAGCATTTTAGTGCAGAGCTTTTCCCTTCCTGCTGCCTGCCTGACGCGTTTCAGAGAGCCTGTCTCCTTTCTCAAAGGCGCTTCAAATTGCAGGGTCCTGAAACCACAGTTGCCGCTTCTCGCTTTGTTTATTTAATTAGCCTCTGGTGTGCTCGCCTCTGATGTGCTTTTTCCAGCAAAGCATTCCGGTACTTGTGGTTCATTTTCATTTTTACCCTCAATTGGGTTTTCAACATTTTCAACAATTAAAAGGGAAAGAAGTACTGAAAGTCCTGCTTCCGTTACTTTTTCATGTACCTGCGTTGCCAATGACCTTGCATAATTCAAAGCCACGGTTCCTTCTTTTTCGGACGGTGCGTCAACTCCACGACTGGACCTGCCGTGCTTAAACATACTCCAAATTTGCCCTGCAAATGTGTCCGCACTCACAACCAGGTAAGCTGTCACCAACCTTTATTCAAACCGAAGCAAGCATTTTAGTGCAGAGCTTTCCCTTCCTGCTGCCTGCCTGACGCGTTTCAGAGAGCCTGTCTCCTTTCTCAAAGGCGCTTCAAATTGCAGTGTCCTGAAACCACAGTTGCCGCTTCTTGCTTTGTTTATTTAATTAGCCTCTGGTGTGCTCGCCTCTGATGTACTTTTTCCAGCAAAGCATTCCGTTACTTGTGGTTCATTTTTATTTTTACCCTCAATTGGGTTTTCAACATTTTCAACAATTAAAAGGGAAAGAAGTACTGAAAGTCCTGCTTCCGTTACTTTTTCATGTACCTGCGTTGCCAATGACCTTGCATAATTCAAAGCCACGGTTCCTTCTTTTTCGGACGGTGCGTCAACTCCACGACTGGACCTGCCGTGCTTAAACATACTCCAAATTTGCCCTGCAAATGAGTCCGCACTCACAACCAGGTAAGCTGTCACCAACCTTTATTCAAACCGAAGCAAGCATTTTAGTGCAGAGCATTTCCCTTCCTGCTGCCTGCCTGACGCGTTTCAGAGAGCCTGTCTCCTTTCTCAAAGGCGCTTCAAATTGCAGTGTCCTGAAACCACAGTTGCCGCTTCTCGCTTTGTTTATTATTTAATTAGCCTCTGGTGTGCTCGCCTCTGATGTGCTTTTTCCAGCAAAGCATTCCAGTACTTGTGGTTCATTTTCATTTTTACCCTCAATTGGGTTTTCAACATTTTCAACAATTAAAAGGGAAAGAAGTACTGAAAGTCCTGCTTCCGTTACTTTTTCATGTACCTGCGTTGCCAATGACCTTGCATATTTCAAAGCCACGGTTCCTTCTTTTTCGGACGGTGTGTCAATTCCACGACTGGACCTGTCGTGCTTAAACATACTCCAAATTTGCCCTGCAAATGAGTCCGCACTCACAACTAGGTAAGCTGTCACCAACCTTTAATCAAACCGAAGCAAGCATTTTAGTGCAGAGCTTTTCTCTTCCTGCTGCCCGTTTCAGAGAGCCTTTCTCCTTTCTCAAAGGCGCTTCAAATTGCAGTGTCCTGAAACCACAGTTGCCGCTTCTCGCTTTGTTTATTTAATTAGCCTCTGGTGTGCTCGCCTCTGTTGTGCTTTTTCCAGCAAAGCATTCCGGTACTTGTGGTTCATTTTTATTTTTACCCTCAATTGGGTTTTCAACATTTTCAACAATTAAAAGGGAAAGAAGTACTGAAAGTCCTGCTTCCGTTACTTTTTCATGTACCTTCGTTGCCAATGACCTTGCATAATTCAAAGCCACGGTTCCTTCTTTTTCGGACGGTGCGTCAACTCCACGACTGGACCTGCCGTGCTTAAACATACTCCAAATTTGCCCTGCAAATGACTCCGCACTCACAACCAGGTAAGCTGTCACCAACCTTTATTCAAACCGAAGCAAGCATTTTAGTGCAGAGCTTTTCCCTTCCTGCTGCCTGCCTGGCGCGTTTCAGAGAGCCTGTCTCCTTTCTCAAAGGCGCTTCAAATTGCAGTGTCCTGAAACCACAGTTGCCGCTTCTCGCTTTGTTTATTCAATTAGCCTCTGGTGTGCTCGCCTCTGATGTGCTTTTTCCAGCAAAGCATTCCGGTACTTGTGGTTCATTTTCATTTTTACCCTCAATTGGTTTTTCAACATTTTCAACAATTAAAAGGGAAAGAAGTACTGAAAGTCCTGCTTCCGTTACTTTTTCATGTACCTGCGTTGCCAATGACCTTGCATAATTCAAAGCCACGGTTCCTTCTTTTTCGGACGGTGCGTCAACTCCACGACTGGACCTGCCGTGCTTAAACATACTCCAAATTTGCCCTGCAAATGAGTCCACACTCACAACCAGGTAAGCTGTCACCAACCTTTATTCAAACCGAAGCAAGCATTTTAGTGCAGAGCTTTTCCCTTCCTGCTGCCTGCCTGACGCGTTTCAGAGAGCCTGTCTCCTTTCTCAAAGGCGCTTCAAATTGCAGTGTCCTGAAACCACAGTTGCCGCTTCTCGCTTTGTTTATTTAATTAGCCTCTGGTGTGCTCGCCTCTGATGTGTTTTTTCCAGCAAAGCATTCCGGTACTTGTGGTTCATTTTCATTTTTACCCTCAATTGGATTTTCAACATTTTCAACAATTAAAAGGGAAAGAAGTACTGAAAGTCCTGCTTCCGTTACTTTTTCATGTACCTGCGTTGCCAATGACCTTGCATAATTCAAAGCCACAGTTCCTTCTTTTTCGGGCGGTGCGTCAACTCCACGACTGGACCTGCCGTGCTTAAACATACTCCAAATTTGCCCTGCAAATGAGTCCGCACTCACAACCAGCTTACCTGGTTGTGAGTGCGGACTCATTTGCAGGGCAAATTTGGAGTATATATATATATATATATTCACTGAAAAAACCATAGGTTTCAGGCACGTTATAGTTAGAAATTAGCATTTAAAAAACCTTAGAAATTCACTGAAAAAACCATAGGTTTTAGGGAAAGTTATAGTTAGTTGGACATTTCACTCGTACAAAACCAGAGAAATTCCCCGTTATAGTTAGTTCAGCTAACTATAACTCGCGCCCCGCAATGCACTGCTGATGACGTCACATATGACATCACTCATGACATGGTCAGTGACATCACTGATGACATCACTGATGACAGCTCAAATGACATCACTGATGACATCACTGATGACATCATCTAGTGACTGTGTGTTTCTGTAAAGTTTAAATATGTTTAATATATATAGGGAAAGGCGTATTGAAGAATGAGTGGGTGTATAAGTGTCTGAATGGATGATTTAGTAGGTGTGTGACTGACTATAAGTGAGTGATTAAATGTATCTTACTGAATGCACGGGTTAGTGACTAAACTGTGTGAATGTCTGTATCCGTCTATCTGTTGGTGTGTAAGCGGCTGCATGGGTTTGTGAATAGCTACATGAGTGTCTATATGGGTTATTGATTGGTTGTCTGAGTATCTGTATGGATGCCTGAGTGTTTGTATGGGTGGGGTGTGTGTGACTCTGTGCATAGATGTGTGAGTGGGTGATTCACTGGGTGCATGGTTTCAAGAGTGCATCTGTGATGGACTGTATGGGTGTGTGAGTGTGTGTATGGGTGTGTTAGTGAGTGAATGTATATCTCAGTGGTACATGTGTGAGTAACTACATATGTGAAAGGCAGTATATATGTGTGTTGGAATATATAAATAGCTATAAGTGAGAGTGTGTGATTATGAGAGTGACTGTATGGATGAGTGTGTGCTTGTATCAGTGATTGTATAAGAGCGTAAGAATGTCCTAGTATTTGTATGAGTAAGTGAGCTGGTGTGTGGATAACTGTATAGGTGAGTAAATGGGAGTGTGATTAATTATTTGCATGACTGACTAGGTGTGTGAGTACCTCTATGGATGAGTGGTGGTGTGTGTGTGTCTATATAGGCGTTTGAGTGCATATGATAGTCCTGTACTGAGTGATTGTAAGTATGAGTGACTGTACGGGTGAGTGAGTGGATATGTGTTTAGACCTAAGAATCAGTGAGTGGGTATGTAGTTATTGCTGCTGGAGTGTCTATGGTTTTGAGAATGGCAGTCTGTTATTTAGAGTTGGTGTATCAAAGGTTACATTAGGGTGTGAGAAGATGCATCAAATTATCACATGGATGATGTCATCAGTGATATCATCAGTGATGTCATTTGAGATGTCATCAGTGATGTCATCAGTGATGTCACTGACCATGTCATGAGTGATGTCAAATGTGACGTCATCAGCAGTGCATTGCGGGGGCGTGAGTTATAGTTAGCTGAACTAACTATAACGGGGGAATTTCTCTGGTTTTGTACGAGTGAAATGTCCAACTAACTATAACTTTCCCTAAAACCTATGGTCTTTTCAGTGAATTTCTAAGGTTTTTTAAATGCTAATTTCTAACTATAACGTGCCTGAAACCTATGTTTTTTTCAGTGAATTTCAAAGGTTTTTTAAATGCTAATTTCTAACTATAACATGCCTGAAACCTATGGTTTTTTAAGTAAATTTCAAAGGTTTTTTAAATGCTAGTTTCTAACTATGCCTACAGAGGTAGGACATGTGAAGAAAGAAGAAGAAAAGCGCAGAAAGAAGGAAGACAAATGCAGAAAGAGGCAACAGAAGTCCAGAAAGACGAAGAAAAGTGCAAGAAGAAGGAAGAGATGTGCAGAAAGAACCAACAGAGGAGTAGAAAGTACTCCTGTGCCCCCAACTTTTTGCTGATGGGTACTGGTGGTAACTGACTCTGTCTGTGGTGGTAAAAGACATTTAGAATACAGTGAAAACACCTACATACACTAGGGAACACTATGCGTTGGGGTACCCCTGTGATTAGCATGACCTCCTCTGTATTTGCCATGAGTTAGTGCCTGGGTCATTGGGTGAGTACATGGGTACTGACTGGATGATTAGAGTACTGCAAGGAGAGTGGATGGTGAATTTATAAGTGCTTGTGTTTTGGCGGAGTGATTGGATAAGTACATGGTGCTCGCTGGTTGATTGGAGGAGTGCATGGGTAGTGACAGGGCGATGGCTGGACTGCATCAGTAGTGCTCAGGGTAAGTTGGAGGATTAATTCCCCTTGAATCCTAAGGGACCCTATTTGATAAAAGCCCTGGCGGTGGCAGTCCCCGGGGCTTGGGGGGGCCTTGGAGGCCCCCCAAACATTAAAAAACAAGCCCCGGGAGGTGGCGGTCCCCGGGGCTGCGGGGGCCCCCACGGGCCCTGCATATATTTGTTGGCAATGCCCCCGGGACCTGGCCCACCCGGGGGTCTCAATTAAATGAAGCGCGGTATCCCGCGCTTCATTTTTTTTTACATTTCGGCGGGATTCGCGACCCCAGCGCGAATTTCGCCATTTTTAAAAAAAAAATGCTTTTTTTGTCCCTGGGGGTCCTTGTGGGACCCCCTGAGCAGGCCTAGGGGGTCAGGGTGTTTCTACCCTGCCCCCTTTTCCTCTTTTTCACCTTTGTTTCCCTGTTTTCTTGTGACTCGGTTCTACCGAGTCACAAGATGGCTGCCAACACTTCCTGGTTTGGAGTGTTGGCAGCTAATTAAAATGAAGCTCGTGGTCGGGAGGGTTCGCGGATCCACGCGCCTCTAGATATCGATATTTGTTTTTTTACAATTTCTCAGCAACTACCGAACGGATTTACACCATTTTTAAAAAGGTCGCTTTCTGAGCCAAGCAGTTTTCAAATAGCGACAAAGCACTTTTGAATTACTTGTTATCTCTATGTTTTTTTATCCAGTTGACCACTTGATTAAATGTTACGCTTAGGGAGAAAATGTGGTGTTACCAAGTTGGAGTTTCTGCTTCAGCTCGTCATTCTGTGATTCTGGTCAAATCACTTAATCTACCCATGCCTACAACCAAAATGAGTTTGTCCTTGTATGATGTAACCAATGCTCATGTAAAGCACTCCAATATCTGACCAGCCTGCACTATATAAAACTGCAAAAAAAACAAAGGATAAAAAGTGTTTTCCACACTTCTGTCATTGGGCTATACGTGGGCTACATCTGGGTGATATTTGTGCTACATTTGGGCTCATTTTTCTCTGGTTGCCATCTTGGGAGACTTCAATTACATTCATTAAACTTTATTCGATCTGATTTAGAAACATAGATCATAAAAGTGTACATAAAAACAGTAAATCCTCTTTCTTAATACAATACAGTGAGAATTAATTAAAACCAGTAGGTAAAAACGGGTGTTACAAAGCCCGGTTCAGAGCAACTTCAGGTTAACAGAATAGTAAAGTTCAATGTTTCGCAAGATCAATCTCATGTACTTCGTGCAAAATACGCAATAAGGGGTCCAAGTAAGATGCAACGCTCCAATACCTGACCAGTCTGCACTATATAAAACTGCAAAAAAACTAAAAATAAAAAGTGTTTTCCACACTTCTGTCATTGGGCTATATGTGGGCTACATGTGGGTGATATTTGTGCTACATTTGGGCTCTTTTTTCTCTGGTGGCCATCTTGGGATACTTATTTGTTATGAAGTTTCCTAATTTCCTCATTTACTGCAGTCTCCTCAGTAGGAAATGCTTTCAGTTTTTTACTTTGATTCCATCAAGAAGGCATTCAGATGTGTCACACATTTGCCATAAATTCTGAATGTTAGCACTCTAGTTGCTCATTAGATCACTGTAGTAAAGCTACTGCTCACCAGGGAGTTAACTGGAAGTCTACTGCTGGTATTGAAAGTGATTGTTATCAGTCTGCATGTCAGAATTTTCTAATGAAATAGAAGAGGATTTGAGATCTCACTTAAAACATGCCCTAATTTTTCTTTCTGCAGAACTAACCATAATTTCTATGGCAAAATGAACCCCCTCATTTTTTTCCTTTTTAAATTAAATGTTTTAAGTGTTACCGGTTTATTCCAATCAAGATGGCTTCAGGTGTGCCATAATTTTTTCATAAGTAAGACTGTTAGCGCTCTAGTTGTTCTTTAGAACACTCTGGGAAGCTGCAGTAGAACACAAAGGAATCAACTGGCAGGCTGCTCCTGTTGAAATATAACAGGAAGATATTTGAGATCTCACTTAAAACATGTGCTAATTTTTCTTTCTACAGCACTAACCATAATTTCTATGACAAAATGAACCCCATCATTTTGTTCCTTTTTAAATTAAATGTTTTAAGTGTTACCAGTTTATTCCAATCAAGATGGCTTCAGGTGTGCCATACTTTTTTCATAGGTAAGGTTGTTAGCGCTCTAGTTGTTCTTAAGAACACTCTGGGAAGCTGCAGTAGAACACAAAGGAATCAACTGACAGTCTCTGCCCTTGTTGGATTTACATGTTTTACTGAGAATGTCAGACTTCATTCTCACATGACTGAGAAAGATAATGTGAATTTACAGAAAATATGCTCTCATTTTAGCTTCTGGAGCACCTTCCAAACCTCTGTGGGACAAGCTTGAGAAAATTGTTTTCTCTCAAACATGATTCATGAAATCCCAGCAGAAGGTTTTTCACAGGGTAAAATCACCCTAGAACACACCACAATTCCTAAAATTAGTATGGTACCATCAACAAATGAATTCTAATGTAACTAAAGTCTTTTATCACCCTTTATAGTTCTCCTTTTGGTGACCCTCAAAATCTTCTATTCACTACAATGCATTTCATTGGGGTGCTATCATGTATATTGGTCCCAAGATGGCTGCCAACACTTCTTGGATGAAGTGCTGACAGCCAATCAGATCTCACGATGACATGTGTGGTTAGGCTCCGCCCAGATATATATAGTTCTTTTTCCTTTAATATTTAAAAAACTACTGAACGGATTTACACAATTTTTGAAAAGGTCGCTTTCTGAGCCAAGCAGTACCTTTTTGCCAAATTTGGGGTAAATCCGTTCAGTAGTTTCCGCTGTAGCCTTGCACCAAGTTCCCTATGGGAAATTGATTTTTTGACTCTTATTTTTTGAATTTCTCAGCAACTACTGAACGGATTTACACCATTTAACCAAAAGGCATGACACTGAACCAAGGGCTACCTTTTTGCCAAATTTGGTGTAATTCCGTTCAGCAGTTCGGGCTGTAGCTGCGACTAAAGGTTCCTATGGAAAATTGCATGGGGAAAACACGTTTTGGGACCCCCTTTTTTCTCGGCCCCCACTTGACGAATCAACCCGAAACTTTCAGGATAGGAGCGGACCGGAGCGGGCCATAAGTTTTGAGAATTTCGCGAAGATTCGTCAACCGGCGCCAAAGATATTGGAAATAGAATGTTGCGAATTTCCTATGGAAAATAGGTCCTAACTATAACTATCTACTGGCGACCGCCAGTAGATAATATAAATATTTATATGTAGATATAGATAGATAAATATATATATTTAGATATATGTATATGTATATATATATTTAAATATATATAATTAGATATATGTAGAGATAGATAGATAGATAGATAGATAGATAGATAGATAGATAGATAGATAGATAGATAGATAGATAGATAGATAGAAAGGTTACAGGGACGTTATGGTTGGTTCACATTTTACACCCACAAAACGATAGTAATTCAGCAGTTACAGTTAGAGTTCTCAAGTAACTATAGTTCATGCCCAAAGGTAACTATAACTCAGCATCCTTATGACCCAGCAAATGAATTTAATATATCATGATACTTCAACCTCATACCAGATAAATATTATTTGTTATTTTATTGTAAATTCTGTTTATTGAATATGAAACAGACAACACAAGCCAAACAAATTGAGGACCCATGTCCCTGTAAAGAAAGCATCAAATAGGCCCACATTCCATGTTACATGGTGAAACTTCTTCATAAAAACATACATAGCGGAATCTAACCCATGCAAAATGTCACCAAGTCTTTCATTGTGAAATATACCAGAGTAGAGGAGAACAATACTTGCTTTAACCCCATCCCCAATTATCCTGACATTAGACCCATTTCAAGGGGAGAGTGAAGAGACAAACCTAGAAATGAAAAAAAAAGGCTCTCATTAACCCGAGTGTTGAATGGCAGTCTCTCATTGGCAAGTTGATGAAAGAGTTGGGGACTTGCTATGCATGATATCGCAATATATAGGTTCTTCCCTCTATCTATGGGAGCCCTTTAACCTAGGAAAGCAACAGGGAACTGTCATCAATTATATGTAAAAAATAAGATGAAAGAAAAACCGAGAGAGAAAGTCTCTCAAGGAAGGGGAGGGAAAAAGGGGGATGCGCTGGGAGTATCTAGACCCCCGAATGGAAGGCAGAGGGTCATCGGGGGTAAGAGGGCAGGTCTTCTGACTTAGGTGGGCCGTTCCGGGGATTCCGGTTTCTGACCCCTAGAGTATGGTTCAAGGGAATCCTCAAACAACTGCAAGGCCCGAAGTCTGGGGGGGAACCAACCGGTAATGCCTGGTCATGGTGAAATAGTGTATAAGAGGCTGCCAAATGCGGGCGAATCTTGTATCTGTATGATTGATGCAGGCGGTAAGCAGTTCGAGGGCTAAAACATTCCACAAGCGAAAAAAACAGGTGGCTATAGGGGGGGGGGGGATGCAGCTTCTCCCAAAATAAGGCCATTGACTGCCTAGCGGCTCCTAACAAGTGGAGAATCAAGCGCCAGTCTGCGTATGTCATAGCATTTAGTGTTGAGGGTTTAATGCCTAAAAGCGTGACTGACAGGGAGGAAGGAATAGGAAATCCCACTACCTCTTTGATGTGGCTAAGGACCTCCTTCCAAAACATCGTGAGACTCAGGCATGACCACCAAATGTGAATGAAGTCTCCTCTATCTCCCTGGCACCTCCAACAGGTCGGGGGGGAGTTTGGGAACATTTGGTGCAAGCGGGTTGGGGTGTAATACCAGTGCATCATTAACTTATATGCTGACTCATGTTGCAGCGTGCTCTGGTTTATCTTTGGGATATCCCGCCATAATCGAACCCACCCTTCTGGAGGTATATCCTCCTCCAGGTCTGAAGCCCACTGTGTCTGATACCCATGGGGCGTGGGCCACTGAGAATGCTGTAAGACAGTATATGTTTTAAAAATCAGACCCTTCGATCCCTCAAATTTGCGAACCAAGGATTCGAAGGCAGTAAGTTGTCTGGTGGCTCCCTGGATGTAGGTCTGGGAGCTAAGCCAGTGACGTATCAGGTAATATTGCATACGTGTCCCCTCTGTGAGATTAAAAGTTTGCCTACATTGATCAAACGTAAAGAATTCATCGCCCTGAAAGAGGACCTGAATAACACAGCATTCACCCTCTGTCCATGCACTAAATGCCTGGGTTTGCAATGCAGCGGAGAACATAGGATTACGAGCTATAGGCGTATTAGGGGAGGGGAATGTCGTTAGGTCTCAGGGTATCGCCAACTTATCCCAGATCCCTAATAATGTCCTCGTAGGGGTGGCTATGTAGGCGGTGCAGGGGCGCGCCCCTCACGGGAGCCATGCCAAGTCCCACAAAGGACTACAGGATACCGCTCGGTCCAAGTGAAACCAATGTTTTTCGCTCTCGCGAACCACCCACTCCGATATATACCGGAGGTGGCAAGCCCAGTAGTATTCCAGAAGGTTGGGGCACGCTAGTCCACCCCGGTCACAAGGCAGCATCAGGATCTTATTGGAGAAGCGTGGGCGGGATTTCCCCCATATAAATTTGGTAAAGTCACGTAGTAGGGCAAGGATATCAGACTGTGATATTGGAGTGGGCAGGGTTTGAAAGAGGTATAAGATTTTAGGGAGAAGTGACATTTTAATGGTGTTGATGCGTCCTAACCATGCGAGAGGAAGGCCCTTCCATCTGTGCAATTCCTCCCGGATGGCCTTCCTAAATCTAGGCCAGTTGGACGAAGTCCATGTCGAGAGTGTAGGGGTCAAGTCTAGGCCCAAGTACCAAATCGATACGTCAGTCCACTGTACCGGGATCAGGTCTTGCAATTCCTGGACTTCCGAGGCCGGGAGAGTAAGATTAAGGGCATGAGACTTAGCAAGATTGATCCAGTATCCTGGCGTGTCTTCAAAGGCCCTCAGGAGAGTAGCTATAGCAGGGAGGGATGTAGGTGGGGAGGATAATGAGAGAAGGAGGTCGTCAGCGAAGAGGGAGGCTTTATGTTCATATCCACCCATGGGGATACCCCGTATATTCAGAACTCGACGGATGGCGATGGCCAGGGGCTCCACCACTAGGGCAAATAATAAAGGGGATAGCGGGCACCCCTGTCTGGTGCTGTGATAGATGGGAATAGGGCCAGTGAGACGACTATTGAAACGAATGCGGGTAGAGGGTCTCGCATAAGGCGCCATCAATATGGAGATCATCTCCGGTCCCAACCCCACCTCTGCTCCCTGGCGATGGCGGATAAACCCCAATTGATCGGGATCAATGAGACCCGGAAGGTGGGGCTCCAGGCGGTTGGCTAGGATTTTCGTGTAGATCTTGGCGTCGGTGTTTAACAAAGCAATAGGGCGATATGACGTGGGTAGGGAATGGTCTTTACCTGGCTTAGGGATGAGTACCACCTCCGCTTCATTCATTGTTGGGGTGAGACCCGAGATATCTGTGAAATTATTAAAAAGATGAAGCAAATGATCTCGAAGCTGCGGGTAAAAGGCCCGGTAAAAAGTGACCGGCAATCCATCAGGACCTGGGGTTTTACCGATTGGGAGTTGCTTCAGAGCCCTAGCAATTTTGTCATGAGTAATGGGGTCTTCCAGCAGTTTCGTAAAGTGGGCATCAATAGGGTCCCAAGGGCAAGAATTAAGAAAAGCAGTAACAGCTTCAGGAGAACAAGGAGCATTTGCATAGAGATCCCCATAGAAATTCTCCAATTCCAGGCCTTTATCCACCTCCGAAATGGCCCATATGCCATCAGGGCGCCTAAGTTTAGCGATGTGGGCTCTCGCGGTCAGCGCTCGGAGTCGTCGTACCAGACACGCCTCGACCTTATCCCCCGTGTAGAATTTCTGCTTGAGGTTGAGTAGGAGTCTCTCAGCCTTGTTGGTACGGTGCAAGCCCAATTGGCCTCGTAGTTCAGCAAGGAGCCGCTTATTGCGGAGGGGCGGTTGTAAGTGATCCTTGCGTTCTAGGGTTTTAATATTTCTAGAAAGAGTGGTTTTAACCAGCCGAGCCTCTCGGGTCCTGGCGGTTGATATAGACGCGATGACCCCCCGAATAGTAGCTTTAAAAGCATCCCATCTAGTGTCCTCAGCAGTGTCAGTGAGGGTATTAGCAAGAAAGAAAGCCTCAATCTCCTTTCGGATATCCGCCACATCCACAGGATCGCGGAGGACCTGAGGGGGCAGTCTCCATCGGGGTAAGGGCTCTTTACGTGAATTGGGGGGTTGGAGAGAAATCAGGACATGTGCATGGTCCGATAAGGGTATATCGGATATCTCTGCACCACTCAATGCGTGTATCAAGGGGAGGGAGAGGAAATAATAATCTATACGAGAATATGACCGGTGCGCAGGAGAGAAAAAGGAATAGTCTTGAGAATCAGGGTGTAGATGTCTCCAGGCGTCTATTAAGCCTAAATCTGTGACGGTATTTCGCAATGCCGTCGACATCGCCCCTGCACTATGGTACGCTTGCGAAGTGCGATCCCATTCTGGGTTCCAAACTAAATTAAAATCACCCCGGAGAATAATTGGAGTTGTGACTGCCTGCAGGAGTTCCCTAAGGTGTAGGTGTAGAAAAGCATCCTGATTTTGATATGGGGCATATATGTTGACTAAGGTTAAAGACCACCTACCCCAAGCCATGTGTGCTTTTATAAACCTACCGCCTTCGTCTGTCGTGACTTTGGGATTCATCGCATGCCAACCTGGTTTAAAAAAAAATGCAACCCCCCCAGTTTTAGAAGAGGAGTAGGCCCAACATTGAGTGGGGTATTTGGGGTGGGACATAAGGCGAGTGTCATTAAGAAGCAAGTGAGTCTCTTGAATAAAAATAACATCAGGGTCTTGGTGGAGGAGATATCGCCACACCTGACGCCTCTTGTTAGGGGAGTTCAGTCCCTTTATATTTAGGGAAAGAAACTTAATGGGGTTAGTCACAACACTTCCAAAAGGTAGATACGTCCCCCGCAGCCCTCACAATAACACCATAAGCCCGCGTCTCCTCCCCCCAAGCCTCACGTCTACCCAGTAAGATGAAAGGGCCATCACAGGGCTCCGACTTCGGAGAACACGTCCGATCAATTCCCAGCAAAGCACCCTTAGTTACTCTCATTCCCCCAGCCCCTAGAAACAGCGCATCCAAGGAGAAAAAACAATCTGTTAAAAAAAAAAAAAAAAATGTGCAACAACAAATGGCCAACTGGGCCAGACAGTGTCAGAGTCTATCAAGAACAGCCCAGTGTCGCTCAGTCGGGCCATTCCGGAATAGTCACTCTCCTAAGGGACTCTGAGGAGGGGGGGTGGCAGTCACACAAAGGTTCATGGGACTCTGCTACCACAATCCTGTGGTAATGTTGCGGAAAGCAATATTTGCTCCAACCACCGGGCCATCCCCGAGGAAACCAGCTGCAATGTTGGTGCTGGTGCCCTCTGGAGATACAGTTACTCTGTGCAAGAGGGTCGATTGTTACCTTCAGATATATGCAGTGCTTCAGCCTTCAACCAGCGCCCAGCGGAATCCAGGCCCTCTGTCTAAGAACCGGAGCCGCACACATTCAAAGTCTAGGCGCAAGGGACTCCAAAGCAGGTCTAAGAGCTAACACAGCTAGGGTATTTTAGTCCTTATGGTCTGGCGATCTAGCTGGAGAGGAAGAGCCACTTAGAGAGCGAATGTGGCTAATGATGTCTTGCTTAACTTGGGAAGATTCAAGTTCCTGTATGTGGCTTTTGGATCTAGGAGGCATAACTGTGGACCATATCGGGCGGAGAGGCCCATCTCGACGTTCTCGCGGTGAAGACAGGTCCTCTCCCTCGGGCTCCAGAGGGAGCTGTAGAAGCTGTTTTTCATCCCTTAGTGAACGATGGACTCGCTGTTTGACCTCCCAGGTAAACATCAGGGCGAAGGGATGGCCCCACTGATACTTGATGTTGAGGTCCCTCAACTTATCCGTGACGGGCTTGAAGTCTTTTCTCCGTCGGAGTGTAGCTGGCGCCAAGTCCTGGAAAATTTTAATCGAGAGACCATTGTATGAAACTGCCTTAATGCCGTGTACCTTTTTCAAAATGGCATCCTTGTCGGCAAAGTAATGGACTCTAGTAAGGATGTCTGGAATGAAGTCAGGCCGATTGCGTGGGCCAAAGACCGGGTGGGCTCTGTCAAGCATAGGCAGTGAGGCTTCTTCATTCTCTCTAATGGCTTGTAAGAGTTCTGCCGTGTATGCCAGAATGTCCTTTCCTTCCACTCCCAATGGAACTCCCCTGATACGCAGGTTGTTTCGCCTACTGCGATTTTTAAGATCTTCTTGCTTCAACTGTAAGGTAATATTTTGCTCTTCTATTTCCGTCATTCTCCTCCAAAGATTTTCGTGGTCCTCTCCTCTAGTGTCCATGGTGCGTTCAAGATCGTCGACCCTTCCACCGATCTCCGTGACCTCCCGACGTATATCCTGCAGTCCAGCCTTAAAGTCCTGTCTGAGAGAACCGATTTCATCTTTGATTTCCTGTAGGAAAGACGCCATGAATGCCTGGGTGATTGGCACCTCTGAGCTGGGCTTCCCTGATGCCGTAGCTGAAGAGTTAGAATCTTCCTGCATCTGAGCATCCTTTTAGACCAGAAGGCCGTAACCGGATTGTCACAAGCCGTGGCAGACTCAGCGTCTTTATTGGCTTTACTTTTAGGAGGCATGACAAAGTGATCAATGGGGACCGTGAGGCCAGCGATGGAGAGAAGCCAGCCCTTGAAGACGGAATGGCAGAGTGGCGAGGAACGAAGATTTGGCGTCTTTTTCTTTACATGTGTGGGTCAGCCTGGGATTCGGTCAGGGGGGGCACCAGATATCTCACAAGGGCGTCACAGTATTCTCTCCTAGTTGACAGAACTATGCCCGGGATGTGCAGGTTGGAGCCACCGAGCCCCACAATCAGGGCGAACCACGAAAGATGGCACAGGGTCCCTCCCCCACAGCAGTCCACAGCGCAAGTCCCCGGAATTGAAAGGAGGGCACTCGCCAAGCAAGGGGGCCCCCTCTAGTATACCTGCAGTCCAGCAGAGGTCATAGCTTCCCCCAAAGCGCCACAGGGCTGAGCGGCTCCTAGGCGGTAAAATAGAGGATCAATCCAGGACTACATCCACTGAGGGGCCCCTCCAGGAGAGAGCAGGATAACACCACATGTGGAGGGAGCCCACCACCGGGGGTCGGTCCTCCCCCGCTCTCTGTATCCAGCGTGGGTGATGGCTGTTTCAGGCGCCTCTTGAACTTCTGCTGTGCCCAAGGGGCGGGATCACCACTCACACCCCACACATTATGTAGTGTCTAGTCAGCAAGATATCAGATGAGGGGTGAATGCCGGGCACCAGGAAGGGAACGATCCACCCCTCTCAACCGCAGGCGATGAACTGTGGCCCCCACTGTCCCAGACACTCCAGAGTGGTGGCAGGCAGGCGCGCTTCAAGGGACTCCCCCAGGACCCGAAGGAGCCCAGAATCTCTCCACTGCTCAGGTAAGCTTCCACTAACGCAGCACACAGCATAGCTTACTGCGATTCTCTGGCCTCACTGTCGCAGCCTCACCCTCCGGAGCACAGCAGCCAGGCCACAAGAGCTTCAGGAGGATTAGCGCCAGCCTGGGGATTCCTCCGATGGGCTCACCCCGCACCCGCGTCGCTCGGGTCCGGAGTCACTGCCCGACCAAAGCAGTAAGGCCAGGTCCACCCTTCAAGATGGCGGCCAAGAAGATCTTCAGAGGGGCCGTCCGAGTCCCCTAGAGCTCCCAGTCACCGCAGGACCACTCTCTTCAGATCGGGGGTCCCCACAGCTTCACAGTTTCAGGAAAAGGTTCCCCACCTTAACTGCGTCACCCCAGCCCCGCTTTCGCCGGTTTACCCTCCGGGACCAAGTGACCGGGCCAAGACGCGTCTCCTCGGGGCTCGTGTAGGAGCACAGGGTGGCTCTCAAATCTCCACTGCGACAGGCCGACCTTCAGGGGTAAGTGCTATTACGGGGGCCTCTCGATGCGTTCGCACTCACAGTTTGAAGGCCAGAGGACTCTGTCCAGCGGCGGCACCAAAGTCAGGTCTGCTCCTCAAGATGGCGGCCGAGGAGGTCACTGAAGAGGCCGCTTGAGGATTCGAGTTCCCAAGCGCTTCAGGGCTGTTTTTTGCAGTCCAGGGGGTTTCTGCAGCAGCACAGCTCCAGGACAGGCACCCGCTCTGGTCAGCATACCCGTTGGCAGGGAGCAACAGCAATAGCAGGACACGTTGGAGTGGAGACCCGATCTCGCACATCTCACTCCATTCGCGTCCTGGCCACGCCCCTCCTATTTGTTATTTTAATTACAAGGGATTCAGAGACAGTAAAATTATCATTGACAATATTCTAAAAATGTAGCATAGATATCATTTACTTCATCTAAATTCGGCTACTTGTATTTCATGTGTGGTAAGGGGAACAAAGTAAGCTAACCAACAGTGCATAATATAAAATGAATGTGAAATGAATACAGTACAATACAAGTCCTCTCCATATGCCCCAGCCTTGTACATACAGCATTATTTAACTCAAAGTCCCCAAACTTGTTCAGATGGCTTGTCTACAATTCTTCAGACATATCCATCAAAAAGCATTTTGTGATGAAATGTAAAAGTGCATAAATTACTGTCACTTCTTCCTATTTAGCTCCAATGATGACACCGTCATCCCAGCATATTGCAAGTTAAAACACCCTGCTAGTGTCTATCTGATCAAGATACAATTTGAGGACCTGATAGATAATATCTATAAGTTAATTTTTCATCATATTTGTTCCTGAGGGGGATAAAGGCAAAAATGTGTAAAGTGCTAGAGTGTGAGTGACAAGGCATTTTTGGAGGGACATTTTTAATTACATGATTAAAATATGTACAGGCTGTATATTCCTATTTATCTAGGTAGTCTCAGGCACCAATGTGTACTGCTAACTCATCATCGCTGTTGTGAACATAAGGAATTTTGTGTTGAGTTTGATGATGTAACAGGATTCCAGGAGTCACAGTTGGTTTTCATGATTTCCTCCTCAGGTTTTTGTCCACTCTTTCTTTACCAACATATCTCAGAAGAGTATTATTCCCATTGTACCTCAGATGAAAATATCTGGCTACTGGGAAACAGGAGTCATTGTTCTTTATGGCCAGCATGTGTACTAGAATTCTTTTTTTGACCTGCAACTTGGTGCTTCCTACAATTTCAACATGAGTATACACCACACATTCTGTGTTGCATGTTATAAACATCCTGATTTTGCATCTCTTCCCCGTTGGTAAGTCATAATAGTCACAGTTGGTGCTAGATTTGAAGGCTTCCATGAGCCACCTTTTCTAAATTCTGTCACTGTCCCTAGCCATGTGGTTGGATTGGCCATAGGTTTTAGGTGGCTATGTACTACCATTTCCCTGATTGATTTGGGTTTCTTGTATGTGATGGTAGGATAGTCCACAGTGTCTTTCCCTATCACTGGATCTGCCTTGAGAAGATTCCAATGGGTCATCATAAGATCTCCGGCCTTATATGATTTGTTGTTTTAAATGATTATGAACGTAGGTGGCTCTGGTGTTTCCACCTCCAGTTGGCCCCTGTGTATGGTGCTGTTACCCCTATCCCTGCGTGTTTTTTTTGGGTGCATCTCTTCTTTACACCAAATAACGCATTTCCATGTTTGACCTTACTGATTTTTAATAGGGCATGGTTTAGAATTGTCAGCGCGTACCCTCTACTATGGACCCAAGCCGTTGCTGGCACCGGCGATGTGAGGCGGCGAGTGGCAATTTTGAAAACTGAAAAACTGACATATATATATATATATATATATACACACACACACACAGATATATATATATATATATATATATATTGAAACACATGATGGATTTGTTAGGAATTGTAATAATAATTTACTTTACATTAAAAAAACCTTATTAATGATGACATAGATCATGTCATGAGTGAGGTAATATCAGAGGTAATTAGCAGTGCACTATAACTGCGTAGTTATAGTTAGGACCACGTTTCCTTGGAAATAGACTTTTTGGGCTGCTTCTAGCTTTTGCGCTGTTTGATGAATCATCACGAAACATTCAACAAAAAACAAATCCAACTCAGCTCCTTTTTTGAAAAGTGTTAGGGTGGTCTGTCAAGCGGGGTCAGAGAAGAAAGAGGGTGCCCCAAAATTAACCAATCATGCCATCACTAACATGGACCAAAGTCTATGATGCCATTGGGTAGGCAAGGTGCAGTCTGAACTTTTCCAATTATAAGCAATAGTCAGTTTGATGGCTTACAAACATTCCAATATCATATGCCACTCTTGTTTCCACAATGCCTGTGATTTCAGTAGGTTTTAGGACCAGCAACGGCACCTCAAGTGTAAATGATATGGAAAATCCTAATATGCTTCTACGCATTCGAGCCACCTGCTTAAAAATGACTGAACCTTAGAACAATCCCATCAGATGTGCAGGCTCCCACTCAGGGTTCACAGCCTCTCTGGCACCTAGGGGATGCAGTGTAGTACATACAATGAAGTAGAGATGGTTTATGGTGCCACCGAGACCGGATTTTATAATGGAATTTCCATCCCAGCCTGAGGCAGAAGACAAATGAATGTCCCTTCCCAGTAGTTCCTATTGCTTGTTATGTTTCTATGCGGTTGGTGCATCTTGCACTAAAAGCAATATGTAAAGGCTGGAAATTTTACCTCTAGTGCAGACGGCCCTGGGGAATAGTCTTTCAAATGGGGTTTGATCACTAGTGGATGCAGAAGTAATAGAGGGATTGGTGACCAAGTGTGTAATCTGGGCATAGAAGAGGCAATCTGCCTCTGAAAGCTCGAAGTCTGTCTTACATTGCGAAAAATATTTGAGAATTGTCTTATCAAACCATCTGAAATTATGTGGCTCCCCCTTCCCTCCAGTTTTGAAAAGCCTAACCCTGCAAATCAGGGGTTATAATTAATTGGCATGTATGGTAAAGGATGAGTTATCATCCCTCTCAACATAATTATCCCAAGCTTTCAAGGTGGTGCTCACTGGGGGCTGTGGTAAGCATTAATAGATCTATGTTGTTTATCTACCCAGACTAAGTCCCAATGAGGTTGAGGGGTTATGGCATGGTGCACCTGGCACCAGTTCTCCTCAGATTTGAAAGCGGGCCATTTTGTAACTAATCTAAGTTGGGTGGCAGTGTAGTAGTGGGGGATACTGGGTACTGCCATTCCCCCTGTCTCCATGGGTTGGGTCGGTAGCCTTTGAGGAATCCTAGGTGCTCTGTCTCTCCATATAAATCATAGTAATTGTTGTTGGATTAGTTTCAAATATGCTTTGTCTAGCCAGATCAGGAGTGCTTAGAACATACATTAACCATGGCAGAATGTGTATTTTGATCACATTAATTCTGCCAGTCTAGGAAAGAACAAGGTTCCCTCCGGGTTCCAAATCCCTTTTTGTACTTGCATTCAATGTGGTGGTGGTGGGGGGGGTAATCAATGGAAAACAGTTCTCCGGAGGAATGTAGAAATCCTAATTCCAAGCTTTTTTTGGGACTTTTTGGCCTAATTAAAGAGAAATTAAGCTCTCAGCTTTGCTACTTCAGCGTTGGTAAGGTTAGATTCAGCTCCTTGGATTTGCCATAGTTTACTTTGTACCCATAGACTGTTTAAAAGGAATGAAATAGATTTGATATCGCTGACAGGGATGTGCCAGATGAGGCCAATGCCAAAAAAAACTCCTACACGTAAAGTGAAGTTTTATATTCTTGCTCCCCAAATTGAATTCCAGCCACTGACTCGGTTTGTCGTACGACTCATATCAGGTAGTCTAAGGGTTCAATAAAAAGGGCAAACGGAAGAGGAGTCAGTAAATCCATTCTAGTTACCCTGAATGGCACAAACGTCTGGCCATCCAGGGTAGCTCTTGCTGATGGGCTTGCATAATTGGAGAAAATCATTCACATGAAAACAGGGCTTATGCCCATTTTCAATAAAGTGAGGTGCGCAAAGGTCCAGTCCACCCGGTCAAAAGCCTTTTTAGCATCCAAAGATAAGAGAATTGCTTGAATTTTGTACTTTTCAACAAGGTGGACTGCAGTGTGGATGTTATCATGAGACTGGCGTCCCCTAACAAATCCACTTTGGTCAAGGTGGACCAGGGATGGGAGTAGAATTTTGGTATACAATTTCACATCTATGTTAAGTAGTGTGATTAGGCAATAGGACAAGCAAAGCCTGTGGTCTTTGTCTGCCTACGGGACGTCTGCAGTGATGGTTTTGTCCATGGAGGAGGATTTACTGAGAACGTTCTAGCACAGTAATTGAATAGGGAAGCCAATTTAGGGGACACGTGAATGTACATTTCTTATAGAATTGGCCTGACCGGTCCCACTGTCCGGCCTTACTGAGTTTTAAGGATTTTATTGCCTGTTCAGCTTCATCTAGCTGTATCAGCTGTTTCAGTTTTCCTTCTGTATTTCCTCAAGTTTTGGGAGTCTGGTATTTTGCAGGAAACTTTCCTGTTCTGTTGTGGAGATAGGTTCTTCTTTACAAAGGCAGAATAAAAGAGGCAGAATTCAACAGATTTATCAGAATTGCCAGTAAATTTGAGGTCACTGCAATTAAACATTTCTTTTATATATTCTTTTCTCCCTTTTACCCTTCAGTATTTTGGCTAGTTGAGTTTCCACTTCATCCCCAGCAATACATTAGCGTTTTCAAGGATGACAAGGGCAAGCTCTACTTTATTAGTGTGATGCATACAGAGTTGTCCTCAGGCCATAATGATTTTGCATGTGATTTTCAAAGATGGATTATGTGATATATCTTGCTCTAGATCCTTAATTTCCTGCTCTGTTTGTACTTCTAGCTTGTGAAAATGTTGCTTTTCTGCAGCAGCTGCTAAATATTTCCACTACTCACCACCTTAAAGGCAACCAAAACATCACCAATCAATACTCATTAATTTTAATATCTTCATCATTTTGGCTACCATGTATTACAGAAGAGAGGATTGCAAAATAATGAAGGATGTAGGCGCCAACTTCCCACTAGCTGTGGGAGTCTATGTCCACTTGAGCCACAGCTAGAGCGCGGTCGGAAACTGAGATCGACCCAACATGTATCAAGTTGGCCCTGGACAGTATTTCACTACGCAATAAAATCTAATTAATGTTGAAGTGCATAATGAACATTGGAGTAAAAGGAATAACCAGGGCTAGGAGGTGTAATTCATACCATGCATCTCTAAGAAAGGCCGAGATTCAGTAGTGATGTCTTTAACTGCTTTGAGAAAGCCCATGAGTAGAACGCTTCTGCTACCTCTATATCCTGGTGAGCATCCCAGACAGTGTTAAATCTCCTGTCAGAATGATGTCTCCATGTGCAGCCTCCACCAAATCCTCCGGAAACTGCAAAAGGAAGGCATCCTGCACTATATTGAGGGCGTAAACCACAGCCAAAGTTATGGGGTGCTTCTGCAACGTCAAAACCAGTACAATAAACCTAGTTTGCTGAATCCTATTCTTGGAAGGAATGGGCACAGCGCTGCACCACAATCTTTTGCACTGCAGGCTCAGGCACTGCGTGCCAGACTGCCATCCTCCTTTCTTACTGTAAACTAGGCTAGTGGTGCCAAAGGACGAGTGTCCCCGCTCGACCTAGATGTCACCATGGTTGCCCCAGCTGGTGTGCCTCATCAGTATCTCCCCATAGCTATCAACAGCCTTCTGCCTCTCTCCTGAGCAGTGAGCCATGGCGCGCAACTCAATCCCCAGGCTGTGTTGATCCTCACTGCTCCGAAGACTCACATCAATTCAATGCCTCTCAAGCAGGCATAGCATGTCCTGCAGCTGATCGGAGGTCCAGTGGCCACATTCAGTGGACTATCATGGAATGAATGTTGAAGGTAGCAGAGCATGTCCAACTACTCCATCATCTTGGCCATGACCCTCTACATGATAATTATTGTTGAATGTAGTTGAACACAACCAGCTACTCCGTCATCTTGGCCACGTCTTTACATCATACATTTTATACATTCTACCATTTTAAAAAGGGTACACACAAACTATTCATATTGATTTTCCTCTCAAGTGATATCATAAATTCAAATTAATCCATTATTGCTTTTGTGGATAATGGATAAGGTGAGCAGAACAACACATGCTATGTACCCATGTAATACTGTCCTAGTGGATTCTCATCCCATGGATAATCCTTTGTGAAGAACTTGATAGCATAGAAGGAGAGACATTAGTTAATATGAACCATAAGCTCCTCATCAGTATTCACACCATCTGGGGTTTGGGTCTGCAAGTCTAAGATATATTTGGACTCAAGAATTCTTGTTACCCTCAACCTTTTCCCATTCTGCCCTTTGGGTAACACACTGTCACCTCCCAAAAACTTCAGATGATTTGAATTGCTCCCATGTGCTTCTCTAAAGTGTCCTACCACTAGGTAGGTTGCATCATTATTCCCTAAAGCTCGAGATTGATCTAGAACCTTCTTTCTGCATGGTCAAACCAAAACGTATATGCAGTTGTCAGAATTACAAGTAATCATTGTTTCAGTCTTTCTATTTATACAGTCTGTGGGAGTTTTTCAAATATTACACATCTACACTATTCTTACATGCCTTGCATCTTTTACTAATTACAAACCCTTTCTTGATTGTCTTATCCAACCATGTTTCTTTATTTTCCTTGCTGTGGCTGTGTGTCAGGTGGTCTCTCAGTGAGGTGTTCTTTTTGAAAGTAAATGATTGTTATGCAGGTAATAACTCTCCTAGGACAGGATCTGTCTTTATTATTTTCCAATTCTCTTTGAGAATATGTCTAATCCTAGGGGCATCTGCGTTGAAATTTGTAATAAAGCAGGGTGAACCAATGTCTTTGGAGACCAAGTTTGTGACATTCTTCTCTTTCAGGGTGTCACTTTGAACTTATATACTCTATTGATTGCTGCATCTAAAATCTTTTTAGGGTACGCCCTCTCACTAAACTATCCCAGCATATCATGTTTAGCTCTCTAATTGTAACTAACCAGTGCAAACTTTCTCATAGCTCTTAGGAGCTATTTGGAGCTCCCATATCAGATGCTCCATTTTAGATTCCTAAGTGGTCCACTCCTGCCATGCAATGTACTATTTCGAGCGGTTCGCTTCCTTTACAGTTTGGTTTCTATTCTTCTATTGGTGGCTGTGATGATCAAATCTAAATATTCTACCTCTTTGTTATATATATTAGCGGGTAACATTAAATTCCGGTTATTTTGATTCAGTGCTTCCACAAATGCTCTAGCTTTATTCTCCATCCTCTTCCAAATGAGGGAGACATCATCAATGTAATAGACTAAACCACCACATTGTCTGTCCACTGTCCGCCCAAGCCAACGGCTCCTCTCTCCAGCCCATGAAAAGATGTGCATAGCTAGGGGCAAATCAGGCATCCATCGCTGGCCTGTATTTTTGCTTGTATTAGTTGGCATCACATATAAAGCTGTCTTCTGTTAAGCAGAATTCCAGCTTGCTGACTAGCATCAGTGTATGCACATAATACTAGAGCCATTTTGTCTGCAAATGGTATTTGCATGCTTAGATTGCTTTGTTATGCCTGATGCTGGTATAAAGATATATTCGCTAAAAGACAGATTTTAGATGAAACTATTGGGCGCCCTGGGGTTATTACTAGACATCCATGGAGCTTAGGTAGGAGTCCAACCCTACACCATGCACGGCCAAAGGCTGTGTGTGTCGTGTGTGGTGGGGGTTGGCCACCAATAGTGGGTTGGGCACAGGGCCTGGCCAGCTGTTCCTTCCTAGGACTTAAAAGACGACTTCCACAAGCAACCAAAGAATTTCTTTTTACATGGTGTGATGTGAGGGCTGCCTGTCCATAATCGCCTTTGGGGCACAATAGGAACCACTACTTTGTATGTATTACAGACCAACGCGTTCTGTTTTGATACTGATATAGGGCCGTCCAACTCTGTAAAACAATTGTGACATTGAGAAAGAATATATCAATCAATCAATCAATCAATCAATCAAGAGTTTGTGTAGCATGGCTACTCAACTGTGAGGGTCTCAAGGCACTTGGGGGGCTGCTGATCCGCCTGGGCATGGAGGTTCAGTCAAAGAGCCAGGTCTTGAGATCCTTCCTGAATTGGGTCAGCGATAGGGATTGCCTGAGGTGTAGGGGCTGGGTTTTTCCAGGTCTTGGCGGAAAGGTAGGAGCAGGATCTTCCTCCTGCTCTGGTGAATCAGTGGTAGGGTGGCTAGGGCAAGTTGGCTGGAGTGAAGTTGTCTGGCGGGTATGTGGAATGAGAGGCGGTGTTTCAGATGTGCTGGTCCTGACTCATGGAGAGCTTTGTAAGCATGTGTGAGGAGCTTGAAGGTGATTCTCTTGTTGACAGGGAGCCAGTGGAGTTGTCTGAGGTGTTGTGTGATGTGGCTGTGGTGGGGACGTCGAGGACCAATCTGGTTGTGGCGTTTTAAAAATGCTGTAGTTTCCTCAGCTGTTTCTGTGTGACGCCCAGAGTGACGCCTAGATTGCGTTGCTGTAGTCGAGTCTGCTGGTGATGAGTGAGTGGGTGACCATCTTTCTGGATTCTGTGGGGATCCATATGAATGTCTTCCAAAGCAGGCAGACCGTGTATATAAGAATGATGGCCTGACTTTTGCAAGTATACATGAGTGAACACTTCACCAAGTGGCTGTGCTAATCCCCAGATAGCTCGGGAATCTAAGAAACAAATACAGCATTGAGAATAAGTTTGCAAGCCTCATGGCACAATCCTTATGAGTAGACATCAGTGCACAATTCACCAAATGAGTATCAGAGGTATAGAAATATGCAATCCTCAACCTTTAAATGCAGTGGAACAGTTTGAGAGTGTTGTTTCTAAAGAATTTTTAAGACATTTGACATGATCACCAAGCATTGATAAAAATGTACAGTTTTGTCATGCGTGCCACAGTGTGCAGTGCATCCCATTTTAGGCACTGTGGGAGGAATAATCAATAAAAAACAACCTTGTTGTCTCCTGTTTTTCAGGATTAAGACAATGGGAAGTCCTTGGTTGTAATAATACAAAAATGTACTGCAGTGATATTGAATGTATGAGAACTAGGATTAGGCAACTAAATTATTTGTCCTATTATGCACTGAAGCAAAGAAATTCATTGTGATCAGGCAGGTTCTGATGAAAGCTGAATTAGCTTTTTGGCAGTATCATCAGATGAAAGATGCTGACCAGAGGATCAAGGAGCTATTGACTCTCCCTTAACGACCTGTTCTTTTTGCTTTTAATCTGTGCAGAGTGCCCTAATATTTTTTAAATAAAGCATTGTTGATGGACACCTCAAGGCATTTGAATTGGTTTCCAGTCCTGATTTTGTACCTCCATGGTACATTTAAGTGCTCACCCCAAAAGAAGGATTGAGCCCACTTGGTGGCATACATCTACAAGGGTGGGGGCTCAATGAAGAAGCATGCCACATAGAAATATTTGGGTGGGAGTCTTTTTTAAGAAAACATACATGTCCCCTCATATATTATAAAGTATTATCTAGTAGGATCCCGCCCTAATGGTATTGAATTAGTTGCTGCCTATTTCATGGTCAGCACTTGTCCACAAGACCACTGCCTGCTCCTTCTGAAGTTTTCCCAAAATGAGAAACTGTCTTTTTAAAGCAGGAATTCAGACTTCTAAAAAATTACCATTTGGTAATGCAAACAAAGAGATTGTGGTCTGCTGTCCTTGCAAGCCACCATCCCTGTATTTGCAGCCAATCACAGTGGGGGAGGGGGGGCACAAAATGTGACTGATCGGGCAGCAGATATTCCCTTTTATCAAGGATTATGAAATATCTAAAAGATGCTTTATCAGTGGTCATGCATAGACCTACAACATCAGCGGTTCTGGTGGATTTACTTTACAGTATCATACACAACAGAAGAACTGAAAAGGCGAATGTAGAGGCCCTTAGTATGAACCATGTGTATTGTTGAAAATGGAGTAGCCACCAGTAGAAGAAAACAGGAAACAAGGCAAATGGAAACCACACAGAAATCTTTCACTAAGACTTATAAAGTGAGGGGATGACAAGACCTATTATGCTTATACTGTGCACAACCAAGACATTTTGTATGGAAATGACCCCACATTAAAGGGAATTTGGATTGCTCAGTCATGAACAACAGGCCAAAGCCGAGTGAATCTAAATTGGAAAGATCTTTTTCACAGAAATCACATTTTTCCCTCTTTTTGCCTGGAAGTTAGGTCCTCTTATCTTACTAATCTTAATGAATTTTGGGGCATCTGGTATCTTTATGGATTATATGTTTAAACATAAATACAACATGCCCATCCAAAAGAAGAAAAGTCTAGACCAGTTTTTTGAGTCCAACGTTGATGGACTACCATAACATCATGAAACATAGTTTGCATAACAGAGTCGCTGGTCATAGTAACACAAGCAGGACATTTGTAGAGATTTCAATGTGATCTCATTGATGCCCCCTGAATTTGCCATGATCTTAAGAACCTCTTGCCTACAATCTCATGATTCCATCATTAAATAGCCTGAAGGCAAGATAAGCCTCAATTGATCATGTCCCCAATACAACAACTTTTGCTGTGTTTTCCATTACAAAATTCTGAGAATTCACAAATTCCAGAGGCATAGAATGGTGTTTTAGCTGTGCTCAGTGTGAGATGGCCAGACATGCTTGCCCTCTCACCAGGACTATGTTTGTACCATTGATTAAATCCCTGGCATAAACACACCATCTGGCTGTTTTTATCATCTCATAGTTAAGGAAGATGAAGTCCTGAGAGAACATCTCAAAGAGAACATAGGAAAGAAGGTTCTATTTGACAATCTATTTCTCCCGTTGGACTATAGGCCTTCTGTAGACTATAGGGAATTAAAAGGCATTACCATTTGCCACGTTTATTCTCTACCATTAGCATTGGTACTCTTGGATCAAATCAAGACAGCTAAAATATTTATCAAACTGGATATTGGAAGGGCATAGAACCTGGTATGCATAAAAGAAGAGGATGAATAGAAGGCCGCCTTTAACACCTGCTAAGATTTTGAATACCTCATCATTTCTGTTGTGTTACATAATGCCCACATGGACTTCCAGGACTTTGTCAATAGCATTTTTAGAGACATTCTAGATTCTTATATCATCACTTGTTCATATCACACCATGGTTTTCCCAGAGAATAAGGAGCTTTTGGAAAGTGGCTTATTAGTAGTGATAAGTAGTGACTTGCCACTAGTAATAAGGCCACAAACATACTAAAAGGTTCAATTAGGGTCTCAATAAATTATTCCCTTGCTCAACCCTTGGTAGTTGGCAACTAGCAGGCAGGCTTAACTTAGGAGACAGGTGTGTAAAGCATTTAAAACCATCAATCCATAAAATAGGTAAGTCGCAACACACAATAAAAGTCCAACTCCCATTTATAAAGATAGATCATATTTATATGAACAAATAAACACCAAAATGGCAAAAATCAAATATGGGAACCAGAGATATGAATTTTTAAAGATTAAAAGGAAAACTAGAGCTTAAAAGCAAATAGCGCTCAAAGGGATAACAAAGGTTGTGCTGGACCAGGACAAAGTCAAGCTACTTTACACTTACTTCCATAAGTGCTTCTTGATGCAGGAAAGTGGTCCACAGCACCAGCCAAAGGTTCAGATGCTCTGGTTTGCCTCTTGGGGTCTGGGACTGCAACTCTCTTAATGCACCTAGTCAGCTTATGGAGCATTTTACATAAGTTGCTTGAAACTTCTCCAAACTTCTGGATCTTCTTCCAGAAGACCTCCTTGAGGGTTCAAATGTGTATAACACCAATACAGGGGTCTAGAACCTCTGAGATGGTACTTGGGATGTTGGGACTACAATTCCCACAGCGCATCTGGCTTAATCCTTAAAAGTCCACTGGATGCACTCCAGGATACGGACTTCTTGGTGGAGATGATGCAGGTGGGCTCTGTTAAACTGTAGCATGCTGTGAGTCCTCTCCTTAATCCTTCTTGATGCAAGGCACAGTCCTTAGGGCTGTAGTCCCAGAATGTGCAGCAAGTTTGGGGTGCAGATCAGGTTTCCAGCAAGGAAGTCCTTCTTCACTTGGTAGTTTCAGTCAGCCGATCTGAGGAGCTATGCAGCTCTCCTGTATTTATTCACAGTTTCTGGGCATCAAGCAGGGGGTACCCCTGACCAATGGGATGCAGGGTGCCACCCAGGTGCATGAGCATTTCCTCCAAAGTGTGGCATATTCTTGTCCCAGAAAGCACTTTCCCCCCCAAATCTAACATGGAGAATTTTTCCTTGTTGGAGTTAGATCTGGCTAAGCCAACCCACTGCTGTGGTAGGTTTCACTAGCACCCCCTTTCAACCCTCTGACTAATCTAATTACTGAGGCTTCTGTGTGGCTGGGATTGCAGGATGTAGGGGTCAGACTGTGCTGGTCCCAAACTGTCATTTTCCATTTGAAGACCAGTTTGGCAACCCCACCATCTTCATGCCTTCTGGCTTCTGTAGCTAAAGTTCCCCACCCACAGGAAATTTATTGTCTACTCCTACAAGACACTTCACACCTCATTAAGCAGTTCTGGCTCAGCCTGGAAAAGGCTGGCCAATCAGGAGAAGGCAGCTAGAAAGCTGGAATTTGGCTCATAGAAAATAAAGTTTAATAACTTATTTTCTGTAACAGTTACGGTAAATCTAACAGTGGCAAGTTGTTCGATTTATCTTAACTATTAATCTGATTCCTTGAAGTATATTTTAGGTGGCTCCTGTTAATACTGTTACTTAAAATAAAATATTTCAATTTTAGCCTATGGAGCCATTCACTACAATGGGGAAAATAGAATTTGCAGTTTTTCCCTTACCAGGGCTTATAAAACATCTTTTATAATGTCCCTGCTTATAGTTACAAGCTACCCTATCCCTGGGGCACCTAGGGGCGACCTTAGGGGTGACTTATATGTACAAATACAGTAGTTTGAGACTTTTGAAGTACCTTTATATCCAAAGTCTAATTTTCATATTAAAGGTAAAGGCAGCATGAAAGGCAGTGCTACCTAAAATGGCAGCAGGCAATGCAGTAGAGCAAACTTAAGTGTATTTAGTCTGCCGGGCTTCTAAGCCTACATGTTCTATTATATACTAGGGACTTACAGCTAGGCTGTCAGTACCAATTATTATTACACCTAGTTTGCATGTCATTATAATCAGAGCACTGGCCCTGGGCCTGGTAAGCAGAGCCCCGGGTGAAGTCAAAGTCAGTTACCACTAGTCTCAAGCACCAAACGGGGGTGATCAGGGGAACAAGGATGACTTTCGCACAGGAACAAAACAGGATCCATTTGCAAGACGTTTCACAGTGCTGTTATATTCCATATAGGTACCCTATATAGGCGCAGGTAACATCGCAACCTTTCACCAACATCCGTCCCTACATTACATACATAACGGTTCTTAGGCACTGACCTTTTACCTAGATATGACACTGCATTCAGAACGCGGGTTTTTCCCTGGTTCGATTCTCATACATTATGCATGAGGCTTCTTGGAAGCACAGCAGGACTAACAGTAGGATTACCATCTCCTGTATAATATCTCTGTATAAAGTTCAGGCCCAACGTCATCCTTTAGGCCGACACAGTAACACAGCAAGGTAGGACCCCTGGGGAGACCTATGGGTATATATACAACACATCTTGCTTAGGAAGATAGAGGTGACCATGACTTCCCGGCTGACACACTGACCAGAGATGCTGAGGTTCCTGCATGCAGACGCTCCAGCTAGCAGAGGTCTAACATCCCTCGCGGGGTGTCCAACTCGAGACCAGGATGGGGTCCCACATTCTCTAAACTCTCAGGTAATGGGGTGGACTAGATCCTAGAGGGATTCTTGGCATAACACCTACATAGATGCTAGGTACATTTAAGTACATCTAGTTAGGGAGGCATCGTAGGAGTACGCACTTTTATCATGTGTTTTATGTACATTCATATATATTCATGATTTCTGCAAGATGGTAGAACCATACCATCCCTTTACTTTCATAGTATTGCTAATCATATATCTCTGCTACTGTCTAACGGTTGTTGCAGCTCATCTATTCTACACTAGAATAACAACTGTTCATTAAATACTTATTGAAACGCCCCGATTGTTTATTCTGTGGTTCTCTCTGAGGCAAACTAAGTGAGCACGAGTGACTGAGGGAAAAGTAGTATATTGTTTCCACGATCCTGGGGGATCAGGGTTGTCATGTTCTGAGGTTGCCAGAATCTATTCTCTCTGTGATAAGAGGAGATTATAGTGGCACGCTGAGCTAGCTAATACAGACAGGCTAACGTATCCGGTGGGGGTGCACGGAATCCGTCCGCCACCAATCCCACAGTTTATGTTATCCGAACACGCAGATCCTGTATAGGTAATATAGGAACTACACGACATGGCGCCGCCAACGTTGGTTGGGTACTTATTTAACAGTAGAATCTGAGTAGTTCAGTCGTGCTATTCTCAGCGACCCCTACTCACAAAACACCAGAGACGTCTCAAGTGGGTGGGCACAAACTCCGCCACAGCTGAGTAGGCTAAAAAATCCTATTTATTGGCTGTTGGTTAATCAAGCTTGAAGGACACATTGTTCCTAAATTGTGCAAAAACACCTTATCTTAGTTCCCTTGAAAAACGTCTTCTTTATAAAATGACTGAGGACAGAAATAATGAAGAATTAGACCCAATGCAACAAAATCTGCCCCTCACAGACGAGGACAATGCAGACACAACACAAATTGCACCAAACTTTAGAAATACAGTCACCCTGAAACTACTAGCGCATGGTTTATCAGCTAGGGGTGGCATAGTAGTTTTCGTGATTGAGGCAAACGAATCAAACAAAACAGAGGTATTTTATTCATGGGTTACATTCCCAGCAGCAAATGCAAGAACAAAAACATTTCACTCCTACATGGAAGGAGATGCACCAGCGGAATATTATCCATTTGAGGATATAGAGGTTCCGCTCACGTACCAGGAACATTTATACTGGTTTAAAGGCACCCTACCCCACATAAGAAGAAGAGTAAGACTCGGCCCGCTCAGTAGAGAAGGGGCAACATAGCCAATATTAGCGGCCTACACACCACATCCTGACATTGACACAATGCCACCAGGGGACTTACTCATACAACATAAAGATTTAATTAAAATCTATAGAAACTTGACGCAATTCGTCATGAGGACACTTACAGTCCAACCAGCAATAGTTGCAACAAATGGAACTCAAATTCAGGGTACAGCAACTAAAATTACACCACGAACATTACACGCAGTGATGGGTAAAATGCCCACAAAACGTGAACAAATACCATTCTGGGTAGGTCAGAAAATAACGCAGCTAGAGGCAGTATTCCCGAATACTGCCCTGTATGAAAAACACAGAATGCTAACAATCTGCTTGCTCATGGGGATAACACCACAATTAGAGGATTGTACCACTTGGGGTACAGTCTTTGCTGCCATTTATACCAGAACAGAATGTGAAAAAACATAAATAAATAAATTTGAAAATACATTCGTACTCGTGAAATCTGTGTTAGGAAATTGGGTCACTGTTTGAAGTGGGTGAGACTCTACTGAAGCAGAAACCACAATTCCTGTCAGGGTGAAACACAAGCCACCCCCAAACTAACCTGTGCTCAACCCTTTGGTAGCTTGGCACAAAAGTAGTCAGGTTTAACCTAGAGGCAATGTAAAAAATATTTATGCAGCACTTCCAACAGTAATAAAGTGAAAAAAACACAACACAAGAAAAATCCCACACCAGTTTCAAAACATAGAGTAATATTTAATAAATTATTTGCAACCAACACAACAAAACTCCAATTAATGGAACCAAAAAATGCAATTTTAAAGATTTAGGTAAAAGCAGTGCTAAAAAGCACAAAGTGCCAATTGTGGGTATCTGGTTGCGCCAGACTGCGACAAAGTCACAATTCAGGCTGACTGGGAAGGAGCATGGACCAAATACAGGGATCAAGTTAAGACTGCTGAACAAAGTACTTTAAATCCTGGTATGCTGTCTGTGCAGTGGATCACTGACAGAATATCGAGGAGAAGAATATCGACCTGCCACAATCTCGAGGTAAAAATATCGAGTGACAGAATATTGACTTCCTATCTACAAACAGGTAAGTACAAAAATATTGAATCCTAAATATCGTTGTTAATAATATAGGGGCCCATTACGATACCCGGCGTAAAAAAATCCGCCAGGCATGGAAGCGGCAAAAATCCGCCCGCTCACACCGTCTGAACACCGACCACGCCATTACGATTACACAAACCGAAAACTGCCATCGGCGGTAAAATCACACAAGATACCGCCCGCCATCGTCCGAGTCGGAGTCAAACCGCCCGCCACGGACGGAAACACGCACAACAACACAAAACCGCCCGCCCTCACGGCCGACACACCGCACGTGAGATTACGATCGCACCGCCATGAGCGCGGGAAAACTACAAATATACCGCCCGCCAGCGCAAACAACGCCGATGAGAATCGACACGGCAGAAGCCATGGCGCCCACGTCCCTGCACAGAAACTATCCGCTGACAAAAACAATCGCACACAACATGGCCAACAAGTCCACACAGCAAGGCACGCACAAATACACAAGCACAGTACACATCCCGAAAACACCCCCTGGACAAACAAAAACTACAAAGGCCAGAACCCCAGACACAACACACCTGAAAACAACAGACCATGAGGACACACCCACATAGGTAAGTACAAAAGCAGCACTCCCACAGACCACAACCCCTTGCAACATTGCAAACTAGAGAGGAGAGGAGAGGACACAGTGACACAGCAAGGACAGCAGCACACCACAGAAACGCACACATCACAACCACCACCACCACCACCACCAAACACCGGCACCACAAACCCCCTGCACATTACACAACACACACCGCACCAGCACCACAAACACCATGGCACCACAAAGAATGCCCAAGTTCACGCCCATGGAGCTGACGGTCATGGTCGACGAGATCATCAAGGTGCACCCACAAATCTATGGGAACCTGGTCCAGCACACACCACTAGCCACCAGAAAGAGAATGTGGAACCGGATCGTAGACCAGGTCAATGCAGTCGGGACCTTGCCCAGGAACAGAGTCGAAATAAACAAACGGTGGAATGACGTCAAGAGCCTGGTCAAGAAGAAGGAGAGCAAGAACAGAGAGCTGGCTGCCGTCACTGGCGGAGGGAATCCCGCGCTCTTCAAGACCTTCAAAGCGTGGGAGGAGAAGGTGCGAGTCATCATACATCCTGAGATCCTCGCCGGATTAGCAGGGGGAGTGGAGGCTGGTAAGTACAAACTAATGTATACCAGCACACCGCTATGTACTCACATGCACTACCACCATGCCACAGCTCCCAGGGACAAACACCCCCATGTCCAGCACACAATACACAACACATCACACACACATGCAACAGACACCACCACACACAGCCCAAACCGAACAACTGTAAGATGCGTGGGGACATGTGTACACTCAGCCAGCCACGTAACCACCAACAGGTCCCCAAATATGCCAGAAGCGCCACAACGAGCACCCACCACACCCATGTGTCCGCCATAGCTGCACTAACCGACAAGTAACAGGTAAGTGGCAGGAACACAAAGTGCAGTGGGTGGGAGGGTGGACAGCCCAAGTACAAAACACACCAGGCCCCTAGTCCCACAGCACAGCAAGGAGGAGCATCCCCCACACCCCACAGCCACGTGTCAGCCACCGCAGTGCACAACGACAGCCGAAAGGTAGACATCACGGTCCACAGCAATCGGTGTCAGTGGGTGTCCAGCCACCACCACGACCCACAACACCCCCCACCCCCACACACCTGCAACATGGAGCACCCCCGCTTAGAACCATGTGGCATCCAGTACAGTGCACGCCCGAACAACCTGCAGGTGGGAAACTGGACAGGGCTGGATTACTGGAGGCATGAGGACCGTAACACGACCAACACATGGGACATGTCACGTAGCAGACGAACACGCAGCACCGCCCACCGTCACGAACAAGTGAACAATGTGCACACGGACATGAACCACAGACTCACACCCCACATGACCCATCACAAACACAGCAACACCCAAGGAGCCACGTCTGCATGCACAAGCCACACTGAATATAGTACCACACGGCAGCCACTGTGCAACCCATCACACACAACCGAAACACCATTGAAGTCCTGTCCATGTAGCCCCTACTGCCTGTCAACCACACACCCCACAACTACGCCTATGTAAGACAAACAACACTAGTCGCAACAGAGCGGAACAACATAAATGCACACGAACACCACTGAACCCATCAAACACACAGACACACCATGCACATACAACATACCATCCATCCCATCCGTCAGCCCCAGTCCCATGAAAGGCATGTCATCCGCACAGCTGCCACACATACAGCAGTCACGCTAAGATACATGCCCATGACCAACCATGTGCCAGAAGTCAATGAAGCGCACGACACACTGTGAGAAACAACAACACACAACATGGGCCACACCCCCCCCGAGCACTGCAGTGATGCACATGGCACAGGGCAGCACGCACACCAAGGAGATGGGACAACTGCAATACGTTGGCTGGCACACAACCATCACTCACTCATAACGATGCGTCCAATGCCATGTCCAGTAATCACAACAGACAGCAAATATGCAGGCCATGTCAAGCATGCACACACCTCAAACCATGCACTGTCATGCTGCCACAACACATGTCACGTTCGGCACCCATGGCTCACAGCATGTACCCCAAAAGCATATTCCATCCCAAATGCGAATCTGGGGCATGGCCCCCATGTTGCCATATGCGTTCCTAAGCGTCCCATCTGAACACCAAAAGCAAAGTACAAACCAGACCCAGGATGGGCCAGGAGCCCGCATACACCAGAGTCACAATAAGTAGGGGCACGGCAACACACCCATCGGCATGGCCAATCCGTCCCATGCCACATGTGCACCTCACACAGTCCCATTGTCAAGCACACACAACTACAAATGCTACAGCCACACACACGCCTCCGGGAAACCCATGTACGAGATTGCACGAACTGTTAATGTCAGACGACAAATACATACTTCGCCAGGTGCAACACAATAACAAATCTCATTCTCTCCACAGGTGACGAACTGCTGGATGCTGGGGATGGAGACAGCAGCCAGCACAGCCAGCCTACAAGCCCCCAACGAGGACACACGGATGTGGAGGATCTGTCCTCCTCTTCGGACACGGACCACCAAGCAGGCCCATCTGGTGTGGCAGGGCCCAGCCGCTCCCCAGGACCCCTCCTACCCACCAACCCATCATCCAGGGCTGCTGAACATTCCCAGCCCCCTGCTGCCACTGTCGTTGCGGCCACACCCACGGTCATTGCGGCCACACCCACGGTCATTGCGGCCACTACCATTGCCGCAACCGCCACCATCGCCGCACCGACCACCACCGCCGCCACCACCACCACGTCTTTGCTGGCACCAGCCCCAGCGCAGGTGGTGGCCCGGCCGACTGGATCCACCCTGGGAGCCACAGCGAGGACCGTGGTGAGCAATGTGGCTAGTGGGCAGGCCGGTGGCAGCAGTACTGGTAGGAGGAGCAGGGTCAGGGAAATGCAAGTCTCCCCTGGGAGCCATGCCCTGCCTCAAATGGCCAGAGTCCTTGGGGCCTATGAAGAGGCCCAAGGACAATGGGTCAGGTCTGCTTCAGACACGCGGGAGGTGCTGGGGGTGCTGAGGTCCATGGACGCCCGTATGGGCCAACTCGTGGACCTCATGAGCTGGTGGTGGCGGTGAGGTCACAGCCAGGGACAGCAGCTCCCCCTCCGCCACCACCTGCCGGGGCGCAGGGTCGAGCAGCAGTGTCCAGTTCCCCTGCGTCCACAGCCAGTGAGCACACCTCAACCACCAGCATGTCGCAAGCAGGCACCCCCTCGCAAACGTGGAAGGGGCCGTCCGAAGTGGAAACAGATCTCCCGGGAGGACTTCGCACGCTCCAGACGCAAGTGAGGCAGCCAGCCAGCCTTCCTTGACCACCCACTGCATTGACTTGGACTACGATCCCACTCCACACAGCCATCTGGATGGCATGTGTGTGTTGGACTATGGACATAGAACCAGTGGGTACACCCTGAGCATCACGCAGCCATGACCGACAGCTCATTGTCACTGCACGCACCACTTTTGTCATCACCTTACACACAATCACATGTCACAGTTTGAAATAAATGCACCTCTTACACAAACTGCTGTTTGTGCCCTGTGTTTTATTTGTACGGAATACAACGGCCACCTTGGGCGGAAAGGCACCTGATGCGTGGCATGGCAATGGAACCGGAGGGCCTATAGGGACCTAGGGGTGGGAGACAGAACAGGAGCACATTCAATGAGTGTGTCACACACCCATCACACAGTACATGTCAACAACTACAAGCAATGTACACACATCGCACAGAGCAATAGGGCACAATGCCACAGCCACCAACAGTGGCATACTACCCTGGCCATGGAGCGTTGACACACAGCACGCAGTGAACAAACGGCCACCCTGACACAGCACACACACACCTGCACAGACAGCCACATCAGCCGTCGTACATGGACACTCACCGTCAAGTGAAGTAGTGGGCGATGAGCTGCTGCCGCACATTACCAGCTTCCTCCTCTCCGCTGTCCTCCTCACTCGAGCTGTCCTGGTCTGCGGGCTGGGGCCCTGGTTGATCTCCGTCATCCACGATGAGGGGGATCTGCTTCCGAATGGCCAGATTGTGCAGCATGCAGCACGCCACCACTATCTGGCACACCTTCTGTGGGGAGTACGCCAGCGCACCCCCGGTGCGGTCCAGGCACCTGAACCTGGACTTGAGGAGGCCAAAGGTACGCTCGACCACACGTCTGGTCCTCCCATGTGCCTCATTGTAGCGATCGTCTGCTGGGGTGCGAGGATTCCTCAATGGACTGAGCAGCCATGCCCCATTCGGGTACGCAGAGTCACCTGGGTGTGAAGGACACAGAGAACCGTTGCTATTCCAACTGGACAGGGGACAGCATCGCACAACCAGCACGCTACACCACTCCACATACACACCGACAATACAGCCACGATCCTGTTGCAGATTGGACATCAGTCGTGGCAAGATGCTGTTGCGCATTATGTGTGCGTCATGGGCCGAGCCTGGGAACTTTGCACACACGTGGGTGATCACCATGTCCGCAAGGCACACCACTTGCACATTCAGGGAGTGCGTGTGCTTCCTGTTGCGGTACAGGTGCTCAGTGGCCTGTGGTGGAACAAGGCCAACATGTGTGCAGTCAATGGCTCCAACGACGTGTGGGATTCTGCCAAGGGCATAGAATGCACCCTTCACTGCCGCCAATTCACGAGCCCTGGGGAAGCAGATGTACCTGTTTCGGTACAGCATCATGGCTGCCAGTACATCCCTCAGCACCTTGCTGAACATGGGCTGGGACATCCCTCCTCCACTGCCCACTGTGTGCTGGAATGACCCAGTGGCGAAGAAATGCATGGCGGCCATCACCTTAGCCGTGGGGGTGACAGCTGTCGGATACACCCTGCGGGGACGGAGATGGGGTTCTAACATGGAACACAGTCGATGCAGGGTTGGCCTGTCCAGCCGAAACTTCCTAATGACCTCTGTATCGTCCATGTCCGCCAGCAATTGGTATGGGCGGTCAATGTTCGGTCTCCGCCTAGGGAAAATGGCAGTGGACACATGTCAAAGCAACACAACACATAGCAATTTCGCATACACATCACTGACATGACTGAGCAAGCACATGAGCCACAGCCCAGCTGTCAAGCTGGGACGGCACGGCCACAATACACTTACACAGGTCTCCCAACAATGGCAATGGCTAGTGAGACATACCACTGCCATGTGCATGCACATGGGGATCTAGGCCCCAATGACTTGCGGGCGTGCTGATGGGGACTGACTGCATATTCGTCAAGCGGCAACGCCACGGCAACATGAATGTCTGCTGAGCATGGAACTGCTTCCGAGGCTGGATGAGTATGGCACACGACGACGACGATGTGGGCACAGGCTGAGCGGCCAAAACAAGTGGGACCTGTGGCACGAGGGGATATGAGACAGTAGTAGGTGTCAGCACTGCACCCTATGTACAGCACTGTACGGATCACACCTCCCGAAACATTGACAGGTGTCCACATTGACAGCCCCATGCCAAGACGGCTGTCTGCTTGCAGTCACACGTCACAGGTGAGAGGTTACATTGCACGTGCCAGGTGGCAGACGTACATAGTGGGAGCTGGCATGTGTGTGCATGTGTCTCCTGTTCAGGATCCACCAGATGGGCGCTGACTCTGTACTGAGCATTGGACACAGCATGTTCCGTGGAAGGCTTGTGTGTGTGGGATGGTGGCACTGGATGTGCCTCCGTTGGGTGGGGGGCCATGCACAGGGCGGGTACGTCGATGATTGCGCATTGTTGGTCACGGTGGGTGCACCCACTAAGATGTGTTGCCCTGTGTTCAATTCCTATGTCCGCATGATGATGGACTGTAGATGTGGGCAGACTACACATTGGTCGATGTGCTGTCTATATGCATGTGCCTTCACACCAGGCACAGCTGCCCCTCACATGTGACCCCTGCTGGACTCGCTGCTGGGTCTGTGGAGCTGATGCACCTTCTGTGCGTGGGGCGGACAGCTCTCCTCACTTCCCTCATTGCGCATGTCATGACTTTGCCGCAGGTGACATGGATCATGGAGGGCCCACATGTACGTGTGAGTAGGCTACACATGATTGTTCACTGGTCGCCACCCCCAGTCAGTGTTTCGAATGGGAAGGTTGTCGTGCTGGTGGTATATTCGATGTGGCGGATGGGCGGGCCTAGGTGCGGGCTTACATTCCGGACATGGGGGGTAGTTGGATTGGCGACTAGTTGCAGTACACACGGGACACGTCTCTTCCTTTCCACATCTGGGTCATCCCTTGTACTCACTGACAGTGATACAGTCATCTTCGCCCCAGCCCTCATGTCCTCCCCTCGCTCCCCCAATATGCATGTGCACCTGCGAGGCTAGCGCTTGCACAGGCAGCCCCAAGCTCGCACCAGAGAGGGCAAGGAGTGTATGTGTGGGTCCAGTTGCACGAGTGGGCTGTCTCAGGGTATGATGTGTTGCGGGACGCCGTCCACCTGCGTGGTGCCCCAAATGGAGACCCGGCCTGCATGGGCTATGCATCACAGTCTTCGCCTTCCGGATCCGCCACCTGCGACACCCAGTGGCTGTGGCTGCCCTTGCGGCCATGCCGCGTCCGTCTGTGACTGATGGCCCACACATTCACTCTTTGGCCTCTCTGGGGAGGGCTCGGGGGTGGTGGCGCACGCGCTTGCACTTAGTCGCAATGGCATGTGGCGTGGTTGGTATAATGGGCAATGGATGGGATGGTGCGAGCCACCACCCGTGACGTCAGTGCTGCTCGTGCTGTGGTGCGTCCCCCTACACTTCCATTTGACTTGTGCCATGCTAGACGTTGAGGTTCTATTGCCTGCGTGATATGACCAGGAGGAGCGCGAGGAGACCTCTCACACACCATGCTCCACTGCCATCCCGTGCCCTGTATCGCCTGTGCGGATTGACTATGTTGGGGTTACACCTGGTCGACTGGGGCTGTGTGTGCCCTGTCAAGGGGCATGGCGGGCGCACAACAGGATCCAGCTTGTCCACAGAGGGTGGGCTGAGGTGCGCCTGGTACCGCTTTGTACGTGTGCCCGGCTGCTGTGCACACACGTGTTCACTCCCCCCGACAGGTGTCCTCTCACAATGCCCAGGGAAGCGGTGGTGTACTGTTCATGACCCCTCCCGACACGGCGTGCTCCAACTTGGCATGTGCGCATCTACCCGTCACACCCACCCACCTGAGCACTGCGTCCATACGACTTCACACGACACATGTGTGTCTTCCACAGTTGTGCTACTCATTTGCGTTGACATCCAATACCAGTGGACTACATGGTCATGTCACGACTGCCGTGTACTTCACATACTCTCATCCTCTCTCATTCGTACTTGTGAAATGAGTCAGCGGAGACAGTTTTGGTTTCAAACATTATATTGAGTCTTCTGTCCTCTGTGATGCAGAATAGTGGACACTACTGGCAGCGGAATACATGTTGAGGATATACTGAGCATGATTGCAAATGGGATAGGGTGTGGGGTTACATGTGATTGGCTGTTGCATGTGGGATGTGGGCTTCAGAGTTACATCTGCTTGGCCAAGGCTGTGCTAATGTACATTTACGTATAGCTGCGGACTTTGACACAGACGGTATACATGTAGCCTACCAGACCGCTTGGCATCATGGGCACAGTCCATCTCAGTTCCATGTGACAGGTTTGCTGCGGTTGTTCCTCATGCACGCGTGCATGTGAGATGACATCAGGGCATGTGCTTGCGTGCATGCAGCGGCGTGCCACTTGTTGTTGCAATGTGGTGGTTACTGGACATGTCAGAGTCACTGGGGTCGTGTTGTTGTTGTATGCACTTGTCGTCCATGCAAAGGTCCTGGTATGGGATTCCCGGGGCGGGGGTGGGAGGGGTGCAGCACCCACAGACTCCACGCGACCTATTCATGTCCACTGAGCGGTGTGTGTGTCCATGGGCGCTGGATCCATGTCGTGTCCTGGTTGTTCGTGCAGTTCCGTCCATGTGGGTGCGATACACAGAGCCCATGCCACTGCCTCCCACGATGCATGCGGTGTTCCTGGATGTGATGGGGAACAGTGTGCATGTCCCGGTCATATCCGATGTCATGGCGATGTCGTTGATGGTGTGGTAACAGTTGCCGGTCGTTTGGTATGGCTGTTGTGGTGGTGACTGGCCAGTCCGTGCGGAAGCTAAGCATGGGTGCGGGGTTGGACATCATAGGTCAATCGGGGAACCTGCGTTGTGGTCCGACGAATTTACAGGTTGTCAGGTATGCGATGCCGTCCAGCAGGGCTTCCATGTCATTGGTGGTGTACATGTTTGCCAGCCAATGTAGCGGATGGTGGCTGTCAAGGTGTTGTTCGTAAGTTGTCCCTTGGAGGACCATGATGGGGCATGCTGGGTGACATTCGATGTAGCTGTTCTCGATGATCCGTCGTGTGGAGGCACAGTGGTCCCATTTCAGTGCGGGTGCGATGTTGGCCACATACGCCATGCCCCCATAGGCAGAGCAGGCCCTGTCGTGTGCGTCCAGAGGGAGGAGTAGTGGTAGCAGGTCCGCCTTTAGACATGCCGGGTTGGAGAGGCATATCTCCACGGGATGCTGGTAGGGACACCTCCGACAGTAGAAGACGGGCATGACGCAGCTGAACAATGTGATGCGGTAAGTCAGTCGGTAACTTACGTTCAGCAGGGACAGGAGATCGCATCCCAATATATGTATCAGGTTGGTTTTGTACAGCTTGAGCTGTCCGGCGTAGTTGGGTAGGTGTGTTGCGGTTGCCATTTCGCAGCGGTGCGTTGTGGTGGCGTGCTCCGGCTGTGTGTGCAGTCTGCAATGTGCACGCTCCGAGGTTGCTGTGAGCTCTGTGTAGTCGTAGGGAGACAGGACTTGTGTTCTGTTGGCTTGTTTGGAGGACACGGGCCCTCATCCCACATGCTTCTCAGACAGTTCAAGGTCAGTGATGTGTGACTCCTTCCAATTAACTTGCATGTGGCCGACATGGGGGAGTGTTTTCTTCTTTCTTCCCCGTCCGTTGTGTGCTTCTGTGATATGCGCTATCTGCCCTGTGGTCGGTCTCCTCGGCATGCCTGTGTTGGTCTTTTCTTGGACAATGGCTGTATTCACCGGCTTCTTTCGTAGGGCTGTGGTTTCGGAGTTGGAATGGAAGGTCATTCAGTGCTGTCTGCTCTCCCTTGTGTGGGTGGCAGGCTGCCTTTCCGCTCTGCGTTGGGCCTTGTGTGTGAATGTTATTCTTGGGCCACCTGTTGTCGGTCCCCGGGCTCTTTGGTGTTCCGTTTTATATGTCTTGTTCATATGTGCAGGGTGGTATGGGTGTTTCAGTGTGGTACTGGCGTTCCTCTTCCCGAAGGGGCCCTGCTTCTCCTAGTTGGTGTTGCCGCCGCTGTGTGCTTCGCCATGTTTGTTACACTGGGGTGTGTCCTGCTGTTGCGTGACTTCACTGACATGTGTGCGTCGGTTGTGTGGCGTTGGGTGTTGTCCGTGAATTGGGCGTTGGGGACATGTCTGTGGCAGGCCTGTCACGTGTCATGTGCGTTCGGGGTGGGGCTGATGTGTGTGCTGCTTGGTTGTGTCCCTGTGTCTGTGTGCGACGCATGCATGGCGCTGCGGTTGGCCTCTGCGTTGTGCGCATGTGTGGCGGCGTCATCGCCGCTTTGGGGCCGTGACGGGGTCGTTGGTTCCTAGTCCCAGGTGGTGTGTACACATGTGTTACGCGATGTTACGATTTGGCCTGTGTGTCATATGTGGATGCAATGGTGGATGTGTAGTGTACACGCGCTGGGGGGGTTGTCCGCTTTTTCCGCCCTTGCACTGTGTGCGCTGTTTGCGTGCACTTGTTGTGTGTGTGCCTACCTGCGTCTCCGCGGTACGTTGCGTCCTTGGTGGTGCATCAGCAAGAGCATGGGGAGGGCCTGCAGTGCTGGATTCATGCTCGGGGGTGCCGCTTCTTCGTTGTCCGTGCTCGGCGTCCGTGTTACCGCTTCGGTTTGTCGTACGGTATCTCTTAGCCGTGGGAGCCGTTTGTTTGCGGCATCGTAATTTATACGCCGGGCGGGACGTGTTTTCGTCGGACGGTGTGTGTCAGTTGGGCTGCGCCGCTACGTGTACGGGCGCACTTTGATGGCGGACGGTGTTGCTGGCTTGCCGGCGGTGTTTGGCCTACTTTTCGCATCGTAATTGGGCGGGCGTGTGGACTGCTGCGTGCCGGCGGTAACTGGTGGTTTTTGCATCCGCCAGCACGGCGGTTGTGCTTCCGCCCGCCATCGTAATGACCCCCATAGTTTGCTAAAATATCGACTTTTTTAAATGTCTTAAAAGTAATAAAAAATTAATGAAATAATAAATATAATTAAGTAAAACATACTTAAAAATGATTAAAAAAGGTTAGAATTAATAAATATAATGTAAAAAAAAAACATGCATTTTTTTTTATATATATTAACTTAATATTATTAAAAAATCATTAATATTTTTAATTAAAAAATGTTAAAAACATAATTTAAAATATAATTACATATATATATATATAAATAAACCTATAATATAAATATAAAAATTAATTATATATAAGTTAAAACATTAAAATAAATATTTTTAAAAAAATAATATTTTACACTACATAAAATATAACAATACTGAAAACGTTGCATAGCGTAGGGGCTAAAATTACTATTCCCACTCCAGCGAGTGGTACAGTAGGGAAAGTGTTGGATAGCGGGTGGATAAATATTACTATTCCCACTCCAGCGAGTGGAACAGTAGGGAAAATGTTGGATAGCGGGTGGGTAAAAATTACTATTCCCACTCCAGCGAGTGCAACAGTAGGGAAAGTGTTAGATAGCGGGTGGGTAAAAATTACTATTCCCACTCCAGTGAGTGCAACAGTAGGGAAAGTGTTGGATAGCCGGTGAGTAAAAATTACTATTCACACTCCAGTGAGTGCAACAGTAGGGAAAGTGTTGGATAGCGGGAGGGTAAAAATTACTATTCCCACTCCAGCGAGTGGAACAGTAGGGAAAGTTTTGGATAGCGGGAGGGTAAAAATTACTATTCCCACTCCAAATAGTGCAACAGTAGGGAAAGTGTTGGATAGCGTAGGGGTAAAAATTACTGTTCCCACTCCAAAGAGTGCAACAGTAGGGAAAGTGTTGGATAGCGTAGGAGTAAAAATTACTATTCCAACTCCAGAGAGTGCAACAGTAGGGAAAGTGTTGGATAGCGTAGGGGTAAAAATTACTATTCCCACTCCAAAGAATGCAAAAGTAGAGAAAGCGTTGGATAGCGTAAGGGTTAAAAATAACATACTTATAAATTAAATAATTTTTGTAATTAAATAATGAATTAATAATAAATTAACAATAAATTAATTGAAAATACCAATAAATAAAAATTAATAATTACTTTAATAACATTAAATTACTTCCCACCCTATTCCCCAATAAACACACAACCAACTCCACATAAAATTTCTCATAATTAATATAAATATCAATTAATCAATTAATATAAATTAATTACCAATTAATTAATTAACAATAAATTAATTATCAATACCAATAAATAATAATTAATATAAAAAATTACCAGATAATTAATTAACAATAAATTAATTATCAATACTCAAAAATTAAAATGAATAATTACTTCATTACAATTAAATTACTTCCCACCCTATTCTCCTATAAACCCACAACGCACTCCAATAATAATTAATACAATTAATATAATTATCAATTAATCAATTAATAAAAATTATTTACCAATTAATAATTAATTAACAATAAATTAATTATCAATACCAATAAATAAAAACGAATAATTACTTCATTACAAGTAAATTACTTCCCACCCTATTCCCCTATAAACCCACAACCCACTCCTAAAAAAATACACAATTAACATATTACCAAATTAATGATTAATAATTAACATCAAATTAATAACTAATTAATAAAACAAATTACACATTAAACATAATTACCAATAATTCATTAATTATTATTAATCAATTTTTAATTAATTAGTAATTAATTAATTAATTAACACAATTAACAATATAAATTATTAAATACAAAATTATTAATTAATTAATGTATTAATTAATTAATGAATTTAAATTAAATTACTTCCCACCCTATTCCCCTATAAACCCTCAACCCGCTACGGAATAAAATTACACAAAAATTAATTAACAAATAAGTAATTAATGAAAAAAAAATCTTAATTAAAATATTATAATTAAATTACTTCCCACCCTATTCCCTTATAAACCCACAACCCGCTACGGAACTAAAATACGCAAAAATAATTTAACATAAAAATCATTACTTTAAAAAAATTCCAACATACATTACAAACATAATATATACTTTTAACACATACTAACACTTAAAACACTAAAAAAAAAGTCGATATTTTTTACAACTATATTATGACTGTCGATATTACTAACTTCGATATTATAAAAAACAATATTTCTTACCTGCATTTCGATATTCTGCACCACTATATTTTTGTAAGTCGATATTTTGGCAACTCGATGTTTAAAATTGGATATTTTGGCAACTCGATATTTAAAATTCGATATTTAGACTGTTTACCCTGCATGAGGCTTTTTTTGTCCGGCTTCGGTTATGAGGGGCCGTTAGGTCCACAATGCAAGTTCCTGCGTTGGTTTGCATTGTGCTGGTTGCAGTGAAGATGTGCTGCAAAGCTTTGAGAGGCTTAGGGGCCCATTAGCATGTCGGGCGGATCGCCACTGCCCGCATGGCGGTGGCGATCCGCCCGACATTTGTGCCCGCCCGCATTCCAATTCCCCCCACCATATTACTATTGCGGGGGGACCCCGGCGGACGGAAAGACCGTCCGCCGGTTTTCCGCCGGTAGGCAATCCGCCCGATTGCCTACCGGGCGGAAAAGCTGTTAATATGGTGGCGGTGTCTGGTAGACACCGCCATCCATATTATGATGCATGCGGGGTTTTGCCTTTCCGTGCCGCCACGGAAAGGCATGCGGTTCTCGCCATTGGGGGCCCTTAGCGGGCCCCCAGGTATTCTGGGGGGTGCACATGGGGGGTACCTATGGTACCCCCCTGCATTTCAATGTACAACGTGGCAGGCACCGCGCGTGTCTGTCACGTTGTGCACTGAAATGCACAACTTGCTTTTGTGGCATTGCGGCGGGATGCGCCCGCCAGTGTGGCGGGCACATCCTAATCGTAGGTGCGGGACCGCCGCATGCAGTGCGGGCAGTCCCATTTCCCGGGGCTCTGGCGGGCGGACTTTGTCCGCCCGCCATACTAATGAGCCCCTTAGTGTCAAGTCATGCCGGTTCTGATGAAGCGAGACTTTGCGAGGCTTTTTTTCACTTGCCATCAATTCCATTGAGGCTGATAGCTGCACAGTGAGGTTCTGTAGGACTTTAAGTTGCTCAGCGTCGGTTTCGACAAACCTTGTAGTTGTGTGGCGAGGCTTTGTGGGGCTTCGTGCCGCTTTGTGCTGGATTTAGTGAAGACCACAGCTGGGCTGAAAAGGCACCTCTATCCCCACTTCCAAGGGTCCAGGACTGGAAGGACAACACTTGGGGGGTTAGGACTCACAATAGGCAGAATCCTGGTGCAGGGTTCAAGAGTGGTGGAGCCTTTTCTGTTCCTGAGGCTCTGATCAGGAGGCTACTCAACCAGCCCTTGAAGTCTCTGTGGTGATCCTGGGTTCAAGATGCAGGTCCAGTCCTTCTCACTTATGCAGCAGGGCTGCAGGGCTGCAGAGTAGCAGGGCAGCAGAGAAGCAGCCATTCTTGCAGCAGAGCTGCATAACAGTCCTTCTTCTGAGTCTTGCACAGGTCTAGATGTGTACTGAAGAGTTGGGTCCGAGGTTCTACTACTTATACCTGGTGCCCACTTTGAGGGTCGAGAAGCTTATAGAGCCCTTCCCCTACATAGGACCCCCTGGCATTATTGACCTCCCTGTTTGGGTTCCAGCTAGTCAGGGGGCACAAACGACTAGTGTGAAATACTTTGTGAGTGTGCAGAGGCCGAGTCTTTGTGATGTGCAAGTGTTGTAAGTAACAGCTCCACCCTCCCCTATCAAGTCAAAAATGTCCCATCCTACCAACACTTATCACTCCTTCCTCTCACTGTCTGGGAGTAATACATAAAGACCAATTGCACCTAGTTATGTGACCCAAGATACAGACTGTAGGCACCAAATGGTTAGGACAGGAATATGGCAACTTTCTAACAGCTCAATTTTCATAATTGTGACTTAAAATCTGTCACCACTAAAGAGGGTTTTAAAGCACAAATCTTTAGACAGCAAACTCGATATTCCTTCTTGCTCTCAATTGAAGGTTATCACTTATTAAATGCAATAAGGTAACCAAATGTTATCCTATGGGAGGGATAGGCTTTGCAGTAGTGAAAACGAAATGAAGGTGTTTTCACTAACAGGATATGTAAAATTTAAAAGTACATGTCCAACATTTTTAATACACTGCACCCTGCCCTCTGGGCTGTTTAGAGCCTACCTAAGGGTTGTCTTATATGTATTAAAAAGGAAGCTTTATGCCGGGCAAAAGGTTTATTATGACAGGTTGAAATGGCTGTTTAAAACTACACACCCTGTCTGCAATTATTAAAAGGCTACTTAATTGGGGAGCACAATGAGTGCTGCAGGCCCACTAGTAGCATTTAATTTACAGCCCCTGGGTACATTCAATGTACCTTTACAAGGGACTCAGAAGTAAATAAAATATGCCAATTGGGTGTAAGCCAATTTGACCATGTACAAGGGAGAGAGCATAGGCACTTTAGCACTGGCTAATAGTGGTAAAGGATGCAGAGTCCTATGGTCATCAAAAAGAAAGTCAGCAAAAATAGGACGGTTAAGGGCAAAACTTGGGTGAAAAAAATGCCAAGGATGTCAAGTCCAACATCTGTAGTCAAACCCATGCAGAAAATGAGAAACCTGTGGGTCAGCTCTGTCCACTTGAAAGTCCCTCCACAACCTTAGCATACAATTTCTTTAGATTTTAGTATTGATCCACCACCAGAACAAGGATATACTGCTATTATGGTGGTAGTTAGATCTTTTAGTAAGATGGCCCATTTATCCTACATGGAAGAATACCAACTGCTTCTGATATCAGTGAATTATTTTTAAATGATATTGTAAAACTCCATGGATTGCCTTAAGTGATCATCTCATCTTGTGGATAGCACTATGGAAAACATTCTGTAAAGAATTAGGAGTGGAAATCCTGTTTCTGTCAGCAGTAACCGATGTGCAGACAGAAAAGTTCAACCAAGCATTGGGAACTTAAGATGTTTTGTAAAATAGCACGATTCCTGGGTAAAACACATCTGGTTAGGTGAATTTAGTCACAATAATTTATTACCTTCTTCTACAAAGGCTATGCTTTTCTTCAATTATCAATAATATCATCCTTGATGTTTGCCAGATATAATATCCAAATAAATTCAGTTGGTAAATTTAGAACAGTTCAAGAAATTTAGAATTACTCAACAAACCTCTAAAGAAAATCTTGGCTTGCCACAAGAACAATATAAAAAACGTGCTGACAAATAGAAGTGTCTAAACCAAAAATATCAAATTGGTGACTCTGGCTGGTTACCCTCTAAACTCCTGAGGTTACATACATGGGAAAAGTAAGCTTCAGCCCTGATTTATAGGAGACTTTTCCATCATCAAGATAATCAATCATGTGGCTGTAACATTAGCACAGCCTCCCACAATGAAGACTCCTCCATTATTTCATGAGTCTCTTGTTAATCCAGTTAATAAGGGTACTTGCTTGCAAATACCTTCACCTCCTGTTATCTCATCTTCCTATAATGAATGAACTTCGTACAATCTTAGATTTTAGAATAAGAAAAGATTGCAATATCTTATTGGTTGAACATGCACGGACCGGAGGAGCATTCGTGGGATCCAGTTGAATATGTTTGATAAAACGATTTCATGCTCGCTATTCTGATAAATTTGGGCTTGGGACAGGCCTAACCTGTGGAGGTAATGTAATGATTACTAATACTAAAGATTATAAGAAGGGGTTATGTGAACAATGTTAAATTCAAAGGAGAGCAATATTGAGAATCACTCTTTTAATATGTATTGGTTTCACAGTATTTACCCTAACCTGCCAGTTCAGGACACAACTGTAGCTAAAACAAAGAGTGAATCAGAAGACGACCAGCAGAAATGATGCAAAATATGAAGGGCACAAGCTTATTTTCTCATGATAGCACCAGTGGCTGGCAACATCTTGAGGGCCAAATTTATCAAAAACTTGCGTCATGCTTGCGCCACGAAATGGAGCACAAAAGTGATGCAACTCTTAAGTTAGATTTATCAGGCCACTCAAGGCTACCTTATTTATTATTAATATTATTTTTATTATTTACATTTTTATAGAGCGTGCAGCTACCCAACAGGGTTTCCCGGTGCTGAGGAGGACAACACTCAAACCACACAATGCAAATGATCAGCACAGAAAATATTATACTTGATAGTAAAGGAAGGTCTTTAATTTCTTACGGAAGGCTAAGAGCGATGGACACATCCTTGGTTCCAGTAGAAGGGAATACCACAGTTTGGGGCCAAGGTAGGAGAAAGAGCGGCCTCTCATGCGAGCAAGACGGAATCTGGGCACAGAAAACAAAGAGAGGCTAGCTTATCTCAGCTGTTGAGTGGGCACGTAAGGTTTGACCAGGCTTTGGATGTAGAGGAGCGCCAAACCATGTTTGGCCTGAAACATATAGCATAAGGCCTTAAACTCGATGCGTTTGTTCACCGTGAGCCAATGGAGCTGATGAAGCAAAGGTGAGACTGAGGCATGTCGAGGCAGCCGGAAGAAGAGACGTGCAGCCCCATTTTGTATGAGCTCTAAACGATGGACGGAGGCTTTATCAGCACCCAGGTACAATACATTGCCATAATCAAGTCTGGAAATCACCTATGCCTGCATAACCATTCTCTGGGCTGCAGGTGGAATTAACCAGAGGATTTCTTTTGCCATTTAGGGACCGCAAAGCAGGTCACAGTGACCCCCAATCACTTTGCCTTTGAGGGAAAGGTTGCTTTCAATAGTAAAACCCAAGCTCCTGACTTTAGGGACCGGAGCAGGTGGAGGTCCCAAAGTGTCAGGCCAATGGTTAGTTCCCCTGAGTTTGGGATTGTTTCCCAGAATAAGAACCTCTGTTTTTGTACCGTTCAGCTTCAAGGCATTTCTGGACATCTACAAAGAGATATTGTTCAATCCGAGCTGGAGCAGGGAAGGGTCCTGATGCTGAGCGGCGGAGAGAGAAAAGATGATCTGGGTATCATCTGCATAGGAAAAAAAAGTCAGCCCCGACTTCTCTGCAATGTCCACCAAAGGGCGAACATAGAGGTTAAAATCAGAGGGCTTAAAATCGAGCCCTGCGGCACTCCAGAAGATAAAGCCACTGGATTTGATTTTATGGTATGGGAGAAGACTTGGAACAAACAATCTTTTAAGAAAGAGATCACCCACCGTAAAACCACGCCCTCAATACCTGCGGCTTCAAGATGATCAGCCAGGATAGAATTAAGGTAAAGTTACCTTGATGGGAAGAGTTTGAATCAAGTTGGCGGTTAATAGACTCTACCTTATTACGGAAAAACATTGCTAGTTCGTTACACTGACATTGCGTGAGTGATCGAGGAGGCAGAAAGGTACTAGCTGCTGAAAGTTCTTTCACCACTTTAAACAGGGTTTTCTGGCAGTGCTGGGAATTCACGATCCTTCCCGAAAAGAAGGTATAGCTTGCATGGCATTTCCTGGCTTTTTAAATCTAGAGTAGAACAATGCAATAGAAATCGCTGTGTTACATTACTCTGCCCCAGGGAGGCGTTCTATGGATGGAGCATGGGTGTTTCCATGCATCCTCCCATGAATTTTGGTGCATTCCCAGATTTACTATTACTGGAAGGCCCGGGATTGCATCAAAATGCTACGCCACCCCAGGCAAGGTGTAACAAGGAGATACATTATTTCTCGTTGTTTCTTCCTCTTTCTATTTGTGCTGAATTCTGCAGGTGTCCCTTCCTACATAAAATCAATCCTGCTTACAATGCAGGCTCCCTTGCACCATGGTACATGGGTGCCTGCGCTAAAGCAAAAGACACACAATTGGCGCTAGGCAGCACATTGTGTGCGAGTGCATGGAAAATACAAGAATGCACGGTATAATGTTAGATACAGTGCTTTCCTGCCATTTCCCTATCACACAGCACAGCAAGGTGACTTGCTTTGCTGGGTGATTTTTTTTATATATATACTCCTTGGTATTTACTGGGAACTTGGGTTGTACACAATTTAGTCTCAGAATCTGCATTTGCTGAAACTTTTTATGGAATTTGGTGGAGGATGAAGGAAAGACATTTTCGAATCTATCTGTTGAAATCTTGTTTTTGGAGGCATGCTGCTGGAGCATTCAGCACTAATTGTTCGATAACTGCGTTGCAGAGGCAGCACAAGCTGGAAAATATTTTACATGGAATTACCATGATGTGCAACTTTAATATTTTAAGATTAACATAATTTTCTCTTCAATAAAAAATCCTTTCCTGCACAAAAACAATCATTTCAACTATGCAGACACCCTTGCACCATGGTTCAAGGGTGTCTAGGTTGGCTCATGGCAGCCAGTTGTGCACCAGAAATGGGGAAGAGGACAGGATTGCACCATATCTGATAGATACTGCCCTTTTCTTTTGCCATAGGACCACACAGCAGGAAGGCTTGCAGTGCTGCCCTATGGCAAAATATTGTAAATGAGTCATGGTCTTTGGCAGTGCTCTGGGGCCTTGTAGCAAAGTTTCCTTCTCTTTGTGATCATTCTGGACTTTTGCTTCTTTCTGTACTCCATTTTTGCAGATATTATGACCCAGAGTGCACAGCAGTGCCTGTGCTTTAGTGGGAAATACTTCTACGTTATGAATAATGTGTGTTTAATATTAGGAACATTTTTCACTTAAAATGAAAACACTGCACTTCGTAAAACTGTGTTTTTCTTTGCTTGGTAAACTAGGCCTTAAACTACTTCCTGAAGCGAATCCCAATGCAGCCATGATGTATGCTTTGATTTTCTTCCCTCATCGCATGTAGCAACATGTGCACTAGTAAAATGCTCTGTTGACATGTGGTTCTCGAAAAACTCCAGAGTAAATTTTTGTAACAAACTCAAGGCTTTTCCTGCTTGGCCATATCATGAATACGTTTGTTATTTATATTTATGTAACTAGATTTGTACTGTCACATCCATTGACATTAGGTCTAATAGAGAATATATCTTTTTTTTTTAGTTTTGATTGTTGCATATTACTGTACTGTGATTTTCCAAATTATACAACATTTGCATCATTCTATGCTTACTATGTCATTTTTGCTGTGTATTTTCCCATAAAACCACTGTAATTGGAGTTGAGCCAATGTCTGGTCTGCCCCGACTCCTGAGCGCAGACCCTCATTTGTCTACCTTTTGCTAAGTACTTAGAATATTTTACTTTAAGACTTGACTTCATATCAGATTCTTTAAAGTTTTGCCTAACCTTCATGGTTTGCAATTTTCTACTGACTCTAGAGGGCTTATTTTCTAGAAATGCTAAATATTTAGGGCACGATTCACAAAGGTAAACTTAGACATTTGGGGGCCGATTCCGATCTCGGCCGGTAGGGCTCCGAATCGGACTCGGCATTACCGGATCCGATTCGGAGCCGTGTTTCCCGACCGAGTCGGACGTGCGTCCGGGCGAGCGAGTACGATGCGAACGTACGCGAAATCGCCGACCGACTCGTTCGCGGGACCCAACCGCTCCGACCGACTCGCACGGACCCGACTCGCACCGCGCAATGGAGACGTTCCCCGGCCGGGTAAGTACGATGCGCGCCGCGAGCAGTCCGACCGACTCGCGCCATCCGGCTCGAAAGAGCAGTCGGAGCCAGACTTTGGGGGTCCGTGTCGGACCCCCCTGTATGCATAGCCGCGCGAGTCGCACACAGGGGGGACCCATGGGTCCCCCCTACCTGTGCATGTACGGCGCGACCCGCTTCAACTCGTACCCGCTGTAGGGGGCGCCCTTGTTCGCCTCGCACCCATTGAGTCAATGGGAGCCCGCGTACGCGTTGTACGACCGGCTCCCATTGACTTCAATGGGAGTCCGACCGACTCGAGTCCGATAGCATACGTACGCATCGTACTCGTTCGGTCGGGCTGCTAGAGTCCGATTCAGTCGGAAATCTCTCCGGGTCCGGCTCGGTCGGAGAGATTTCCTGCCCGAATCGGAATTGGCCCCTTGGTCTAAACTTAGACTAAGGGGTCGATTCCGATCTCGGCCGGAAGCGCACCTAACAGTATTCGTCCGGAAAAAATACAAGCCGAACGCGTGTTTCCCGACCGATTCGAACACTCGTCCGAACGAAAAAGTACGATGCACACCACAGCCCAGATTCCGAGCGAGCCGCACTTACCCATTTCAGCTCCTGTTCCCCGCCCGAGCCGGATCCGTAAACGCCGATTTGAGTCGCACGGAAGCAAATACACAGCACCTTCCGGCCGGACTAGTACGATGCGCCTTCCGTACACGCTGAACCCGTCGCTACGTCCGGCACGTTTGAGCATCCGGGAGAGCTGTACATAAGCTCCGATTCGCGCCACAAGACGATCCACGGCGACGAGACGAACAAGCCAGCGACGAGTACGAGTCGAAGCCACGAGAAACCCGAACGAGACGACCCAACCATGAATCCCATCGCTCAGGTCCTACCAATACTCTACATCTATTACCGGGACCGGTTTGGACGCGTACGGCGCAGACGGTAAGTCAAACACCCACAACACAAACAAATGACACGTACCCGAAATATGTCGCACACACATAGGGATGCACAAATGACGTACACCAGCACCAGCAGAACCATAGGGGCGGGATGGCTATCACCAATGACCCATAGGGGGATGGATGCCTACCACTAATACCATCCCCACTCATAGGGGGATGGATGCCTGCCACTAATACCATCCCCACTCATAGGGGGATGGATGCCTACCACTACCACCACCCCTACTCAGGGGGGCCTGGATGCCTGTCACTACTACCATCCCCACTCATAGGGGGATGGATGCCTACCACTACCACCACCCCTTTTCAGGGGGGCCCGGATGCCTGTCACTACTACCATCCCCACTCATAGGGGGATGGATGCCTACCACTACCACCACCCCTACTCAGCGGGGCCTGGATGCCTACCACTACCACCACCCCTACTCATGGGGGCCTGGATGCCTGTCACTACTACCATCCCCACTCATAGGGGGATGGATGTCTACCACTACCACCACCCCTACTCAGGGGGCCTCGATGCCTACCACTACCACCACCCCTACTCAGGGGGGCCTGGATGCATACCACTACCACCACCCCTACTCAGGGGGGCCTGGATGCCTACCACTCCCACCACCCCTACTCAGGGGGGCCTGGATGCCTACCACTCCCACCACCCCTACTCATGGGGGCCTGGATGCCTGTCACTACTACCATCCCCACTCATAGGGGGATGGATGCCTACCACTCCCACCACCCCTACTCAGGGGGCCTGGATGCCTACCACTCCCACCACCCCTACTCATGGGGGCCTGGATGCCTGTCACTACTACCATCCCCACTCATAGGGGGATGGATGCCTACCACTACCACCACCCCTACTCATGGGGGCCTGGATGCCTGTCACTACTACCAACCCCACTCATAGGGGGATGGATGCCTACCACTACCACCACCCCTACTTAGGGGGGCCTGGATGCCTACCACTACCACCACCCCTACTCATGGGGGCCTGGATGCCTGTCACTACTACCATCCCCACTCATAGGGGGATGGATGCCTACCACTACCACCACCCCTACTCATGGGGGCCTGGATGCCTGCCACTACTACCATCCCCACTCATATGGGGATGGATGCCTACCACTACCACCACCCCTTTTCAGGGGGCCTGGATGCCTGTCACTACTACCATCCCCACTCATAGGGGGATGGATGCCTACCACTACCACCACCCCTACTCAGGGGGCTGGATGCCTACCACTACCACCACCCCTACTCATGGGGGCCTGGATGCCTGCCACTACTACCATCCCCACTCTTATGGGGATGGATGCCTACCACTACCACCACCCCTTTTCAGGGGGGCCTGGATGCCTGTCACTACTACCATCCCCACTCATAGTGGGATGGATGCCTACCACCACCCCTACTCAGGGGGGCCTGGATGCCTACCACTACCACCACCCCTACTCATGGGGGCCTGGATGCCTGTCACTACTACCATCCCCACTCATAGGGGGATGGATGCCTACCACTACCACCACCCCTACTCAGGGGGCCTGGATGCCTACCACTGCCACCACCCCTACTCATGGGGGCCTGGATGCCTGTCACTACTACTATCCCCACTCATAGGGGGATGGATGCCTACCACTACCACCACCCCTACTCAGGGGGGCCTGGATGCCTACCACTCCCACCACCCCTACTCAGGGGGGCCTGGATGCCTACCACTCCCACCACCCCTACTCATGGGGGCCTGGATGACTGTCACTACTACCATCCCCACTCATATGGGGATGGATGCCTACCACTACCACCACCCCTTTTCAGGGGGGCCTGGGTGCCTGTCACTACTACCATCCCCACTCATAGGGGGATGGATGCCTACCACTACCACCACCCCTACTCAGGGGGGCCTGGATGCCTACCACTACCACCACCCCTACTCATGGGGGCCTGGATGCCTGTCACTACTACCATCCCCACTCATAGGGGGATGGATGCCTACCACTACCACCACCCCTACTCAGGGGGGCCTGGATGCCTACCACTACCACCACCCCTACTCAGGGGGGCCTGGATGCCTACCACTCCCACCAACCCTACTCATGGGGGCCTGGATGCCTACCACTACCACTACCCCTTTCAGGGAGGCCTGGATGCCTGTCACTACTACCATCCCCACTCATAGGGGGATGGATGCCTATCACTACCACCACCCCTACTCAGGGGGCCTGGATGCCTACCACTCCCACCACCCCTACTCATGGGGGCCTGGATGCCTGTCACTACTACCATCCCCACTCATAGGGGGATGGATGCCTACCACTACCACCACCCCTACTCAGGGGGCCTGGATGCCTACCACTCCCACCACCCCTACTCATGGGGGCCTGGATGCCTGTCACTACTACCATCCCCACTCATAGGGGGATGGATGCCTACCACTACCACCACCCCTACTCAGGGGGTCTGGATGCCTACCACTACCACCACCCCTACTCATGGGGGCCTGGATGCCTGTCACTACTACCATCCCCACTCACAGGGGGATGGATGCCTACCACTACCACCACCCCTACTCAGGATGGCCTGGATGCCTACCACTACCACCACCCCTACTCAGGGGGGCCTGTATGCCTACCACTCCCACCACCCCTACTCAAGGGGGCCTGGATGCCTGTCACTACTACCATCCCCACTCATAGGGGGATGGATGCCTACCACTACCACCACCCCTACTCATGGGGGCCTGGATGCCTGTCACTACTACCATCCCCACTCATAGGGGGATGGATGCCTACCACTACCACCACCCCTACTCAGGGGGCCTGGATGCCTACCACTACCACCACCCCTACTCATGGGGGCCTGGATGCCTACCACCCACACAACCCCTACTCATAGGACGGGTAATGCATGACACAACCAGCATACTCCAACATAAGGAATGTCTGAAAAATACATCCCCCCAACACCATGACAAGCGTGTGTAGTCTGTGTCAAATGCCTACAACACTGAACATGACATTGAACATACAATGTGACCCCCTATCACATGTGTCACACATAAATGTGTGTGGCCTCCACAATGCAAGCAGACCATGACCACTGTGGCAATGGGGTCTAAAGCCCCATCACCACAGTGACCAAAAGGTAAGTGTGGGGTCCATAGCTGAAGCACATTTTGAACATTGTGGCAATGGGGTCTAACACCCCATCACCACAGTGACCAAAAGGTAAGTGTGGGGTCCATAGCTGAAGCACATTTTGAACATTGTGGCAATGGGGTCTAACACCCCATCACCACAGTGACCAAAATGTAAGTGTGGGGTCCATAGCTGAAGCACATTTTGAACATTGTGGCAATGGGGTCTAACACCCCATCACCACAGTGACCAAAAGGTAAGTGTGGGGTCCATAGCTGAAGCACATTTTGAACATTGTGGCAATGGGGTCTAACACCCCATCACCACAGTGACCAAAAGGTAAGTGTGGGGTCCATAGCTGAAGCACATTTTGAACATTGTGGCAATGGGGTCTAACACCCCATCACCACAGTGACCAAAAGGTAAGTGTGGGGTCCATAGCTGAAGCACATTTTGAACATTGTGGCAATGGGGTATAACACCCCATCACCACAGTGACCAAAATGTAAGTGTGGGGTCCATAGCTGAAGCACATTTTGAACATTGTGGGAATGGGGTCTAACACCCCAGCACATTTTGAACATTGTGGCAATGGGGTCTAAAGCCCCATCACCACAGTGACCAAAATGTAAGTGTTGTCATGTGAAAAGCTGCAAATGCCAAACTGCATGGATGATTCCTGGTCACACAACAACAAACACATCAGTGGCATAGTAGTGCTTGTGTTCCATAGCAACATAGATTGGGTGAGGCAAACAGTGCAGTGCCAATGAAACATCGCTTTGGCCATGTGCAGACAAACCTCACCCATGGGGGCTCACATTGTCAACATTCACGAATTACACAATGACAGAAGTGACCATCATAATGCAGACCCACACATCAGCACCAATGGACACACAAATGTAGATATCCTGTGGAGACTGTAGATGTCAGGTGAACAAATACCATTCCATGGCAGCAATAGGACATACAAACCATGATCATTGTGCTGACTGATGACCTAGGAGTCCCAGGGACAGCAGGGGAAACCCACCAAACAACATACAGCCAATGGCACACTAAAGAAATGCCAATGCAGTGGTGCAAATGCACAAACACAAACAGGCAGACTCACACTGCATATCAAACACAACAGGTGATGGGGGGTGTGCCAGTGTCCCCAGGCAACCACACAACACATGAGGAGGCCTGAATCCCTATTACACAGATGTGTATACAGTGCCACACAAAAGTAACTCATGGATCGGATTCCCCTATGTGGGCAATCAGGCATTGTTAGATGAGAGGGAGCACAAATTACAAATGTCACACAAGCTTGTAGGAACAGCAACTAACACAGCAAGAGACAGACCCACCACAGCACTACCCCCAGGGACCCCACATTGTGGTGACACTGGCCTGCATGATAATCCCACTGTGATGACAAAGGTAGATGTCGTACACACAGTGAACCACAGTCATGTTTCCTGAGCAACTAACTACCATCACACCTACACAAGCACAAATCAATCAGCACGGCCTGTCAGCCAAGGCCAACATGGAGGTAGGGGTCTAGCCGTGCAACAACTCTCATTTGCACACACTCAACACCACACACCTTGACCTCCACCAATGTGCAGCAGTGAAGCTCACATGGACTGGTGACATTGCACATGCACCCATGACAATCCCAGGGGTGGTGGGGGGAACTAAGGTGGAGATACCCATCACACATGGCCAGTCAACAAGACTTGTGAATGTCTGACACACTGCACAGTACGCTGTACATGGGCATGACGTCAAATCCACACCAACCAATGGGATCCCGGCCACAGTCACACACCAATGAAGAAGCCAAGGTCACCCACCAAGAACACACATAGACAACTTCCAACATTGCAGCTCTGACCCTGAGGAGTGGCAGCAGTCACACACACAACGTGTCACAATCACTGAAAGGTAACACAAAATGTAAATTACATGACTTGTGTAACCAACAAGTGCCAAGGGGAATCCTGACTGTGTCTCATCTGCGTTTGCCCACAAACTCAGCCCTGACAGCAAACACACCTATGGATGACACCCTGATGACCAGTAATGTGCCATGCACCCACATCACAGAGAACCCAGGGCGAAGATTTGGGGGGAACATAGGTCAACTCAGCAAGCATCACAAACAGGAACATCACTAGGGATCCCAGCCTGCGTTGCAAAATGGAAGTGAACACACACAGACATGCTCACACAACACACACCTTGGGCTCAGGCAATGTCACGGAATTACACACTGCCATGAGGGGACTCCACTCCTGTGTAAGGAAAGCTGTGCCATACGTTGTCTCTGCAGGGCTCTATCATGTCAGCAGTACACTTGGTCACTCAGTCAACAATGAGCACAAAATGAAGGCTCTCGTCACATCAGCCTGGTCATGGGAGTGTCACCGAAATCATCTGCACAGATCCAACACACATGTATAGCAAGTTGCACTGATAACACAGATGAGTCCTTCCCCATTGATGCCCAAACTTGCATGTCCAGTGGAGATGGTCACACGGTCAGGGAAACAGACAAATTGAACAATGGCAAGCACAACTGATGTGCAGGGGTGTAAGCCACAGATGTGATATTGCAAATAAATGTAGGAAATCCCATTGGCAAATATTGAAAACATGACACCCTCATATTGCTGCAAAGGATGACATGGCTACACACCAGGATAGGACACATTCCCCCTGGACCACATGGGGTCCTGCACAGTAACACTTCATTTTCATGATACCAAATATCACCATCACTGCAGCAAGGGCATGGTTAGCATCATCAACATCAAGTACATCTGAAGCAAAACCACCAGAGAACAGAAAGGAGCTTTATTCAGCATATGTGTCTGAAAAATGAAAGTCCTGCAAAAATACAAAGGCCAATGGCCAGTCCAACAGTTCAGTCCGAACAGGGTGACAGTGGCAGATGTCACCCTCTGCTTGCCTGCACTGATATGGAGCAGGGACATTCCCCTCGGAGGGGTATACGGGGGGCAGGCCAGGCACCGCAGGGACAGGATCAGGGCTCACCAGAAGGAGGCAGGGAAGGGGTGGCTGGTGCTGGAGAGTCACTGACAACTGCAGTGGAGGTGTCTGACATGGTGTGTGCCGGCACAACTGGGGGGCATGAGTCAGATGGTGTGGGTGCCGGCACGACTGCAGTGGTCCGGCCAGATGGAGTGGACAGGTTCCCCACTGCAGTGCCCAAGTCAGACGGGGTGGTAGTGGACTCCACTGCAGTGCCCATCTCCGGGGGAGTAGAATGGGGTTCAGGTAAGGTGGGCAGGACAGAGGGGGAGGACACGGTCTCCACACCAGTGGCACAAACATGTGCAGCGGGGGGTGTGGGGCTGGAAGAGCAAGTGGTAGGAGGAGAAGGCCGCATCATTTTGGGGATGGTGTATCTGTGGGTGGGGGAACCTGGGACAGGGTGTGGTGGGGGAACCTGTGTTGTGGGTGACTGAGGGATGGAGGAAGGAGACTGTGTGGTTGAGCTGCAGGGCGGTGGCGGGGTCTTGCTCTTCCGGGACCGGGGGGACTTGCGGGTGGGGGCCTCAGGCTGTCTGCGCCTGGGGGAGGGTGTCCGGGGGTGAGGGGCACTCCCCTCTGTGTGGGTGGACTTCCTCTTCCCCCTGTATGCTGGATCAGCGGGATCGGAGGGGAAGAGGCCGAGGTCACAGAGGAAGAGCTGCTTTGTAGGTGGGGTTGCAGGTGAGGCAAGGGAAGGGGTCTTGGAGGGAGAGGATTTTGAGGACTGCGGAGTGAGTGTGGATGCCTGTGTGTGTGTCTGTTCCCCATCCCCTGTGGGTGTGGTATCAGTCCCCTGAGGATGCTTGTGTGCACGTTTTGCCCTTGTTCTGTGTGTTTCTGTGCTGCTCGTGTCTGTGTGTTTGGGTGATTGTGCAGGTGTGCATGTGCTTGGGACAGGTAGGGTGCCAGGAAGTGTGGATGGGGCAGAGGTAGGAGGGGTGATGGACTGTTGGAGGAGGGACACTGCTGCCGTCAGGGAGGAGTCCATGGACCTATTGCTCCTCTGTAGGGCAGACATGCCCGTCGAGATGCCCTCCATGAACGACACCAGCTGTGTCAACAGAGTGGTGTGTGCATGGAGGACACTCAGCATTGCTGTCTGCCCTACATGGAGCTGCCGAAGTAGGTACACAGACTCCTCACTCAGGGCAGCAGGGGACACAGGGGCAGGGGGTGCGGTGCCTGGCACGAAGGAGACACGCTCCCGGACACGGGAGCCTCCACGGACCTCTGGAATGGGAGCCAATGGGAGGGCGGTGGTGGTGGTGGTGGCGGGGCCAGACATACTAGCTGGGGTGTGGTGGCTGCTGACACCCGCCTCCACAAGGGAGTCATCCTCCGAGCTGCTGTGGTCCTCAGCTGAGGTGGATGGTGCTGAGGACTCCTCGGTGTGGCTCCCCTCGCCCTCCGTGCCACTGGGTCCCTCCGACCACTCATCGCCTGCTGACCCAGTCTGGCTCTGCAGCTCCTCCTGGTCCGTGGAGCTGTCCCCTCCTGTGGCCGTGGATGTATCTGCAAACAATTAGGGAAACAGACAAACATCAGTCACCTGCACTGACCGCACACACCACAGTAAGTACAGCACATTACAGAGCAAGCCCTGGCATCCTCAGTTGAACATTGCCAAAAGTCCTCACACAGATTAGGAGAAGCCAATTGTCAGTCTGATGGTCAACCATGGCACTCACACCCCTCCTGCCCTTGCACCCATCTGTCTGGTGCCTGTTGGATGGTAATACCCCAGTGTGGACACAAGCACCACGTACACAGTTGTTGGACATTGCAGAGAACACGGTGAAGTATGTGAACATGCACACATCACATCTCTTGCCACTGAGTTAGTACAGGTGTCCGGGTAAAGGGATGGCCAGAGTCTAATTAGAAATGCATGTGATGCATACCAGCACCAGACACCATGATGCACCCATGTCCGGATAGTCAATGCCACAATGGGGTGCATGTTGCACATGTAACTCCCCTGCAGGATCACTCTTAGGAAGTTAAATGCCATGGCACAGGCATGCCTGCAAAGTCATACATCACTGTCTCCAGTCACATGGGCATGGCAGCCAGCCAACAACAGTCTGCACTGTGTCACAATCCTAGGAAATGGGGAATGCAAGTTATGTAGCTGACAAGTGCACATGTCCATCCCCCACAAACCACATCATCTGAACTCTTATTTGGCCACGTCATGCCAATTGGACATATGGGAGACATGAAACACAACTCTATGAACCTGAGCACCTCACAGTCTGCTGTGAATGTAAAACAGCTGCCTGAAGTTCACAGTCGCATACACCTGTGTGCACAGTCAAGTGATCAAACACCTATGAGTCACAGAAGTATCGTCTCTCATGGTCACATCTCAGATGGCATGCTGAGCCCTAAACGATAAACATCCCAGTAGTCCTGACAACGAAGCCACGGCACAATGACACAGAGGCAGACACCTGAGGGAACATTTCACTGATCACAACATGTCAGCTGATACACGGGAGTGGGAGTACAGAGTGTATTGTATGCCCTGGAGTAGGCATGACTGTCCTGCTCCACCTGAAAGAGGGATGAGCCCTGGACAGTAGGCAGGTGGCTAAGCATGTGTGACACACTTGATATACATACTCCTGAGGCCCAAACATTGTTCCCACCCGCAGCATGGGGGTGTGCCAAATACCCCAGGGACATGTGGTGATTCAGATCAGCAAGTGGACCACATATCAAAGTTACACCCAGATTACATGTCAGAACTTAGGCATTGTGTAAGCAATTGACCCACCCATGAATCCCACAACATAGTCACGGGAACAAATGCTGTCCCCCACCTTGAGCGAAGCAAAATGCAATGACACAGTACCCAAGTGACACAATTTCCTGACTGTAAGGGCCACACATATGCGTATCAGATGAGGAGTGGGCATGTCACAATTGAGGGACATGGGTCCTGGACCACAAGACTGATGTACTGTGGAAGTTTAACCAGGCCAGAGGAGGGCACATAGCATGTCAGACAAAGTGCACAGTGCAGTCATGGACTCACCCCCTCCTTGCTGCTGTCTGGCCTTCAGCTGCCCATCCAGGTCAGGGAAGACCACCGCCAGGATCCTGAGCATGTGGGGGGTCAGGGTCCGGTGTCCGCCCCTCCTGCGAGGAGGCGACAGCTTCAGCTGGACCCTTGCGATCCTCCGGGTCCAGCCCCGAAGGTCCTGCCACCTCTTCTGGCAGTTGCGGATCCGGCGCTTGTAGACCCCCACGGATCTTACTGCCCGGGCGATGGTCAGCCAGATTTCCTGCTTCTGGTGGGCATCAACCTGTGAGGATGACAAAGTGAAAATGCCATTACTACACATGCAACATATACGTGCATCACACAGTTGGATATACATGTCTCAATCACAGGGGCATATGATGTACACAGGCAGTGCAACGATGGCTATGAACAGTTTGCCAGCAGTTACTACATGGTATCATTGCATGGGAAGTAAACCTTGTTGGAATGCACTGTTACTGCACTGTACCTGTTCAGTGCATGTAACTACACACTTTGGGGGGTGAGAACTACTCAGTGAGCATGCTAGCCAGTGGTGTGCACACTGTAAGTCTTGCTAGTCAGACAACATGCACAATTAGTAAGGCAGTGGACAGCACACTCACCTGCTCCCCTGGTTTCCCATACAGCTTGCTGTACTGTGGAAGGAGGCTGTCCAGCAGGGCCTGGTTCTCCTCAAGGCTGAAGGCTGGGGCTCTCTCCACAGTACGTGCCATTGCAGTAGCCAGAGGATGCAGAGACAGCAGCAGTGTTGGTGGCAGATGTCGTCCTGGAGCATGTAGTGCAGGCAAGTGAGCTCTCAGGGGAACAGCCAGCATTATATGTGTGCTGCAGAGGCAGATACTGTCCCATGTGTCCAAAGTGATAGGTCCAAGTCGTTTGCATCTTCTGAATCTGGCCAATCCATGGAATTGCACCACTTATACACGCCCACAGCATCCTTCAAAATTTAAACTTCATGACACCCATGTTTTTGCAACATTGTTGTGGCTGGCCAACTGAATTCACTGCATCAGACTCGTTCCAGCTTCGAAAACGCGTCCGTTGCCATGCCAGGCCCTAGCCAATGCATGCGCACCGTCCGGACCATTGCTGTACAACGCGTATTTCAAAAGACAACGCGTACACGCTCACATCAAATGCAATGGCCAGTGCGTGCACACCGATCGGTCCATTGCTGTACAACGCGTACCCGCTCACAACAGATGCAATGGCCAGTGCGTGCACACCGATCGGTCCATTGCTGTACAACGCGTACCCGCTCACAACAGATGCAATGGCCAGTGCGTGCACACCGATCGGTCCATTGCTGTACAACGCGTACCCGCTCACAACAGATGCAATGGCCAGTGCGTGCACACCGATCGGTCCATTGCTGTACAACGCGTACCCGCTCACAACAGATGCAATGGCCAGTGCGTGCACACCGATCGGTCCATTGCTGTACAACGCGTACCCGCTCACAACAGATGCAATGGCCAGTGCGTGCACACCGATCGGTCCATTGCTGTACAACGCGTACCCGCTCACAACAGATGCAATGGCCAGTGCGTGCACACCGATCGGTCCATTGCTGTACAACGCGTACCCGCTCACAACAGATGCAATGGCCAGTGCGTGCACACCGATCGGTCCATTGCTGTACAACGCGTACCCACTCACAACAGATGCAATGGCCAGTGCGTGCACACCGATCGGTCCATTGCTGTACAACGCGTACCCGCTCACAACAGATGCAATGGCCAGTGCGTGCACACCGATCGGTCCATTGCTGTACAACGCGTACCCGCTCACAACAGATGCAATGGCCAGTGCGTGCACACCGATCGGTCCATTGCTGTACAACGCGTATTCCGGGAAACAACCCGTACCCGCTCACAACAGATGCAATGGCCAGTGCGTGCACACCGATCGGTCCATTGCTGTACAACGCGTACCCGCTCACAACAGATGCAATGGCCAGTGCGTGCACACCGATCGGTCCATTGCTGTACAACGCGTATTCCGAGAAACAACGCGTACCCGCTCACAACAGATGCAATGGCCAGTGCGTGCACGCCGATCGGTCCATTGCTGTACAACGCGTACCCGCTCACAACAGATGCAATGGCCAGTGTGTGCACACTGATTGGTCCATTGCTGTACAACGCGTCCCTGTACAGGTCACTCGCATATGTCACCATGCTTGTCACTGGTGAACGTATGCCAGCCACATATACTTGCCAGGGACTCAGGGGCACACCTACAACACCACACCCAGTCCACACTGTATCCTAAGGCATGTAAGGCTGCATTACCTTTTCTGTGTATGGGGGTAAACATGTGGTTTTTGGGGTGGCACTTGGGGGCAGCCACTCCCAGGCTGTGCACGTGTTCATGGGGACAGGATCCTTTGTGTGTTGTGCACATGACCACTGTGATGTGCAACTGTTCATTTCGGAGCATGTGGCATGGTCACATTTCCAGGTTGTGTATGTGTATGACATGTCACATACCCCCAGAGTCCCATGTGGGAAGGCATGTACGTCACAGGGTGACCCATTGCCACAATAGTGATGGCCCTCCACAGTCTGTGTGCATGTTGTGTTTCCGATGTCTCTGATTCCATGTGCACAATGGGAGACAGTCTCCACATCAACGTTGTTTGTGCATGGACTTTGATGTTGTGCGTGTGTGTGTCACAGACGTCCATGTCTGTCCTGCGGAGGCAACAGGGGCCACTACCTGTGGGAGTCATGTTTGTTTTTCTGACGTGTACATGATACGCCATGTCATGCCAGTGTCCATGTGGCAAGACAGGGTCACTGGGAATCTACCTGTCAATGAGCTGTGATGCCTGTGGCGCATCTGTCCAGACATGTCACTGTGGTGTGTGTGTGGAACGTGACAGCAGTAAATGGGTACTGTGACACAGCCTAATGGTTTCCCATAGCACAACCTGGAACCTGTTGTCAACACATGTTGAACTGAGATGTTAGATGATGTCCATGTAGGTGCCATATATGTCCATACAGAACGGCACACACATCAAGTACTTGTGTCTCGTAATGATGTATCATGTGAAATTGAGTATGGTGAATGGCACATATGTGGGGTGACTGACAATCTTTCTTTCTTCACCTATGCACTGCAGGGCACCAGCTGTCCATAGACCATTCCCTGACCTGGCAACGATGGTGGAACGTGACAGCATCCGACGGTACCGCTTCACCAGGCAGCTGATTGAGGATTTGGCAGTGCGCTTGGCCCCACATTTGCAACCTGGCCGGCCGTACCCTACAGCGCTGACCCCCAAGGTGAAGGTGATGGCAGCCCTACACTTCTTTGCCACCGGTACCTTTCAACACACTGTGGCGACTGCTGGTGGGATGTCACAGACTATGTTCAGCCGTGTGCTACGCGATGTTTTGGAGGCAATGTTGAGATGCCTGAACCAGTACATCTATTTCCCTACACGTCAACAACTCACTGACGTCAAGAGTGACTTCTATGCCCTGGGGAGGATGCCACATGTCATTGGCTCCATTGATGGGACACATGTGGCTTTGGTACCACCACAGGCACATGAGCAGGCATACAGGAACAGGAAACATTATCATTCGATCAATGCTCTGGTGGTATGTCTTGCAGATATGAGCATCTCACATGTGTGTGCCCGTTTCCCTGGTTCGGCACACGATGCCTACGTGATGAGGAGTAGTCGCATCCCGAGGATGATGTCACAGATGCAGAACCAGCGTGCCTGGCTTGTCGGTGTGTACTGACTTTGTACCATTGTGTGTGTTCTGCTATGTTGTATTCCGCCCTCTTTTCCAACTCTGCTAATGTGCAATTGTCTGTCTGTAGGTGACTCCGGATACCCCAACATGCCGTGGTTGCTGACACCCCTCAGGAACCCTGTGACACCAGCCCAGATGCGCTACAATGAGGCACATGGTCGGACCAGGAGAGTGATCGAGCGGACATTTGGTCTCCTGAAGAGCCGCTTCCGCTGCCTGGACAAGACAGGAGGGGCCCTCCCATATGCCCCAGCAAAGGTGTGCAAGATTGTCATCGTCTGCTGCATGCTACACAACCTGGCAGTGCGGAAGGAGTTGCCTCTCATCCTGGATGACGATGACCAACATCCGCCACCTGTGGAAGATCCTGGCCTGGGCCACGATGCCAGTGATGATGATGATGATGGTGATGTCCGCACACAGCTCATCACCAACTTCTTCAGCTGAATGTGAGTATCCAGAGATGTCATGTCAATGATGTGTGTTTGCGTGATATGTGTTGGTGGTGCTCTGGTGCTGTTTGAGTGTGGCCATGTGCTACTTGACTGGAAGCATGCAGCGATGTGTCCTTACAGGTAGTCTGTACTCCCCAACAGTGTTGACATGCTAACTTGGTTTTCTGTGAGTATCTTGTGACATGTATTGGCCATGAGTATTGCAGTTCTGTCCTGTTCTTCCGTGCTTTTGACTGTGTGTCATGTCTGTCCTTCACAGGGTACTTTCAGAGTTGTTTGGTGAACTGTGATCCCCTGACACCATGATTCAACTTCCAGGGTGGAAGCAGTCGTTTCCCTACAGGTGATGTTCCACACACCCATGGACTTTATTTCTTCTACACTTGTTGACTGTGTGGCCACTGCCACGTAGGATTACCTTGCATCTGTAGTGGAAACAACATGTTGCAAATGTGTAATAAACCTGTGCTTCACTTTGGGTTGTGCGTTGTCTGTGGTCACACATCTGACTGACATGTGCTTACTGCACCTGTGGGCTAGTTAACACAGACTGTGAATAGGTGTGGTGTCTATGCATTCCACTGTATTTCCTGGCAACATCAGTGTAGGCTATGAGTCTCATGGCCCTGGTGTGTATGTGTTGTGTAGCCCTAGTGGTGTGTCTCCCTCATATGTGTCACGTCGCCATGACTCACATGACGGTGTTGAACTTGCTGTAGCAGTTAGCATGCACAGTGTCATTTAGCAGATCACCATCTACATGACAGAAACCACGTTGGAATCACAACAGAGGCAAGTATGGTGTATTAGTGAGTTTATTTACATACATGTGTGAGGATAGTGCACAGGATGGTGGGTGCTGTACATTGGGATTGGAATCCAAAGTTCCCAGATGAGTTGGAAGGCTTGGTAGCAGAAATGTCCTGAGTAAAGTCCACAGTCATCTGATACATTGGGCCAACTTAAGCTCCCCATGTCATGTGGGAGAGTTGTGTTGCATTCAACAGGGTAAACAGTGTGCACACAAAGGAGAATTTCCAGAACAGGTGTTGGGTTCCTGGGGGATGTACATGGCCATCGGCCTCTCAGTTTTCCTTCCTCGGACGACCCCTCTTCTTCCGGGGGCGGACCCTCACGTGCAGGCTGCTGCGGTGCAGAGGACTCTCCGCCAGAGTCCTCCTCCCTCCCTGTGGCAGTTGCAGTTGTTGCAGCACCAGATGTTGTGGGCACACAGGGAGGTGTGGCCATGTTGGTGCTAATCTGGCGGAGGCATGTCAATATGTCCCTATGCACCGCTGTCAGTTCTTCCAATGTGTCCCACTTGGACTCCATGCCAGACATGTGTGTCTCCACACGGGACATGTGTGTCTCCACACGGGACATGTGTGAGTCCAAGCGGGCATGATGGGCAGACTGCTGCTGTTGAATGTCCTTGAGGATCCCCACTACCTGGCTGACCTCTCCGGTGCTATTCTGGTACGCCTCAGCAATGCGTGCCAGTTGTGGGTCATCATGCAGTCCAGGCCCCTCTGCAAACAGCGACCTATGTCTACCACCCCTCCCACCACCCCTGGCGACATGTGCGGGACCTGTGGTGGCACGCACAGGTGACCGTAGGCCCACTTGGGGGTTGTTACTGGGGTCGTTGTCCATTGCTCCACGTTGGGCCAGCGTCCCTGTGCTGTTGTCATCGGTGGTCCTTGGTCTGTCCGTGTTGGCAGGGGTGCTCTGTGTGTTGGCAGTTGTTGGAGGGGTGGGTGCAGGGGGTGCAGATGTTGGTACTGCTGGTGCTGCATGATGACTCGCACCGGAGGGGCCAGGTAGTTCTTCACCATCCGAGGAGTGCAGAGGCTGTTCCACACCAGTGAGCTCAGTGTCCCCCGGAGCCTGGGACAGGGACTCCTCATCGTCTGCTGCTGTGTCCCCATCATCACCTGTTTTTGGAAGAGACACACAATGTATGTTATGTTTCTACGGGCATCAATGGTTCACACACCTGACAGTTGTGACTGTACCTCTGGATGCAGGCCTGTACATTGCATTGTCCTAAGTTGTCACAGTCAGAGGTTGATATTGGTGTAGCACATTGTCCTGCCAACCTGAAGCTTTTCTATGTGAATGTTGAGGTGTGTGCATGGCCAGCATTGGTGGTATTTGGTGGACATCTTTTAGTTTTACAGCATCTAGACTTTGGAACGCTTTGCCCCCAGAACTTAGACAACTGAACACCTTGTCACGCTTCAGGAAGGAACTGAAGACCAGACTGTTCCCTAGAAACTGATTCTTGTCTATATCAGCTTAGTTATGTGCAGTGGATGATTTGGTAACTTAAGCGCCAGGATACCTTGGGGTGGCAGCTGCGCTATATAAGTGTACCTTACATTACATTACATCCGGCCCTCCTTCTCCCCCCAGCCCAGTTATCCCACCATGGAACGTGCTTCCATTGCAGGGAGTGCAAGTTGGCTTTCAGGATGGCAGTCAGTGGTGTCCTGCTGTTGGTTGGTGCCCAGTTTCCAGCAGGGGCTTGTGAGACCCACAGCAGTACCCAGTGTCAGCCATCTTGTCAGTTCTTTTCCACTCCCTGTGATGTGAGCATGGTTCAGAGTGGTGTTGATGGGCCAATATCTGTGACTACAACTCCCATCATGCTATGGCCTACACCCCCCTTCCCAGCATGCCCATACTTCCTTCCTTTTGAGTGAAGTTCACAGTGTGTGAGTGTGACAGCAATGGCAAGATGGCTGACAGTGGTGTCCTGCTGTTTGTTGGTGCACAGGTCCCAGGAGGGCCTTGTGCTCCCCACAGCTGAGGCCAGTGTTAGACATCTTTGAAGTGGCTTTTTACTGGCTGTGAGGTGTGCATGCTTCAGTGTGAGCTTGCTGGGCAATGTGGGTGGGGGATGTTTAGCTGTGACTACCACTCCCATCATGCTATTGCCTACACCCCCCCTTCCCAGCATGCCCATACTTCCTTCCTTTTGACTCTGCTTCCCTGTGGGGTAGTGTGCCTGTGCTGACAGGATGGCTGACAGTGTTGTCCTGGCGTTTGTTTGGCTACAAGTCCCAAGAGTGTCCCTGTGCTTCACACATCATAACCCAGTGTGGTTGTTCTTTGTGGGATATTTAATTAGAGTGTGAGGCAATGCATTCACCCAGGTGAGTTGTGTGGAGTTTGTGTTAAGGGGGTGTGTGAGAAAAGCTGCTGGTGACTATGGTCAGAGCTGTCAGTCCTCCTTCCCACCCAGCCAGATATCCCACCATGGAACGTGCTTCCATTGCAGGGAGTGCAAGTTGGCTTTCAGGATGTCAGTCAGTGGTGTCCTGCTGTTGGTTGGTGCACAGTTCCCAGCATGGCCTTGTGCTCCCCACAGCAGTACCCAGTGTCAGCCATCTTGTTAGTTGTTTTCCACTCCCTGTGATGTGAGCATGGTTCAGAGTGGTGTTGATGGGCCAATTGTGAGGGTGACCAATATCTGTGACTACAACTCCCATCATGCTATGGCCTACACCCCCCTTCCCAGCATGCCCATACTTCCTTCCTTTTGAGTGGAGTTCACAGTGTGTGAGTGTGACAGCAATGGCAAGATGGCTGACAGTGGTGTCCTGCTGTTTGTTGGTGCACAGGTCCCAGCAGGGCCTTGTGCTCCCCACAGCTGAGGCCAGTGTCAGACATCTTTGAAGTGGCTTTTTACTGGCTGTGAGGTGTGCATGCTTTAGTGTGAGCTTGCTGGGCCATGTGGGTGGGGGATGTTGAGCTGTGACTACCACTCCCATCATGCTATTGCCTACACCCCCCCTTCCCAGCATGCCCATACTTCCTTCCTTTTGAGTGGACTTCACTGTGTGTGAGTGTGACAGCAATGGCAAGATGGCTGACAGTGGTGTCCTGCTGTTGGTTGGTGCACAGTTCCCAGCAGGGTCTTGTGCTCCCCACAGCAGTACCCAGTGTCAGCTATCTTGTCAGTTCTTTTCCACTCCCTGTGATGTGAGCATGGTTCAGAGTGGTGTTGATGGGCCAATTGTGAGTGTGACCAATATCTGTGACTACAACTCCCATCATGCTATCGGCTACACTGACTTCACCAGCATACACAGAATTCCTTCCTTTGAGTGAGCTTCCCTGTGAGGTGGTGTTCTAGTGGTGGCAAAATGTCTAACTGTGTTTGTTGGTTGCATTTGTGCCACTGCCTTGCTGTATTTGTAGTTATGTTTGTACATATCTTGACACAGTTACATGTCACTATGAGATGGCATGTATTGTGTTTATCTGACTGACAGACAAATCTTGGGGTGATTATCTTTTGATTGCTGTGTATTTGCTAAGGGTGCATGGTTTGACTATCCCCTTGACAGTGATGTGTGTGTATTGTCACACAATATTGTGTATATTTGTTGTGTACTCACCAGGCTCTGGGATGTTTGATAGTCCATATACGCTCACTGGCGGTAGGATGGCCCGCACCTTCTCCTCCCAGGGCCTGAGGTATAGTGGTTTGGCAGGAGGGCCACTGCCGGTGTGCTGACTCACGATGTAATCCTTCTTTAGTAGGTCCCTGACCCTCCTGCGCACATCATACCACCTGTTCTGGATGTCTTCCTTTGCGCGCAAACATGGTGATTGTACGTTGACCCTGTTGACGATCCTCTGCCACATCTTGGTTTTCTGCGACATGGGGGTTTGTTGTACCAATGTACCAAACAACTGTGGCTCTACCCTGAGGATCTCATCTACCAGGACTTCCAATTCACTGTCTAGGAACTTTGGATTCTTCTTTGGGGGCATGGTGATGGGTGGTGGTGGGGATTGATGTGTGTGTGTGTGCAGGTGAGGGTGTGTGAGTGTAGGTTTTGCTGGGTGTATGTGAGGGTGCTATTTGTTGAGGTGCTAATGGTGTGTGGCTTGTGTGATGGATGAGCTGTGAGTGTGTCTGTGGTTGCTGTGTGATGGTGTTCTGTGCTGGCAGGTCAGTTGAATTTGCAAAGGATCATGGTAGGGATTTGTGGCCTTTATATAGGTGGAGTTGGGGGTGTGTCCTTGTTCCATGTTTTTTTCCCCTGTATTTATTGACTTTGTCATTGCTTGTTTGGCCCTTTTTTTGTTTTTTTCCTTAGTATTTTTTGTGCATGTAGGAGACGTTCTTCTGACTGAGTAGGACGCTGCAGTTGTCTCGTGCGAGCTTCTCCGAGTCGTCCACGCTGTGTTTCTGCAGGGTTTCTTGTGCGGTGTACGTGTCGGTCGCCGAGTATTGGCTTCCTTCGGCTGGCTTTTGTATGCGTGTCGGTCGGTCGGCTTGCGCTCCGTGCGACTCGGTCTGTTTTTCCACGCATTGCATCGTACTGCGCGGGTCGGAGTTCGCGGGTACGTTTCGTTCGGGTTGGTTCCTGGTGCGTGTCGGTCGGTTCTATTCGCGTGATTTCCCGGCCGGATAGATTGTTTCCGTCCGGTTCGGTCGTTCGGCTTGTGTTCCGTATGAGTCGGTCGTGATTCACATGCATTTCATCGTACTTCCCAGGTCGGGCAACGCCGGTACGTGTCGGTCGGACTATATTCCCGTACCGAGTCGGTCGGTATGTTTTCCGGCCCGAATCGGAATCGGCCCCTAAACGTCTAAGTTTACGACTTTGGGAATTCAAAAAGAGCATTTACGTGTACTGGGCCCGATTTGCAAAGGTAAAGAGAGACGAAAGTCTAACGTTATGACTTTCAGTATTCACAAAAGGCATTTACTACTCGTAAATGCCCTTTGTGAATACTGAAAGTCGTAAAGTTCAACGTTTGTTATTCACAAAGGGCATTTACGTGTAGCAAATTCCCTTTGTGAATATCGAAAGACGTAAAGTTAGATTTTCGTATCACTTTACCTTTGTGAATCAGGCCCACTATCTTTATGTCCGCACACAGGCGTTTAGACCAAAGGTCTAAATTTACCTTTGTAAATCTGGCCCTTGATTTATGTTGAGTACCGTTTAGGGACACATTGCCTCATAAGTTCTTGAGGTTAACACTGTCCCCATTCTGCATTGGAATTTTATCTTGATTATCTGATGAGATAGCATCAACAGTTTTGGTGGAGATCATGGGCACTTCAAAACAGGCACCCCAAAACCTTTAGGAACCCAAAATTTGAATTCAAACTCTGTCCATATTCCTGATTCTGTGGTCTATCTAAATTGGATTACTAGCAGCATTCCAGTTGTTCCTGAGAAGTTCCAGAACTAAGTAGAGTGATTATCAAAAGAATGAATGAATTGTGATGAATCTTGGCATTGTACTTAGTGCTTCACTCTGGGATGTTTAGTATGAGCGTTTCATATGAATTACACTGTGAGTGAACTTGTTGGCTTTATGATTTTGATTTGTGGGTCATTGGGAGGCTTAGTTACTGTGATTCTGATGATTTTGTCATATTTGTAAGCTGAGCTAGTGGTGTTTGTTGTTTTGTCTTTTTGAGTGTTGCGTAGAAATTGAGTTGTTGCTGAATTATTGTGGCTGTTGATGGAGTTTTTTAACTGGATTTGTTGAAATACAAGATCTTGAGATATATTAATTTGTTTTGACCTTGCCTGCAAAGAAGAGCGTGTATTGTGAGGCTTCAAATTCACACTGACAGTAATTTCCTTGAACTACTAATGGTATAGTGCAGTGTGTTCTAATTTAGATTGGTGATTTTTTATTATTTGGTGCACAGTAATAAATATACTAATCAAGGGTCAGTTTGCTGCTGGTCAGAAATGTATTAGTATTAGTATGATTGTTACTGCTGAAGGTGTTATTGTCTCTCTCAGTGTAATAGAGTTACCTTTTCCCTTCCTTTCTTTTAATTTAGGTAGAAATTGTTAGGCAAAAAATTGTTTATTTTGTATGTCTGCTTGCTTGCGGCTATTCGGAGCATTGCACTGTCATGTGCAACGGAGCTTTTGGCTTGACTCTGAGATGAGCTGTGATTAGTTGGTTGACACTGTGAAAGTGCTGTGATATGGTTGACTCTTAACCTAGCCATGCTGTGATTGGTTGATTGCAGTTGTTTATATCACATAGTTTGTGTAGAAGCAGGTTGAGTGAAATTGAGTGGTGCATTGAAAAAGTCTAAAGTTCCCGTGATTGAGGGAGAAAAAAATCCTTCATAACTCCTGCTTATAAAATGATGTTGGGCTCAGGTCTTAATATGTTAATGTGGTTAAAATAATGGAATGAGATCACATCTGATGACAAAATAATGCAATTTCCTTCAGAGAGTACCTTTAATGTGGGAAAGCTTAACCATTTGAGGTGAAGGATACTTGAGAGAAAACCACAGCCTATACCTATGCAGTGTAAAGCACTGAATGAGTGGGATTGTATAGCGATTGAGAAGGTGTGAAAGAAAATGAAAATCCAGGTTAAAAATGTCACTGGCTGAGTCTGACATGGTGAATACAGAAAAGACTGTGGAAAGCTGATACAATGCTTGGAGTTAGTGTGTTTCCTGCAATTGTCAATGAAAATAACAGAAAGGAATTAGATGGGAATAATGCAATTTGATAAAGAAAATAAATTAAATATATAAAGAATGATTCAGATGAGAAGGATCATGTTTTAGATGATTCATTAGGTTCAAGACCTCCTCCATATAATGCTTTTCAAACCCCAGATGGGCAGATTATCTGAGAGCTGGAGAACCGAGTATGAGTACACATACTTTTGGAGCTTCCAGTGTCAACTGCGACACCCAAGAATGAAACAGGTTCTGGTGGGATTGTTACTGCTCATGCTAGTTCACCTGTTGATACAGTTAATCCTTCTACTGGTACAGTGACCACTGGGACTTCAGCACAACCAAGTGAGCCAGCAAGGACGCAAATTAATATTCTGAGTTTAATTACTGAATTCAGAGAAATCTTGCAGGGTACAACTGGTATAGAAACAGTATCTACATACAATATAGATGAATTGAGATTTCTGAGCAAAGCAACAGTGAGGTGTGCATGTTGTGCATATTCCAGGTTTGAAGAATTTGTGGAAGAGCATAACATTAATCTATATAATAGAAAAGAATGGTACAAAAACTACAGAATGGATCTAGATGATGAAGAAGTGAATACAATGAGTTTGCTGTCAATACTTGCACATATTACAGAAATAATAAACAGCATCAAACAAAATGGGTCAAATCTGAAAAGATACAGAGATAAATGAAATAAGAAAGTGTGGGGTAAAGCACCTGCTCCTATTTATTTACAGCAGCCTCACTCTCCTCATATTTGCTTGCCTGTGATTAACTTTATTTGCCATCCAAGAAAGATTAGAAGGTCCATAATCGGTTCATGATTGCCTTGTAATCTGTCTGCCCTTAGTGATTTAAGGAAAATGATGTAGCCATGATAATAACTGATGCAATATTTTGGGTGTGAATTTATGATTTTATCAATAGGTTTTAATAATTTTTAAAACAGATGGTCGGGATAACATTCGGTCTATATATGTTGCCTAGTTCAACATGATTGTGTGTGTATTACTGCTTTTTATTTCATTGTGTCTTATTCTGAACTATGTTTATGTATAGATTCATTGTTATGATTGTGACATCATGATTGATTACTTTCAGATATGGTTTATCGTATTTTATTGTGATTTTTATGGTTTCTAAATGAACCGAAAAAGTTGATTGACTGACTGACTCACTCACATTTACCAGGGGAACAGCCTGCTGCTTGTGCTACAGCTATGAAAAGATGAGTAGAGACTCTAAGGAACTGTGGTTTAGCCTTACCAGGTGTGTTCATTGAATTGGTGTGGGTACTCCCTCATCAGATTATTTGTCTATTTTCTGACAGGCATCACTGGCAATCTGGAGGGTATTTCTTTCTATTGGGGTCACCATGTTAGGTAGATGGGAGAAGTTTGCACTGCAGCATTGGCTTGTGTCAGCTTGGGCTATGCCATATTCCCGTCGTTCACTTCTGTGCACTCCCACTGCATTCCACATAAATGCTATATTTTACCCTCAACCCCATCCTACTGTGCCCCACCCATATTCACCTTATTCATTCCAGACTTCTCTCTCCCACCGTACCACCATCTTTCCACTACATTCATGTTTCAAAACACATTTCATGTGACTTTACAGACAAAGAAAGCCCTGGCCATCCTGCTTGGCATCTCACTGCAAATGTACCACAAGTTTCACACTTACATATTTGTCATTATCAAAAAATGGCTTGTTATCTATTTTTGTTAAACACTTGGATAAAATATGTGATGTTTTGGTTTTCATAGCAGGGATACAGTGCTCTTTAACTAGTCATACTTTAGTTTACCATCTCAAAAGATGCAGGGTGTCCAGCAGATAAGAATTGTAATCCATGTGGGCTGTAAGTGTTCATGAACAGACAACTCTAAAAGCTATCTCTCTGCAGGTTCAGCTCCTCTCCCTAGCCATACGTTCTTGGACGTCACTTTGAACTAATTTTTGTTTCTTGCTCCCTATTCCTATTCGGCAGATTATTTACAACATTTTCAGCTCTAACCCCTCCCTCTCAGCCATTTCTTCACTAACAACTCATTTTCCCTTGAACCACTATTTTACTATTTTATGTTGATTGTTTTGATATAGCAAGTCACTTTACTGGGTGAGTAACCTCATTCAGATAGAGATGAGCATTAATTATATACAAAGATGCATGTAACACACAATTGCTGAATGGGTAGTACATAGACAAATAAACAAATGTAAACATAACATTAGGTTTCAGTAAAATAGCCTTCAAAATTTACAGCTTATGGGTCACACCACGGCTTAACTGCTGAAATACATCAGTACTGATTGGCATACATGCAAAATTGTTCATAACAGAGAGCGTACAACATGTTTTTCACTACCCGTACAGATAAAATTTAATATTAGATGTCCTGCTTTATAAATACTTCACACCCTGCCCTTTGGGCTGGTTAGAGAGGTGACTTATATGTATTAAAAAGGGGTGACTTATATGTATTAAAAAAGGGAGGTGTGGGTCTGGCAAAAGGTTTATTTTGCCAGGTCTAAATGGCAGTGTAAACTGCACACACAGGCTGCAATGGCAGGCCTGAGACATGTAAAGGGCTACTTAAGCAGATGGCATAGTAAGTGCTGCACTAGATTTGCAAATGGCTGGGTCCAAACTGTGGTGGCGTGGTGAGCAAAAGAACGATGGATTAAACCTAGATCTTTGTGACTGGGAATGAATATTTGCATTGTTCAGCATTCCTTCCATCATTAGTTTCTTTTGCTTTTGTCACCTGAAGTGGGAAGGGTATGCCCAGACGTGGGTCCCGTGCCCACTGCACCACTTGATTTAAGCTAGCCTGGCTGATGAGGGTTGATGTCCTGAAACCAGTCCCAGGGCCTGTAAATTAAATGCTACTAGTCAGCCTGCAAAAGCAAAAGAAACAAATGATGGACAAATGATGGACAGAATGCTGAACAATGCAAACATTGACCCCCAGTCACAAAGATCTGGTTTAATCCATAGTTCTTTTGCTCACCACGCCACCCCAGTTTGGACCCAACCATATGCAATTCAGTCTTGACCCTGTTCCTCATGGGAATAGTCCAGCCCGAACTGACAAGCCAGGTCCTCTCTGGACCAGAAACAAGTATCCTGGGACTGGTTTCAGGACATCAACCCTCATTAGCCAGGCTAGCTTAAATCCAGTGGTGCAGTGGGCACGGGACCCACGTCTGGGCATACCCTTCCCACTTCAGGTGACAAAAGCAAAAGAAACTAATGATGGAAGGAGTGCTGAACAATGCAAATATTCATTCCCAGTCACAAAGATCTAGGTTTAATCCATCGTTCTTTTGCTCACCACGCCACCCCAGTTTGGACCCAGCCATTTGCAAATCTAGTGCAGCACTTACTATGCCATCTGCTTAAGTAGCCCTTTACATGTCTCAGGCCTGCCATTGCAGCCTGTGTGTGCAGTTTACACTGCCATTTAGACCTGGCAAAATAAACCTTTTGCCAGACCCAAACCTCCCTTTTTTAATACATATAAGTCACCCCTTTTTAATACATATAAGTCACCTCTCTAACCAGCCCAAAGGGCAGGGTTTGAAGTATTTATAAAGCAGGACATCTAATATTAAATTTTATCTGTACGGGTAGTGAAAAACTCTTAAAGTCGTTTTCACCAATGCAAGGCCTACCTCTCCCACAGAATAACATTGGAGTTACCGTTTCCAAATTTGGACAGGTGACCAGTTCATGTTTGGTGTCTTTGTAATTGTAATAAAAATCCTCTCATGGTGAAGTTGGGTTTTAAATTACAATTTTTAAAATGCCACCTTTAGAATATTGGCATTTATGTACCTTAGCCATTTAGTGCCTGTAGCCTGTCTCTGGGTCACATGGCTGGGTGTAGCTGACATTTGGGCATTGTGGATTCCTCCTAGCCAGCCCGCACAATAGATAGCTCAGGTGTGTTGGGATGGGTCTTCACTGGCAGGATGGGAGGGCAGAGCTGGGCACAGCCCTACTTACCTTGAATAGGCTGTGACCTGTCTCCACACAAAGAGCTGCATAGTCCCTCTAGTTAGTCTGGAGCCAGGGAAAGGAAGTCAGGATGCCTAGGGACTTCAAAGAGTAATCTCTAGAAGCTTCTCCCAGTTTAAAGGCAGAACCTGCTATACATATTGGATCGCAGACACCAATTCTTCAGTGCACTTCTGGATCTGTGAATTCTCTGTCAGGAAGAAGGACTGCTGTGCTGCAGAAAGGACTGCCCTTCTGCTGGACTGATGCTCTAAAGAACTGTTGCTCTGCAGGGCTGCCTTGCTGCCCTCTTGCCTGAGTGAGAAGGAGTGGACCTGAATCTCTGGAACCCAGGGCCCTAAAGGGACTCCACGGGCTAGTTGATTGGCCTCCCGACCAGAGCCTTAGGGACAGAAGGTTCCAACAACCTTAAACCCAGCACTTGGACTATCTGTGAGTCCTACCCTGCCAGGTAGTGTCACTCCAGTCCTGGATACTTGGAAGTGGGCCTAAAGGTGCTTTGTCAGTCCATCTGTGGATCCAGCTGTATTAGCACATCTCCTCTGCTGAGCAGAGCAATGTCGAGCAGAACAGATGCTTTGCATCTGCTGCGAGGGTTCCCCTGATGTAAGGATACCGCATTGACCTCGCAGCCCGCATCGGAACCACCATTTGTGTAAAGCCTTCCTGGCACAGGCCCTCTTATCTCAAATCTCTCATCGACTGCAGCCACAATGGCGGTGCAGGTTATTGGCTCAGAGCTCATAGCTCCTAGGGCCCGACACATTGCCTTGACTGCATGACGCATCCTAGATGTCAGACATCTCCTCGCAAGCCTTTGTCGACGGGATCCTCGTCGATGATGCAGGACCTCACATTGCAGCTTCACAGCACCTCACAATTGAAGCATTGCCTCAGCTGCATGACGCATCCTAAGTGCTGGACTTCGCATCGCTCCGTAACCAGGACTTAAGGTGCTCTTGTTCAGAAGGCCTCACTGGGTCCCTGTAGCTGGATCGTGCTCCATTACGTTTGGCCTGAAATTGTGACTTTGTCCCAGTCTGGCCTTCCAGGTATCCACAGTTGTCACTTTTTGACACTATTTAACTGAAATCTTAAAACCTGCATATTTCTGGTGCGTCTTATTGGATTTTTGCTGTTTTGGTCTTGTTATATTTATTAAAAATTAGTCTATTTTTCCAACTTGGTGTGGGATCCTTTTGTTGTGTGTTTTTACTGTGTTACTATTCGAAGTGTTGCACAAATAATTTACACATTGCCTCTGAGGGAACCTGACTACTCTTTGCCAAGCTACCCGAGGGTTGAGCGCAGGTTAACTTAGCGTTTGCTTGTGACTTCACCTTGGCAAGAATAGTTGTTTCTGCTTGAGTAGGGTTCCACCCCCATTCAGTAACCAAATTCTTACAATATATAATATTTTTTTGTAAAAATATACAATAAAAATACAGCAAACATTTTGAAAACAAATGATTTAATATTTTATAATATATATATATTTATGATTGCCTACTGGCGGTCGCCAGTAGGTAGTTATGGTTAGAACCTGCTTTCCATAGGAAAAGCGTTTTTTTGTTTTGCCAATAACTTTGGTGCCGTTTGACGAATCTTCACGAAATGTTTAAAACGAATACAATGCTCACTTCATCTGCTATCTTGAAAGTTTTTGGGTGATCCATCAAGCAAGAGCTGAGACCCAGGGGGTGCATAAAAGCATGTTTTCTCCATGTTAATTCCCATTTGTCCTTTAGACAAGGCTACAGCCCGAACTGCTGAACAGAATTACACCAAATTTGTCAGGAAGGTAGATGTTGCTTCAAGGAAGTTTTTTCTTTTATTTTGTGGTGGAAATCTAGTCAGTAGTTGCTGAGAAATTTAAAGAAATTCCCAGTTGTATATATAGGGAAGCAGTGGATCCGCGACCCCTCACGATCTTGTGCTGAGATCTGATTGGCTGCCAACACTTAAAACCAGGAAGTGTTGGCAGCCATCTTGTGAGTCACAAGAAAAAAGATAACACAGGGACCCCAGAGCCATTTGTTTAAAAACATTTCAGAGGAAATCACTCTGAATCTGTGACTCCTGCTGAAGTTGTTTTAGAAAAGAAACGGGGTGCTCTGTACTAAGTTTGAAATCGGCCCCCTGGTGGGCTAGGCACCTGGGGCATTATGAAAATATAGGAGAGGGCGCCTGGGGCCCCCCTCCTTGGACTATTCAAAGCCTGGGGGACCACCACCTCCTGCGGCAGCCACATAATTATATGCGGGGGAGCCGCATGTCTCCCCCGCTGCCCCGAGGAGTTGACTGCCCACTGGGCTTTTAAAAATTTGAATGAGCAGCCAATAATGGCCCTTGGGACTGCCACATCCCAGGGCCAGCTCCTGAAATGTCCCAGGGTGCCCACTCCCGGTACATTTCAGTTTGCTATGGCTTGGTGGGAGCATTCCTGCTCCTGCCAAGCCATAGCAAACTCTGCTCCGTTTCTAGCAAGAGAGAGCATAAAAAATGCTCTCCCTTACTAGAAGCAGAGCAGAATTGCTTTTGAACAGAGAGAGCTGCATGTTCAGCAACTCCCTCTGTCCAAAAGCAGAGTCTGCACCCACAGGGTGCGGGGAGCCGGCAGGGACTGCGGGGGCCTTCAGGCTCCCCCCATGTCCACATTAGTGACAAGTGGGTGCCCCCTTGTGAGACCAGGGCACTCACAACAGAGGCTGGGCACCAGGGGATGGGGTCATCAGGCCAAAATTAGCCTGAGACTGGGGCAGCGGAGCCCCCTCCCATTATTTGTATTTTTGTTTTTCTTTTAAAAGAGGCCAGGCCTCTGGGGATGGGGTCCCCAGGGCTGTCATCGGGGACCCCATCCCCAGGGGTTCCCCTCCCCGAATAAAGAAAAAAATTATAAAGACCCGCAAGTCGACGGATGACCCGCCCCCTTCCCCACCACTCCTCAAATGCACCTCCTGGTGCACTGCTGGTTGGGGGATTAAGTCCCTTTAGGTATAGAGGGTCCTTGGTGTCCAACAAGACCTCCTGTTATGTCCAGTTAGTTCCTCACAGTGGGATTGCTGAGAGGTCTTCGGAGGCTACGCCCCCTTCTCCACCACTCTGCAAACGCGCCTCCTGGTGCACTGCTGGTTGGGTATGAAGTTCCCTTGGCTCCAGAGGGTCCTTGGGGGCCAGCACGCCCTCCTGTTACCTCCAGTAATTCCCACACAGCCTGATTACTGAGAGGACTTTGGAAGCCACCCCCCCTTTCTCCACCACTCTGCAAGAGCACTTCATGGAGCACTGCTGGTTGAGGCATGAAGTCACCTTTGATGCAGAGTGTCCTTGGGGGCCAATTACCCCTCCTGCTACCTCCAGTAAGTCCGATCCAGCATGATTGCTGTAAGAACTTTAACTGCTGAATTTTTCAGGGTTTGTTTTGTAACCAAAACTGCAATTGACCTGTGTTTTTTACTGAATTTCTGAGTTTTTTTTTACCATATTTTAAGATGCAATTACCAAACCTAGCTATAATGTCACTTTAACTGTTTTGGTCAGTGAATTTCTGGGTTTTATTGATCATGTTCTAAATGGAATGTTTTTGGACCTCATCACCGTTTATGACTAACATCTGGCCAGGCCCTGCGACTCAACCTTTGCAAGTGTACAAACCCAGTTACAGACAGATGTAGGATGTGCACACTTGAATGGGCAATGTTGGTGGATTGCGCACACTATGATTGTAACACGTTGCTGCAGGTTAACCGGTCAGTGTGCTACGTTAGACATATGCCTGCCTAGCATATGGGGTAACTACTAGAAAGTGGCCAGGTCCCCTAGGGTGACTCGGACTCTAACGTGCACAACTATGTGTGAGATACTCAAAATACAACCATATATAACAATTTTATGCCAGCAATATATTTACTGACATTTTATCACAAAAAATGACATGATTTAAAAATTTTAGACATGTACAATAAATTCATATTTAGTGTATAATTTACAATTGGACATTACACACTGAAATTACTAAAGAAACACAAAACAATGCCCAATGCATTTCGGGACGCAAGGTCCCTTCGTCAGGGGCTAACCTATAATGATGAAAGCGAAATGTATCAATTGATGTGCAAATAAATATAAGAATGACTTCAAGAAAAATAGTAATGTAAACAGTCTTATTGATGTAATCATGCACCCTGCACCTTCTCGTGATATACCCAATGAGTGAATATCATACTGTAGACCAACACTTACTGCTATTCACGGAAGCAGGACCGAATCGTGAACACTCATTCAAGACACCTAATAAAAAGAGACGCCATACAAATTTCGTGTTAAATATTCATTCCTTAAAAGTAACTAGCGATGACCAAAGATACCTATGCTTTCTGCGTACCTGTCAATGCCCAAAAGCCTTCCAAGGCCTCCTGTACTTGCAGCGACGAAAAGTATTGCGGTGGGATACTTGGCAGGCCCATCATCATGAGGTCGGGAATATTACGGGATTAGCAAACACGAGTTTCTTTCTTTGTTGCAGTGAGTCTTGTGTCTCGCTTCTCTTCATAGCGGTTTAGAACATTGGCAGTTCATTTATGCCGATCGTACCGAAGGTGAGCATTTCTTTTAGCTGAGAAATTTGATTTAAGCATTATTTCCATTATACTGAGGTGACAACGGAGTTTTGCTCCTCATTCAGGTTAAGGACAATTTGTGAAATTGGTAGGTGAACACGTGATTACGAACATCGTACATTCAGGTATGTGTTCAAATTTAATGCTGATCATAGAAATTAGGGGAAGGGAATGATGCTTACATTCCTCACTTTGGGGCATATTAGCAATGCCTGGCGATAATTATCGCAAAGCGCAATTAGCGCTTGGATAATTATCGCCAGGCATCGCCGGTTTCTATCGCGGAGTTAGCGTGCAATCAGCAATGCTAATCTCCAAGCGATAGAAACCTTGAGAACAGTGTGAATATCGCCTGAAAACAGGCGATATTCACACTGTTCCCCAGTTCTGCTTGCTGATAGTGCGAGGGGATTTAGCCATGTAATCCACCTCTCATTGGATTACATGGCTAAGTCAGGGTGGGACCAGGTGTTAGCAAACCAGCGCTAAACGTGTTTAGCGCTGGTTCGCTAATCACCGCCCCTGCCTCGCTGATAGGCGTTAGCGACCTCAGCGACTGTTTCCAGTCGCTGTTAGGTGGGGAACGCCTACTTTGCATGCCATTAGCGATAAATATCGCTGGCATGCAAATCGGCACCCAACCGGTCGCTATCGCCTACAAGCTGTCGCTAACAGCAGTTAGCGACAGCTTGTTGATAAGGCGATAATATTATCGCCGCTTTAGCGGGAAAAAGTCCCGCTAAAGTGGCGATAATCGCCTTGCTAATATGCCCCTTTGTTTTCATATTGACAGTATCCTTTTCGTCGCTGCAAGTACAGGAGGCCTTGGAAGGCTTTTGGGCATTGACAGGTACGCAGAAAGCATAGGTATCTTTGGTCATCGCTAGTTACTTTTAAGGAATGAATATTTAACACGAAATTTGTATGGCGTCTCTTTTTATTAGGTGTCTTGAATGAGTGTTCACGATTCGGTCCTGCTACCGTGAATAGCAGTAAGTATTGGTCTACAGTATGATATTCACTCATTGGGTATATCACGAGAAGGTGCAGGGTGCATGATTACATCAATAAGACTGTTTACATTACTATTTTTCTTGAAGTCCTTCTTATATTTATTTGCACATCAATTGATACGTTTCCCTTTCATCATTACAAGTTGGCCCCTGACAAGGGACCTTGCGTTCCGAAATGCATTGGGCATTGTTTTGTGTTTCTTTAGTAATTTCAGTGTGTAATGTCCAATTGTAAATTATACACTAAATATGAATTTATTGTACATGTCTAACATTTTTAAATCGTCATTTTTTGTGAAAAAATTTCAGTAAATATATTGCTGGCATAAAATTGTTATATATGGTTGTATTTTGAGTATCTCACACATAGTTGCGCACACTTGAATGGGGACATAAAGACTAGCTCGGAGATCCGTGTTCCCCAGATGTAACCTATCTGACCATGGAACTGTAGCCCAGAAAAAGCTTGCTTCACTGTTGTCGAGCCCCTATAGACCAGGCAATGTATCCCACCCTCCATGAGTGACTGATTCATTGCACAGAGTGGCCTGACTTGCAATCTGACCATGAAGGGTAGTAAACTCCAGTGTGCATAGCTACCGGTCCTGAACAGCAGAGGAAGTATGCAGGGCCTGATCAGGAGGCATACCTTTCACCCCGGCCACCACAGGCACATAACCTTCGGTCACTCACTCTGTACGCAACAGCCTCATTGCATACAGTACAGACAGTCCTGCGCCCCAACTACAACAGATGACCTACCCCACTCTGCAGGCCCTATTCCCTGCCCTCTTTAGATTCCCATTCCCACTACACATTGCCTTTGGCTATGCACATTGGGAGAAGGGCACAGGATCTAGCTGTTGCTGCACACAGCTATCTGCAAGGACCCGTGCTACAGCACATGGCCTTCAGTTATGCACAGTAAGTGCAGGCTGCTTGGCTTGGACTGCAACCCTGCTCCCCACAATGCCGGATTACAAATTTAATCATTTGCAGCACAGGTAGGGTGCTGGGCTTGTACCCCACACTCTGCTGATAAACTGACCCTACTGTACAAGGACTCTGGCAATGGGCTGTGGGAGCCAGGCAAAAGGCTTGGGGACAGCCAGGCCCGGCACCCCACTCTCCAAAGATGCCGTCTTCCAAAGACCATGCGCAGAGGGAGGGTGCAGCACTCTCTGTGGACACACCTTTCACCCTGGCCACCACACTCTCCCCAGTTTCTGAACCCCGCTGCACACAAAAACAGAATCAAACTGTTTTTGAAAATCTAGACCTCAGTTTGGATCTGCGGTCCCTGGAGATCAAGCATCATTACAATGGTGCTGTGGTCTCATACCAGCTTCCATGGTAGGGATGCTTGCTCCCGAGGGCCGATGGTACTATATGTCTCGCTACAAAATAAAATCGACAACCCTGCTTTAAATGAAAGCCAACATTGTTGAATCAATCAATCAATCAATCACAGAATTTGTAGAGCGCACTACTTACCCGCGAGGGTCTCAAGGCGCTGGGGAGAAAAAAAAGGGGGGGTGCTGCTACTGGTCGAACAACCAGGTCTTGAGTAGCCTCCTGAAGGTCAGCAGGTCTTGGGTCTGTCGTAGGCTTAGTGGAAGGGTGTTCCAGGTCTTGGCGGCGAGGTGGGAGAAGGATCTGCCGCCAGTGGTTGTTCTTCGAATGCGAGGGACGGTGGCGAGGGAGAGGTCGGCGGAGCGGAGCTGGCGGTTGGGGACGTAGAAGAGGAGTCGTCTGTTGAGGTAGGCTGGGCCAGCTTTGTGGAGTGCCTTGTGTGCGTGGATGAGGAGTTTGAAGGAGATTCTCCTGTCAACGGGGAGCCAGTGCAGGTTCCTCAGGTGGGGGGTGATGTGGCTGTGGCGTGGTACATCGAGGATCAGGCGTGCGGAGGCGTTTTGTATGCGTTGCAGTCGCTTGATGAGCTTGGCCGGGGCTCCCGCGTAGAGGGCGTTCCCATAGTCAAGTCTGCTACTGACGAGGGCCTGGGTGACTGTTCTTCTTGTATCTGTCGGGATCCACCTGTAGATCTTGCGAAGCATGCGGAGGGTGTTGAAGCAGGAGGAGGAGACTGCGTTGACTTGCTTGGCCATGGAGAGCGTTGAGTCGAGGTTGACTCCCAGGTTGCGTGCGTGGTCGGTGGGTGTCGGGGCTGCTCCCACCGACCACGGGGCTGAATGAAATGTTGATAAGCAGTGCTTGATGGAATTATACACTACAACCATGCAATTAAAGAGAAGTTATTTATCAGGTTTGTGAGGAGTGTATCCAACCAATAAATCAGTAATGCAGCTATTCCTTCCTGCCACTGGGAATGGCGAAGACATAATGGCCCACCATAAATAGGAGGCTAAAATACTAATGCTGTGCAAATACTGCCAATATACTTGCAGTGCTGAAGAAGCTTAAATGGTCATCTCGGTGTGAATGAAGAGAGCATTGTAAGTGTTTGTGGTGTCATCTAGTTCACAGACAGATTTTTAACAGATGCTTGATCTCCAGGGATTGCATATCCAAACTGAGGTCTAGATTTTCAAAAACAGTTTGATTCTGTTTCTGTGTGCAGCAGGGTTCAGAACCTGGGGATTTAGTACATATTAAAAAGTAATGTTTGGTTTTTACAGCCAGTTCCTGGTCAAAAGTTACAGATCAAAATTTATAATCTGTACTTTGGCTTTTTCTAGAATTCAGCTACAGCCTTTCCAATGAAAATAGCTATTTGGGGGCTAGACACTGAAGGTCCATGCCAACTTTATTTTTGCACATGTTGCACTTTTAAACATCGCACACTCTACCTTGGATGCAACAACGTGGACTTTCAGGTCCCTTTAGAACATGGCCATCTTTTGTGTGATGTCCCAACACAGTTTTGCCCTATTTGCTTTGTTGGCTTTAAACCTCTATGCACTTATCCCCTGCTAATTAGTAGTAAAGTGTCTGTGCTCCACATTTAAACATGATTCAATTGACTTATTGCTAATTGGCACATTCAACTTGCCTATAGGTCCCTAGTGTATGGTGTAGTGGACTGCAGCACCTATTTACCATCCACTACATTAGCAGGGCAAACATGACTTCAGGCCCACTCTTTTTAGCCTGTCTACTACAGTATGAAACCTGCAATGTGACCTTTTAAAACAACCCCAAGAGAAAACCTTACTTTCTAATATAAATATGTCACCCCTAATAGGCCTTACAGGACATAAAGCAGGGTGCATGGAATTTAAAAGTTGGACATGTAGAAAGTTACGGTTAGCATGTCCTTACAGTGACTAGCACCAAGAAGCTATTTTCAAAGTAAGAGTGCTGGAATTCTGCTATTGCTGGATTATGACCGGCTAGAAATATGATTATTATACCCTTTAACATATTCATTAGAAAGCCAATCTAAAGGTGAAGTTGCATTTTCCATAAATATTAAGGAAACGTAACTTTTAGTAATTGACCTTTTCTCTGCCTGAAGCATTAGATCTCCACTAGTATCCCAGTTGGTGATTAGCCTTGATGAGGTGTGAAAACTGCTCCCAGAGCAGTGATAATGGCTTGGGTGTGGGGAAGTATTTTTTCTTCCCCCGACAGGAAGACCAATTGGGGTGTACCAGGGGAACTTAATTTACCTCAAAGGGGTCTCCCCTGTCACAAGTAAATGTTAGGCGACACCTGGAAGGGCTCCAGCTTTCATCCTCCCAGTCAAACAGGCACAAAATACAGTGGGGGGAGAACTGCCACCAGAACTGGTTTGAAGTGACCATAGAGGAGGGGACTGCTCTATGAGGGCACACAGGCTCTGCACAAGGGGAGAAAGGTTCCTGATCTTGTGTTTCTAGCTCAAATGGTTCAAAAGTTACTAACAATGCAACAATACTTGTTGCTGAGTAGTGGAAGACCCTTTACAAAGTTTGTCAGGTCAAATATATGTTGCTTATTGCTATATTGGGCTTTTAAACTGGTTCTAATGAGGTGCAACCAATGCCCAGAAAAAAATGAATTAAGTAATACTATCACCAAATGTGCTGCATTATGCCACATAATTTGCCTTTTCTTGCTGCATATTTCTTTTAACCCTGTCGCATAATTTGGCCCTCCAATGCCACATAATTCCAGTGGCCCTCACTATATCATAAAATGTGATGACTATATTTCCTGTAAAAGGTTGACACATTATTTTAATCATTTTAATGAGGCTATGATTAGGAGCCCAAAAGTGAAGTCAATTAAATTTCAATATATTTTTAGTCAGATAATATCCTATCATGATTTAATAATAATATCTTATTATCGCTTAATATTAATTATTACTGATCAACATTTTTTAAAGTAAATTATAGTTTATCTGGCATTTTACTGCCAAGTCTGCTTGCTATAAACAAGTCAGATTTACAAAATTAAAATGCATCATTCAGTAATTTAGGGCATAGCACGAGTGGTCTTTGTAGATACTCTTGTTTCATACAAGGTATATGTTTTTGTGTTCAGTTGATCAAGTTAGAGTGAACTTAAGGGCATGTGAACTTACGGCACACCGTTGACATAAATAACGTTTGCTTTTATCTCTATCAGCGTCCCAGTGATCTTCACAGAGATTTCATCAATGCTGGGAAAGTCACTCCGCTGAGAACGACGGAGCTGGATGTGGAACCTCTTGGTGGATGATTTGCAATGTGAAGCAAAACGATAATAGCAGTGTCCCGGAAAGCGGAAGATCATGTTGTCGAAGGTCTTGAAATGATAATTCCCCCAGGTGCTGCAGACTCCAAAGTTGTATGCAGACAACAAAGCTGTGGATTGAGAGCAATAAGTTAGAATCCATTTTAACCAAATTGGCATGCTAGAAAGATTGATTTAACAATAAGAATTCGATGTGGGTAATCAATGGAGGTTAATTTGGAGGAAGAGCAAAGAAAGTTTGTATGGAACACCTTGTTACTTGACAAGATGAGACATTTTCTGTAGGGTCTAATGACAAGCAATCACATGCTACAACAATTCCTTTCCTTTCCTCCTGGTTACCTCATGACCAAACTATGAAAGCCATTTACTATATTTTCCTTGGATTTGACTATTTCTTTTTGGCAATTGTAGGAAACAATGGCAAACATTTTAATTACAATTAGTATTGAGGTATCTGTAAGGAATCTGGAGGATAACCTTGGTAGCATGGCGGATGTATATTTATCATGTTGGGTGGCGACTGCTTCTACTGCATGCTAACCTGCACTTGCTGGTTGCTTGTGAGCTGCATTACAAGTATTTTGTATTCTTTTTTGATAAACAAATTTTTATGTTTATTGATTAATAAAATGAAGAGGAAGAAAAAAAAAAAAAAACAAACAAACAAAACACCAGCCTTACAGTTCAACACCATAAATTTCCAGGACCTGGAAAGGAAAGCAGCACCACAAGGTTTACAGACAATGGTAAAAACAAATACATAGGAGTTTAAAATTGGGCGTTCCCTCTATGACTACTCCACCTCCCCCAACCATTTCCCCCAAACCCTACGGTACTTCCTAGGGCACCCACGAGCCTCGTACATAACTTTCTCCTGCGTGGCACACCAGTCCACCCCAGTCCTCCAGCGTCCAGCGCACGGAGGTTTGGAGAGCTTCCAGGAGGCCGCAATGTCTCTCTTTGCAACCACCATTGCCGTAGTGTAAAACAGTTTTTCGTTCCGTGACCCATCCAGCCCATCAGTGATACCCAGGAGCGCGTGCCTTGGGTCATGGGGGACCTCCCAGCCCAAAACCTCAGTGAGTTCCTGCTCAATCTCCTCCCAGAACCGCTCCAAGCGGGGACATACCCATACCATATGGAAAAAATCTGCGGGGTCGTGACCGCACCTGGCACAAGCAGAAGTTGGGCGAAGTCCGGCCCGGTGAAGGCGCATTGGGGTAAGATATGCAGCATGTAAATAGTATAATTGCACTAAGCGCAATCTGGCTGAGGCCGTGACCGTCCTAGGAGCCATAAGGGCGTCGCGCCAGTCCTCCTCGTCTAAGGTGCCTACCCAACCCTCCCATTGAGCCCGATGTCGGTCCAAGGAAGTGGGGGCATTGTTGATCAGTGTACGGTAGATGCGGGAGATGCCGCCTCTCCCCAGGTCACCAAACATTATCTGGGCCTCAGGCGGACTGTGGTCATGAAGGCGCGTGCCAGTCGTTAGGTGGGTGTGAAGGGCGTGGCGTAACTGCAAATACCTATAGAATTGTGACTGGTGTAAGGAATACCTGCTTTGAAGGTCGTCGAAGGACCGCATGTGATCCCCCACCCACACATCGCCTAGCTGCGAAATGCCTATCAAATTCCAGGCTCTAAACCCCTGTAGTGCGTTGACTTCTTTGAGCCAGGTCCCTTGCCACAAGGGTGTGCATTGGGTTAACGTACGTGTCCATTTGGTATGTCGCAGTGCAGCTCGCCAGGCCAACAGCACAGAGCGTGTCACCTCTGGCAAGCGGGAGGGAATAGGGGCCCCATATAGCATAGCCTGGATCTTGGCGAAACCCAACTCTCCGACCTCGAGCCTGTACGCCGGGTCCGATCAACCCCCATTGAACCAATCATGTATGGAGAGGAGCCGCGCGGCCAAATAATATAAATAGAGGTGGGTCATCCCCAATCCCCCGTCGAATGAGGGGATCCTACACACCGTGAGTGCCAACCGGGCCCTACCTTTTCCCCATAAAAACTTGCTGGCAATGCTATCAAGTTCACGAAACCAGGCTCTGGGAAAGCCGATCGGGGTATTTTGCAGTACATAGAGGAACCGGGGAGCACCATCATTTTAAATAGGGCGACCCTCCCCATGGGATTCAGGGGCAATGACTGCCACTTCTGGAGGTCTGCCTTAACCCGCTTCACCAGTGGGGCCACGTTGAGGGCCCAGCTGAGCTCAGGGAGCAAGGTCATCCATATCCCCAAGTATTTGAAGGATTGACGGCGAAGAGGAATGTTGGATTGCCAGTCGAAACATTCGCGGGACAGGTGTAGGGGAACCAAGGCCGACTTATCCGGGTTAAGCCTGAGGCCCGAAGCCCATTCGAAGAGGTGTAGGATGCGGAGGCAAAGGGGGCCTGATCTGGCGGGGTCTGCCAAATAGATGAGGACGTCATCTGCATAGAGTGCAATTTTGTCTGGTTCGGTGTTGGGCCACTCCCATCCCCGCATACTCTCGCACGACCGCATCATGGACGCCAGGGGCTCCATCACCAAGGCGAACAGCAGTGGGGATAGGGGACAACCCTGTCTTGTTCCTCTACGAACCGGGAAGGGCTCCGACAGAACCCCGTTCACCAAGACACGGGCGCGGGGGAGGCATAAAGAACTTTTACCATGGCACAAAACGGGGACCGAGTCCCATCCTAGCAAGGACGTCCGCTAAGAACCCCGCGTCCACCGAATCGAAGGCCTTTTCAAAGTCCACCAGAAGAATCGCGAGATAGGGAGTAAGAAGATGACGGTGTGCCAGGGCGACGTGCAGTCTACGAAGATAATGCCTAGTGCCACGTGAGGGCATAAATCCGCATTGGTCGGGGTGGACCAGCGTGGACAAGTGGGGTTTGAGTCGTTGGGCAAGGATCGTGGTGAACAGTTTAATCTCAGTATTGATGAGGGAGATGGGACGGTAGTCCGCACACTGTGGTGAGGGTGGTTGAGACTTGGGAAGAACCACGATAGTGGCCAGATCCACCTCCTGCGGAAAGGAGCCTTTTTCAACAGCTTCCCGAAACAGCCCCGTCAAATGCGGAGTGAGACTGTCCCGATAATGCATGTAGTACTCTTGAGGGAAGCCGTCTGGGCCCGTCGTCTTACCGGAGGAAACAAGGGCAATCGCTCCCTCTATCTCCTCACGTGTGATGGGGCGCTCAAGGTCTTTCTGGCTAATGGGATCTAGGCTGGGGAGGGGGCCACCCTCGACCTCCAACATACCAGCGAGTGAAAGGGATGGGGATCTGGCCGTGTATAATTGCTGATAGTAGGACGCAAAGGCACGGGCCATCCCGTCTGGGGACCGACACAACGAGCCATCCTGCGCTATGACCTCTGGAATTATGCAATTTGCCCTAGGGTATGTGGCAAGGCGATGGAGGAGCGAACCGTTCTTGTCGCCCCAGCCATACACCCTGGCCACGGATGAACGCCAAAGGAGTTTGGCCGCCTCCAGCGACAACTGCTTGATTTCCGACCGGAGCCGGGCAAGGAGTCTGGCTTCAGGGGTGTCTGGAGACTGAGCAGAGGCCTGCTCGAGGCGTAAGGCTTGCGCCTCACGACTGGTAATTTGTTCTGCCTGGGCCTGTCGCTGACGCTTGAGCTGGCCCTTAGCGAACCCCTAATCGTGGCCTTGCCCGCCTCCCACAGAACACCCGGGGAGGAGACGGATCCGTCATTGGAGAGGAAATATTGCTTAAGTTCCTGACCCACCGCCTTCCGGAACTCCCTGTCTTGGAGAAACCAGGCATTAAATCTCCATGTCTGCCGCATGCAGGTGGGAGGAGGGCCCGTGCGAATCACCACCGGGGAGTGGTCCGAGATACCACGTGGGAGGATGGCGACGTCCTGGACCGTGAGGCAATCTGTTGCTGGAACGAAAATGGCGTCAATACGTGCTTGCGTATGGTGCGCTGCCGAAGTGTGTGTGAACTGCTTAGAATGCGGTGCCATGTACGCCAGGCATCACACAAGCCCAGGGACTCAGGCCAGGTCTTCAATTGCTTTGCCTGAGCAATTCTACTGGAGGAAGGGGGACCAGACGTATCAAGGTCGGGTGAGGAGACCGCGTTGAAATCCCCCCCGAGATAAGTGGGGCCCAATGGTAAGGACACCAGGAGATCTGTAGATTTAGCTAATGTCGCCGCCAGCATTGAAGGAGGAGAATAGAGCGATACAAGGTTAATGGGACTCCCATGTAACTTACCGCTGATGGCCACAAATGTACCCTGGGCATCGAGGGCTGTCTGCACAATGACAAGGGGAAGAGAGCGCTTCACCAGGATCGCCACCCATCGGGATCCCCGAGTGAACCCCGAGTGCCATGCCCTATCATATCCATAGCGCGCTAGGAAGGGGCAATGGTTACCCAGCAAATGCGTCTCTTGCAATAGTAATATGTCCACCCCTAGGCGGTGCGCGTAGCGCAGGGCAGCCATCCACTTGAAACGGTCCAGGAGGCCATTAACGTTCCAAGATAAGATGCGTAGAGAAGTGCTCAATAGAGGTATATCTGGCATGGTGGCATGGTGGGATGGCATGGCAATTGGGTCCCAGAAGGGGGGCCCACATCAAAAAGGAGCGCGTGAGGGTGTAGTGTAGTGTCCAAAGGGAAGTCTATGTACGCCACCGGATGCAAGTCCGGGCATGATATGAGTATTGGTGAAATGCAGAGAAGTACCCCGCAGGCGTAGTGGTGTATATAACAGTGTGATTGTGGGTTCCGCGGGGGATAAGGCTTCCCAGCTGGATATCAGCAGGTCCGATTGTGGGTTCCGCGGGGGATAAGGCTTCCCAGCTGGATATCAGCAGGTCCATTAAGGTGTCTGAAAGGAGGTCTGCGTGTCTCTTGAGATACAAATTAGGGTGTTGTGTGAAAACTGGTGCAGCGGAGCTAAAAAATAAAACAACCAAAAGTAAAATCGAAACATGGGACAACGGTCCCACCCCCCAACCCCTCTCCCACCCCCCACCCTACACTTCGAGAACGGAAGCATCTGTCGCCCTAACAATAAACCAATGAGTAAACAACCAAACTAAAACGCTTGGGAATGGGGAAGCGTGGAGGACCCCATCTCATGTCCGGATGTGTGTTTACGAGTCCATCGGGAAGGGAAGAAATGTTCAGAGCTAAAGCACCGTCTCCGGCCGCGGAGCCAGGCCCGGCGGACAGAGACCAGTTCAAGCAGGGTCTTTCAGAAATATTGGGCTACGGGAGAGGTCCAATTCTGGGAGGTCAATCGCCGCGGGCCCGGGCGAAGCACCACCGCCATCCAGACGGCCGGAGGAGCCTGAGCGCCTCCCGGTCAAGGGTCCCTCGGAGAGCGATATTGGTTGTCGTGAGTGGCCCGGTGGGGAATCCGAGCGGGCCCTCCTCCGCCCACGGCGCCTGTGGGAGCAGTTACGCTGAGGTTGAGGAGCGAAGGGGGCGAGGCGGCCAGGTCCGCTCTCCGCTCCCTCCAAGCCCAGGGCCCGGTCGTCGGCCCGCAGAGGGCGCTCCTCCGTTGCCCAGACCCAGGCCTCTGTCGGGTTGTCGAAGAACAGCGTCTTGTTTGCGAACACCACTCGCAGGCGAGCCGGGAAGAGGAGCCGATACTGAATGTTAAGTGCCCTCAGCTTTTGCTTGACCTCCCCAAAGGAGCGGCGCTGGCCCTGGACCTCGCGGGTGTAATCTGGGAAGATCATGATTGCCCCGTTTTCATAGCGTAGCCGCTGTTGTTTGCGAGCTCCAGACAGGATGACGTCGCGGTCTTTGAAGTTGAGGACCCGCATTATGAATGGTCGAGGAGGCGCACCCGGCGCCGGCCTGGGGGCCAAAGACCGGTGGGCCCGCTCAATCGCGAACCAGGGAGAGAGAGAGCCCTCCGGGATCCACGACCGTAGCCACCTCTCCAGGAAGTCCACCGCTCGGCCCTGCTCCGCTCCCTCCGGAAAGCCCACCAGGCGGAGGTTATTGCGTCGGGATCTGTTTTCGGCATCCTCCGCCCCGACGGTGCAACTCCTGAGTGTGCGACTGGAGACGGGCCACCTGCCCCTTAAGTTGCTGGACGTCATCCTCCACAGTGGAGATACGGGTCTCAGTCTCTGTAATCCGAGCAGTGGCGTTTCGGAGGTCCTGTCGAATGAGAGTCATATCTACTCGCACTTCTGCAATCTTGCCCTCCACCGAGGTCTGTGAGGCATGGATAGCCTGGAGGATGGTGGTCAAATCCGCAGCCGGAGGAGCCTCCTGTTCAGTCACACCCCCGGTAGCCCCCGCCTCCAAGGTGGTGAAGCGGTCCATTTTCGTCTGGGTGGCAGGGGTCCTCGCCGACCGGTCCATTCTGCCCATGGCGACCCGAGGAAATCACGGGCTCAAAGTCCCCACAAATAGACCCCACAGTGGGAAGTTGACAGGCTAACACTGGTGGCCGAGGGTCAGCTGGGGCAAGCAGCAGACGTTAAGACTCGGTGCGAATCAACCTGCCGCCGCCCGAAATGTGCGGCCGAAGTAGAGGGAGAAGGAGCCACGCACAGGTCCCCCCACCCCAGGGCCACCAGGCACTCCGCCGGGGCGGCAACACAGAGTATCTATAGAGGTCCGGGGCACTGCGGGTCCAGGGCTGAAGGGCCGGTGCAGGCAGGTGATCCCAGAAATGCAATAGTGACCAGTGACCCAGGACAAGCCCAGGGAGAGGATTAGGAGGCCACACAAGCGCCACCACACGAATCTATGACCGGGGCCCCCAGGGAGCCATCAGACCACCATGCCCAGTTCAGGGACGCCCTGTAGGGGGGTCACTGCCGCCCGAAGTGGCGGCCGAGCAATTCCGTCCACACCCCAGGCCCAGAGAGGGGAGGCCCAGCAGGCCGCGCCGCCGAAACCACCTCACCGGATGGGTTCACCTCCGCCGCAAGTCACAGGGGGGCACATCAGGAGTGGGGGGAGGGGAGGAGGAGCCGTGCTGACCAGGGGCCCCCCGCACCCCGCCTGCTGCCCGATCGACAGCCGAATCCTCACCCCAACCCAGATGCCACCGCACCCCCACTCTCCTCCAGGTCAGTTCGCCGGAGCGCTCCGTCCGCCGCAGACCACCCACCACAGCAGCGGCTCAGGCCTCGGGCTCAGCAGGAGTGTTCAGGTCGTGTGCAGGCCTCTCCCACACATATACCACAGGTTCTCCACTCCCAGTAGGCCCCAGTGCTGATGAAGGCCCGTGAATGCTGTGGCAGCCCACAACACTGGCGATGTCTGCCCAGGCCTCAGGGGTGACGCAAGATCACAGCTCCAGCAACTCACGCAGCAAGCGGAGGCCCACGGCGCCGATGGTGTCCATCCAGGCCCTCCGGGGGCAACGATGAGATGCCGCTCCCAACAGCACAGCAGGCCCACAGCACCTGCACCGCCAAACCAAGCCCCGGGCCGACCAGGGAACCCCGCAGCAGCAGGCCGCGCCAGCGATGGGGCCCGCGGCGCCAATGCCGTCAGTCCGGGCCTCGGGGGGCAGCAGGGGGAGGGCCTCGCCCTCAGTCGCGCACACTGCCAATGGGGGCCCGCAGGGCCGGCAACGCCGACCCGGGCCTCAGGGAGCAACCATGGATCTTCGCCCCCAGTGGGCTGTACCAGGAACACAGGACCACCGCGCCGGCGAAGTCAGGCCAGGCCTCGGTGGCTGCAGAGAAGGCTCCCTCGTCCTCGGGGCCCCCCCCACAGGTCCGACAGGATCACTGCAAGCGGCCGGCGGGCACAGGGGCACCCCGCCGAGCCGCGTCGCAGAACAGGGCCCGCCTCGGAAGGGCCTCGGAAGGGCAGGCAAGCCCAAGACAAAGGCGCCAAGCACCACCAATCCTCCACCACTCACTCTGCGGCCGACGTCGCTGCCGTCTCTCAGGGCGGCCAGGTCCTTCAGGAGGGGAGATCGGCCAGGTCTAGCGATACGGGGGGGGGCACCAGCCACAACAGGAGCCCCCTCGCTCAGTCAAGTGTCACCGACGATGGGCAGCGGGCCGACGACGGGACCGGGATCACTGCGACAGCAGCTGCCATTTTGAGGGGTGCCGCGCGGCGGGTCCAGGAGACCAGGGCAGCCAACACGGTCCCAAGTCGGCGCCCAGAGCCCCAAACGGAGCTCCGGAGGTCCCCAGGCAGCCAGGTACGTGGCGCCAGGTGTCAGGCGATCCCGATGGCAATGGATGGCAGAGCGGATGACGGAGGGGTCCGGAGCACACCTAAGGTGCGACCGCCATCTTGACGCTCGTAGCCACGCCTCCGTATTTTGTATTCTTAGGAGTGCACACCTTCACAAGGTACCAGAGTGCTGTGCATTTCAACATATCTGGGATGCATGGCATCATTAGTCCATTCTCACTGAACATTCAGTGCTGCATTTGATGGTACTCATCCTTGCCAAAGAAGACGTTTTGCTTTTTTGGACCTCTGGAATTTCCTGCATCAACATTAGAGAGTGCTTGAATACAACTTTCAATGTTTAGTTTATTTCTTTTTTAAAAATATTTTTTAAGTGCACACTAACCCAAAGACATCAAGGCGCTAAAGATCTGAACAGGGGAAACCCATTGACTTCTTCACCTTTCATCTCAATAAAACGTATGATGAGGAAAATAACTACAACTTTTTAACTGTTTCCTAAATCTATCAATCCTGATTCCCAACTGAGATTAGGGGGAGTACTGTTCCACAGCCTGGCTGTATCATATGAAACAGAGGACATTTTTTATCCAGGCCTTAGCTGATATCAAATGGTGCAGAGTACTATAGAAGGAGAATCTGTCAGATAGAGGATAGGTCTTACTGTGATATTCAGGTTTTGAGCTAATGCTTTAAATTTCGTATTTTTGTGTGACTGGCAGTTGCTGACGACCCACGGACTACAGCCAAAGAGTTAAAACATAGATTAGATCTCCTTCAGTGTAGAGAAGATACATTTCAAAAGTCATTGCTTTTTGGAACTAAGGGCCTGATGTACAAAGCCTTTTTGTGGTTTCGAACAGCCCGGGCCATTTGCAACCGCATAAAAAGTTTTACAGTGTACAAATGGCAAATTTCGATTCTGCAACTTGTCACTGAATCGTAATCTACTTTTGCTACCAAATGCTGATTGAGTATTTGGAAGGGGCGTCCCTTCCAAATACCGACTCATAATGGTATGTATTATTGTTTTGCAACCAAATTCCAGTCCCAAAACAGTAACACTTTTAAACTGGTGGTAACCCATTCGCAAAGAAGAAGGGGTCTCATTGGGACCCCTTGCCCTTTGAAAATGGTAAAAAAATATTTTTAGACGCATCTCTTTTTCCTTTAAGGATGCTTTATTAATAAGCAATCATAGACATGGTGGTCTACTGACCTCAGCAGGCCACCATCCCTGTGGTGGCTGAAATTCCTAATGGGTCCTAAATTGCAGCTCACCTCATTAATATGCATGAGGTTGGTCAATTTGTGACCCACTAGGAATCACAAATGAAATTCAAGAGTTTCCTATATTAGGAATACCAATTTCCTAATTGCGATTCAGAGAGAATCGCAATAAGAAATTGGTATTCCTAATGTTAGTACATCTGGTCCTTTCCTTTACAATAAAGCAATCTTTATCTTTTTTTAATGCAGCCGTTTTAATTTTTTAAGAGTAGGCAGGGGTCCCTGGGACCACTGTCTGCTCTTAAAAATATATTATTATTTACAATCTGAAACAGGGGAAGGGTCCCTTGCGGACCCCTACCCCTTTGTGACTGGGTTACCACAAGCTTTAAACTGGTGGAAAAGTTTTACTGTTTTGCTACCGAAAATTGGTTGGAAAACAGTAATTCATACCGTACCGATTCGATATTTAGGAGGGACACTCTAAACATGTTCCTTTCAAATGCTGAATCGCAAATGCAAAATGCGATTCAGTAACAAGTTACTGAATCACACTTTGTACATTTGAAAAAGCATTTTACTGGTTTCGAACAGGCCGATTCTGCGAATCAGGCCGTTTGCGACCGGAAAAATGCTTTTTACATCTGTCGCCTATTGTCATTTGTTTGTCACTTGCCAGGGTTTTTGTTTCTCTCTTTTAAAATTTTGGTGGTGTTTTCTCTCACTGCACCATCTACACATTCGTTTAGCACTTCTTCTTGTCATATGTATAAAATTCAGTATGATTTTGTGCATTTTCGTTATGTATATTGAGTTTATTCTAAATTATTTACTTTTTCAATGTTCTGCATTATAATTCATAATTGTAAAGTGCAAACATATCGCCCCTCAAGGGTTTCAAGGCGCTGGGTGCCATCTGGGAGATTAAGTGAGCTATTGCCCAGAGTCGTATGATGCTGAGCTGCCATCAGCGATCAAAGCGCGGGCCACGTGCTCCGTAGTCAGCCGCTCTGGCCGCTGCGCCACTCCTCTCCCATCATATTCAATGGAATTGATTCTACATTAGGTACATGCATAGCATCACCAAAACAACATTACAATTGATAAATAAACAAGTGAAAACAGGTAAGCCAATTGAAAAAAATAATGAAAGGTAATGGTTAAAAATTACACCAACGCAAATAAAATGGAATTTACGGCTCAGGAGTTATACCAAAACAAAGGACCACAGAAAGAGTAGGGCCCAGATTCACAAAGGAATAGCATTGGGTGAGCGTTACTTTTGTAAAGCTAATTCGACGCTAAACCTATTTGGGGATTAACAAACCAAAGCTAATTGGCTTTTGGTATTTGCATTACATTGCGTCAAGGAGGCATTACATGGGTGGTACATGGGTGTTTCAATTCAATCACCCATGTTTTAGCACCAAAACTTAACGCCACTGTAAAGAAGGCGTTAATAGTAGAAATGTTTTCATTTCTCCTTTATTTTCCAACTATGCATGCTTGCTGCACTGTGCAGCAAACATACGAAGTAGGAAAAGTTTTGAAGTGTGTCTAGGCATAGTATTTTGTACAGGAAGGGTAACCTTCCTGTACAAAACGTATGCTAGACTCAGGCATGCACCCTAGTACTATGGCACTAAGGTGTATGCTTGGCGCATGGCAACTGAAATCAGTGCCGGTGCTAGGGAGAGGAAAGGAGAGTGCCATATCTCTGTGAATATGGTGCTCTCTCTCTGCCACGCAACGCAGTGCAGCCTCTTTGGGGGTGCACCGCGTTCCGTGACAGTTTTCAGAATCTGGTCTTAGGAGTCTAAAAAAATCAGTGTAGAAAGTCAATGCAATCTGATGGCATGTGTCTTGATATTACTCGATCTTTCAGCGGCTTTTGACACGGTTAACCACTATCCTGATTGACCGACTTATGGAGTTGGGAATAAGAGGCGTTGCCCTGACTTTACTGAAAGACTTCTTAACAAACAGAAGAAACCATGTTGCCTTGGGCAACTTTACATCACAACAATTCAGTTTACCATGTGGGGTGCCGCAGGGCTCTTCATTAAGCCCTACCCCTTTCAATTTGTACGTCGCCCCCCCTGGTCAAATTGATAAGTCCTTAGGTTTCTCAGTTGTGTCTTACACTGATGACACACAAATTGTGGTGTCAATCTCCAAAGAACAGGAAGAAGTTGGTCATCGATTCAGCTCCTGTATGGCTCAAATTGATCATTGGATGAAATCAAATTGCCTAAAGTTAAGTTCCGGCAAAACAGAGGTGCTACTTTTCCGAAACAACAGATCTCTCTGGTCGCCAATCTGGTGGCCCCAGAATATGGGACCCCTACCGACGCCTGTTCAGAAAGGAAGGAACCTGGGAGTTATCTTTGATGATAAGCTCCACTTTGATCATCAAGTAAAAGCACTCTCTTCTTCAGTATTTCATACACTAAAACTAATAAAGAAAATGTGTCCATTTATCCCGAATGAACTTCCAAAAACAGTTGTTACGTCCCTGATCCTGACCAAGTTGGACTATGGAAATGCTCTCTTTATTGGTATCTGGAAAATGTCGTTACAAAAACCACAAACATTACAAAATGCGGCAGCCCGACTTCTTGCTGGAATTCCCACACATAAATCAGCATTCCAAACACTGGTCAATTTGCATTGGGAACCCATAGCAAAACGTCTAGAGTTTAAGACACTATGCATAACCTTCAAAGCACTGTACAACTCTGGGCCAAGCTATTTTCGCGAAAAGTTATCCTGGTATTCCCCAGGCAGAAAGCTCAGATCCTCTGATGCAATGTTACTATCCCCCCCCAGAGCAAAGCTTACCGCTTGGGGTGGTAGGAGCTTTCTACTAAAGGCAGCTACGCTCTGGAACGCCCTGCCCCTGCCAATTAGGAAATGTTCTGACTTCCTGAGTTTTTGGAAGCAAGTTAAAACCTGGCTTTTCACACGCCGTTAACCAGTAGCAACCACTTTTCATGTAGCACCACACCTGTCTGCAGCAGCGCCAAGAACCCTCCAGGCATTTGAGCGCTATACAAATCCAAAACAAATCAAGTCAAATCATGAATGAACTCCCACAAAACTGGCCTCATATGAAGCCTGACTCCCCCCGAATTTGAGTGGTGTGGTGGCTGGAAGAGGGGGGTACCCCTGTTGGGTGTGCAGCAGACTGTGGGCTGGTTGACGTTGCTGTGGATTGATGATGCAGCTCTTGGCTGAAGGCTGATGGTGTACAGGGCCAGGCCCGGCAATTGTGGGTACCAGAATGGATTCTGGAGGATGTGACGGAGAGAGAAGCTGGAGACACTGGAGCAGTGAGGGCAGTTTACTGGTGGGGGAGGTGTTGGTCAGACCGGTGCCTGTCTGTCTCTGGACGTGCAATGGGTGCTGGATCATGCCCCCACAGCTTTGAGAAGATCCTGTAGTGGGGCGTGGTGTGGACTGTTGAGACACCCATGCTCGGGATTGGAGTGGTGGAACTGTGCTGTTCTGGTCCCAGAAGACCTCTGCTGGAACGGTGTCTCGAGCTGAGCTGGCGGCTGCAGCACAGCCTGGAGCTGGGCCTGTGGTGATCCTGTGCTTGTGGCTGAGGACCAGCCTGTTTGTGGTCCCATGGCCGGAAAGGACCTGAGTGAAGATAGTGCCTGAAATGACCCCAAGAGGGAACGGTGGATCGCGCCCTCAGTGGCGTGACGCTAGGCTGGAGGTGGTGCCAGAGGGGGGAATCCAACCCTCCTGGTTATGGACAGGAACCCTAACTAACTGAGTAATTGGAGCTCATAGTAGATGCCTCCCCAGCCAGGGCACCTGGAATACGCCCTGAGGCTCTGGAAGTGGATATGCACAGTATGCACAAGTAAGGAGACCTGGTAACAGCCCTGGTGGCAGCGGTTAGGGTTGACCAGAGACAGTGAGTCAGCAGCACATCTGTGAGCCCAGGCTCAGTGCAGATTGGACAACACACTGGTTGATACTGCTGGAGGCTCCCTGGATTGGTTGTGGCGACTTGGAGATATTGGCCCCTACAGCTACAAGGGGACTGCAGAAGAGTGCACAGGGAGCTACATGCGAGGGGTCCTGCTTCGGGGGTGTGTCCTGCTGGAGCTGGGAGATGCCGCCAGGTGTGGTGCTGTGGTGTGCACCCCAGGGGATGTGTGAGGCACGAAAACACTTGGACATGCACTGTGGGAAGATTCGCCTGTGCATCCCTCGCCCCCCCTCAGTGGGCTCCATGACCTACACTTGAGCTGTCCAGCGGTGAACCTTGGGGGAGTGCAGTACTTCCTGGCGACGCCACTTGAGGCATGGAGGAGATAGGTTATTGCTGTGGGAAGGTGCCAGGTCTACGTGCAGGTGTCCCTTTGGTTCACATGGGTCCCCTTCGGAGATCTGACCGGAGTAGTTGACACTGCAGTAGTGGGACTGTGTTGGAAGTTCGCACCACATCACTATGTAAAGAATAAGGTGGCAAGAACGACACAAGCCAATAAAATAGTTAATTAAATGCAGGCTGTCGCGATGGCTGAGAAGACTGGAGAGGGACAGATGTGAGACCCAGAGGTGCAGGCTGGTGAGCAGTCTGCCAGCGGCCCATCACTATCGGACTTGAAGGAACCCAATAAGAGTTCTCGGGCAGAGATGGCCACCAAGATAGATTTGTGGCCATTGGCGTCAACCTCCTTAGAGTGCATCTCAAAAACTTTGAGGAGTGAGTTGCAGCCACAGAAGGAAATGTAGGTTACCTACAGTGGGAAATTACCACCCTACAGGAAACTGTGTCCTCCTTGCAGTAGCTCATGGTAAGACTCGAGGAGCGTTTTGAAGATTCCAAAGGGAGATCCAGAAGGAATAACCTATGGTTTGTGGGAAACCTGAGAAACTGTCAAAATTCTCTAAAATAGAAAGGGCCAATCGGGCATTAGTTCCTCCACCAAGACCTGGTGCGCCACCACATGCCCTCATCTCCCATCTCTTCAATTTAAGGGACCGCGATGCGATTCTAAAACACATGCGCATAAAGGGTCCACCGAAATTTGAGGGGCGACAGATATCGATCTTTTCTTATTATACCCAGAAGGTCCAGAACCAGCATAAAACATATCTGGGTGTCAGAAAAAGATTGAGAGAACTCAATTTACAATACAGCCTCATGTTCCGGTGAAGCTTTGAGTTGTACACAAAGAAAAAGGTGCACTTCTTTTTCACAGCTGATGAGGCAAGTGACTGGGTGGATGCACTAACCAGCGGCCCTTGTTTGAGATTGTGGAATGGAGCATCTCCCCCGTCTGTACAGAGACATTCGGCTTGTTTGAGGAAGCGCAACAAGGGGAAGAAACACTCGGATGCCCTGGGCCTGTCGGGACATAGTGTTGTGTATTCAGATGGCATCCTCAGAGACACAGCAGTGGTGCCAGATTCACAAGTATCCTTCTCAACCCAGCAGAGCAACCCTGGGTCTGGCATGGACAGCACGAATGCCCGGCATGGGGGACTGGTTCATATTTGATCAGCGCACCATGAGTAAGACTACGTTGCTCGAGAGGTGCAACAGATTGATGGACATTAGGTTGTAGAGGCCCAGAGCAATATATGTCTGATGATTTTGAATCTTTGCCCAAGAAGGGGATGACCGATTGTTGTTTGTTTGACTCTCTGATATTTTAATGTTTGCCATGGGCTTGTATAATTTGCAATATTGGCTGGGCACACAAAGGGGCTGACTGAATGTTTACATTTGTTTAATTACATAATGGGACGGCAGCAGAAGAAGGGACTAAGGGGCACCGATGCCAGGGGAGGGTGGGGGGCTGATTGGAGGCTAACACCTCGCGGCGCCTTCAAAGTACTGGCCTCTAGCAAAGCATATAGTTGTTTTTCTTGATACTTTGGTCTATTCGTTTTTCTACTATTAGGAATGGAGCAGGAAATGCTGGTTCATGCACTGCCTAGTAGTAATAGACAGGGCATGTCTGCTTTACTGCCCATGGGATAGCGGATGTTGTGGAGAGGTGTTGTTTTGTTTGTTGCACAGGTTAAATGGACTACAAGCTGCTTATGTGAATAGAAGTATGAGTGTATGACACCAAGGCGCCCCGAAGGGTGGTTGGGTGGTGGTATGCCTGGCTGGCCTGGTCTTAGTATGGCTCTGACGTGGACAAATGATAGCAGATGAGATGTTTAAATTCATGTATGGGGGGATTATATCCCTAATCTCCACAAGAGGTGAAGGGGGCACTTGTATGTGACCTCATATTTGGAGTATGCCTGTAGAGCCATGATATGGGTGGCTCCCGGTGTACCCTTACTGGCATACGGGGCAGATCCAGAGGGGCATTATGTGATTCTGTATGGGGATCTGAATGGGCGTGAGGTGTGCCAGATATATGTATACACCCAGAATAAGGACTGTGAGAACATCTATAGTGGTGTGTTAACTGCGGGGTCATCATACCTGGGGGCAGATATTGTGCTAGCGGGAGACTCTAACTGTGTCCCTCAAGGGGAGATTTATCAGAAATCGCTGCATAGAAACATGAAGCTCCGCATGACGAGGCAATTGAGGGGCCTGATGCAGGGCATGAACCTGCTGGATCTCTGGAGATAGAGACACCCAGACTCTAAAGAGTTCTCCTGTTGCATACCAGCTACCGGGACAAACAGCCATCTAGACTACTGTTTTGTATCAGCTAATAAGGCACTGGGGGTAAAGGAGATTACGAGTTATCTATCAGATGACTCTTCATTGTTCATGGGCCTTGGGATGGGTCATACACGCCTGCAGTCCCACTGTGGCACCTATGTGCAGAGGTACTTACGGACCCGCCATTTGCCACCATGGTGTATGAGGAACTAACTCACTATTTCCACGAAAACTGGGGTAGTTCGAGCATTAAGGCTCATGATCGGGATGCAATGAAAGTAGTGATCAGAGCGGGCTGCGATAAGACCTCCTATTGGGTTCGTAGACAGTTGGAATGAGACTTAGCCCAACGGGAGTCCCAATTCCTTGCAATAGAAAGAGCGCTCCCCGCCCAGCAGTAGAAGCTTGGGGAATGGCAGCAAACTTGTAGAGACCTATTAGATGACTAGCACAGGCTGGAGAAACATACTTACACAGCCTACCGGTAGAGGCTGCATGCAGAGTGGGACAAGATGGGGTGAGGCTGGTGCGTCTGTTAAGTCAACAGGAATCCTGGGACCCGGTGCTGGTGTTTCAGAATCATTCTGGGATACTAGTCAGCACCCAGCTTGAAATTAATGAGTATTCCGGGATCACCTCTATAGGACATATGCGGGACACAGCTAGGGACCGGGCAATTGTGGGGCAGCCTTTATTGCTGAGATAGACCTCCCTAGATTGTAGGTGGAAGATAGAAAAGCTGTTTATGAGCCTACTACCATGGTGGAACTCTTAGCAGCACTGAAATGATTAAAAACTGCAAAAACTCCAGGAGGCGAAGGTCTCCCGGCTGAATTTTACCAAAAGTATGCAGACATAATAGCTGACAAATCACTGGAGGTCCATCATAAGCATGTCAGCAAGGGCAATTACCTGATACCACGTGTTAGGCCCTTGTAGTCTTGGTTCCTAAACCTGACAAGATCCCTCAGGAGGCGTCATCCTATCGACCGCTTTCCTTTTTGAACGTAGATGTCAAAATACTGAGTGACATACTGGCAGAGCGGCTGCTCCCGCATATGGCGTCACTGATACACCCGGATCATTGTGTTTTTTCCCCACAAAGAAGCACCTGCGTCGGTTGTCCCATGTCTTTCATGTGGCACGTTTGAGGGAGGGATCATATTAACCCCGGGCGGAGCAGGCGGAGTTGCTCTACGCGGAGCTCCACGGAGTTAGGCAAAAACTCTGTGGAACTCCGCTCCGCGCCTCCACCCCCCTCAAATATATATTTATAAAATAAAAATAAAAATGAAAGTAAATAAAACTAACTTACATTTATCGCAGCGTCTCTGGGCTGCCCTCCTCCTCCTCGCCTTGGTCCTGCAGAATCCCCTACGTCAGACGTACGTCGTGTAGGACTGCGCGCGCATGCGCAGTCCTACCATGACGTTCGTCTGACGAAGGAGATTCTGCAGGACCATGGCGAGGAGGAGGAGGGCAGCCTGGAGACGCCATGATAAAGGTAAATTCGTTTTATTTACCTTCGTTTTCATTTTTATTTAAAAAAATATTTATTGAGGGGGGGTGGAGGAGGGAGGGTCCAGGGCTGAACTCGGCTCCGCTGTGGAGTCGGAAGTTTTGCATGAACTTTGCGTTCTCCGCGGAACGCGGAGTATGCAAAAATCTGCAAGCTCCGCCAGCGGAGCGGAGTTCCTGCCCAGGGTTAGATCCTATGTGCTGGCTTTTCTGGATATCAAGCAAGCGTTCGACTTATCTGGGAATACCTTTGGAGGGTGCTTGAGAAAGTGGGACTTGGCCCTCGATGTATAGAATGGGTTAAACTGTTATACACAGACCCGGGTGGCAGGGTGTTGGTGTGCGGTGTTGTATCTGAATGGTTCCAATTATATCAGGGTACCAGACAGGGATATCCTTTATTGCCATTATTGGTTGCCTTGGCCAAGACACCTGTGGCCGGGCTCCTGCGTTGTGAGCTGGAGCCCTGGGCAATCCTGATGGAGGAGACCGTTATATGCTGATGATGCCTTAATATACCTGTGCGACCCGGAGGACTCAGTGCCTGTAGCTGCATGTGTTGCAGGCCTTTGGGAAAGCGTCAGGTCTTTAAGTGAATGTTCCCAAATCTCATCTGTTGCTGATGATTGCCTGGCGGGGGTGCAGCCTTAGATGCTGTCGATGGTGGGGCTCCTGTGGGGGACAGAGGGGATATGCTATCTGGGGGTCAAGATCGCCCATATGAAACAAAGGTTTCTTGATCTCAACATAGGCAGAGTGCTGGAGGGCTTGAAGGCATCAACTAATTTCTGCAGGGTTCTCCCTTTGTCACTGTTGGGTAGAGTGTCCATTGTAAAGGTGTTTATACATTATATGAGATGCCCTGGAAATACTTTGCGGAATTAGACAGTCTGGTTATAGACCTGCTCTACACCAGTAAAAGGAAACGCATAGGGTTGCACATGCTTAAACAGACTTGGGAGCGGGTAGGGAGTGAGCTCCCCAATATAGAACTCTACTACCTTGCAACTCACCTATAGAATGCAGGTCCGCTGGTTGGATCCAGGAGACAATTGGGAAAGGGTTTCCTGAAAGACTGAGCAAACACAAGGAGATGATGGACGGAGCGCTGAAACTTTTCAGACACTCACCCCCAGTCACAGATCTGGGTTGAATCCATCATCGCGCTTTAGCTCACTTTGCCACCTCAGTTCAGACCCAGCTATATGCAAATCAGTCTTGACTCTGTGCCTCATGGGAACAGTCCAGACAGAACTGCCAAGCCAGGTCTTCTCTGAACCGGAAACAAGCATCCTGGGACCGGTTGGCAGTTCGGGTGAAGTGAGCTAAAGAACGATGATGGATTCAACCCAGATCTGTGACTGGGGGTGAGTGTCTGAAAAGTTTCAGCGCTCCATCCAACATCTCCTTGTGTTTGCTTTCCTGAAAGACTCCCATAGAGATCTGGTACTCCGGGAGCTGCTTATGAGCGGTGCCTCATATGCACTGTGGGTGCCGAACACCTTTGCACAAATAGCGGTGGTGATGTCTTTGCAAAAGTGGAAAGACAGAGGATGTGAGTTCCTGAGGGATCTATATTTGAATGGCCAATTCATTACACAAGAGGATCCAGTAGATTCATTTGAGCTGAGGATGGGGCAGTATTGTATGCTGAGGGAAGACCTGCCCATCATAATACCTAATGCATATGAGAAGTGGGAAGGTGAGCTGGGCGAGGCCCTATCCATCGGGTCTGGAAAAGGTCCATCATGGAAGTGTGTACTGTGAGCTCTAATGTCTGATTTAAATTAATACAGTACAATTACACGCACCAGGCATATCTCTCACCCAAGAATTTGCATAGCATATACATCTCCTGGTCAGCCCCCCATGCTTGATGTGGTACTCCTGCTGCAGACTTTATGCATGTGGTGTGGCAGTGCTCCTGGATAATGCCCTATTGGAGAGAAGTATTGGACAATCTGAACAGGGCGACTAGTTGGGAGGTGCCACACGCCCGCATTTGGTGTTGTTAGGTCTGATACCAGCTAAAAAGACACTTATGGCCCGATTATGATGCGGGTTGAAATGGCTCAGACCATCGGTCGGAAGGGAATCCAAATTGCATTTCCGAATGGCCCTTCCGCCATTCGGAAAGCCTCCAGTAATCCCTTAGCCTGCTCTTTCCGGCCGAGGGATTATGATGGCAGAGTCCCACAGACTTCCTGTTCCGGCCTTTCCGACACAGAAAGGCTTTGGGAACCCCCATGGGTGCAAGGCCGCTGACTGGCGGCCTGGGTGGCACCTATGGTGCCCCCCTGTTGATCCCTGCACCCGGTGGCAGGCACCTTGAGGTGCCTGGCACAGGGTGCAGGGATGAACTGCATCTCTGCTCCTTACAATGAGAGCATCCATTCCATTTGGAATGCATGCTCCCATTATAAAGTATAGGATTGCTACCTAACAGAGTTCAGTCATATCCTACTTGCTGGGCTGGAGCCGACGACAGGAAGTCGTTCGGTTCCAGTTCCCAAACGATGTCGGACAGACTCCGGTCCGTCCGACATCGTAATCGAGCCCTTAGACGGAGGATCCTTTTACTAGGTTTGCTACTGGCAAAGCAACGAATTGCTATCAAATGGATTGGTGCTTGGCCCCTAAGCTATGCTGAATGGCTGCAAGATATGTCAGAATGGGCAGTGGCAGAAGAAGTCAAAATGAAACATGTGAGGAGGGACAAGCGTCTAGACGACAATCTGGCTGCATGGGCTTTTATTTTAACTGAACTGCATCAGGAGACAGTCACTAGCATGGAGCTCGGGGACCAAGAAGAAGAGGAATTTGTGCAACCATGATGAGTCATGAGATGGATTTGAGGGAGTTTTGGGTATCCTGGGACTGGGCTAAACACCAGACTAAACCAGTGAGTGGTAAGAGTAACTCCACAGACCACTACAGCAAAGTAACAAATGTAGGCCAGAGCAGCAAAATCCATTAACTGTACCACAAACTTCTGCATAAATTAATACATTCAGTAGAGAAATGTATGCAGAGGAGATAGAACCGCACTGGGGAGCATAGTGGGTGTTGAGGGACATATCAATAGTACATATTCTTTGTTCTTCTAGGACTGTATAGGTTGAAACGTTGGAATACCAGTGCAGTGTACTGATCCTATGAAAATCAATAAAGGATGTTAAAAAAAACAATTTTTTCTAAAGATGTAAACAAGATGACCAGACCTGAATTTGAGGGGCAAAACTTCAGGTTGTTATCTAACAAGACCCCATAACGTTTGGGCTCGAAAAGGCACGGTTAAAAGGTCACTGAGAAAAGGGGCAGAGCTCCAGGATTTCTGTCTTGCTGCCACTGAGTTTAAGAAAGTTGCCAAAATCCAAAAGTGAAGACAAAAAAAGTAACACTGCAACCTGATGTTACCTGAAGATGCAATATCAAATTTTAAAAGTAAATGAGTATCATTGAGATCAGACAAGACCATGAAACAGAAGTAGTGAATCAATTCACCCAGAGCCAGCACATAGAGATGGAATAAGATGAGGGGGAGTGATGACCCATAAAGGACTCCCATGCAGACAGGGCATTCTGCAGAATGGATTGGAGCAGGAGAAACAATATGTGTCTGGCACATCAAGAAAGACTTAAGCCATTTGAGGTATGATTCAGCCAGTTCGATCCCTCTCAAATGATCAAGCATGATGAAATGGTTGATTGTTTCAATTGCTGCTGACAGGCTGAGGAGCACAGGGACAATGGGAAGACCCTGATCTTCGATGGATCTCATCAAGAACAGCTTTAGTGCCATGTCTCAGACAAAAAAAACCCTGTAATCAATAATGTTATTAGACATAGCTGGTAATAAGGTGGTGGGACTACAGGGGCATATTAGCAAGAAGAGGCGATAATCATCGCTAACCCTGCTTAGCGTGATTTATTTTATCGCCGGCTATCGCTGGAATATATCGCCGCGCTAACGCTGTATTAGCGACATTTAGCGCTATGGCGATAAATATTCCAGCGATAGCGGGAGGGAAGGGCCAACATCGCGACAAAAACCAGCGATGTTGCATGGGGGAGGTGGAAAACCTTGCTGATACGACCCTGTGGTCGTATCAGCATAATCCACCCCCATGTAATGTATGGCTAAGTCAGGAAAATAGCAGGTGATAAAAAAATGGCGATGGCCCCGGTTAGCGCGACTTTTCACGTCACTAACCGGGGTCAGGGACTCCTTGCTAATAGGTGATAGGCCTGTTAGCGTCTGTTTACAGGGTATGTTGGTCGGGAACGCCTACTTTGCATGTCATTAGCGATAAACATCGCTGACATGCAAAGCGGCACCCAAACCGATCGCTTTCGTCAGAAAGTTGTCGCTAACTGCTGTTAGCGACAGCTTGCTGATAGGGCAATAATTTATCGCCGCTTTAGCGGCAAAAAGTGCCGCTAAAGCGGCGATAAATCGCTTGCTAATATGCCCCACAGTTTTTTGGATCACTGGAGTCTGGTTGCATTTTTTTCAGAAGGAGAGATACTTCTCCTTTCATACCTGTGACAGGCATTGTTCCTTCACAAATGAGGGAATGATGAAATAGCACAATACAAACAGAATGCGTGGATCCAGAGTTCAAGTGTGAGGAGTGGACAGGGGTCATCAGGAAAGACCACTCATCATATGTATTTTGTAGAGCAGGAAAAGGATTCCCATTGGGCTCAGGTAAGAGGACCTTGAGAGTTTGTTGATGCTACATACCATAATTTGGCTGGTATTCTGCATGTGCAGACAGGGTATAGCAGGGCCCAAACATGTCAGCTAGGACTCTTCATAGGCAGGTTGGGTAGGTTTTAGGTATGGCCATCTGTACTGACAGGTCTGTCAGGCAGTCATGGGGCTTGCAACAAGGAGCCCGGGTGGATGACTGAAAAATGTAACAGTCCCTGCTTCCTCCCCATTGGACTAAGTGATTCCCAAATATTTTGTTTAAACTGCAAGAGGTATGGAGTTTGTATTGCTCCTGTCATATTAAAAGAATACATCAAGATACAAAGCAAACTGACATGCCCATATTGGCAACATGATCTGACTGACCTATTGGGATAAGTGTCTCCACTAGCTTAGTTTTGTTATGGTAAGAACATGAGATGAGTGTTGTGCCAAGTTGTGCAAATGAGGGTGACAGATCATTGGTTGCAGTGATTTATGTTGTATGATAACTTCACTGCTAAATGAAAGGTCAAGGTGGTTTAAACTAAGGGTGAACTGAAAATTACATGCAGCGCGGATTTGGCGGAATGTGATCACTCTGCTTCACTCATGTACCACTGAGTTCCGGCCAGATTGCACCAATTACCACAAGGCAGAATGTTGCTCCCATTTGAGCAACACAATGATAATGGGAACAACGCAATACACCATCAAGCAAGCTGGAGTGCACTAGTGCAAGTGAGATTTGGTGTCCCCTAGCATGATTTCTGGTTACTAGGAAGCCTTCCACCTCCATTTTCGAGGTGGGGTCGAACAGTCGCTTTCAGAGGGCTGGTTCTCGAGTAGATGTATTTTCAAGAAGCAGCAAAAGCAAGTCAAAACTGGATTTTTGAGTAACTATTCAATTCGAACAGATTGTTCAGGTAGGTTTTTAGCATGAAAGACATTTATTTTATTTAACTTCTTTTTTCAACATGAAGGAAGTGCCACAGAGACTTCAACTTCTTCTTCATGTCCAGAAGGCTCCTCCCAGTGTTTTGTCCATCCTTTTATCATTATTTATTTGGATTTTGAGTGGAAAGGATCACTATCTTCTTTGTCTGCAATTCCTGCAGCATATACCATTGGATTTGTAAGGATTGTTAGTGAGAAGTCAAGTAAGTTGAATAACTTTTGGATAAGTTTGTAGTTTGATGGAGGGCATTTACCTTTTTTGTTTTTTCTTCCCTTTTTAAATTTGTTTGTGGATGGCCTGAAGTTGCAGTAGTGGCCTATTTTTCATCACAAGGAATTGGGTATATATTAAACAACTGTTCCTGTGGTATATGTTTTTTAAACCATCAATTGATTTAAGATGGTCTTGGATTAAAAGCAAAATATTTTTTTGTATTGTATTTTTTTCTGCAAAGTATTAAAGTATTTTAGTCGGCAAATTTTTGAATACTTGGAAGTTGACATAATTTTTGTTTTTTGTATTGCTGAATTAATGGTTGTGTTTTCTTCTTTGTTTACCATGTCTCTTTTCTTTGCTGGGTAAGTGGCCACTTTTAGGGCGAGCCCTGAGCCAGCGTGCAAGCGCTGCTCTCGGGTTGACCAGTGGTAGTAGAGTACGGGAGAGAAGCCAGGCCCACTCCCCTGCCCATCTTTTTCATTGGCTTGTGTCTTTGTCCTTTCTAAATGCTGCCTTCCGATTGGTTTATAGGCTTGTTAGTCCCTCCTTATGACGACCATGTCGCCATTTGTATCCTTCCATGGCTACTGGCCCCTTTACTTCGAGTGTTGCATGAGCACAATTTTCTTCCTGTGCCTTCTCCCCCACCTCCCGCTGTCCGTGCCTTCCCTCCCCACCCCACTCCCGTTGTTCGTGCCTTCTCATTCCCCTGCCCCCCGCCCGCCCGCACTCCAGTTTGCAATGCGAGTCCTATTGCAAATGCTTGTTTTGTTTCTTTTTGGGAGGGCGTGTGAAAGAGACTGTTTGACTTGAATCACCTGGAGCACAGAGAGATACCCCGAGGAGTGACAGGAGGGAAGGGGGAGAGACAGGGGGGTGAGGAGAGGAGCCCTGTCGCAGGAGGGGGCCGGGGCACAGCCTGGATAGATGAGGTGAGTGCAGACCTCCCTTGTCCTGGCTACTACTGTGAAATGTGGATGTTTGCAGACACTGGTCCATCGGCCCCCAGACAGCAGGCGGGACGCGCTGTGTTGTCGTCCCTTCGGCGCTGAGCAGGGAGTGCGCAAAGTTTGCCAAACTTGTTGCGCAGTTCTGGAGGGCCCCCCAGAGGGTACTGGAAAAGGTGAGTTGGGGAATTTGGGAACTGAATGAAGCAGCTGCGTGTGCAGGGCGCTGTGCATGGCAGGGTGTGACAGGCTCCAGGGGAAGCTTCTGCAAGTAGAAATTAGATTTTGCAGGAGGGCTGAGAGCCAAACGGTGAAACTGTGTCCCAGCTGATGAGGCGTTAGTGGCAGCAGTTGACCCGCTTTGTGGTTTTAGTGCAAGCTCTGTCCTCGTTTTTCATACACACAGTCACCTAAACCCGTATTGTAATTTGGTGAGGACTCGAAGACTCAAAGTTGCAAGGCACGTGATTTCATTGTATTGGTATATTTTTGTAGCGACATTGAAGTAACACTTTGGTAGCAGTCGCCCCACTGGCCGACCAGTAATGTCTGCTGCCCTGAGCTAGGTGGCGGGAAGGCGAGTCCCCACGGAGTGGTGCGCCACAGAGCCTCGTTAACAATGCTGCTCCCCATGGAGGCGCTAATGCTGAGCGCACTGGCCACTGGAAATCTCCAGTGCTTGCTGTACCTCTGTTATATGGCCCTGAGAGTCATTGTCGACATTGCTAAGTTAGCATGAGCTTTGCTGCCATGATGCTGCTTTTGCGCACGTTACTACATGACTTTATTTTTGCAAGATATTGTTTGTGCATTTCACATGAGAACCATCTGCTTTTCACGTTCTTTGCTGAAGTTCCTGGAGTTTAGTCTGAACACGATGTGCAAGGTCGATAAACAATGCCCCTTGTTATTCTGTTCTGGTCATTCCCTAGCACCTAGACATAACATGCTAAACACCGCTGCAATGCTGGAGACTCGTGCTTTGATATTACGGGGATGCATGTTGTTTAACACACACTTGGAGAGAGCCCTTTCCATGGAGAAGAGCTATGCTGTTCCTATGATGTAAACCTTGCATCTAGGCTTTAAGGTATGGGGTCTGCTATCAAAACCCAGAGATCTTCCTTTTTCTAATAAACATCTTCCAACCAAGGGGAGGGTGGTTAGGTCTTATAGCCCTTCTTCCACTGTCTTTATAAAATGACTTCCCCCTTTGTGCTATATGGAATTGTAACAATGCTAATTGTTTTGAGTTTATGCATTTTGCTGCTGGTAGTGGCTTGTATACTGTATTGTAGAGCACAATAGTTAAAATAAACATTTTGAACTATTACAGTGACTCTGCCTAATCTTGTGGACAGGTACGAGTGAGCAAACGAAAGAGTATGTCTTGCTACCGCGATTCCTGAGAGAGGCGGGAGTGTTGTGTTCTGGGTTGTCTAATCATTTGTAGCTCTGTGATATTTGGAGGAGAACGAATGAGACACTATAGCTAGTCGGTTTTGGGATTTTGGGCACTAAGGTCCAGTTTTCCTGCGCATAGTTCTGTGTAGGTGCAGAAACCCCGCAACATGGCGCCGCCAATGTTTGGTCTGGTTCTTATCTGCGAGACACTTGAGTAGTGCTTGTGCTTGTCCACAATTCCCCTCACATCTGTTTCCAGAGACGGTTGTGACGGTGTAACCGCCTATATTGATGTTTTATAGGTTTTTTCAAGCTTGAAGTTTTAAAAGGTTCCATTTCTTTATTCTTAACCCGTTATTGCACTGCCACACTTTAGGTTGTCATTCTTTGTTGATTATTATGGCGGTTCCAATTCCACCGCCTTATCGGGCTGCAGTCACCGCTTATTTGACTCAAAATGGAGTACCTAATGCTGGTGTTGCGCTCATTTTTGTAGTAGAAGCGGATGCAGCTTACCGCTTCGAGGTGTTTTATTCTTGGGTCACCTTTCCGGCGGTGGATGGAACAGATAATTTGTTTCATGAAAATACTGCCACGGCCCTTCCTCAAGTTTATCTGCCTTATAGGGCTCTCGAAGTTCCGCTTACAGCTTGGCAACACCAAATTTGGTTTAATGGCACCCTTCCCCACCCAATAACTCCGGTCCGTCTTGGCCCTTTGTCAATAGACGGGGCCACATGGCCCGTTTTGGCTGGGTATACCCCACACCCACGTTATTTGACTGCTGCAATTGCAGACCTTCACGTATTACATACATCCTTGATACGGGTGCATCGAGCTGTCATATAGTTCATGTCGCGCAACTTTCTGGTGGGACCACCTGGCATTGCTGCACAACACGCTGGACCTGGTGATGCAACCATCAGTCCTCTTATGGTTAATTCAGTAATGGGCAAGCGTCCACAGAATAAGGACGAGTTCCCTTATTGGCTTGCTGAAAAATTTGGACAACTAGAGGCTGTTTTTCCAAATACCACTCCTGTGGAGAAGCACAGGATCTTAACTATAAGTTTGCCTAAAGACTTACTTCCCGAATTGGCTGATTGTAACACCTGGGGCAAGGTGTTTGCGGCGGTATATGTTTCGGCACTCCCTCCATGACCATGCTCCCCTCCCTGATAAAACGCGTTCAAGATGAACACGGGGCCCGAAGCGGCTGTATAGTTGGGCATGAGACTGGTGGGGGTGTTCGACGTGGTTGCTGATATGATTCTTGCTAATGTCAAGGGTGATGCGGTGAGCTTTCAAGTGGCAAACCGCTTAGAGGCTGTGCCTGATGCAGACAAGCCACGCGAATTACCAAAGATTATTGCAAAGGCTTATAAAACCATTGGCCGCAATAGCCTGGAAGTTAAGCCATTTAGTCCAATGCAAACGCAATCTCAAACTCAACAAAAAGCCCAGACTGATGAAGACGGGCGTCCGTTCTTTCCTAAAAAGAACTGGAAAAATAAGAAACAGGGGCAGCAACAACAGAAGCAAGGTTCGCGTGCTGGTTCACCGACACCTGAGTCTTCTGAGCGTACTTATGACTTGCGCGATCGCGCGAAACTTAAGACTCCTTTTAGATTTCAGGTCCCTGATCAGCGCTCTCCTCATTCTTTGCAGGACACATAGGGCTCTCACGTCGGTGGTGGGGAGCGCCAGGATCATGGCAAAAGTCAGGCCACACAACAGGGACGAGATCAACCTCGACAGTTTGACGTTAAAGCCAAACAAGAGGACCTGCCTCGTTTCAGACCCCCGTATCAGAAGAAGAAAGTTGCCGCTTTAACAGCGAAATATGCCTCAGACGGTGAGAACCCGACTCCTGGACTCGACATGGGCAGTCACTCTGCTCGACAGCGCAGCGGAAGTTACCATAGTGCGGGAGGCACTGCGTCCCTGTCTGGAGGTGACAGCAACTGATTCCTTCATTACTGTGGAAACAGCAGATACCTGGGTTGCCCCCCCGGATAGACTGTATGACATTATTCCTTATAGGGTGTGATTGAATCCTGTACATCACAGATGAATAATCCTCTCTTTACGGTATCAAAACCTGACGGTTCATATCGGATTGTATTGGATTATCGAAATTTGAATAGTCATTGCCGCACTTTTGACGTGCAGAACACACACAGCTCTGCGCTGGTGAACAACCTTGTTCGTAAAAAATACAAAACTACCTTGGACATATCCAATGGTTTCTACAGTCACAATCTGGCTCCTGAGAGCCGTGACTTGACAGCATTCACTGCCGTCGGAAATCAGAAAAAATTTACACGATTGCCCATGGGGTATAAGAATAGCCCTGGGGCATTTGCTGCACGTGTTGTGTCTTTGTTACACGACATAGATCCGGATGCGTTCTCTTACGTGGATGATATCTATCTCACGGATGATGAGCTTATGCCGCATCTTGTCCGAGTCGACCTCATAATTTCTGCGTTCGCCGACTATGGATATAAATTCAACTTTGCAAAGTCAGATATCGCTCATTTGGCGGTGCTCTTTTTGGGCTATGAGCTCAATAATGAAGGAAAGGGGTTAGCCCCCCACTCCCTGGAGAAATGTGCACATTTGCAATCCCCTTCTACTCTGAAAAAACTTCAGTCCTTGCTGGGATTTTAAAATTTCGGGAGGACTTACATTCCCGATTATGCCCAGCGTATCAAACTGCTTTATGCGTTGATACAACCGACATATTCTTCTGCCAGCTGGCTTCCGGAACATACCTCTATTCTCCAATCTCTGCAATCTGATATGCTTGCAACCAACTTCTTCTTGACGCGTGATAACACCACTAACCTAGTGATACGTATCGTACCAGGGAAGGTGGGTTTCACTTATTTGACGTTCAATGAGGGGGACACAGTACCTATTGCATACAAATCACATTTGTACACTGCAGCTGAAATGCGTTTTTCCATTGTTGAAAAAGTTTTGATCGCGTCCAGATGGCGATTCTGAAGGAATGCTCATTGGTGCAAGGTAAACGCATTCTTATGGTCACGCCCTACCCTGCTTTGGAGGCCGTGACTAAGGCAAGTGTACCTAACTCTAAAGCATTACATCCCCGTTGGATACAATGGGCTACCTCTGTGACACCATCTGATGTCACATTTATCTTTGACCCTGCACTACAGACACAGGAGTTTTTACAGTATGAACATGTTCATCCTCCTCCATTGTCTTTGCTTCCTTTGCATGAATACAAATGTGTTATTTACACCGATGGCTCGGCTCAACCGGCCACAGGTTCCAAACATGCTTATTCAGCGGCTTGCGCAATTGTGGCTGGCTCTATTGTCAATGGAGAATTTAGGTCCTCCATCGTTCATTCTCAAGCACTTGGGGACTGTACGGCACAGTTGGTGGAGCTGCGTGCTCTTATTCTTGCTCTCGAGTTTGCTGATCCTAATGTGAATACTCTTATTGTGTGCGATTCTTACTACTGTGTTCATTCTTTCAATGACAACTTGTTTTTTGGACTCGTAATGACTATCGAGACTCTAAAGGCAGCGCAATTAAGCATAAAATGCTTTGGGTTTGAGTGACAGAGCTTAACCAGCTTCTGCCCCAGGTTATCCATACTCTTGGCCATCAGCGTGTGGGAGCACATGCTCTTGGTAATTCTTTGGCTGACGAAGCGGCCAAATCTGCAGTAGCCACGTGTTCAGTAGCAGCAGTTAGAAGTTCCATGACTAAAATAGATAATGATATTTTGGCAGCAGTGGCTGCTACGAGGGAGGGAACAGGTTATCCTCAGGGTTTCCCTTCGAAATACTCTTACCATGTATCTCCCAAACAAGTTCCTTACGCTTCTATTCCATCTGTTGGGGATTGGCTGATTCCCAACATGGACAGCAGACCTGCTTTGATCAGAGCCGCACACGAGGGCATGGCTTCTGCACATGCCGGGGTGCAGCAACGTTATTGGTGGCGTGGTTTATATAAACAGACCCGTACTTATGTGCTTTCTTGTGACATTTGTCAGCAAATCAAACCATCTACGGTGTCACGCCCACCACAAACACAGCTATGTATTTCTAATAAACCATTTGGCTGTGTATATCTTGATCACTGCGGTCCATTCTCTTCTGATACTGCATATAAATATATTTTAGTTGCAGTTGATTTGTGCACACGATTCCTTTGGGTTTGGCCACAACACAGTGCTGACGCTCGAAATGTCATCAGGGATTTGCGTGTCATTGTCGGGATGTTTGCCTGTGACACCATCTATTCGGACCAAGGTCCAGCATTCGCCTATAAGGCTTACAAGGACGCGATGAAGTCCATGGGGGTGCTGGTGCAGTTTTCGTCTCCATACAGGCCTGAGGGCAATTCAATTGTGGAGCGAATGAACCGTGACTTAAAGCAATCCTTGACAGCTAGAGTCTTAGGTACTGGCAGGAACTGTCTGGCTCATTTGTATGGTGTTCAACGTGCACTCAATAATCTCCCTAGAAGATCTCTGGGTGGGCGGACCCCATACAAAATGCTCTTTGGCATCAAAATGTTTGTGCCAGACCTTGATGGTCTAGACGTTGTGGCGGCTGCCGCAACCTTTGATGTAGATAATCATTCTACTGTGTTACAGGATCTACAAAAGACCGGTGACAGCTATGCAACTGAACATTTACCCTCTTCCGATGATACAGCACTGCTGATTCCGGTTGCCGGCTGGCTTCCAAAAGTTGGAGATCTGGTACGGGAAAAGTTGGAGAACAAGAAAGAATTTGGTCCCTCTTATCGTGCGCCGGTTCCGGTACTTGGATTGAAGGGTACTCGAACAGTCATTCTACCGCCTTTACCTGGTCGCAAAGACAACAGAGTCATCTCAGTAGACAATGTCAAGCTACACCGTCTGGCCGATTCTGAATAGTGTCACACCTGCAGTTTCGTGCAACGCTATTTCTTTGAATCCGGTCCCCTCAACCTCCACGAATAAAAACAGTGTCAGTGAGGCTGAGATGGAAACTGCTGTTGACCTTTCATCCGTCCGGCCTCTATCTTCCAATGCAGAAGTCGAGTACACTTATCCTACAGATGAGTCCATTCGTGAAGTGCCGATCAGTCCTCGACAACATCAAGCTGACCAAGCACTACCAACGCTCATTAAAAGAACTGCAAGCGGTTACTTTGGAGATCATGCCAGCTTCTCTTCTGACTCATCCTCCTCGACTTTGGCAGTCCCACCGACCAAATTAAGTGTTTTCTTCTCTTGGTTCAAAAAGACATACTTGGTCCCTCCATGGACCTACATCTGGTTGGTGCTTATCCTAATTTTCCTCTTCATGTCGATTGGATTTGTAACAGTGTTCTTTTTACTCATCAATGGTCATTATTTGCCAGAACGCTCTGCTGTGAACTTGGTCGATGGTACTCTGGCCCCACACACACTGTCCCACATCATGAAACGTGATCAGACTCATGTGCATTTCAGCATTCCGGTTGCAGATGGCATCGTTTGGGATAAAATAGCCTTCGAAGTCCACAGCCCGACGGAGGTGCTCAGGGAGCCATACGTGTTTCGCGTCTCATTAGGAGATGTGGTCACACAGGACATACATTCTGATGATTGGGATGTGAAAGCAGTACATTCATTATTTTCAGATTTGAAGTATTATGCTGCTTTTGATGCTGAAGATTTGTACTTAAATTCTGCCAATTATGCTGATCTCTTTTGTTATCAACACTATGGGCATCATTTTTTACATAAAACAAATACTTTGAGGCCGATTTTTAATTACACTTAATGGGAACATTGTCCTACTCCCATAAGAGGGAGTTCAAAAATTCTTAGAAATAAGTTTACCTATTTTACAGATTATAAAACGTCCAATCCAGGATCATATTTCTTTAAATTACAATTGCCTTCTCAATCCAAATTTATGCTAACCCACACTAAATTGATTTATTCCGACTCATTTAGAGCCAAATTAGCCATACAGGGTTATGATCACTGGAAAGAGACCATTGATTTAAAATCAATCTGGGGTACAAAACACTGGCAAGTTCAAGGAACTGAGGCACTACATCGTGCCTGTCTAATCCCGGTTCAAAATTATTTTTAAATGATACTGTTTATCAAACAACGTGCTTTGGTATGGCTATGGTAAAAAATTTAAATATCCCTTCCATTCCGTCTTTAGCGGAATATGACAATTGGCGTGCTCGCACGAATTATACCATCGATGCATTGCGGGCTTCGTTCCAAAATGACACCTTTAATGTCTCAGTAATTAATTCATCCGGTTGGTTGCTGTGGCAAACCAATTCAAATGCATGTCAATTGCGTTTTTATAATGTAACATCTGGTTTCACCCAGACTAGACCGGACCCACGCTATCCACTTTCACATTCGGTTACCACATACTCGGTAGGTAAATTATGCCAATAACGGTTGGAACATTCCACACTGTCGTCAGTAAAGCAACACCTGTCGCTCTTGTCGAGTGACATTAATTTGGCTGATTTTCTCTTGGGACCCAGGGTTCCGAGAGCTAAAAAATTTATGTATGCAGCTTACAATGAAATTTGGAAACTTTCGCAGATGGAAGCAGCCTTTCGTCTACGTCAAATTGATCAGGCTAATTTAGAAAAGGTTCTAGCCGTGGTCGACAATAGCATCAATACGCTTTCATCACGCATTTATACATTGGATAACATTGTTTCTTCCGTTATTGATATTGTTCAGAATGATGTGGCTGTATTGTATCATGGTCAAAATCAATTACGATCTGTTATGCAGTTTGCATGGACGTTACAGACTCTTAAAATGGGAAAAGTCCCTTGGGATTATTTGAATGCTTCTGCTTTGTTTTTACCATTTAATCTGTCTGATAAACAACATTTAATGTCAATGAAAGATGCTACATACACGCTATTACACATTGAACAATTGGAACCCTTGCCATTCTCTGTGGCGGAAACAGATTCTGCTATTTGGTTAATTCATGGAGTTATCTTCCTCCCATTCTCACTGTTTCAATTTAAATCATGCATGCAAAATTTTCCAATTGGCCGCTTCGAACCCCTGGGTAGTGCCTTTTTGCATGAATTATGGTCCCTACCTTTCACTTACAGATGTCAACGGGAAGATAAGGAGGTCTTCCTAATAGGGGAGGACTGCGATTCCACAGTAGGACATTCCCTAGTTTGTAAACACGTTAAATTGCACGGCGTATGTAATCTTGCATGTTTTTTGAAAGGGACTCCTGTGCCATCAATAATTCCCCCTTTTACCCTGCTTACTAATGGTAGCTATCTTATTTTGAACAACCAGGATTGCTGTGGGTTACGGGCAGGTGTCCCCTATTTGGTGACTGTTTCACAACGCGTTACTTGTTGTAGCAATGTGCATTTTCCTCCCCCGCATGGGAGTGTAGATAGTTCTATTTGGCCTTCCATTCCTACTTTGAAAACAGATTTCAACAAATTAAGCAGGCTAAAGGCCCTTTTGTTCCAACAAGAAGTGGCTCTCACTTCAGCCAGAGAGACCTTCGAGTTACAGGTGGCTAGAACATCTAGTTAGATCCAGTCACTTCTGAATACTAACCTCCCACTACACTTTGGGGAGCTTATACATCAAATATTTAATGCGTCTGACACTAAAGGCCTTGCACATTTTTTTAAACAAGTGGGAGCCGGCCTTGTGACTTCTTTTCAGACAATATTTGGTGTAATACCGGCTTTTATTCGTTCTTTTTTTTCCAGCGTCTTCCCCTTAATACTAGCGTTAGCTGGTGGGATCCTGCTTCTACTGCTGCTGCTGCGCAATGGCTGCTCAGCTTGTGGTCCTGCACAGACCAGGCCAATTGCAACTGTACCATGATCGGATGCGACAAGTTTTTGGATGCCTGCCGTTAGCGACGCTTAGCGTGAGTTATGGATTAACTTTTCGCTTTGCCTACTTTACTTGCGTGCAAGCTGTCTTCTACTGCCGACGATGCCCCTTCTATTGGGCTATGGATTTATGTCTCTCCAATACGTCATGTCCAGTCCCGGATTTTGTCCAGTTGATGGGCCCCTTAGAGGCTCATGACCAGGCTTGTTCTGGGAATGGCTGTTTGGCGCGTGTAGCAGCACTTGGAGTATTGGCTGAATGGGATATCTGTGTGGCTGCGCAGAACCTTCTACATCAGAGTTTCATCGAATATCACGCAAGTTGCCCGATGATGCTTTTGGAAGCATCGGATTATGAGGAACATGTTTGTTCCTTCGATCTACTTGGTTGGATGGCATCCCTTTTTGGTACTAACGATAGAGATGCTCTTCTGGAGGGAATTGCATTCTCAAGTTCACATACGTTGATGGACTTACCACCTTCTTCATCATAACATTTTCACGGAGGCCGTAAAAATTGATGACATTTTATTTTATTTTTACATTTTTTCCAATTTCGTTTTTGTTTTTTTCTTATAAGTTTTTGGTCTGCTTGGCTTTTTGAACTCTTTTTCCGTCCTTTCTCTAGGTCCTATGGCCTTACCAAGGGGAGGGTGTTATATGGACCTTAGAGTCATTGTCGACATTGCTAAGTTAGCATGAGCTTTGTTGCCATGATGCTGCTTTTGCACATGTTACTACATGACTTTATATTTGCAAGATATTGTTTGTGCATTTCACATGAGAACTGTCTGCTTTTCACGTTCTTTGCTGAAGTTCCTGGAGTTTAGTCTGAACACGATGTGCAAGGTCGATAAACAATGCCCCTTGTTATTCTCTTCTGGTCAGTCCCTAGCACCTAGACATAACATGCTAAACACAGCTGCAATGCTGGAGACTCGTGCTTTGAAATTACGGGGATGCATGTTGTTTTAACACACACTTGGAGAGAGCCCTTTCCATGGAGAAGAGCTACGCTGTTCCTATGATGTAAACCTTGCATCTAGGCTTTAAGGTATGGGGTCTGCTGTCAAAACCCAGAGATCTTCCTTTTTCTAATAAACATCTTTCAACCAAGGGGAGGGCGGTTAGGTCTTATAGCCCTTTTTCCACTGTTTTTATAAAATGACTTCCCCCTCTGTGCTATATGGAAATGTAACAATGCTAATTGTTTTGAGTTTATGCATTTTGCTGCTGGTAGTGGCTCGTATACTGTATTGTAGAGCACGATAGTTAAAATAAACATTTTGAACTATTACAGTGACTCTGCCTAATCTTGTTGTGGACAAGTACGAGTGAGCGAGCGAACGAGTATGTCTTGCTACCGCGATTCCTGAGAGAGTCGGGAGTGTTGTGTTCTGGGTTGTCTAATCATTTGTAGCTCTGTGATATTTGGAGGAGAATGAATGAGACACTATAGCTAGTTGGTTTTGGGATTTTGGGCACTAAGGTGGTAGGTTGGTACACCCCTATACACTGTGGTCCCGCTTTCCTGCGCATAGTTCTGTGTAGGTGCAGAAACCCCGCAACACCTGCAGAGACCAAGGGCCAAGAAGGGGACCCGCAGTATCCTCTCTTTGACCTTCTGTGCCCCGGTTCACCCCGTGCCCCAACCCCGACCGTCTTGCTGCAGGACATCAGGGTTGTGGTTGCAGGAGCTTCACTGGGGAATTGCTTCTTGTGTGACGACAGTACTGATTGTTGGAAACACAGGACGTGTTTATTTGTTTAAATTGAAAAATACTTATCCTGAGGTGCTTTAATTCTCCTGGAGAACCACTGCACTCTTGTTGTTGTACTGCCACTGTTTAGTGTCCACCACCCTTATGATAAGAGGAATTCGTTTAAAGCATCCATTAGGTAAATGATGTCATTGTAGGTCTCAAAAACGCCATCAAACATTATAGAATGTTTACTGATGTTGTTTGCTAAAAGGATGAGGGGCTGGACAAAGATAACTGACTCTTCTGTACACTGGGTGACCCCTTTTAACCTCCCACCTCACGTGTGAAGAAACCTTCCTATGGGATCATACTTTGACTTTGCTTCAGTCTAGGTAATGTCAGGAGGCATGTTCGTCTGCTGTACCCAAGGCTGTCACCTTTTTTCGCCGTCTAAACACATTGCTTGTGCTGGTGTTTATTTTAGCTTTGCAGGGGCCGGAGACAGGGTCAGCACGCGTTTGCCACATTGCGGCCCTCATTGCACGAATGTATGATTATACAACGCATGCATTCACATCGCATGCTATTAGATCGCGGTTTTTACCACGCAAGTCGTTACAACGACTTTCGTTGGAGGGCGCTGGACTTAGGAGTAGTTAAATTTACTATTCCAACTCCAGCCTACGTACAGTAGGGAAGGTGTTGGATAGTAAATTAAACTATTCCTTGTCCTACAGCGCCCTCCAGCGCAAGTCGTTGTAACGACTTGCGTTGGAAAGACCGCGATCTAATGGCATGCGATGTAATGCATGCGTAGTAAAGGTTGTTTCCCCATTGCACGAGCCCCGAGACGGTCCACTGAGGGAGGGATGGTTTGAGGAGGGCGATGGCTTGCAGCTGGGCCCTCTCACATGACACTCGCCCCGGCCCTTCACGGCCACCGTGAGGGCAATGGCGCATTGGCTTTCTTAAGTTAGTGGACGGATTACTTCTCCTCAGGACATTTTCTAAAAAGGTAACTTTTCGAGCACCTTCAAGGCCCAGGGTTGTTAACCGGTCAGGGAGCACTTTCTGCCGAGTAGTCACTGTGTTCAAAAACAAGGGACCTAATGATTTAAAAAAATAAAGTAAAAAAAACTCTCAGTGAGACTGTCCCTGACCCCCAGCCACATGCTGCTCACCTGCCCCTCTGATGTGGCTTAACTCGTACTCCGGAAGGCCTTTGCATCGTTTCAGTTTTTTTCCTCATGTTGTTTGTTTCCATCTTGCCTGTGCTCCTTATAGTTTTTCTTTTCACTACCTCCATGCTCGCCTGCTCCTTGAGTTCTTTTTCACGCAGTTCTCGGTCGTTCATACATTTTCATTACTTGTCTCACATTTTATTTCTTTTATTAATTTTTTCTTACTTTTTTGCAGTTTTGCGATTATTTACCCCATTCATGTTTTTTCTTTTGTGATTATATTTCCTATCATGTATCTTAATTTCACTCTCTTGTCTTTTCTTTCACTTCTTCAGATCACTGTTCAGTTACTCCTTTAATATGCATTTCGTTCAGCCTTCCATGTCTTTTCTTGAAGTCTTTATTTTACTTAAGATTTAACTTAATTTTGACCCTTACCATGCCTCATATTTCCTTCATTTTATAGTCATTTTCTCTATCACCTTGTTACTTTAATTCTCTTAACCCATAGGGGGATATGTATAAGGACTGGTGAAAACTATTGCTAACGGTAGTTAGCGGCAGTTTTCCTACAACCGTGTACCGCTGAAAACTATCGCCATGTTAGCAACGTATTTACAAGCCGTCGCTACATGGCGATAGCTTCAGGGATCGGTGGCGAAAACTGCCGCTAACATTAGCGCGATGGCGATAGGAATTCCAGCGTTAGCGGGCAAAAACCAGCGAAAGGCCCATTAGCGGCAAAAAACGCACGTTAGTCAGCCCAACGTGATTTTTTTTTGCCTCAAATGGAAAAAATTGCCTATCAGTCGACCTCCAATAGAAAATAGGCAAAAAACCAATGAAATGCAGAATGGAGCAGCCAGGGCCAAGTGCAGCACACATCAACAACCCCCTCAAGCCACCAAACATCCAGGATGACCAGGATGAGAGCCTGGATGCCTCGCTGGACCTGAGCCTGGAGCCTGGATGCCTCGCTAGACCTGCGCCTGGATCCTGGATGCCTCGCTGGACCTGTGCTTGGAGCCTGGATGCCTCGCTGGACCTGCGCCTGGAGCCTGGATGCCTCGCTGGACCTGCGCCTGGAGCCTGGATGCCTCGCTGGACCTGCGCCTGGAGTGGGATGCGGAGGAGCTGTGGAGTCGATGAGCCGTGGCGGTAGACATTGAGGTGCGGCGATCGCCCGTACATGGTGGTGAAGTCTGGCCGTTCGCATGGAGACATGTTGCTGACCTGTGTGAGAAGACCGCCTTGCGCCCCTTGGAGCTGTGAATGGTAGAGGGGCACCTGCGCACCAATGTAGGGCAGTCTGCATCGCATACTACGATCCACCACTACACCGGGGTGCACGGAGGGAATTACCAATGGTGGGCGGCGCCTCTCTCCATCACAGGCCGGATGATGTTGCGCTGGCCGGACGCTGTGGAGGGTGAGGCCCCTGAGCTGCGCCGAACTTGTGTGGTGGAGGCGCTGCAACTTCACGCCCAAGGGGGCCCTTCTGCATCAACTGCATCGGGAGGTTCACCAGCGGATTTGGCAGCGACTGCTTTACCCAGGCTTGTGAAATCCCACCTGGCTGAGGCTCCTGCTGGCTGAGTCACAGATTTGGAGAGAGTGCAGCGGATTGCACCACGGTGTCAATGTCCAGGTAAGGAGAAGGTGGGACGCATAGCGGAGGAGGCCCGGGGGTCGAGTCGCCCAGGCCTAGCACCTGTAGATGGCGCACCCCCAGTGGTGGCTCATCCGCTATGGCCGAAGAGCGTCGCCAAACGGCTTTCAAGCAGTGCAAGCAGAGGAACAATCATCACATGACGATAACTTCCTGATGTAATCGTGCCATGTTTCCTTTGCGGGCGGGAGGGTGGGCAGGGCTGCTCCACTCACGGAGCAGGGCAGGGGCGGAGTGACATGCCCATTCAAGTGCGCAATGACTGTTTGTTCGGCCCGCTCAGGCCGCCCAAAGCAGTCATGCACACTGTCCTGTTCGCAATGCAGGCTGCATTACAGCCTGCATGGAGAACATGCCCACCCCTCCAGCCCCTGGATGAACGCCTCGTCCCGGCGCTAATGACCACTCCCAAAGCTGCATTGCAGCGTTGTGATTGGCTTAGGGTAAGGAGCCTGGCTGCCTACTTCCTGTTCCTGGAAGCAGACTCAGGAGAGCAGGAGCAACGAAGACACGGGACCCGGCCTCGAGGTAAGATTTCTCTCATTTAAATATTCACAACACCCGCTCACACCCACACCCCCGCATCCACGCCCCATCCTGTGTCCTTTCCGGCGTTTCCCACCTCCCAGCTGTCCAGTCCCCCGGCAGTACTTCTCAATGGCGGCCACTGTGCGACCATGCGCAGCGGCGTGCCACTGGTGTGCCAAAGGTATTTATGAAGTTACGACGCATACCATTACATCGCATTCCATTACAATGCATACCAATACTAGGCATATTGCAACAGTAGGGAAGGTGTTGGATAGCGGAGATGTAAATATTACTGTTCCCACTTCAGTGAGTGCAACCCTAAAACTAACCCTTGCTCCCCAAAGCACACCCTGAACCCTAAAATTCATCTTTGAGCCCCCAAAACACACCCTAAAAATCATATTTGACCAAAATGCACACCCCAAATTTCATAATTGACCCCAAAACACACCCCAATTTTCAGATTTTACCCCATAACACACACCAAATTTCATCTCCAACACCCGAAACCCATACCCACCCTAAAACTTAAAAATACCCCATTACTGACCTCACAATGCGTTGTAATGGAATGCCATGTAAAGGCACCTGCGTTGTTGGAGTTGCGTTGTAAAGGCATTACGATGTAATGCCTGCGTTGTAATGGGCATCTCCAGTGCCAAAGGCAAGCCACAGGCAAGCCCGTCTGCCCCTGGACCGCGCTCAGCACCAAGGACCCTTCCTCTCGGACACTCCACCGCTACGACGCCAGCACCCTCCTCGCCATCAACCCTGGACGCCACATCGCCTGCCAGGACCAACCGCTGCTACGGACCAGACATCGCCATCGCCATCACTGACGGCTACTAAATCACCCGGAAGGACCACCCCGACCGTACTGGAGGGGGCATTGCCATCACCTACAGAAGCACACTCTGACTAACCACGCACTCTAATGACTCAACGGTGACCATGGAACACCTCAACTTCCAGATCCGGACCAACCCCAACCCCATCCTCTGCGGCACCCTCATCTGCAGGCCCCCCGGGCCATGGCCCCCCATTCTCCAATACCATTGTAGAGCTCATTGCACCCCAGGCTCTCCAATCCACCAACGACATCCAACTCGGTGAACTCAAGTTCCACCTGGACAACCCCAGTGACCAGAACACCACCCCCTCCTGGGGAAGCTCCCCAACATCAGAATCAAGCAGCTAGTCACCGCACCAAGCCACACAGCAGGACACACGGTCAAGCACGTCTCCTCCGCCAGCGGTAACTTCAACTACAGCCACACCACCGGACTCTCCTGGACTGACCATCATTGTATACATCACGTCTTCACCATGCCCACCGTACACCACCGCCATCATCGACCCCCTTCGCAGCTGGATCAAGGCCACCGAAGAACGTCTCGTCAACTCCCTCAGCACCACCACTCCGCCAACACTTACAGACGATGACACCGCAGCGCGCAACCGCCACCGATGGATCTCCAACTGCGCCAACACCCTGGCACCGCTCAACAACAGACCAGGCAAAATCTAGCACCACGTTGCGCTGTATTTGCAAAGTGACGCATGTAGGAATATGCGTGACCTTGTGAGGCCCGGTGACACATCATTCCTGCATCAGGTATGATGTATGCAGGGTGTGCGTTCCCATGCAACAAGGCCTCATAGGAGTGGCACAGTGAAATCCATCACATTTAACTGCGACATTGTAGGACGGCACTGCGTCAGTACCTTGCGCCTGCCTAATGGCAGGCGTAAGGGTGACGCAGTGCCACAGGGATAGGCTGGCCCCATGCATTGCTCGAGTTGCATCATGCTTGTGACACAACTGCAGCAATGCGTGACTTTAGCGCGGACAGATACGTCAGGATTTCAGACGTATCTGTCATTACTTGCGACATGGAGCGATGTGCAGTGAATCCAGCGCATCCATGGTGTCGCAAGAAGGGCGTAGTAAAAAGTGTTGCAATGCTGTCTTGTCGCAGCGCTGCAACTCTTTTCATGAGTGAGGCCCAGGAATGCGCACTATCTTATTGATGGTGCGCATTCCTGCCCTGTAAGTTTGTCGCAGGGCAGCGCAGCAACATTGCTTGCAGCGCGGTCCAGCACCAAAACCTGCTGAAATGAGGCCCCAAGTGTTATCTCCATTTTTAAGACCAGCTATTTTCTTGAGGCAGATTTTTGGTCTTCCCTTGTAAATATCGCGAAGTGGGGTTAGCGGCCGTTTTTGCACAGGAACGCCTCCCTTGCATGTCATTATCGCTAACACAAGTGGCGATCTTTAAAATGGACGTTTTCGTCTGAAAACTGCCGCTAACAGAGGTTAGCGACAGCTTGTACATACGGCAATACAAATATCGCCGCAAAACTGTTGGAAAAGTGCCGCTAAAGCGGCGTTAACCCCTTGTACATATGCCCCATAGTGTTCACTAATTTGGTTGTCTTCTTTTTGCTCCATTCCTACACATCCCTCACAGTTTAAACTTTTCATTCATTTCTTTTCCTTCATGCCCTCGAGTTTTCTTTCTTTCCACCGCTCAACTTATGTTTTTTACTTCTTAGTTTTAGTGACATGCTACCCATTTTTCTCTCATCCACAATTTTATATTGTCTTCCGTAATATCTGTTTTCTTCTTTTACATTTTATTCCTTCCGGTCTCTAACTGCGAGTTTCTTTCAATCTCATTCCCGTCTTCTATTTCTTTCATATTGATTTGATTGGGTTTCTATCATTTACTTATCGCATACTACTCACCTTGCCACTGTTTTTAGGCCATTCCTCTCTTTTCCTCCTTAGTTTGCACTTCTTTCCTTTGTCTTCTTTAACACCATTAGTATGTTCGTCCCTTATCGTCCCTTATCGTGTATTACGTTCACTCCCTGGGTTCATTCACTTTCCAGGCCTTGTCTTCATGCAGTTGCTAATCCCATATTCTTGCCCTATCTTCATTCACTTCTCACCTCTCTTTACCTCCTCGCTTAGCTTCCTTGCCAATTCCTGGCTTTTGTTGTCTTTCACTGGCTGACTTTGCCGTAACTTTCTATCTTCCTTTCTGTCTTACTTTCACTTGAAATGAAATGAAATGAAATGAATTTGTACTTGTAAAGCGCACTGATACCCTGAGGCCTCCTGGCGCTGAACGCATACCGCTGTGGAACCTTCCTGGCTTTTCCCTGTGAAATGTCCACTCCTGGGCACCCCCAAGGTGAAGCCAGGCATCCCAGCGCTGGTGGGGCCGTTGTGGAGATTAAGCAAGCTATTGCCCAGAGTTGCAGAGTGGGACCCATGATTAGAATAGGCACCGAGGCGAGAATTATCAGGTCCGAGGAAGTTGAGCCCAAGACCCGCCGAGGCGGGAATTGAACCCTGGTCCCGGGCCAGATCTCTGCATCAGGGTCTGCCGCTCTAACCATTGAGCCACACTTCTCCACAACTTCTTCAAACCTTACTTCTCTAAGTCCCTTTCTTTTTTTCCACCCCTCTGGTCTTGTTGTTTCTTTCGCTCCTTTGCCTAAATCTATCTTGCATTGTCTTTCTCTTTTGCTCCCTGCATCTTTACTGCATCTTTACTGCATTTCCTACACTCTTGCAACCATCGCTCTCCCATGCTCCCTGCAGCTGACGTACCTCGGTGTATGCATTGGATAACAGACTGTGTAGATGCACAGTAAGCCACCCCACAACACACAGGTGCCAGGCCACGCGTTGTGGTTACAGTGGGGCTGCTGCTGACAGAGTGGAATGTGGCTGCCCGCGGCTCATGCAGTGGGCCACCTAAAAGGGCGGCCCCCTTAGTGCCACTTAGGCACACCATCACCCCTCTAGTCTGGGGACCCGGGGGAGGAGTCCCTCAGCCCGGCGCGCAGGCCGCGTCATTTCTGGTGCACAGACAGTTGGGAGAGGAACTTATACCTCCCCCCTGTCTTTCTGGTGCCCTCTTTGCTGCCGGACACGCCGTCGTCTGGTTGTCGTTTGGTCGCGTTTTCTGGCCCGGAGCTGGTGGAGTGCAGGAGTTGGTGGTGAGTCTGCCTGTGTCCCATGGCCCCCGCCCCCACCTTTGTTGCCCCCTGTGCCAGTGCAGACTATCCCGGCCACGTGTGCAGCGGCGGAGCAGGGCTGCACTGTGGCTCTGGGTTGAGGTAAGACGACGGGGGCATGGGCGGCACCTTGTCCATGCTCCTGAGTGGTTCGGGGCTCACGTGTTGGTGCCCTGGGCACACAGGAGGGGGTCATGGTTTCTGAGCTTTCCTGCGGGTGCACTCCTTGTTTGCAGGGGCCTTTCGCGTTGGTGGCTCTGTCCGGGGGCACCCCCGGCCGTGGTTGCGCTGTGCTCCGGCGTGATCCCGCGAGTGTGGTTCCGGGAGGGGCGGTGCTTTAGGGCACTCGTTCTCCGCTCTGGCCTGGGGCTAGGGGTGAGGTCGGCAAGAGTATTGGCGGTGAGTCAGCCCAGTGCCCAAGGCCCCCCGCCCCCTCCTCCTTCGCAGTCTGGGGTCCCCCTGTCTCTCGCAGACAGGACAACTACCTCCCCCCCACCCGGTCCTCACAACTATGCAGGCTGGGGCGGGTGAAACGGGGGTGGCCATAATGTGGGATGTTTCACTGCGGCCTAGCGCTTATTGGTCTATGACTTGTACCCTAAGGTTAGGTGTAAAATCCTGCGGTTGTTACGATTGCGGCCGTCTGGGTCATCGTGTCCCCCTGGTCTGGCGACTCCACGTGCATCCGTCTACCTGCAGTGAGTTCCCCCGCCCCATACACACTTTCCTGACCAGCATGATCACGCCGTTTCTCGGTTGCAGCTTCAGTTGTTCTGAGCTGCTTTCTGCTGTGCCCCGACCTGGCGGTAGTTGGACCCCAGCTTCTAAGTACTTCAGAGTTGGGCATCTGAGTGAAGGTTGTCTTTTGCCCCTGTGGGGGTGCCACCAGTGATGTTGGAGGTGCGTTGCGGCCAGAGCCACGTTACGTAGTTGTGGAGCCCGGTCGGCCCCGGGACAGCTTGTGTACGACTCGGTGTGTGGGTCGCCAGGGAGCTCTTGCACAACTGTTGAGTCGTGGGAGCACGTTTGTGGGACACGCTGGGCATGGGTGCCATGTTCACTGTGCATCTTGGGGCGGGAATGGGCTGACTTCCATTGGAGGGAAGGCGGGTGTACTTGGTCATGCACTGCTACTTGGCGGCTCACGCGGCGTGCCCTCGGGGCGTTGCGAACGTTTTCCATGCATGGCCTTTATTGTGCTCACCACCCCCCCCGTCCCGTAGGTACACAGCACAGCGTGTTTGCTTGCGCATGGCACAGTCAGGTTTCGGTTTCTGTTTCACAACAGCCTGTTTCCCCCCCCCATCCTAATCTGCCTAGGGGGAGGAGTGTGACGTGTGCCAGCGAACGTGTGCGGGGGCACTCAAATTTCATAGCCATGATTTGTCGTATTTGCAGTGGATGAGGATGTGTGCGTGATTGTTGCCTGCTGCTCATTGAGAGTGTACCATGCGTTGTCTGCTGTGTTGCGTCGTGTCACACTCTGGTGCCTGCAAGCAACTTCGGTTTTCTCGAGGCGAGCTCGGGCCCGTTAGGCAGTAGTTTTCCCTCCTGGTGCTTGTGAACTGACTAACAGCACTGCGGTGGCCCGCGGCCCCGCGGGGGACTGTAGTCCTTCACTGGTGTGGGGCGTCCGTGCTGGTGTGAGGTAAGCGTGGTTGGGCCCGTTGCTCACAGTGCTGTTTGCGGGTGTTTGGGGCTGCCTCTCTGTGCCCAGGCATTTGGGGGCTTGGCGGGTCGGCTAGTCTGCCCGTGGCCTGCTTGCAGGTCGGGCATTGATGGTTAGCGCTGTGCTCACAGCCGGGAGAGGGGCACTGGGGGTTGGGCTGCCCCCCCACACATGGACCAAGGCCGAGGGGCAGAGAGAATGAGCTGCTGTGACGGTCAGTCTATTTGGAGTGAGTGTAGGGGGTGTGGTAGCCAGCGTTTTGTGCGCGGTCACGGGCCCCCCATTTGTCTTGTTCATAACCGCGGACTGCTGTTTTGTGCGATTGCGGGGCAGGGCTGCCTGGTTACACTGCCGTAGGTTCACCCGCTGGACAAGTCAGCGTTAATTAGCAGGTTTGTCCATTGGTCGCGTCTCACCTGTATGACTGGAGGTCATTGCTCTCTTTTGTACGTGCTGTGGGTTGTGGGATCCCCCAACTCACAGGTTGGTGAGGTTGTGCCAGTGTGGCAGAGGGAAGGGCAATTTGTTTGGAGTTGTTTGGTGTGATGGGCGGTTGAGCGCCAATTTTGTGGTACGATGCATACGGATGCCCAGATTGCGGAAGGCTTGGCCATGGGCAATGGCTGGCGGGCAGGGTAAGGGCCATTCTGGCGTAATGGGTCCCCCTTGCAAGAGTTCCTGTGCCATCTCCCGGCTTGCCAAGTCTGGCTCCAGGGCACATCACTTCGGTTCGCGGTAGAGAAATGGGGGGATTTGCCAGTCCCCACTTGGTGGAAAAGGCTGGTATACCAGCTGCCAGGCCCTCATGATATGGAGCGCATTTTTGGAGCCCAGGGCTCGAGCCCCGGTACCCCTTGTGATCAGGTGGAGCACCGGGCTTGGCTACCAGGGGCCGCAGCTAAGTGGTGCAGGTACGTCCAAATAATTGAGGTTTGCCCATGTGCTCGGCTTTGCTGCCATCTTGTTTCGACGACGTTGTGGGGCAGTTTCGGTGGTTGTGTTTGTTGCCAATTGGGTGATGACCTGCCCCGGGGGCAGCTTGGCTACCCGTGGGCAAAGGGGTACATCACCGAGCCGGGCACAGTAACATCAGCTGGTACGGTGATTTTGCCCAACACTGCCCCCCCTTCCTTCTCTCAGGGGGATACTGGTGGGAGGCCTCAAGCTCGCACCACACATTGCCTCTGCTATGCTTCCACTGATAGTAACAACACAACTACTAACTCTTACGCTCCCACAAGTGTGACAATTCGGCCTATTTAAATCTCCCTAAGCTATAAGAATGGCTTTGGAGGCAGGTAATAGTAATCTAAATAATACAATATTAATGATTAACTGTTGTCGTGGTCATCTATAAATTAGCTTGGCAGTGCCACCTTGTGGCAGGCCGTCACAAGCTCCGGTGCCGAGCACCGGAATCCACCGGTTCAAATTAAGCACTGCTCGCTCCCCTCCATGAAGGGAGGGCAACTCATTGCGCTTAGCCGGTGCGCACCACAAACACCTGGGGAGAGCCTCACACCTTGATAATACTAGCACAGTCACCTCAATAGCAATCAGATACGGAAGCGTGACTCTGGGTGTGGGTGACATGTGTACCAAGATATTGCGGTTTGAAGGCGCATTAGCAGTGAACAAACTCACTGCCCTACCACACACACAGAGTACATTCTCTGTAATGGTTTACAGGACCCCCCCCTCACCAATGCATCAAGCAAGTTAGAATGAAATATTTACATAACAAGCAACTCTCACAAAGGTTAGAGCACCCAGAAGCAGCACATAGTCACAAATGACGTAGGTCACAGCAATACCGAAGGCCAGAATTAATGTGGTCAATACGCTGCAGCCTGGGACTTATAGCTCACTTGAACTTGGTACGTTTGGTCTCGTAAATCCCCATCTCCAAGAAGCATTGCGTTAGGTTGTGGCTGGGTGTCTTTCTTGAGTGACAGACGAGTACGTTAAGTGAGATGTATCACATACCTAGGTATCGTACAGGAGGCAGAGGGGTCCCGGCAGGACCCACAAAAAGGTTGACTGCATTATAACATGACACTGGGAATCTTGATTCCGATATCAATGTAATTGGACCTCTCGCTTGTGGGCAGAACTATACAGTTTTTAACTGCACATGGGGAATAATGGTCATATGATTAACCGAAGAAACCCTCCTTGTGGAAGGCCACGTGTTCTAACCTTACCGGAAGAGGAGCCCTCACAGTGAGGATAGTTACCAACTCATAGTCATGGCTAGGTCCTACTGGGCTTTCAGCCAAAGGACCACTTGCGCGAGCAGGTCAAATGGTGTTTTCAAAAGGGCATAGGATGGGTGATGGAAAAGCGAACCTGTGCAGTTTTATGTTGCGTAACGTATATGGCCTGGGAGAGTGTGAGCAGAACAGCACAGTAGTTCACAGAACATGAGAAACGCTTCACGGGTTCCCATTATCTGCTGGGTCTGGTGTCTCAGTGGAGTAAGCATCCACTGCGGGGGACTGGGTTCGGCCTCACGGTCCTGGGATCTATTACCATTGGGTTCTCCAGTATAGTTTAATAATTCAAACACAAGAGAAATGGTATGTATGGCCCCCAAACTCCAAACAGACAACGCATGCACACCTGGGGTGCATTGTGCTCAAATTCTGTCCCCTCAATAAGAACTTGCCTGGGCATAGTCAAGAGTTGGGTGCTACAGATTTTCCACTCTCCTAGGTGCAGTGCGTCAAGTTGTCGCCAGGCGTTTTCTGGAGTGTCATGCAAGTGCGTTAAGTGAGAAGTATACAGGTTATTTTCAGTATGGTAGAGGGGTCCCTGCAGGACCCTCAATAAGGGGGCTGCGTTAGAACATAAACTGGAAATCTCAGTCAGACATTGATGTCATTGGACCTCTCACAGTGTCATATTTACACTCCTGGGGAGTGAGAGCAGATCTGTACAGCAATTTACAGCATGTGGGGGGGTATTTCCACCACAGCCAGACAATATTCGGACAACCACCACACTAAGCTCCGGTCTTAGTTCAAGTCTGGCAGTGGTTCCCAATCTGTGCGCCGTGGCACCCTGGTGCGCCCTCCAAACTAGCCAGGGGCGCCGCGCTCCAAAGGTTTGACTTTCAAATTCAAGTCATAAGTTGCCGGTAACATCTTAGAAATGTGATTTATTTAGTATAAGCATAAAACCTCTTTGTCCACCAGATGGCAGCAGAGCATTCTTTATTGAGAGTGCAGAACTGAATGTTACTAATGGTTACTCGTACTTCCTGCTTAAGAAGCCAGCAACCAAGAGCTTCTGCATGGCAAGAGGTCACCGGTGGCCAACCCACAACCTCAGTGACAGTGGCCATGGTAGCAGGCTGCTATAGAACACAGGAAGGAAAAGCGATTTGTAATGCAGCTACCCTAGAACATACAGGGCCCATTTTAAATGTGTGTACCTGGAGCCCAACTATCAATGCACTGGATATAAGCAGCACCCTCCAGGCTCATACAGTTCCCAAAATACATTTGGAAGAGGAGGCAAAAAGTTTATTCGTTTTTCCTGGAGGTTTAGGGAATTACTCCAGAACTGAGGAAAACAGTGCTGTTTTGAAATTAAAAAGAGAAAGAAGAAACACTACCTGCCCCACCATGGAGCGAATTTGCCTTGCTTCTGGAGAGCTGGTGTCTGGTGGTTCTGAGTGTCAGTAAAGGGAATCAACTGAGAGAGGCTGGAGGATAGTGACCACTGCTTAGCTTGACTAAGATCTGCCCTGAGGCGCCCTATATGCCCTTATTCCACCGCACCTTCTGCTGCATCTGCATTTCCCTGACAAGCAGCGCTGAGCCCATCAGGGCCTGCGTACCTTCTCACCACCCACTCCAACAGTTTTCCTATGATGAGGGGCCAGAGAGCGATTCATAACCAGCTATGAACCTTGGTTCAATGACAAGCTGCAATAAACCTCAGTTTGTCCCTCATAACAGTGTAGCACTTTCAACCTCTACATTGGCAGTTCTGACAGTGCCGGTGTCAGTTGCTTCTGCCAACTCTGCAGCACTGCAGAACACATCTGCCCATCAGGAGCACACACCCTGAGCTAAAACGAAACTGAGATAGGAAGAAAGCACAACCGACCCCCAGCATGGATGGTGCTCGAGCAGCGAAGTTCCACCAATGCTGCCCAACAAGAACAGTGTATTCCATCTGCAGAACCAAGTTAGATATAGCCTTGCAAAACTGTGCCCTTACTTTGTGCTTTAACTACAAAGATAAACTTACCATTAAAGCTGTATTTCTGTCATAGATGGTCAGACAGCCCACAGCATAGTTTTAGCTACAAAGTAACCACAAACATTTACTCTGAGAACAGATTGCAATATTTGGCTTCCTGAAGTTATAAAGTGCATCTTCCTAATGTAAATTAAGTCATTTTTCTTCTTATAAATATAAAAGAATTGACATTTATTGTGTGTGATAAATGTCCGAACTGAACTAGGCGTTTCATCCCATTCTACACTACAGGAGTACCCCATGACTGTTCGGAATGTCATGGGGTACATGACCCAACTTTATCCCAATTATTTTCAAGGAGAAAAGTGTAAGTACTCCAGCGGCTGGACTTACATCCATCCACCTGCAAAAAAATGTCACATAATAGGGAGCCGCGGCCAACGACCAATAAGCCAAGGGAGCCATGGGTTGAAAAAGTTTGGGAACCACTGAAGTAGGGTCACTTATCGTCCCTACCTTGTCCTGTTTGATACACGGGCACTGGTCACACAATTGGATCTAAGGCGACCAACTTAATTTTGACAGACAAGTCCAAAATGTTTCACATCACAGTCCGTGGAAAACTCAATCGCCTGCGCATGGTTTATTCATATACACTGTATCGAATTAAGTAACAATTTGAACTAACTAGTTCGGCCAGCAGATGGCCACGCACCAAGGCATCTGCAGCGGTGAGTGTTGTCAGGCTGTGGGATAAGAAGGTTAAACAGGACTGCCAGGTCCCACTGGGGTGTCAGCCATATGGCCAGTGCAGTTAAATGGTTAGCTCAAAAGGGCTCAGGAGGGGTCTTGGTATTGACAAATAAAACCTGGACCAATTTATATGCTGGGTTTGACCTCATAGTCTTAGGATCTAACCCCGTTGGGTTCTTCTACCCTTCACCCCCCCCCCCCTGAGGTTGTCAAAATTAGTATCAGCGAGTGGGGCATCAAACATCCCTTATTCCGCGCCAACATGCCTAGGAGAGCACGTGCGCTTCACAAATGCACAATTAGGTTATCTCCAACAAGCACTATACACAGATAACTGGAAGAGAGGAAAGTAAGGTTGGCTGGTTGTAGCCCTTACTTCCACCTGCACTGGCATATCTTGTAAGGAATGGCTGGACAAAAGGTATTGCCCACTGCCAGGCAATGTTGACAACTCATCCACAATAAGCCGAGTGTTTAAGTTCATCCAGGGCCGCACATTCACAGCACTGCAATAGGCCCCTGCAGTTGTCAGCGCCTTGAATTACCAATATTACAACCAGAGAGGATCAGATGGGTTAGCCCTGCTAGCAGAGGTGACACAAGAGGGATTTAGGGGCACATGGGTTTTCCATGCAGCACGGCCCTTGCCGTTCACAACACAGGGTTATTTCACACATATTACCACTGTGGGGGAGCAATTTAGGTACCCCCAGCTAGCAGATCTAGTCAGGTACAGAAGTGGTAGAGGTCGAAGTACTTGCCCAGATAACCACTGCATTAAAATTTCATCTAATTGTAACATTTGACTACGGCTGCTAACTCCGTTCTTGGTCAGTCGGAGAAGGAAAACAGTGTGTAGATACCGCAAGTTTTACTAGTTATTCTAAGGAAGGGACTGACTTGGTGATGCACAATAGGCAAGTACCCACTGGTACTGGATTATGACACAACATTTGTCCAATTGGAGGTATAAATAATTCAGGTGAGGTGCAAACCTACTGGCCAGATAACGGGAATGTGCTCTCAGAAAAACCTGGGTACAACAGGACTCTTCAATTAATGTTGGAGACTGCCTGCTTTAAGCTGGTCAGCCAGGTGGGTAGGAGTGGTTGCCCGGTAAAAAGGTCCAGGGTTCTCTAAGGTGTGAGACAGGATAAGAAGCTGAATACTGTAAAGATGAGTGTGGGTTAGTTTGAGCACGAATATTACCTTAACTGCAGACAATGCCATTTCCGAACAGTGGGCTGTTACCCCAATAGGGTTGGAAAATGGGTTTGGAGCACAGATGCTGACAAATTACCAGAACCAATTTGCAGTCAACTTTATGGAGGGGCAAGTAAATTGCTCATATGTTTTACTCCATGTCCTCAAAGCCTATAGCATTGGAAACCTTTTTGACACCCTGGTATACCTTGAGCATAAGCTGCATATGGGCGGCATCGCTGGGGTGGGGGACACCAGCATAATGTCACAGCATCTGATGATCACAGCCAGACTGAGGGGTTTTGCAGGCAATAAGGACATGAAACAGAGCAGAATTTTAGGAGTACCTTAAAGGACCGCAGGCCTAATCGAACTGGAGCCTCTTTTAAGGGGAATAATGCTGGAAACACGGAATGGGGGTAAGTCTGGCTCAATAACCATCTTCACCAAGCAGCAGTGCGCAAGTGTTGCCAGGTGTCTTTCAGTGACAGGCAAGTGCATTAAGGGAGCTGCATGAGGTAGCGAGGTTACTTGCAGTAAGGCAGTGTGGTCCCAGCAGACCCACAAAAGGGGGCTGCGGCAAAACATGAAACTGGGGAATCTTGATTCCAACAGTATCATTGTTTTATAATACGCAGAACTCTCTGGTTAGGTGGGTATGAATGTTCCAGCCTGAATTACAAGGTGACTAGAAGGTAAGCTGAATGCGGCTTTGATTTTGTGGAGGGCAATCATTCCAGGGATAACAAAGTGAACTAGGTCTATAGCTGGAGTGAGCACCAAGGGTCACAGCTGGTTAGCAGGTATGTGTGTATCGGTGATCAAGCTTTAGTTAAGCAAGCCTGGTAGGTGGCGTAAGCTGTCACTCCAAAAAGGGTGCTGTGACTGCAATAGTGGCGCAATACGAACATTCCTGTTCGCCATGGTTTAGCATCAAAAAGGTCTGTGCTAAAGTCTGGTCAACTTCAACAAAGTATGTGCACTCTGCTCTGAGGGCAGGTTACAGGTTGCTTCAGTTAAGCATAAAATTCCCCGCCCTCATAGCCATAGTAGATAGGCTGGTTGTGGAAGCGGTCATCTAACAAGTGTGCTGCTGTCCCATAAATTGGGGAAACAGGTGTTAAGGCACATAAAGTACTAGAAGGATTGCAACTACAGGTTGCAGGAGGTTGGAGCCTACATTAGCTTGAAGCCTTTTGACGAAGATGGGGTGCACTTGTCACAGGCGGGCATGGATCTGTTCCTGCTGGACATTAGCGAGGCCCTGGAAATAGCGGGTTGCAGGTGAGAAAATTGGCAATCTTGGTGGGGGGGCTCTGTAGGCGACGGGGGCCACCTCCAGAGTTTTGGCGGAGTTACAGGGCGATCCGGAGGCAGAAGGGTACAGAAGGGTACCTCTTCAGGAGCACAATTGGGGTGCCAGTGCCAAATCCCAGGAGTCCTCATGGCAGGACCCTGGAACAAAATCGTCAGCACCCCGCTAGTCCTTAGGGCGGTTGTAAGCCTGAACAACCGGGGGCTTGCCTTGCAACGCTCCGCCCTGAAAGGGGCGTGAGTAAGATGGTGGTCCACGTGGTCCTAGGGAGGGAATCACACCATAATTGGTAGCACTGATTGGGTTGGCCACAGTGCAATTTGGCTCATCAGGCGGGCAGGGCAGCGTAGGTTAGTCACCGCTGCCTGCCCTTGGATCGCCCGTAAGATAACCCACCATGTTGCATACGTTTGTATGGAATAAACCTGCAGCTATATTTTCCCAAACAAAAAATGGTGTTCTGTATTTATTTATTCCATCATGCATGCTATTTGGCATTGGGTGGGGAGTGTTGCCTATATAGGCACTATGCGGGGGCCCGCGGCTCACGCAGTGGGCCACCTAAAAGGGCGGCCCCCTTAGTGTCACTTAGGCACACCATCACCCTTCTAGTCTGGGGACCCGGGGGAGGAGTCCCTCAGCCCAGCGCGCGGGCCGCGTCATTTCCAGCGCACAGAGGGTTGGGGGAAGGTACTTATACCTCCCCCCTGCCTTTCTGGCGCCCTCTTTGTGCCGGACACGCCGTCTCCTGCCCTACTGCTTACCCGGCGTGTGGCTGGGGAGCATGGTTAGGTAGGACCTTGTAATGTTCTTTTTTGTGTTGCAGGCTTAGTTACAGGGCGATCCGAAGGCAGAAGGGTACCTCTTCAGGAGCACAATAGGGGTGCCAGTGGCAAATCCCAGGAGTCCTCATGGCAGGTCCCTGGAAGAAAATCGTCGGCGACCTGCTAGTCCTTAGGGTGGTTGTAAGCCTGAACAACCGGGGGCTTGCCTTGCAACGCTCCGCCCTGAAAGGGGCGTGAGTAAGATGGTGGTCCACGTGATCCTAGGGAGGGGATCACACCATAATTGGTAGCACTGATTGGGTTGGCCACAGTGCAATTTGGCTCATCAGGCAGGCAGGGCAGCGTAGGTTAGTCACCGCTGCCTGCCCTTGGATCACCCGTAATACTTTTGTATGGAATAAACCTGCAGCAATATTTTCCCAACCAAAAAATTGTGTTGTGTATTTATTTATTCTATCATTCATGCTATTTGGCATTGGGTGGGGAGTGTTGCCTATATAGGCACTAAGTGCTTTTGAAAGCAGGATGGAATTGGCGAGGTCGTGAGTCGGCAGCGTAAGGGAAGACGAACCCAATGCAAGAAGTGGACGTATTTCTGCAGATTCCTCCCTCCCCACCCATGCATGCACACCTTGAAAAGGCCTGCACGTATGTTCCTCGGGAGACCAGACGGTGGTATCACGCCCTCTCTCATTCATTATCTCCTTTTCTCCTCCCCTATCTTCACTTCTCTCTTTGTTTGATGCCATCCCTCGTTTCTTTCTTCCTGCCTTCTTACGCCCTATATATATATATATATATCCCCGTCGCCATCCTCACTTCTCTGCCATTTTCTTTTCTCTATCATGCTCTTGCCCGTCCACCTCTGTTTCTCTACCACCCCTGCTCCCACAATGTGGCCACTTTCTTTTCCTTCTCTGATCTCCTCTTTCGCCTAATTTCTCACTGCCTTTTCATTGCCTTTCTCCCTGTTTCAACCCTGCATTGCTTCTCTGCCCGCCTCTATCAATTTATTTTCTCATTGGCTTTCTACGTTTCATGGTCTCAATCTCTGTGCCTCTCTCCAGACTGCCAACCCCTCGTTCTTTTTATGTCTCACTCCCCACAGTCACTGCCTGCCTCAGCTTTTCGTTGCCAAAACACAGTTTGCTCTTGAGTATCCATTTCCAATCTCACATCCAGCAACAGGCTGTACCAGAGTAGCGTTTTATTAGAAATCACGCAGCAATTCGTTTAAGCAAACCGTGGGGAAATGTGTCACTAGCTCAGCCATTTTAATTCCAGGCTGTGTGTTTATCCTGGCCCTACTCCGAACTTTTAACTGGCCTGTCCAGCTTCACGGAGGTCCCCCAAACAGCCATTTCTTGCATTGGCTCAGGGGAGTTCGGGTATACACGCTACTTAATCAGCTATGAAGTGCACGTGCTCTCTTAAGGGCCTGCCTGCACTCTGCCTACATCAGAAGGGGAGATGGCCTGTCTCACTCTATTTGCGTGACATTGTCTACCTTCCCATTGGATACAGGGCAGTACGTTATTTACCTCTCTCCCACTAGTAGACGACCCCCAAAGTGTACACTCTTCCCATGCACACAGCACCCTGGTGCCAAACATTGCATGGATGCCTTTAGAGGAAGTTAGACTGCCAGGGTTCATCTGTCACAAACTGTGGTAGAGCTGAGCCCTACTGAGGATGCCAACGTTTCTTCAGAAATGTAAACTCCCTGGGGGATATTCACAAGAACGTGCGCTAAACATCTCCAGAAAATGTTAACGCAACTTTACACATCGCAGTCTATCGCGGGAAAATAACCCTGTGTTAACCTGGAATTCACAACACGGCGGTACCATGCGATAGTCCTCCGAAAACGCGGCCAATGTCCGCGATACAACCACCGCGACGGAGTCAAAAACACAAACCCCAACACCAAAAAACGTGCGATGAGCCCATTTGCGATGAGGAAATCAGCGATAAGCAGCGCCACGCCTGCCATACACACACGGCAGGCGGGAAAATCACTACAAATGTAGAAAAAACACACAAACACAAAAGGACCAACACCCAAGCACCATGGAGGCAGCCGGAGCAGGCACAGAGGACGAGCGGAACCCCACAAGCACCCCGGACGACCAGCCTGGGACCTCGGTGACAGGGAAGGGCAAGGACAAGAAGAAGAGGAAGACGAAGTTCAGTCCGCAGGAGAATAGGATCCTGGTCACGGAGGTGATAGAACACCATCAACAACTGTTCGTCGCCTCCAATGTGTCATTGGGCACCAAAAATGGATTATGGCGGTCCATCATGGACAAGGTGAATGCCGTCGGAGAGCACAAGAGGTCAATGGACGAGGTCAAGAGGCGATGGATTGACATCAAGCGCAAGACCAAGGAGAAACTCGCAGGCAACCAGAAGGCAGCAATGCAGACTGGAGGTGGGAGCCCAGCACCACAGCTGGAGCTGGATGACATGGAGGAGCTGGTGTCTACAGTCATCAGTGTGGAGACCGTGGCAGGAGTCGGGGCACCGGACACTGCTCGACATGACACAACACAACGGCAACAGGGTGAGTAACCACCAGGTACTGGGGGGACGGGGGAGATGGCCACAATGGCACTCATACACAATCAAGCAGAGCACAGGGCACACCCACAATGACTCTGGATCATGGCCCTGATCAACAGCCTGTCACAATGTACATTGCCATGCTGTCTGAATGTGAACATGTACCATGCGGCTACATACATGTGGACACATTGTAACACAGCATCTCCCCTTCACATTGCAGGGGCACCGTCAACCCCACCTGCAGAGCAGTCCCAGCCACTCTTCACTGATGACGAGGAGGACACCACCAGCATCGACACCCAAGCCCTCCAAGACATCATTGAACTCATCCGCCAATCACCTCCAGGGTAGCCCAGCTGCATCGAGGAGACCCCACCCACTCCACAAACCACCCAGCAGGAGGCACCCACAACCCCGGCTGTCTCCCAAGACCCCCCCGAACAACACATGGCCTTCCAACGCCGTGTGTTGGAGGGCCAGAGGGAGATGGCTGAGCAGGTGCGGGTGGGGTTCGACCTCATGGCTACCAAACTTGATGCCATCCATGGGTGTCTGAGTCCCATCAGGGACCACCTCCAGTCCCTAACGGACACCCACACGCCGCTCCATGGTCTCCAACGAGCCCTGGCTGACATCGCTGGACTCATGACTCGGAGACAAGAACACCTATCCGCTCAGAGTGGCTCCAGAGATCTCAGCCGTGAGATGGCACACATGCGGAGGCTCATGGAGGACATGGTGTGGATGGAGGCGGAAAGGATGCCAGCCACCGCTGCACATCAGCGAAATGTAGCTGGGATCTACCATGCCCTGCATGTCCTCATCATGGCATTGCTGCCACAAGGCGTGGCGCAGATGAATGCTGCTGCCCCTACACCATCCACATCTCCGCCCCCTGGTGTGTCAGTGCCTCACAGTGCGGCAGGCATTTCCACTCCGGCACCTGATGTGTCACTGCCACACAGTGCGGCCGACAATCCACTTCCGGCCCCTGATGTGTCAGTGGCACACAGTGCCGCAGCCGGAACTGCACCACCTACAGGTGGGGCAGAGCACACATCCGAGGATGAGGACGTGAATGGGCTTGAGTTCAGAAGGAGGCACTAGCATTCATGTCTGCCACCTGGCCTGTTGCTGCTTGGTGCCGCACATCGCCCCATGACCTCCCACTGACCCCCGATACACTCTGCTGCACTCACCTTGGACCGCGACATGGACTGCCATATCCTGTTTGGTGACTAATGACACAGCGACCACACTGCGGACTGTACCCTTCCTCTTCCGCTGTACTTGTCAATCCCCGATGGACTCTGGCTGGCCCTCCATGGGCCCATATTGTGTAGTGGGGTTGGCATAGCCCTGTACTGCGCCAGCTGCAAAACTCCACTGGATGTGCATTAAACATTCAGAAACGCACTGCTGTGTCATGTCTTTCATCATTCATGTATGAATGTGTGGATGAATGTAGGCTCAGTGATTTCCCCCAACATCAATGATGAGCATCTAGTGGGAATCCAGTCACAGTGTGCTACATTGCCGATTGCGTTCCGGGTGCCGCAGACACCACAACAGGGACACACGCATTAGTCACTTCCTTGTCCGGACATGGACTGAACCACGCCCAGAGCCCCCGAGTCATTGTTGCAAGCCCTGCGCTGGTCCGGCGTACGCCAAGCCAGACCACTCCGCTTACGCTCCGAGGGGGGGCCCACATAGCTACATGTCGCAGGCGTACACGCTAGTGGTCTGCAGGTCGCTGGTCTAGTTGTCAGCATGTCACGGCCACTCCCTGAGGGCAGGTTTGCACACACATCACACCCATCCGGCACAGGCGTCACAGGCCATGTGACCCCGCCAATATAAGGGGCCGACAACGTCACATTCCCCACTGCCGGTGGTGACTGGATGACGGACGTTCCACAATACTCAATGATAAAGAACCCATGACTTGTTGTGCACAGGGTTAGTGGCACCCGAAGCCTTGCGGACGTCACAGGCCTACCACCACGTGGCGCTGATTGGGGTTGCACAGGGTTAGTGGCACCCAAAGCCTTGCGGACATTACGGGCCTACCACCACATGGCGCTGACTGGGGTTGCACAGGGTTAGTGGCACCCGAAGCCTTGCGGACGTCACGGGCCTACCACCATGTGGCGCTGACTGGGGTTGCACAGGGTTAGTGGCACCCGAAGCCTTGCGGACGTCATGGGCCTACCACCACGTGGCGCTGACTGGGGTTGCACAGGGTTAGCGGCACCAAAATTGCTGAGCGGGTGTGCAGCCTGCGATGATGACGTACGCACTGATGTGGTCTCTGCCATTGATGCCTCAGGACTCAGCGTCATGTGTGGGACCTGCTGGGCCGAGGCGCGGGTCTGCATGATGTGGAGCATGCCATGGTGGCGGGACCTGGGCCTGGAGCTTGCACGGGCACGTGGTGTGCCCACTGGTGGACACACCGTTGGCGGCAGGTGAGCAGTGGGGCCTGGGTGCGCAAGTGCAGACAGCCAGCGCTGGCCGGCGGGAGGGGGTAGGGTGCGGCTGCATGTGTCTGCAGGACGGGCAGGCGTTGTTGCTGTGTGCAGTGTGATGGACTCTGCCATGATTGACTCTGGCCTCGATTACAGATTGCAGACCTGGTGGCTTGCAGTGTATACCGGCACTTGGTTGGAGACACACTGGTGGCAGCAGGTGAGCAGTGGTGCCTAGGTGCGCGGGGCGGCAGTGTCCCTCCTTCTCCCCCTCTCTCTCTCTCCCTTCCTTTCCTTCTCCCTCTCTCTCTCTCTCTCCCTTCCTTTCCCTTTCCCTTTCCCTCTCCCTCTCTCTCTCTCCCTTCCTTTCCCTCTCCCTCTCTCTCTCTCCCTTCCTTTCCCTCTCCCTCTCTCCCTCTCCCTCTCCTCCTCTCCCTTTCCCTTCCTTTCCTTCTCTCTCTCTCTCTCCCTCTCCCTTCCTTTCCTTCTCTCTCTTTCTCTCTCTGCCTTTCTTTCCTTCTCTGTTTCTCTGTGTCTCGCTCCTTTGATGTGCGCATGACACACGTTCTGATTTTGTGCTTTATTTTCCAGGCTGTGACATCAGGATTGTCCCGGACGGACCCGACAGGAGTCTTCCGCATTGGTGTTTTGTGTTGTATTCAATAAAGTTTTTTTAGTTGTTACTTCAATGATGAGTGACTGTTTCTCGTTCTTCTGCCCACACGTGTTTCTTGTTGTCATTGTGCGACATCATGCGCTTTTTGTGGCTCTTGTGTCGTGCAAGGTATGTGTTTGTCCCGGGGGAGGAATCCGGGGGGGGGCCGGGGTGTGGTGGGGTGGGTGTTGGGGCCCTCATGGTTCTCGGAGCTGCATGATCATTGTCTCCATGGTATCTGTGGGTCTTTAGATGTGGCTCTGGGCTGGGCTCCCTTTCATACTGCGGGTAGTCATCCTGCTTTACACCAGCAAAAGGCAGGTGTTGATTCCCTGCTGCTACCGCGGCTTATCGCCTGTTTTTGGTTCGCATCGCAGATCTGGCAGTCCGTTGTGAAAGTGGTGTAGTGGTTATCCTGTGTTTTTGCACGGGAACGCCTACTCTACATCTCATTAGGGTTAGTTGGTGGTGTCACCCGTGGAGGTAAATTTTGAGGCAGTTATCGCGGGAATACTTGCATTGTCTGCAGTTTGCAACCGCTTGTGAATGGGGCGTTAAATCTATCTCCACTTTTGTTGGGTTAAGGTGGCGATAACTTGGAGATAAGTCCTTGTGAATATCCCCCTCTGAGTTCACAGTCACAAACTCTGACTTCCAGTTTATTCCCATTGCTCAAGGAAGGTAGTCTATTTGGTGTTCCCAGAGGTGTCAGCATTTTCTACCCAATGGCGTAATGAAACTTGAGGCCCCCCCTGCAAAGTACATAGAGTGCTCCCCCTCTGGACTCACTCAGTAGCTCTCAGGCCAGGATTCTGTGCTGCGGGGGCCCCCTGCACTGTGGGGGCCTTTGTTATGCCACTGTTTCTACCCCTAACTCACCGTTTGGTGCATCCTGACCCTGCTTTTGCCATTCCCTGTCTCGGTGTCTTGAAGACAGCAACATCAGCACAACGTACACTGGACCTCGAGAGTCCAGTTTACTTCTTGCGATTTTCGTTTCTTGCCTTTCCAAGCAGCTCTGTTGCATTGGGGAGGGGGAGGGGTTGTGTGTGGGTGTCAACATGTGACTTCACTAGCGGGAAAAGGTTGTGTAATGTAACATCCGCTTCGAATGGTGTTTCTGGTAAATTGATGTCCATTGCATTGCAGTTACACGTTACTGCATGGCGACCAGGCTTTGTTGTTAATGGTCTTTACAGTGCAGCTCTACCACTCTGACATTAAGAATATTCTAAGAATGATTGTATTTTAAGTTGTGTGCTTTCCACAGTAACATCCCCACCTTGCATGCTGTCTCACAGCCATGCCATCACAAATTCCAGATCGTATTCCAGCAGTGCTACTCAACGTCTTCCACCTCCTTTAAACTTACCATGTAAACCAACCTTTCTCTCAGATAGATTGGACCTGAACCATGAAGTGCCTTGAAGGCAGTACAAAGGCCCATAAAGACTATGCCCTTCTTTACGCGTATCCAATGCAATTTTCTGATAGCTTGCGAGGCTGAACCAAATCTAAGGACCTTCAAAAGCAACCGGGCTGCTGAGTTTAGCAGGATTAGCAGTTTGTTCAGAGATCTTTTAGGGAGGTTTTAATACAGACCATTACAATAGTCTACTCTGGATAAGACTAATGCAATAACGACAGTCTTTAGCAAATCCAATGGCAGAAATTAACAATTTTCTTCACAGTACGTGAGAAGAGAAAGGATGCAGAGATGACTTTATTGACTTGCTCTTTATATGTTAGTCTATCATCAACCAAGACACTGAGGTTTTTAACTTTCTTAACTGATGGAGGAAGTGAGCCTAGCTAGTCTAGCCGCCATGCAGGGGCCCAGAAAGAGGCATTTTAGCCAAACAGGATAATTTCTGTCTCAGAGGAATTCAGTTTAAGGCAATTTTTGTCCATCCATTGGCTCACTGCGCTCATGCAGTTCTGAAAAGTGCAGCTCATGTTGGGACCGATGTTAGAGAGTGAAACCACAATCTGGGTTTCGTCCGCATAAGGAACTAACGACAACCCAAAAGACATGGGGGCCGATTCCGATTCAGGCCGGAAATCTCCCTGACCGAGCCGGACCCGGAGAGATTTCCGACCGAATCGGACCCTAGCAGTCTGACCGAACGAGTACGATGCGCACGTATGCTATCGGACTCGATTCGGTCGGACTCCCATTGAAGTCAATGGGAGCCAGTCGTACGACGCGTACACGGGCTCCCATTGACTCAATGGGCACGACGCGAACAAAGGCGCCCCCTACAGCGTGTTCGCGTCGATGCGGGTCGCACCGTACATGCACGTGTAGGGGGGACCCATGGGTCCCCCCTGTGTGCGAGTCGCGCACCTGCGCTTCCAGGGGGGTCCGACACGGACCCCCAAAGTGCAGCTCCGACAGCTCCTTGGAGCCGGACTGCGCGAGTCGGTCGGAGCGGTCGAGGGGCGCATCGTACTTACCCGGCCGGGGAACGTCTCCATTGCGCGGTGCGCGTCGTCCCCGTGCGAGTCGGTCGGAGCGGTCGGGTCCTGCGAACGAGTCGGTCGGGGATTTCGCGACCGCACGCATCGTACTCGCTCGCCCGGATGCACGTACGACTCGTCGGGAAATAGGGCTCCGAATCGGATCCGGTTAAGCCGAATCCGATTCGGTGCCCTACCGGCCGTGATCGGAATCGGCCCCTTGATTAGGGCTTCCAGGGGGTTGACGTAAAGATTAAAAAATGTCAGACTCATTGATGAGCGCTGTGGTGCCCCACATGGTAGCGAAAATGGCTCAGATGTAAAATCTTTCAAGGAGACAGATTGAGTACGGTCTATAAGGAAAGAGCGCAGCAAGGCTGAAGCTGCACCCTCGATCCCTAAGCTCTGTAGCCGATCAATCAGAAGGTCATGATTGACCTATCAAATGCTGCAAATAGATGGAGTAAGATAAGGGCAGTGTTGCCACCCTATCCGCTGAGTCTCTAATCTCCTCTGTGGCAACAATTAGCATCAACTCTGTGCTGTGACCACCTCGGAAGCCACACTGAGTATCATCAAGCAAACAGTTTGTAGTATTCTCTTCCATCTCCTTAGTGGCATTGGTGATGTCATTGTATTGACAATGGAATGTTCTTATTTGAATGTCAGGGACCTGTTAGTTCCTGGGAGCTGTGGAGTCAAACGGTCAATAAACATGAAGTCTCTTCACTTACCTGCCTCAGCGTGATTACTTCAATTTGGCGACGAGTTGGCTGACCGTTGAGTGCCTCCACCCACGTGTGTTGCTCCAGCTACCATTTTTTTGCTCTGCCAAGCCGGAACTCCTGCTGCTCCTTCTGCACGCTGTCATTTTCTGTGAGTTGCCTGTACCATCTTATCTACTTTCGTTCCTGTGTTGCCCATGTGCGTTGTACGCCGACGGGATATCGGATCTCGGTGTTTTCTGAGGGTAATTAGTGGCACGCACTCTTTGACTCCACCAGCTGTCGGAAAACTTGACTAAACCGTGAGTTACAGCTCAATTTCTAGTCATCTCTGGTGTGATTTTTGACATTCTGGCAGGCGATCGCGAAGGTGGCAACATCTGTGTTTCTGTGGCTCTGGACGATCGTGAGTGTGGCAGTATCTGTGCTTCTGTGGCTCCCGTATTCTGCCGTTAGTGTTTGGAAGCACAGAGATCATTTCACTCTCACGTCTACCACCTTCTGATGACGTGGTAGAACGTGCATACAGATTCAGCGGAGACAAGCCTACGTCATTGAAGCTGCGTGCCTTTGTCAGTTTCATCGCATCGCCCAAGAATCCATCACTGTGCGTTCCACGTTCACGTACGTCAGTATCTGCTTTGTTAACGTTGCGTTCCAAAGTCACGCATGCGTTTCACGTAGCAGTGCTGAATGTAGAAGGAAGTCAAGCGGAAAGCGGAGAAGTGTATATTCAAGAGAACAGTAAGGCGGCACTTCAGGAAGCGGTGAAGTGTTTATTATTAGTATTTGGCAAGCATTATTAAAGTGGCAAGCAGTCGTTTTTCTACTGAAAGTAAGCGCGAAGGCGTTTTTCACGAGGCAAGCATTAGCGGTTGGTACAAATAACTTTTGCTTCACAGGTGGTCTTACAGTCTGTAAGTGGACGCTTTGCAGTTTTTGTAGTTTTTGTTGGACGCTCTGCAGTTTGTCTTTATAATATTTTATTTTTCTTGGGAAAATTGTGCGTTAGTCACAACTAATTATTGTTTTTTACTTCACAGTTGTTTTCCAGAAGCACTGCCAGTTGTCTATTCATGGCCTTCTCAAACAGCTTCGCCAGAAGGGGAAGCCTAGAGATAGGCCAATAGCTATTCGGGTCCTGCTCATTTAGGTTAGATTTCTTTAACAGTGGAAGGAAGCTACTGTTCTTCCACTGTTAAAGAAATCTAACCTAAACGAGCAGGATCCGAATAGCTATTGGCCTATCTCTAGGCTTCCCCTTCTGGCGAAGCTGGTTGAGAAGGCCATGAACCTTCCCGAACTAAACATGGCATTAAAGATCTTAGCCAGATGAGAGGCCACTGATTCAGGAAATAGATGAAAGATCTTAGGCAGAAATGGCCAGTTTGACTTGATCCTCTGAGAGCGGAGCGAATTCAGTGAACACGATCCTATCAGATATCGCTGATCTGACCTCATCGCGATTTTGGCTTTTAAAAACATTGGTGGACAATCTATTAAAGATTACCTCCACTTTCTGTTGGGAAAAGTTCGCCAGGGAATTGCAGTAAGCTTTTTTTTTTTAAATCTTTTTATTAAACAGGCTCATGAAGTTACACATAATGAAAGACGAGCACATGCATTCAGATGTTCAAATATGATAACAAATTACATTGTAACAGGGTCAATACGCTACCATCATCTCAGTCTAAATCTGGTAAGTTACTGCACAGTTAGGTCCTAATTAGATTAGGCAGTATGTTTGGCCTTGTGTCTTCCTCATTCATGAGCCGCACGTGTACCCACTGAGTCACAAATTGTTGATTCCTCGCCCAGGTTTCTATATTTCTCCCAGGGGGACCATATTTTATCAAATTTTTTCTTGCAACCCCTACTGACATATATATCCTTCTCCGCTTGGTGGAACCAATCAAGATCGGTCTCCCATTCTGTCACCGTTGGGGGGATATGTGACCCCCACCTGAGCACGATGTTACGTTTTGCCACTCCGGCGGCCAAGGCCAGCCAGATTCTCGTGCGCGTAGACCAGTCTTCCTCCCCCTTGATCATCAGTAAAAGTCCCTTGGCGTCCACAGGTACCTCCTCTCCCGTGACCCTTGACATTATCGTCGCCACTCCCTGCAAAAAACGGTTAATAACTGGGCATTCCCATATAATATGAAAGAAGGATCCCTCAGCCTGGCAGCCTCTTATGCAGTGCAATGACTGTACCTTTCCCCATCTATACAGCAATGTGCGGGGGTAGTATGAGCGGTGCAGGACCCTGAGTTGTATTAGTCTGAATCTTGATCTAATTGCTATCCCTCTAGGGCTCTGCGTCGCCTCGATCCACTCTTCATCCTCTATATTACCTAAATCAGCCACCCAGGCCGCTGTGAGGAAAGGTCAGGGGGTCTGGTGCGTTATATATTAGTTTTTTGTATATTGTAGAGGTCCCTTTGTCAGTTATGGGATCTGCTAATAGCCGGTCTACCAGGGGGGAATGGTCTCCCCTCGTTTTATATGCCTATTTAGTGCGTGTGAGAACTGTCTGTAGGGGAAGATCTGGGTAGGTGATAGTTTAAATTCGCTTTTCAAGTCCTCAAAAGGCACCGGAGCTGCTCCCCTCCACACATCCCCTAAGTGTTCAATACCTATGGTCCTCCACCCCGAGAAGCCTTCTAAGGTGGTTACTTCCCTCAGTTGGTCTCCCACCCACGGTGGTGTCATCGCTGTCAATCGGCCATGCCATCCCAAGTATTTATTCGCTGCAGACCAGCATTCTATTACTGTTGCCGTATGAGCCGGTAAATCTCAAGGGGGCTTTCGGGCCTATAGAAGGGCTTCAGGGCTTCTCTATCCATTTTGTAGGCCAGCTCCTCTCTTTCAGTATATATCCACTCATTTACTACCATCAGCTGTAAGGCCCAATAGTACAGTCTAGCGTCTGGGATCGCAAGCCCAACGTCATAGACTCTTTGCATTTTGTTCAGCGCTATTCTGGGTGTTCCTCCTTGCCATATTAAGATACGGAGTTCCTAAGCTATCTGTCTAAAAAAGGAGGCCGGGACCGGGTAGGGTGTGTTTTGTAACACGTAAAGGAGGCGCGGGAGAGTCATCATTTTGTACAGTGCTGCTCTTCCCATCAAGGACAGAGGGAGCGTACACCAATGTCTCGTATCTACGTGGAATCTTTGTAATAAGGGATATAGATTTTCCTATAGAAATGACTGAGGGCTTCGAATTATGTATATGCCTAGATACTTAAAGCCTCCTTCTACCAAAGAGGCCGCAAAGTTGGAATTGCAGTAAGCTTGACCACTTGCTGCAGAGTTCAGAGAAACGGTTCCCAATCCGCAACGGTGTTGGTCGGAGGCAACTCCGACTGACATCGTAATGAGGGCCTATGCTGTATCCTCCTATGTAACCGATGTAGGGGCATATTATCAAGGGCCTTATCTCCGCTTTTTTGGCTTTAAAAGCCAAAAAAGTGGAGATAATGTTTTCGCCCTATTTGCAAGCCGGTGCTAACATGCATTAGCGCATGTTAGCAGCCGTTTTGCCGACGCCTCGCTTTGTATCTCTAATGAGATGCAAAGTGGGCGTCACTGGGCGTACCCCTGACGGACTACCTTGTTAAATATCGCTAAATGCACATCGCGATATTTACAAGGTGGCCCCAGGATTTTAGCAGACGTTAGTTTTTGGCGAAAACCGCGGTTTTCGCCGAAAACTAACGTCTGCTAAATGCTGACTTACCTATACCTGTCATTGGGGGTGGATTATGCTGATATGACCACAGGGTCGTATCAGCAAGGTTATCGCCGTTTTCCATGGAACATCGCTGGAAAACCAGAGTTGTCCCATGGGAAACGGCGATATCCCCGCTATCGCTGGAATTTTTATCGCCTCAGTGATACGCGTTGTTGATAACGCGCTAACCGGGCGATAAATTCCAGCGATAGACGGCGATAAATAAAAAAGCGCTAAGCGCGCTTTGCGATATTTATCGCCGTCTATTGTTAATATGCCCCGTTGATTGTAAGTACTTGTTTTGTGTTAGCTTTTATTGTTTGATGTGCCTAAAACTGCATTTATATGTGCATTACAAATAGTAAACAATGCAAATAATATTACAAGATACCCCTTAGAGGAATACGCTGTGATGTGCATCACATGAGCATTGGTGCAGTGCGTGAAGGGGAAACTAGATGATTTACATTAGACAAGTTTTTGTGCATTTTGAGGAAAGTAGGGTGCTACACAATGGGGGCACATGATGATGTACCATGGAGGCACACCTCGAGATGCAGTAGGTGGGTACATGATCATGTCTTAGAGCTTTCAAGTTGTCCCTTTTTGGTTCTGTTTCTTTGCCTTGCTTCCTGCGTCATGTAGTCTTTTTCCTAGAGTAAAAACAGGGCTACATCAACTAGATGGCAACGAAAAGATAACCATGAATAAAAAAAACTTCTTATGCCTAATGTTTTGTAAGACAGAAAAAGGTAATTTAGCTTTTAGTTTTAATTCATGTGAGGTATTTGACTAGAAAGACAGGACATATTTGTGGAATGATAATCTAAGAAAATCTATAGGTATCCATGTCCATCGGTAAAACAAAGCATCACTCCAAGTTGCCCCATTTGCACTGTTGCACCTTTAGCCAGCCCTGGACATCTGTCCAGCAGCATTTTGCAATCTGGGATCTTTAAGCCTATACCCATGGACCTTTGAGCCTACACCCATCATGGTAAAAGCAAACGTTTAGGTCCCAAAATGCAATCTTCTGTTGGCTGAATGTGCCACATATGAAATGAGCCACTTATATTGATGATTTCAATTGTTTTTGTTTTGTTGCTTTCAAATATTGTCTGTTTTTTCATGTCCTGCAATCTGAATGACAAATAAGTGCAGCTATAATTTCAATCATTTTCCTTTATTGTGCTTTACGCAATTATTTTTCATAAGCAGTGTTTATAGTACCATGCAATAAATAGTTGTAATGGGATGGGTGAGTGATAGGAGACTCGATGGACCTTTTTACAGTTAGCAGCACATTGCCTGACTTGAATGACTTCTGCGAAGAATGACTTTCACATACTCTTCTTGTCCTCTACACTCTCAAAGATTAACCTGCTCTGAAATGTAAGCGTCAGCCCTCAAAGCTCCTGCTTACCAACTCAATGGCAGCAAGCAGTTAGGGCCTGAGGGGACTGAAACTTGATCTTTCTGCTGAGAATGCAGATAGATCTCTGGATTGCACATGTTCAAGAGTGTATTTTAGATTTATCCCCTCACACAGGCAAATCCATTATCCATAGCACATGGACTGCGCATGCCCCCAGTAGCACACTATGTCTCCTAAATGGGTTTGTCAGGGGGCACTAATCAAAGAGGCCCTCCTACCCAGTTGGAAGCTGGACACAGCAGCAAAGGGCATCTTAATGTATCTGCCATCTTCTATGTGGGCTGAAGCATCAAGTTTTTGAATCAGGGGGAAGGCTTGTGGCAAGACAGCTCTCATACATCCCACTCCTGCTGCCATATCAAGCTTCCTTTTTGAAGTGCAGGATTCCTGGCCTGCTAGATCTTAAACCATCACTGGATACCTGGTGTTGTTCCTGACCCTCTCTGCAGGGTCGCCCCCAAACCTTTTGCTTTTACCCTCCACTTTTTTGCTGAATTAATTTTTGTTGGCCTTAGGACTCTGTGCACTTTACCATTGATAACCAGTGCTAAAGTGCTTGTGCTCTCTCCTTTAAACTTGGTAGCATTGACTTACACTCAATTGGCATATTTAATGTATTTGTAGGTTGCTAGTAAAGTGGTACTACATGTACCCAGAGCCTCTAAATTAAATGCTACTAGCAGGCCTGCAACACTGATTGTGCCACCCACTTAAGTAGCCGTTTAAACATGTTGCAGACCTGCCATTTCAGCCTTTGCGTGCAGTTTTTAAACTAGCATTATCGCCCTTGCAACCTTGCAATATAAACCTTTTGCGACCTTCCTTTTCAATACATATAAGTCACCCCTTGGGTAGGCTCTTAACAGCCCACAGGGCAGGGTGCAATGTATTTAAAAAGGTGGACATCTACTTTTAAGTTTTACGTGACCTGGTAGGGAAAAACTCTTAAATTCGTTTTCCACTACTGCAAGGCCTACCTCTCTGATAGGATAGCATTGGAGTTATCTTATTACACTTAATGCACTGTAATTTCCAAATGAGAGGAGGTTCTCTGTTCATGTTTGGTGTCTTTGGAATTGTAAGGAAAAATACTCTCATCGTAAAGTCGGATTTTAAATTACAGTTTGAAAAATGCCAATTTTAGAAAGTTGCCATTTTCCTGCCCTGGCCATTTGTTACATGTAGCCTGTCTCTGGGTCACATTACTGGGTGTAGCTGCCAGCTGAGCTTTGTGTATTTCTCCTAGACAGCCACACACTATAGAGAGCTTAGGTGTGCCTGAATGGGCCATCACTGGCAGAATGGAAGGGCAGAGCTGGGCACTTCCCTACTTACACTTGAATAGGCTGTGTTCTGTCTCCACACAAATGGCTGCATACCCCCTGTAGGTAGTCTGGAGCCATGACAAGGAAGGCAGGAAGCCTGAGGACTTTAAAGGGAAACCTCTTGAAGCTTTTCCCATCTTCCAGGAGAAGGGTACCAATTATAAATATTGGACCTCAGACACCACCTCTTTAGTTCACTTCTGGGCCTGTGGATACCCTGCCAGGCAGCTGGACTGCTGTGCTGCTGAAAGGACTGACACTCTTCTGGGCTACTACCTTGCTGGACTGCTGCCTTACTGTGCTGCCCTGCTGCCTGCTGCCCACTTGCCTGGCTGAGAAGGACTGGACCTGCATCTGGTGGACACTGGACCTCAAAGTGACTCAAAGGGCTAGTTGACCGGCCTCCTGACTAGAGCCTCAGGGACAGAAGGCTCCAATAACCTTGAACCCAGCACTGGGACTCTGCCAACTGTGTGTGCCACCCCAGTCCTGGACCCTTGGAAGGGGGCTTAAGGCGTTCTGCCTGCTCATCTGTGGATCTAGCAGAACTGACGCATCTCTGCTGCTCTGTGGTGCAAACTTGAGCAGACCAGACACATCGCCTCCGCTGTGAGGGTTCTCGTGACGGAAAGGACTCCGCTTTGACCCCGCAGCTGCATCGGAACTGCCGCCTGTGCAAAGCTTTTCCGACGCAGACCACTCGCATCTCTCTTCCTTGGCAGCAGGTTCTCACTTCACATACTCACAGCTCTTCGGAACCGGTGCATCGTCTTGATTACGAGATGCATCCGCAACTCCGGACTTTGCATAGCAAGCCCTCATCGACTCGATCCTCGACGACGATGCAGGACCTCGCATCACAGCTTTACCTTTCCTCTGAACTGACACATCGTCTCAGCTGCACGACCCATCTTCAGCGTGGGACCTCGCAAATGCTCTGCAACCCAGGATTTAAGGTACTTTTGTTCAGTGTGCCTAACTGGGTCCCTGTAGCCATCCCATGCTCTATCGCGGTCGACCTCAACTTATGACTTTGTCCCGGTCTGGCGCGACCAGCTATCCACAGTTGGCCCTTTGTGCTTCTTTCTGCTATTTTACTGGAACCTCTAAAATTGCATATCTTCGGTTCTACTAATTGGATTTTTGTCGGTTTGGTCTTGTTTTATTACTTATATTCTTTACATATTGCCTGACTTCTCTGTGCCAAGCCTCACGAGGGTTGAGCACAGGTTAATTTAGGGTTTGCTGGTGACTCCACCCCCGGAGAAGGATTGCTTAAAAGTTCGTCTTCTTAAATCTCCTCTTTTGCGGACAAGGTTGTCAGCAGGCATGTAGTTTCCATTGGTGCCGCAGGTGGGACACTGAAACCTGATTATTGCTGTATTTCAGAGATCAAACAGCGGCTGGGGTGAGGGGGGCATTTCATTCCTGGCAATAGGGCCCATGATCACTGACTGCGCCCTGTTGGTCAGCCCTTGAAGGAGATGCTGTGCACCTGAGATGGTCAATTTCTGTGCAAGGTATTTGGGGGTTAGGAGCGATAAAGCTTTTTGTCTGTTGCAGGCTCGTTTAAAGCTGCTCCCTGCTCATATAGGAAACCATTTAGGTGAGCATCACATAGAGGACATGTGTCTGAACTATCTGTACCAGTGGGCGCTTTGAGAGGAGCTAGATGCAATTTGGGAATATCTCCCAGTAGGGAGTTTCTTAAACAAATCTTTATGAAACCAGAGGTTGGATTACTAACTTGAAATCAGGGTCTGGGATAAAATGTTTGATTTCGCAGAGGGTCATGGCAAAAGAGTGTGCTCCTGTAGCGTGAAACTGGTCTTCCTCTCTGTCACTAAACCAAGTGCAAAGACAGCAATTCTACATATCACACCCAAGCCCCTTAAGAGTTGATCTATCTTTCAAAGGGTTCGGCTGATGAATGGTGCAAGAGGCATTTATAAAGCCAAACCATGAAAACATGTATTACTCCACTTTAGCAGGACTGAAATTAGGAGAGCAGTAGCCTACATATTGGCTAAGCATGTGTCATGGCCCTATAATGCCATCAAGTACTGTTGGTGATCTGATGATCTGGTGATAAACCACAACATAGGACACTGAATAGTTTGCAATTGTAACCAGAACACGGAGATGGCATTATTGGATTATAATACGTCACCCAGTGTATATATATTTTATATTGCATGCTTTTTTTCCAGCATTTGAAGTGGTATACTGCAATATACTGTACTCAATCCCTTGCTTTCCATTGATTGAGGCATGTAATTTATGAAAATTCTGAAATTGCCAAGATTTATTGAAAAATAAGTTGCAAGTATGAAACCATTCATATGATTTATTTGTTTACATCCATTTCTGTTTGTGCGCCCGCAGTGGCCAAACGTAATGTACGTTTGCCTGTAATACTCATGATTTATTTGCCTATGTTCACAGGACTGCATCATTCAGACCATTACCAGTTGTGTACTTTCTACGTGGAGCATTTTGCAAAATGAACCTCTTAGTGTTGTTCAACCAAAGGCCTTCATAATGTTACAAAATGAACCCACTTTGAGATCGAAGAGATTGGAAACTAGTTCAAGTGGTGTAATTTCATGGTGTTTTTGTGGCCGAGATGCTATTGTTGTCATTGAATTCAGCGTGCGTGCTATGCCACGAGAGTCCCGCTCTTTTCCATGTTCTTGTTCTTGTTTATGGCAGTTCCTGCTTGTTAGGAGTAATTTGCTAGTCCGTGGCGGTGCTTTTATAGTTATTTCGTGGGACGTGTTGGAACTGTGGGGCATATTAGCAAGACCCACGTTAAAATTATCGCCGTTTTAGCGGCAGGAAACTGCCGCTAAACGGCGATAATGGGCTTGCTAATATGCGTTATAGAATTCCAATAGAAGCCCGGCTTCTATTGGAATTCCATAACGCATATTAGCAAGCCCATTATCGCCGTTTTAGCGGCAGTTTCCTGCCGCTAAAACGGCGATAATTTTAACGTGGGTCTTGCTAATATGCCCTGTATTATTTATAACATGCTAAGTGAATAATTCTCCAGCAGCTAATATCGGAGAAAAGATTAAACAATAAAAATTGCATCAGAGATGCCCTTTGTAAATATTACGGCGGGCTAATGTGACAGGTACACGGTAGCACCAGCCGGCTGCAGGCATAATTAATTTAATCCAGATGTGCACCTCTGGCTGCTTGAGAAATCATTTTATTCCTGATTAGAGCGTTACATGAAAAATCATGTTTGTAGGTGTGTGGGGCTTTCGAGAAATGACATTTCAGGTGATGCATGAAATGGAGAAACACATGTTTTTTTATTTTCAACAGTGTCGCTTTTCATAGGATGGATCACAGTGAGCATGATGAGACACAACAGGGTAGGTTCTGGAAGAAGACCTGCACAGCATTGAAGACCGGTGTTAGGAGTTTAAAACTTGCTGTTTTTGGGTGACAACCAATTATCTGGCAGCTGGGTTCCTTATTGGGTGGTGGTAGTAAGGAGGTTCTTAATGGCGGGTGAGGGAGCCAGGATGTTTGAGCAGATTTCATAAAGAAGGCCATCAAAGGGGCAAAAAGAAGCAGAAAAGTAAAATAAGTTTGTCTTGAATGAGCTTATTCTTAGAGAAGGGATTTCATTCAGTGTTTGATGGCAATGAGATAGTGAGAGATTCTGAATTGGAGATGGGGGTGAGGATATAAGACAAATGGTTATCGTGGGCTGAAATTACAAAGTTGGGTACTTGTGTGAGGGAACAGGTTTGAGAAAAAGCAGTGTAAGAAAGTTAATATGTCAGCTTGTCGAATACCAGGAGCCTCATTGATGTAAATACGAGAACATTTCTGAGGGACAAATTTGCGTACATACAAATTGATATTGTGTTTAAATGCAAGTATAAAACAGCTTTTCTGCTGAACTTGGCTAGCATAGCAGGACACACTTTTGTGAATCTGCCACAAAGAGTTCAAGCCTTTAAAGTTAGGGATGTGTCCTGGTGTTATAGCGAGCCAGGACCTTGTAATTTTCCCAGCCTAACAGGGGCAACTAGAAAAAGTATTGGGATCTAGTCTCCTACCTGAAGAGCAAGATATTAAGAATTGCGACCTAGCATTTATCCTTTGATAAAAGATGCTGGGGCTTAGGTCCTATCTGTGGTAGGGATTAGCCTAGGAACTAGATTATCATGCCATTTGTGCATCAGAAATTGGGTCCGCGTCTACACTGGAAGAAATAGTTTCTTCTGTTGTGGAACCTTCTGAGGTTCCTTCTCTGACTATTCTGTGACCCGTCTCATTTAACATTTTAAGTTAGAAGGTATGCTTCTTCTGCCCAAAAGGTGCCCTTACTCACTTAGGGGGTAGTGAGCGCACACTATATAGTGTTGCAACAGTGGTTTAATTGTAGCTCTAATGAATCTGCACAAATATTATAACAGCAGTGAACTATGTCTGCTTTTGCTAATGAGTCTATACACCTGACTTTTAACATTTTTAGGTCGAGCCTGGGCAGCGCATTCACTGCTCTGCCAGGCATGCTGTATTTGAGTATGGACTTGAAGCTCTGCCCACTCTACACCCATATTTTTCATTGGCTTGTGTCATTGTCCTTTGTAAATGCTGGCTTCTGTTTCGTTAATAGGCTTGTTAGTCCCTCCTTAGTACCGCCTTGTCTTCATTTGTAACCTCCCATGAGGACTGCTCCTTTTACTTCTATTGATACACAGTGTGTCTTATTTAGTCTGTAAGCACTATTTCTTTAATGAGTTTCACCTACTGCAGGCAGGACATGCTTTCCTGCAACATTCAGCGCGCCATGTGGGCTTTCACTTTCCAAGCAGCCTGGGACAATGGCGGCCTTTTCTATGAAATTAAATAGGTCTCTCATTTACAAGAGTTTGAGCTATTGGCATTGTAAGTGACAATGGGCCTGATTCACAGAACTAACTTACGTCAAAAACGTAAAGTTAGTACTTTTTGGTATTCACAGAATACACTTACTCATTTTGGTATTCACAGAATGAACTTACTCATTTCGGTATTCACAGAAGTTAGTAGTCCTAACTTTAGGACTCCTAAATGCCTTCTGTGAATACCGAAAGTCTTAAAGTTAGGATTTTTCTCAGTTTAGGAGTAGTAAAGTTAGGACTCCTAAATGCCTTCTGTGAATACCGAAAGTCTTAAAGTTAGGATTTTTCTCAGTTTAGGAGTAGCAAAGTTAGGACTCCTAACTTTAGGACTCCTAAATGCCTTCTGTGAATACCGAAAGTCTTAAAGTTAGGATTTTTCTCAGTTTAGGAGTAGTAAAGTTAGGACTCCTAACTTTACTACTCCTAAACTGAGAAAAATCCTAACTTTAAGACTTTCGGTATTCACAGAAGGCATTTAGGAGTCCTAAAGTTAGGACTACTAACTTCTGTGAATACCGAAATGAGTAAGTTCATTCTGTGAATACCAAAATGAGTAAGTATATTCTGTGAATACCAAAAAGTACTAACTTTACGTTTTTGACGTAAGTTAGTTCTGTGAATCAGGCCCAATGCCTTTTATTTATGTGTTAATTATCAAAACAGATAAATAAAAGGCATTGTCATTTACAATGCAAATAGCTTAAACTCTCGCAAATGCGAGACCTATTGTATTGCAAATGCTTGTTTTGTGTGGCCAGTGTTTGTTTGTCATAGACCACCATTTTGGCTTTGTTCTCCAGGCCATTAGGCAGGGGGGGATTTTTTTGTGCACTCTGTTTGCTCTTTACCATAGGCCTGCAAGTGTTATTTGTTGTCCATTCCTTTGCCCTTAGTGGCCATATGGACGGTGGCCATTTTGTAGTCATTGTGCTTTGGTTTTGCCATAGGCTTTCATGTGCTCTATGTTGTCTATGCCTTTGCCCTTGGTGGCCATTTGGCCGGCGGCCATTATGTACTCAGTTTGCTTTGCTTTTGCCAGAGGCCTGCATGTGTTTTTTGTTGTTCATGCCTTTTCCCCCAGTAGCCATGTAGCCAGTATGTTCTGTTTCTTCCACTTTTCAATGCCATTTTCTAGGGACATTGATAGAGGAGGCATATGCCTTTTTTGTTTTTTGTCTATTTTTTCTTTTTCCTCTGATGTGAGTTTAATGTGCTTGAGGATGTTCTTGATTGTCATATGTATGTACAGTGTTTCTTTTATGCATTTTTTCAAATTTTCCCCTGCAGCTCCATGCCTCGAATAGGATTCATATAGCCCGTAGGGAGACCAGCAAGAATGATTCTATTTTCCCTGTTCCCCCTGCCTGCCACAGGCATTTCATAGGCAGACACCAGCAGTAATTACTTAAGGGTTACTCTATTTTCCCCTACACCCTCTGCCTGCCATAGACCATAGGCGCACACCAGCAATATTTTTTAAGGATTGTTCCATTTTCCCCCTGCACACCCTGTGCACCAGCAATACTTTTTTAAGGATTATTCCAATTTCCCCCTCCACCCACTGATTGCCACAGGCGCACACCAGCAATATTGTTTTAAGGATTATTCCTTTTTCCCCTGCACCCTCTACCTGCCACAAGTGTCTCATGGGCCTATGAGGCATATAAAGTACATTTTTCAATCTTAATGCTATTGAAATATTATGATAGGGTTTGAAATGGATACACTATTTAAAATATATATTTTTTCAGTTTTCTTCACATCGAAACATGCATATTGAACAATGCACACCCCCAAGAGTTCCTTTAGTCCCAACCTATTTGTCTCCACCTTCCCCTCCTGCCTTTGGATGGTCCATGGTCCCCAGAATTGTCAAATATGTTTGGGTCAAACACAACCCTTGTACACCACTCTCTCTGCCTCCATACACCTGTTCATTCCTTCCCACTACATGGCTACATGTGCCTGCACCCATGTTCTAGCCAAATCTCTCTTTGCCATTGCAGAACCCAGTGTGCAAACAGCAAGTACATTTGAGGGATGTCATTTGTTGTTGGATATGCCCAATATGATCTTTTGGGGTGTTCTGAGTATGTCCACACTCATCACTGCCTCTGTTTCTGTGACTGTGTCCCCCCAGTATGCGCTCACTTTTGGCTGCTGCATATCGTGTGTAAGAGTGTGCCGTCCTCTAACCTACAACGGAGGCATGTGGGGCTGCCAGTCCTTTCCATTTTATAGCTTTGGGACCTGTTGTAATGGGATCTATGAAGGATATTGAACTGGACCAACCTCATTCGAGCTGAAATAGCGACTTTTCCTGAATGCATTAAGGCAGCCTCCCAGTCAATGTCTTCTAGGGGCCCCACGTCTGGCTCCCACTTCCTGCAGAGCTTCCCCAGATTATCTGGTGAGTTATTGATTATGGTGCGGTATAGTTAGGATATTGCTTTTGGAATAGATACACTATTGTTGTTTTTTTGTGATCTGACCTCATTAAATGATACTGTCTGTAGATTGAAGCAGCCACATTTCACTGATTTTTGTATGTTTGTTTGCTTTTAGGTGCACAAGAGACTTCATCTCATACACAATACAGCCAGACAGAAGGCCAGCAGTGACACACACTACCTGAATCCTCCTCTGCTTCCGCAGCTAAGTGGCAACTACCAGACCTAACAAATAACGTATACTGTCTGTAGATTGAAGCAGCCACATTTCACTGATTTTTGTATGTTTGTTTGCTTTTAGGGGCACAAGAGACTTCATCTCATACACAATAGAGCCAGACAGAAGGCCAGCAGTGATACACACTACCTGAGTCCTCCTCTGCTTCCGCAGCTAAGTGGCAACTGCCAGACCTAACAAATAACTTAAAGTTGGCCCCAAAGAAGGGTGTTCCTGCCAAGAAAGTGGCCAATGAGGAGGAGAAGAAGATTGATATTGCCAGTACTGATATCCTGCCCTCCCCCATTTTCAGGAAACATGGTGTACCTGCTGCACTATCCTCTGGGCAGCAAAGGGCTGCGAGCAGCTCTCCAGCATCATCATCAGCACCACCCTAACCTAAGGCTAAGTCAAAGCCCATATGTCTCAGTGGTGCAGCCACTGCAGTCATGGCAATGAGCAGTAAGTCTGAACTGAATTTGTCTCAGCCGCAAACTACTCAATCATCACAGGAAAGTGGACAATAGAAGCCGCACCCTGCAACAGTTCTTCCTGAAGTAGGAGCAGAACAGGAGGTTGAGCTTCATTCTGAGCAAGATGTTGCTCTTTAATACTTATATAAGAAAAACAATGGTTCCTGTGGAATAATATACTATGAGGTTATGATACATAAGCACAATCGCGATATAGAGGGTTAGATAATGGCAGAGCGCGAAGGAACCACTAACACACCGATTCCAGTGTAGTATATTTTATGGATTTTTAAACAATAAAGTTAGGAGTAAACATTATACATCAAAACAACATTTGTGCATAGTGTCCCAAGTGACAAAGGGAACCTAAACCTAAGTGACAACGTGAATATTAAATACAAGGTTTCCACAGTTTGTACAAGTCGACCATTATCAAAATAATTCCATGTGAACAGCAGCTATATACAATGATATGTGCTGGGGAAATGGTTCGCTTCTTCTGTTTGTCGACGGCGTTTCGACCCTCAAAACAATGTGGGGTCTCTTCAGGACTATTGATGAAGGGACATCTAAATGGGATTGAAATGAAAAGAGCATAAGGCCCATATACCGGCACCAATGCTAAAAATAGGAAAAATAAAATGAAGGCCGTTGGATAAAAGGTACCTGAATATATGGTTGCGCAGCCTTGTGAAAATGATGTGCCACAAGTGAAGAAAAGAGGAAAAGGTTTACTCACATGAGGACCCGTCCGGGTACTGTGATTGTGAGAAAAGAAGTAAAGAAGAATATTGCAATTACTGATAATTGGACAATGCGCTATGTATAATCAATTACAAGTTACACCGAGGTTCTTACCTCAATGTGAGGACAGGCTGTCCATCCAATGGGGTATGTAGGTGGGCCAGAGGGGCTCAATTAGTTTGACGCCACAGCCGTAGCGTTGTAGAATCCCTTTGTGGATTAACAGTGACAATGCACTGAGAGTATTTCTGGAAATTAAAATAATGTAGGGGTCAGATTACTGAATTAAGGGCTGAGCGCAAGGGCTAAGCAGCCTGGATGTGCCAATTCTTACCTCGGTAGAAGAATGGAAAAGCAGGACAGCGCTCCGCCTGTAGATTCAGAAAAAGCCGCGTCAGTCAGCTTGATCGGGTACAATGACAGAGATCCTCATCCAGAGAGGATTGTTATATACAGGGTTTCCCGCTCTTTTTGCCAAGGGAAACCAGCAGACCTAGCTAGGGAAAACCGCTGCACCGAGCAATCCGGTGCTCCGTTTTCGTGATCGGTAAAGAGTGAAAAAAGACCTCAGTGGGAGGTGAAGAAATAAAATGTGTGGCACAAGGTGGGGCTGTTGCGCTAATGACAGTGGTGAATACTCTGTTAATAGGTGGGAATTAGGGCACAATACCGGTGATGGGTACTAAATAGGGAAGAGCAGGTAAAATGACATATATACTTTATATATTTACAAAATTCCGAATTTCGCCGGTGTTTATAATATGCAAACACGCATGCTGGGCACTTCATGGAGTGTGAACATTGTATGTGGGCAGACATTTCACAATTGTAATTCTTAGTTAGTGAACACATATTGCATAAGAGTGAATCTAATATATACAGTTCAAGTGTCACAGCGAAAATGAAGTAAATAAAGCTGTTAGAGCAAGCATAGTCGGATGTCAGATGACATACAGGTGTATTCAGGCCACAATTGTTATATCACATGCAGTTGTTTAGCGAAGGGTAGTGACATATCCTCTCCATTCCTCAGTAGAGTTAAGCCCTTCATTTATTGAATTCACCTTATCTATCCAGCGGCATTCATTCCGTTGGAGTATCTGAAGGATGTCACCTCCTCTTTCTGGAAGAGTGGCGATCTCAATTACTTGCCACTTTATTTCATCAGCAGTATGACCTTTTACATTGTAATGAGACACAAGTAGTGCGTTTTCAACTGATCTGCGTATACGGCTGCGATGTTGGCCAATTCGAGCCTTGACCGGTTGCTGTGTTTGTCCAATATAGGGGAGGCCACACGGACTCCATATGCAATAAACAACATTCTTTGTATTGCAGTTAGAGAATGATTGTAAATCGTGTTTTACACTACCATGTTCAAATGTGTTGGTATTGAACGCGAAATTGCAGGAAACACAGTTGCCACATTTGTGGTGTTCTTTCATTTTGGGTAGGCCCCATGCAGTAATCAATGTGTTTGTCCTGTTGGTGATTAAGTCTGTAGATGACCTGACCAGATGATCTTTTATATTTTTTCCTCGTTTGTAGGCAAACATAGGTGTGTCTATTGTGGGATCAATACTCTGGATAATATTCCAATTTTTGGTGATCAGGTTGCAGACTTGATTGGTGTGTGTGCCAAAGGTGGTGACACATACAATCTTGTTGAGATTAGGTTTCTCTTTTGTCTTGAGAAGTTCTTCCCTGGGGCAGTGCCAGGCGCATTTGAGAGACTTTTTTACAAGTCTGTTGGGGTACCCTCTCGTGACTAGTTTGGTCCTTAGTATCTCCGCCTCTCGCATGTAGTCTGTTTTAAGGGTGCAATTGCGGCGTATCCTAAGGAATTGGCCGAAGGGCAGTCCATCCCTTAGTGCACGTGGATGTTGGCTTTGGTATGAGAGGAGGGTGTTCTTTGCAGTGGGTTTCCTATGGAGGGAAGTGTAAAGTCTCCCTTTATCATGATTGATGGTTAAATCAAGGAATGCAATGGTGGATTTATGTACTGTGGATGTAAATGTGAGATGGGTCTGGATGGTGTTAAGGTACGTAACAAAATTGCCAAAGTCTGTCTCACTTCCTGTCCAAATCAGAAAGATGTCATCTATGTACCGCTTCCAACATTTAATGTTGGAGCGGTACACATTGTCAATGTTGAGAGCAAAAGTTTGCTCCACATAGTTCATATAGATATTTGCCAGATTTGGCGCAAAAACTGCTCCCATGCTGGTGCCAGAGCACTGCTGGTAGTAGTTGCCACCTGATAGAAAGTAATTACTCTGTAGGGCAATCCGTAATAGTGTGATGATGAATGTGGTCGGTACCTGGATGGGTCTAGGTCTGCTTTCTAACAATTGTTCAATGATTGCTATGCTCTCAGTCTGGGGTATGTTGGTGTATAGTGAGCTGATGTCTAAGGTAGCCAACATGTCAGTTTCCAAATTGTATGGCATCCCATCTACCAGGTTAATCATATACATGGTATCTTTAACAAATGTTTCTTGTAGGGGAACATATTCCTTAATGAAGTAATCTATATAAACCCCAATGGGTTCTAGAACGGATCCACAGCCTGATAGTATAGGGCGACCAGGGGGACTCGTCATGCTCTTATGAACCTTGGGTAGGGTGTAAAGCACTGGGGTTCTGGGATTTTCAGCATTGAGGAATTCAAACTCTTTTTTGGAGATATACCCTGCTTCTTTGGCCATAGTAGTTATTTGTAAAATCTCATTGCGGATATCTGTAAGGAAATGAAATGAAATGAAATGAAATGAAATTTGTACTTGTAAAGCGCACTTATACCCCCAAAGGGGTGTCCTGGCGCTGTACGCATACCGCTGTGGAACCCTTCCTGGCTTTTCCCTGTGAAATGTCCACTCCTGGGCACCCCCAAGGTGAAGCCAGGCATCCCAGCGCTGGTGGGGCCGTTGTGGAGATTAAGCAAGCTATTGCCCAGAGTTGCAGAGTGGGACCCATGATTAGAATAGGCACCGAGGCGAGAATTATCAGGTCCGAGGAAATTGAGCCCAAGACCCGCCGAGGCGGGAATTGAACCCTGGTCCCGGGCCAGATCTCTGCATCAGGGTCTGCCGCTCTAACCATTGAGCCACACTTCTCCACACTAAGGGAGTTAGTGCGTAGTACTTTGTAGTGTTTTTTCTCACTGATTTGTTTGTTGATCTCTGTTTCATAGTCATTGCGGTCTTGTACCACAATTCCCCCACCTTTGTCAGCTGGTTTCAGTATAATAGAATCATCATTTTTCAATGCTGTAAGAGCTTGTCTTTCTAACAGTGTGATATTGTAAGGGATAAAGGTCTTGGTTGTTTTCAATCTATCAATGCCTTGTATGACCAACTTCTCAAAAGTCAAAAGTTCAGGTGGCATCATGCCGTTTGAGGGATAGAAGGTGGAGGGTGGTCGTAGTCCTGTGAATGAGTCTTGTGTGTTGGGTTCTTTATCTTTGAAAAATAGTTTCAATCTTATTTTTCTAAAGTACTGAAAGATTTCTGCTTTGAGATTAAAAAAATTGGTTCTTTCTGTGATAACAAAGGACAACCCCTTACTTAAGAGCAATATCTCAGCTGATGACATGACATGGTGAGACAGGCTAAAAATGGGAATAGTTTCCATTTGGTTTACTTCGCAATTTAGTAGGGTTGGGGTCCCCACTGGTAGTGTTTCCTGCGTGTTTGTCTTTCTCCTGGGTATTGATGCCAGGTTTTGGCCTTCGCCTTGCCTCCGCGATCTAAAAAAGGCTGGCCTGGGTGGTTGTCAGATCGGCTCGGGCCTGGTTGTGTGTCTGAGTCGTCTGACCCTCCTGAAGATTCTGAGAATGTGATTGGTTGATTCCTTCTGAATCTGCCCCAGGTGTTCTGTCTATTTTGGTTACCAACAGTGGTGTAGTAATCTTCTCTCAGATATGGGTATGCTCTCTCTTTTGAGAAATTTTTGATATCTTTGGAAACTTTATCAGCTTTCTTTTTAAGTTCAAATGAATTGAAGTCTTCAATGGTTTTGTTTAATTTATCTAGTAGAGTTGTTGCCTCTGCTACTGCGTCACCCTCAAGGAGTTTGAGGATGAACTGTACTTCCCTGACTAAGTAGGCCACAACAGAACTTTCATTCATTATCATCAAACTGCTTTGCAAAAAAAGAGGAATATAGAACAATATTTATATATTTGGTATATAGCTAATGCAGTCCCATTTATTCACATCTATGGAGTGAAGTTGGACCAGTGTGCACAGAAGAAGCCTCTCCATTCCCTAAAAGGACATGAAGACAATGTCTCCCCTCCCTATCCTTCTCTTTTTCATTCCCTAGCTGGGCTGCTAGTAAAGAACATTAATTATAGAAGACAGCCTTTTTTTGTTGCTTCCACAGGAAAAGAGAAGATACAATAGACAAATGTGCAACATGCTTGGAACAGGTAACATTGCACCAAGGAGTGATATATTGAGTGATTGATGATTCGTGTGGTGGCTGGGAGGGTGTTGTTGAACTAATTTGTAAACTAGATTTGTACTGTGTGTGGCACAGTGGATGATTCACTGTAACTGACATGGTCCACTCCTTTCTAGTTCTTCTTTTTTGCAGGTTCTTCAGAGACTAGTCAGTTTATTTAACAAACTATATAACATGCTTACATTCTCTTGCTCTTCTTGCTCATCAACACTACAGAGACTCAATCTCATTTGGTTTGGGACTCGGATTCAGGACGGTACTACCCCAACAGCCAGAAGGAAGTGATGAACAATGCCTATCTACTTCAATGGGAAGCTACATGACTCAAAGAGGCCTTCTCAGTCCTTCTTAGTCCCCCTCAGTCCAGTGGACTGGAGAAAGATGAATAATTAGGGAAATGCCGAGTAGTGTCCTGGCTCATATGTCAAACTCTAATTAAGTGGTTGTGGTGTGGGTGGCTGTCACTGGCCACATCACATGATGGACGCACACAGCTAAATGTTAAGACAATTGACATTTGTTAGATTGATCAGCCAGGTACATGCTACTTCTCTACACCCAAGATGGACATTCCAAAATTCTGAGTGGAAGAATGCAGATGCACTATCCATTTAGAAATGTATATGCAGCATAATGTTTCTTTTCTTAACAATAACAAATTGTAGAACTGTGTGGCTCCTTCCTATTTTGTATTTTTCAAACCTAGGTTACAGAACACATAGATAACTTGGTACTCTGGGGGTGATTGGCTGTTTGAATTTAGTAACTGAAATGTCATTCCTTGATTTCCTTCCACAACAGATTTGATGATGATGATGTGCTGCTCATCGACTTAATTCATGTTTTGTTTGTCATTGTCTCATCTTTCCCCAAATCCCCATTCCCACCTATTCATCAAAGACCTAACCCTCTTCCCCCAGGTTATTTGATCTATTGAGGTGTGCCTCAATAATTTACAACATAAATGGATCACACACTTGGTGGGGTGGATGTGGTGAAAGTGACACCAGCTCACTGGATCTTCTAAATAAACAATAGCCCATGCCTGCCTTACTACTCACCCAGGCATGAAAGGGACATATCATCATAGTGCAGAGTCTTAGGTAGAATAATGACTGTTGCATGATAGGTAGTACTAATGTGCATTATGTGGCCTGCTTCACAAAGGTAAAGTTACACTTTTCGTGTACATTTACTCTTACAGTGTAACTGTACTGCCAGTAAATTTACTGTATCTTTACAAGTTGTAACTGTATGGGTAGTAACTAGCTAGTAGTAATAGAAATTCCTTTTAAAGTGACAGGACTATCTTACTACTCGCAAAGTTAGTACTCATAAAGTAAAGTTACTGATGGAAACATTACTAGTCGTAAACTTACATTGCAAGAGCAAAGTAAAACCAAAGTGTAACTTACTTTACCTTTGTGAATCAGGCCTTGTGTTGCTTATAAAATCTATGCAACAGGGAGTACCATTCACCTAAAACCTGACTCGAGGTTTTTGTAAGTTTAGTTTTAGTATTTGTTAATGAATGAAATAGTTAGTAGCTTCCCAGATTGCTTAGACATAACTACTGCAGGTTGTTGTTTGGAATATGACTTTTGCCATTGTGGTCTAGTCTCAGTCTTGTATTACCCACTAATTCTGTGGTTTCTTTCAGTCTAGTTGCCTGTGATGGATAATCCTTCGGAATAACTCCACAGTTGGATTTCACCTCACAAGCACCATTCAGACTAGGTGAGAGTGGGACATCGCTTTGTGATGTCTTTCCTGTTAGCACTAGCCAACTATTACCACCAGCATTTAAAGGCTTTTTGGGAAAGCCTGCAATAAGGCTTAAGAAGACAGACAGGTAGCAATAAAAGTAAGTAGCAGTAATCTATTTATTCTAGTAAGAACTTTGTACTGAATTTGTTCTTGGGAATGAGAGATAAGATTGAGATGTTTGTGTATGTTGTTGGCAGACCCCATTAGTGATCAATAGTTACAGAGGGTAAGACAAGGGCCGTAACTTACTAGTATACAGTATCATTAATAGATGTCTGGGTCCTGCAAAACCTCATCAAGCAATACATTCAAAAGAAATAACCAGTTTTCTGTTTCCAGTGCCACTCTGGTAGTGCGTTATACTGGACTGCAGGAAGAGGTAAGTAACCTACTGAAGACTAAATACATGGCAAGGGCCTTCAGGTAGGTAAAGTCTTGGGGAATGTCGATGTACAGTATAATGTGTCCCAATTTCAGAGGACAGTTTATTGCCTCGCTCTTGTCACTATACCACAATGCTACTCAAATTAGCACTGCAAATACAGATAGTGACAAAGAAAAAAGCGATTTTCTATTTGTTTACATTCTAAACCCACCTTATCCACCCTCAACAAGCCCAACCCAGTACCCACGAAAAAAAAACAATTGTCCCTTTCTCCAACTTTACTTCCCACACTCTCCACCCACAACAGGCCCTCCCACCGAAATAAATGTTTGATAAAAAAGACTCTGGGGGCACCCAGTTCAGTTTTTGTCTGCCATCTCCTGGGCCAGGAACCACTGCCCACATCTGAGCAGTGACAGCTTGCGTAGGGCACAGTGGTGGAGCTGGTCAGATGATGGTGAGGAGAGGGGCTGGCTGTGATCTGGGCAGCAGTGGATCCCAGCTGCAGATCGTGCTTGTGCAGTAGTGGGTATAGCTGGTTTGCAGCCCAAGGAATTGGAGGCCCATGCCTTCTCCTCATCCTCCTCCAAGGCCACCAGTCAGCGATATTCAACTGCCACAGCCTCCAACTTTTGGTGCCGCAGCCAGGTGGCTATCTCCTGCCTGGATGGTTGCTGGCCAGCTCCAGTAGCAGGAGTAGCTATATCAAGAAAAAACAAAAACACAAATTGTGATGCTCAGCACAGACACTTGTTAATACTGTCTATAGTGGCACAGTAGCAAAACATTGCTGTTTATCTAGGGTCATTGGAATTTAATTTGTATGTTATCATTAATCACAGGGATGCATATTTCCTAATTAGTATAAGAAATTAAGCCATAATACTAACATAATCAAAAAGTGATATTAGTTTAAAATATTTCATAGTGAAACTGAACAGACACTTTATGTAGGTTAAAAAATAAATTAGCTGACATCTACTAGTAAGGCGTATACATGCTGCACAATCATTACTTGACTATGCAACATTAATGGAGACATGCTGGCAGGTCTGCTACTCCGCAGCATGTCTTAGGGGCTGATACAGTCTGGCAGATGGGATACTGTATATATTAAGTCCCTGGAGCCCACAAAACAATTTTTCTAAAATGTTGGCCTGGGTGGTTCTCTATCCTAGGGTCACAATGAACAAGACTTGCTACAATTGGGAACAATTATAGTCCCAAGCTGCATAGTAAAATCATTGGTAAATAGGCTCCAAATGATTAAAGCAATGCACAGTTTTCTCATCAATAATTTCACTGTAAATGTTGCAGTGATACTATCATCCATGCCATAGAAGATGTCATGAGCTATGTAATCTGTGGTGTAATTAGAAGTGAAGGCACAAATTATAGTTACCTTAGGACACAAGTTATAGTTACTTGAGATAATTATACCTATAGCTGCTGAATTTCCATGGTTTTGTGTGTGTAAAATCCGAACCTAACTATAAAATCCCAGTAACCTTTGTTAGTGAATTTCTAAGTTTAAAAAAATCTATTTCCTAACTATGATGTCCCTGTAACGTTTGTTTTTTTCAGTGAATTGCTTCCATTTTTAATGCTATTTTGTAACTATGACGTCCCTGTATCCCAGTTGTTGAGTGGGTGTATTAGTGGTTTTTTGGATGTGTAAAGGTCTGCGTGTGTATGGTAGGTATGTCAGTGTATGTGCGATTGGCTGTGTGGGCCTGTGAGTGGCTATTTGTGGGTCCGTGAGTGGGTGTATGAGTGGCAGTATGGGTATGTACATGAGTGGGTGTGTTAGTGCCTCTATGGGTCTCTAAGTGTGTACGTGAGTTATTCTCTGTGTCTCTGAGTGGGTGTGTGAGTACCTCTATGGGTGTGTGAGTGATAGTCTGGGTCTCTGAATGGGTGTGTGAGTGGCTGCATGGGTGTGTGAGTTGTTGTGAGGGTGTGCAAGTGGGTGTACGAGTGTGTGAGTGGGTGTGTGAGTGTGTGTGACTGGCTCTGTGGGTGGTTTTGTGGGTCTCTGAGTAGGTGTGTGAGTGACTGTATATATGTGTGAGTGGGTGCATGAGTGGTTGTGTGGGTGTATACATGGGTGTGTGAGTGGGTGTGTGAGTGCCTGTGTGGGTCTGTGAGGGGAATATGAGTGGTGTTCTGGTTCTCAGAGTGGGTGTGTGAGTGGCAGTATGGGTGTGTAGGAGAGTGTGTGAGTGGGTTTGTGAGTAGGTGTATTTTTTAAATTGGGATCTGGATCTAGTGATCCCCCATGTTTTCACACAGTGGGCCACACTGAGCACCGTGGTGGATCCTTTAGATACTCACATGTTGTAAAAGCCAATTTTTGTACAATTTCGTGCCCATCCTCTCACATACCCATTAACCCCGGGTGGAGATCTCCGCTTCTCCCGTTGAGTGTGCGGAGATTTGCCTTCTCCGTGTTCCGCGGAGAACGCAGAGAAGGCAAATCTCCGCACACTCCGCAGCGGAGCTGAGTTGGCCAGCCCCCGCCTCCACCCCCACTATTAACAAGTAAGTAAACATTAATTAAAAATAAATTTAAAACCACTTACCTCTGTACTGCGGCGTCCCCAGGCTGCCCTCCTCCTCTTCCTCGCCGTATCGGTAATCCTTGTGAAAACTGTGCATGCGTGCACGCCCGTGCATGCACATTTCTTGCAAGAAATGCACATGCGCGGGTGCGCACGCATGCGCAGTTTTCACAAGGATTACCGATACGGCGAGGAAGAGGAGGAGGGCAGCCCGGGGACGCCGCAGTACAGAGGTAAGTGGTTTTAAATTTATTTTTAATTAATGTTTACTTACTTGTTAATAGGGGGGGGTGGAGGCGGGTGGCGTAGCAGAGCTCCACGGAGTTCCATGGAGTTTGTTTGCAACTCCGTGGACCTCCGCATAGCCCTGCTACGCCCACTACACCCAGGGTTAACATCCGTATAGTGACTGAGACATCTACTCCGAGACCCAGAGAACCACTCACACACACACATACACTCACATGCCCACACAAACACTTACACACCCAGTAAGAGAGCCAGAAACAACCCACTAACACACCTATTTATAACTCAAACAGCTACTCACAGAACCACACACACATTCATGCAGCCACTCAATACCCTCTCATACATCCCTGGTACATCCACTGAGAACCTCAGAGAACCCCTCACATACCCACTCACAGACCCACACAGGCACTCGCACACAAACTCACACACTCCCTGAAACACCTATGATGAGAAATTGTGTCTAGCAGGGCCGTGCATTATAGTTTCTTCAGATAACTGAAACTATAACTGCTGAATTTCTATGTTTTTATGTGTGTAAAATCAACCCTAACTTCAAAGTACCAGTAACATTTGTGTTTTTAGTGAATTTCTAAGGTTTTTTAATTCTATTTCCTCACTATAACATCCCTGAAATCTTTGTTTTTTTCAGTGAACATGTATCTATCTCTATATAGCTATACCTACATATCCATCTCTATATCTATCTGTATCTATCTATCTATCTATCTATCTATCTAATCACATAAACTTAATCAGGCTGCTTGAATTTAAAAAAAAAAAAAGAAAAATCTTACTTGCTGAGCCCTGCATCCTTGAAGCCTAGCAGGTCGAGCACGTCCTGTTCCATGTCTAGGATGTTCACCAGCAGTGGGGCAGCTTCTGCTGTGTGCACTGGATGTTGGTACTGTGGTGCACACAATGCTGCACTCACCCCCAGAGCACTCATTGTTTCTGCAGGGTGTAACCCTTACCAGGATTGCCATCTGCTGCCAGCAGGAGGGTTAGGCGGCGCTGCACCCAGAAAATGAGTGTGCACACCTCTCGTCAATGAAGATGGGACGGGGCTGCACCCCTGCCCACCTGTGGCACCGACAGGGCATGCATATGGCACTGCCAGCTTCTGACATGACAGAGCAGGAGGGAGGTGGACTGGGATGGGAAGGAAACAGAAGGACAAGAGAGGGCAGGTCAGGGAAGTACAAAAAAGTCACAAAGACATACACAGAAACATAAATACACACATGGAAAGTCAGACATTAATAACAATGAGTAAAGAAAAGGTGGTATTGGATGTGGGTGATCAGATGAGGTGAATTGGGTTGGTTTGGAGTTGGGAAACAAACACGCAGGGAGAAAGGCATGCAGGAGCATCCAAAACAAAATGGCAGCATGCTTGTGATTCACGTGCTGGGGTTTGTGCTGATGTTTCAGCGAGTAATGCTCTACAAGCACTAAATTGCAGTGCAAGCAGTGTGATTTGAATTTTCTGTCCATTTGCAGAACTCGTAGATATTTTATGTAACTCTGTGGAATTCCACAGAGTGAAATTCTGCGAGTTCCACCCAGCCTTACTTAAACCATGTTTAGACATCACTTCCAGTAAGCAAAAGTATATAATAGAGCGTAATGGCCTGGTTGAAGAAGGACTTTAGATCCCTTGACATGGAGGACATGTGGAGTAGAACCACGTTTGTCAGATATAGTGTGCCACATCTGAGTTACCAGGAACCCACCAACAGAGCCTGATGGAAATGAATTCTGCAGTCAGTATTTATTACAACTAATGGACCCGCTGGACATTAATTCGAAAGGATTGTAGGACGTGGATATGCCCAGCTTGGTTTCCTAACAAAGCAGTATCCACTAGAAGAAAGGGAAAGGAAATCCCACCCATACTGGCTGACACATTTAATTATTTGCCAATGTTGTCGAAGAAGCAATACAGAGAGATGCACTGGATCATAAGTTGGGCAGGTTTTCCAGTAATTCCTTTGCCTCTCTTTTTCTATGATGGCAGGAGGCAATGTAGCATCAGTGTTAATAGGCTCTGTTATAGAATTTTCAACTTTGATGCTGCACAGAATGACGAATATTAAACAGTGCTGTTGTCGACAGTGGAGTTGATAACCCACACATCTTCATTTCAAGGATGCAGAGTGAGTAAGTCTACCTTCCTCATAAATAGTTGGACTGCAGCCCAGTTCCTCTCAAGAATCTCCAAAGTGTGAGTATGCCACGGAATTACTCCCACAACATACAGTAGGGCAACACTTACAAATCTTTGTCACAAATGGGAGGGTGTGCAAATATCATTGGTATTTGATAAGTTATAGAATAAAGCTAAGTTATCAAATTTTAGGAGCAACCAGGTCATTGTTTTGTAGCTACACTGTGGCCTAAGGATCCAATAGATGGGATTCAATTTCTTCATTGAAAGAAAGCTATCATGCCAGTGCATAGTGACCTGGAATGTATTCAATCCACTTTCTAGAAAGAAACCACTGTAACTGGTGACAAGCAACAGATTTGAAGAAAATCATGTTATGCATCCAATAGTGACTTCCATAATTGTGACACTGAATTATATTATAACTCTCAGTAAAAAAATAGAGTTTTTGCTAATGTAGTTCTTGCAATTTCCATACTTCCTTGGCCTAGTCTATCATGATTGTGAAGAGGCTCTGTGTTAAGTTGTGTGCCTACTCCCATATTGAGATTGTTTGTTAATATGCACACATTTAGGTCAGGCCTAGCAGACAGCAAAGTTATCTGGTTGCGAAATACATTTTGTGGGCTTACAGAGAACATAGGGGGGCTTGGAACCTTCTCATTGCTTACTATTGCTTGGCTTTCCTACCACTCTCAATTGTCTGTATTTTATTCGTGACCCAGCTTGCCAATCTTGCTTTTGTCCCTCCCATGAACAATAGCCTCTTTACCATTTCATTGGATAGGCTGGCTTCTATGCTTCTACTGCTTGCTTCTCAAGCACTACTTTTTGGTTACACACTCTACAAGAGTGCATGCATTTTCCAACTGTCTCTCTTGTTTACTTCTGTCCACCTACTCTCCGTGTATGTTCCTCTTGGTCAGCCAAGTGCTTTTCTCTACTCCCTTTCCTGTAGAGCTCACTATTATGGACACCCCTATTGCTTTCTCACCTGTGCAGATATATCTCCACCCAGCACCACGTTGCTCTCTCAATCATTGCTTCTCCTCCCCATTCTTACCCTTGATCTTGATTCCCCCACCTGAATCATCCTTCTTTTTTGCCCTCTGCTTCTTGTGCTTACCACTGAACTTTGAGTTGCTTCCATGCCCTCACCTTCCATGTTGCTTTCCCCAACCACAAACTCCTTTTCTGTCGCCCATTCTTTCTTCTACCCACTCTCCACGTTGTTTCCCCCAGCTGCTCTGTGTTGCTCCACCCAAAAATGATTTAAAAAACACTTTTCACACAATCTTTTTCTTTTTGTTTGCTCAATCAACTCAGATTGGTAAAAAGAAATCTGCTGCATCAATTTGTAGGTGCGTGCATGTGTGGTGTGCGCACCTATACAATAACCCACTGGTTTATTGTTTTTCTGTCTATCATGCTGCACAGCTTTGGTATTGCTGTACAGCATGGCTAAAAACATTGATAAAGTAGGTGTCAAAGGTGGAACCTTTTGGCTTTGCCCCTGTTTGTTTTGATAAGTAACAGAGGATGCCTGGCACATCTGTGGAGCAATAGAAGAATTTGGTGTTCTCCCCAATTACATGGACATTTTAGCCCATTCTGACCCAGTAGCAAGAGTTCATAGTGGTGATGAAGTTAGGGCCCATGATCAATACTCTGCAAGTAAAGCAGACACTCATGCACAGGAATGGTGTAGAGACCAGCACTTAATGGCAGAACTCACAGTGATAATGCACTTAACTCATCTCCATTTCAGGCCTCTCTTACTTCACCTTTTATCACATTGGCCTCCAGCAGAGCAGGTGTCTGAGTCAATAGTGATGGATAACCAGACATTTAAACGGTAATGATAGCTATTGAATTCTCTGCTTAGGGTCAGGATTATCTTCACTGCTCTGCTGTATTTACTGCAAACCATAGTTGTGTTACATCATGGTAGATTGGAAAGCTGTGCAGTAAATATGACCTTCTGGCCAACTTAGCAGACCCAAATCTTCTAACTGTAGCAAACCTATGACAATTTTCAGGACCATCCACGTCTTTTTTCCATTTGTACTGAGTCAGGATGTCCCGGCAGTTTTTTACAGAAAGTACCCCATTGTGAATGAGGCATATGTGCCTGCTATTTATGCCCATGGGCAATGTGGTATTAGAGAAGGGACCAAACACACTTGCACAGCCCCTCCTGCAATACAGATGGCTCTGAAGCAGGAGGTGAGCCAGCACAATACCAAATGGGCATGGCACCATGCAAATAAGTCAATTCATTGCCTTTGCACCTGCATTATATTACAGACACAGGAGCAGAGGCAAAGAGTCCGAGTAGGTGGAGTGACTGTGCTCCACAGAAAGCTAGCAAACGACTCCCCCTAATGATGGTGCACTTTGTATAGGGTCACATTGGGGGTCCCAGGGACTCCCCAGACATCTTGTCTCTCTTCAAAGCTCAGTCTGCATCATTGCTGTCTGCCAGTCTGCTTTTCACTAATGTTGTGTTCCAGCTCAGGTGGGAGTTCATGCCTGCAGTGGAAATAGTGCTTTTGCTGTGATACAGAGCACTGCCCCAGTCTAAGCCAGGAGCACAGACTTAAGTGCACTAGAGAGCAGAGTGGGACAGTGTACCATATCCATAATGTGGGCCCATGGAGTGCATGAACACAAACATGTGACAAAAAATATCCAAATATGTCTGGGGTCCTGGGGTAATGAGAATCTTTTGTCCCATTATCCCTTCTAAGGGGTTTAAGTTCTAGCGCAGCCCTTGGCTTAGATGTCTGAACTGTTTAGAGCCAGTTCTAAGCCCTGCATTAATTAGCCTTGCTGGCTATGCAGTTTGCTAAGAATGCCAGTTCCAACAATTTTAAATTATTTTATTATATTGTGAACAACACATGTCTAGAAATGTTCCTTTGTTTTTAAAAAAATGATTCAATCAACTAAGACGTGATATTTGATAAAGCTGTTTTAAAGCAAATCTGTCTGCTATGCTCGCAGGATGTCCTACCATTAACATGGAGCCATGAAGAAACAGTTGACTCTCAGCAAGACACAGATATTTAGAGGGCTATAGTTCTGAAACAGGTACTACCCTCATTATCTCAACATTGCAGACTTTTAAAAAGGTATTCTTGTGTGTGTGGCAAAAGTTCAACTGGCTTTTGAAGAGTTAAAACAAATCTTAGGGCCAGATGTACGACCCTATCTATTTGCGAGTCGCAAATTGCGTTGTTTTGCAACTCGTAATTTGTGACTCACAAATAGGAATTTACAACAGTGTCTCAGACACTGTTTGCGATTCCTAATGGGGTCGCAAATTGCCTGCCTCATTAATATTAATGAGGTAGGTGCAATTTTTGACCCCATTAGGAATGGCTAGCACTGCCAGGGATGGTGGCCTGCTGGGGTGAGCAGACCACCATGTCTGTGACTGCTTTTTAAATAAATGCAGCCCTCAAAGGAAAACGGGATGCATTTAAAAAAGAAAAATGAATCGTTTCTGTTTCATTTTTTAAGAGTAGGCAGTGGTCGCACACACTCACAAATGGGAAGGGGTCCCCTGGGAACCCCTTACCATTTGCGAGTGGCTTACCACCTACTTGAAGTAGGTGGTAAACTGTAGAGTGTTTTGCGACCGCAATTGCGGTCGCAAAACAATCATACATTTAAGTGAGACTCGCTATTAGGAAGGGATACCCTTGGCAAGCCCCTTCCTAATAGCGAAGTCGCAAACTTAATTTTGCGAGTCGGTAATAGGTTACCGACTCGCAAAATAGGGTTTGTACATGGGGCAGACCAATTTTGCAGTCACAAACGGGCCGATTTCCCGTTTGCGACAGCAAAATATGGTCGTACATCTGGCCCATAAAATGTAAAGAAGCGTCGGCTGATTTAAACAGCGGACAGCATAATCCTTCTATTACAGGTGAATAATGGACGGCCTTGTTGTATAAATAATGTGCAAAGGTGAGTCGTAAGGGACAATTTTGTAAATTCCAAAACCCCAATGCCCTAAGAGAGTGTGCTGAAAGAGTGTATTATATTGGAAATGTGACAGTGATTCCTTTTCTTCACAGTTCCCCCAGAAATGCACAATTTTGACAAAGCTCAGCAAATGGTAGACCCCAAGCAAAAGTGGTGGTGGTGGCCTCAAAGAGTCCTATTAAGGTTGCAACCTTGTTCAAAAAAGGAAGCCTTCATGGCCTACAGACGGACCGGCTACAAAGAAAGGGGTTGCACAAAGGGGCGAAGCAGGTGTGTAATGTAGCACCAAAAGTACCCTACTGCATTTTTGTCTCAAGCAACATCTTCCTCCAGCATCTAGAAAGGTCTATAAAAAAAAAGTAAAGCAATAGTTAGACAGGTGGTTACAATCATAAGGCTGCAAAGAGCTGTTCAGGCTATTTTACTAATGTGCAATTTTTTTTCCAACCTAGAGCGAACACAAAAGACCAGCGCCGGAGTACCACAAAAGGTTATGCATACGTCATCGCCCCTAAAAGATATCACACAATCCTTCAAAACGACCCAACTCCAGCAACTGGTGGTAGATGCCCAGTGCGTCATAACAAACTATACTCGGACTCTGCAAATGCAGGCCTTAGAAACACTTGTTACTCTAGTCTAACCCCTACAGTGCTTTACCAGCAAAAGACACAACCAATACAGTGAACATGCATACAGGAAAGCCCCTTTTGTCTGGGGATGTAGACCTTAAATGGTGCACACTTCCAGCCACAGACACATAATACCCTGGGTCCTGTAAAAATAAGAAAGTAGATTGCATGTTAAAAAAAAGCAAATCCAAGTCGCCTTTCCTTAAAGAAGAAGAAGAAAACCATGGTCCTGGACCTACAACTATCCCTTTAGATCTAGCCTTAAAAAACACAGTTATAGCGCAGCCAGTTCCCCATAATCTTCATGCAGGTAAATGTTCACTGCCTGAGAGCGAGAATGTTGATGTGCTCCCCAGAGAATCCCCAAAACCGACTATAAATATCTCACATATCCTTTGGGATAAAGAGCTTGCTAATGATTATTCTTGAATGGACACACCTTACGTAGGTACAGGGTTTCTCAAGGGTCTGCCAGGGGTGCCATCTAGTTCTGAAATATCAGCAGGCACCACAGTCGCGCAAAGTGTTTCTTGTAATGTAGACCCTGAGGGGCAGCAGCCATCTGTTGCCAGTCCCTGCGCTCACTACTCTACTGCACAGAGCTATTTTGAAAATCATTTAAATTGCCCATATCCTATGTCACTGATGACACCTCCAGGCATGTACGATCCCACAAGCCCCGTGTCAAGTATATATCCTCCATCACCCGCCTCAACATACCCCAACAGCAGTACAGGATGGAGTGGCTGTCATCATGTTTCCTTTATTTCGGTTCCATAGAACCATAAAAGGTACAAAGTAAAACATTTGATATAAATACAAAAGAAATACAAATTCATTTTTACAGAATAATATTACTCAATAAAAAGCAGGATGGAATAACAATTACAGTCCACCAAACCAAGGCTCATCATATTTCCAAAACCATAAATATCATTATAATAGTTCTTAAAAAGGAAAATCATGTCTAAAGGGAGACTTTCACAAAAACAAATAAAATCATTCACGAAGAAAACGTAACATCAGAGAGAATCAGATCAGGGACTATCACAAATACAATAAACTCACAAGATGACAAATGTGCAAAATGTAACCCTGACTATTTAGAAGATACCATAGACCTCATATGCCATACGACTGACAGATATCTTGAAATTGAGTACACAACACAGTCTTCAGTATTGGTTTTACATACCCTAAGAGCTGTGTGGTGGCCCCTAAAACCTAAAAGTTTGCAAAGAGGAATGATACAGCATGATCGGGATTTGGCATAGGCCTTTTAAAAATTTAGCACATGCTCAATGTTCTCATCTTCTAAACTAATCATCTTGCACATGGTATATATGTCTCCCTTTTTTCGTCCAGGAGCAAGTAAATGTAGCCAGTGGTAAAATACCCAATCTAAATTTTACATAAAGTGCATATGCAGGGGGATTTATCTAGCTCATACTAAAATGCACACTTGAACAACAAGAAGGAGTCTATCAGGGTACCTGGGGATAATTTAGAAAGCTTACCTCCAAGAAGAAAGTCCTAAAAGGATGTTTTTAGTTTATCCCGGGCACCTTAAGGTAATGCAAAGGGCTGCAGCCAAAAACCTTTCAAGCCTAACTTAGATAACCAGGTTTTTATATGCACAAGCCAAGGTATCTTCCCAACACGGTGATCATCTAATATAGCTCCAATACAATCCCTATAGGGTCCTAAATCCTCATTAGTCCAAAGCCTTATCCAATATAAAATGAGTCTCAACTTAGCAGTTGGAGATTGGGCTAAAATTTAAATCTAATATAATTGGGAGCATTGGAGCACCGGTAGGTAGTCTCAGAAGGGTTGTTATAAAAGCATTTTCTGCTTTATGGAATGTGCCAAGGTTACAGTGCCCCCACAAGTCTGCCCCATACAGGGCACCCCAGCAGGATTGGATCTTGTATATCTCCGTGGGGAATGGCAAAAGTATATGACCTGTTGGCAAATATTATAATAGACCTTGTTCTTTATTTTAAGGTCAAAACACTTTTCTTTACCTGAGCTTCCCATCTATGAGAATCTTCTATTATAGCTCCCAAATAGTCAAACTCATAAACCATATCTAACTCCTTGCCCCCTAAATATACTTTACTCTTGGGGATTTTCCTCCGGGCAGCAAAGACCATGAATTTTGTTTTATTACTGTTAATTTCCAAGCCATGATCTAAACAAAAAGTGTTACATTTATACAAAAGAAAAGTAAGACCACAAGGAGTTTTTGATATAAGCAGAGTGTCATCTGCAAAGAGGAGACACAGTATTTTGTAATCCTTCACCTTTGGGGAGTCATTTACACAATTTAAAGGGTAAGGAATTCAGCCATTTATATGCAAAAGAAAACGTGTAGGGGCCAAAGTACACCCTTGTCTTACTCCTCTTCTGATTAGGATGTCCTCTGTCAGTTGCCCAGATGGGCCCCACTTAACCCTTGCAAATTTTTCTGTATATAGAGCCTGAATTAGAGATAATAGTACCCCTGGGATCCTGATCTTAAAATGAACCTCTAAGGTTTTGCCCTCGGGACAAGATCGAACGCAGCTCGGAGCTCCACGAAGGCAACTTAAAACAACAACCCCCTGTCAATGTCAACTGTCTTCCACTTAATAGCCAGGGCTCGCACAATCTGATCGATTGTGCTTATGTTGGATCTAAATCCCACCTGTAAATGGGATAACACTTTAGCTTGGGAGATCCAGTCCCCATATTCTGGATACGATTTGCATGCTATAAACTTTTTGAATGTTATCAATCAGACTTATGGGTCTGTAATTTCCAGGTGTAGATTTGTCTCCCTTCTTATGGATGGGAATTATCTCTGCTCCTTTCCAAGAACTCAGAATCACAGCTCCAGCCTTCAGAGCATTAGACAGGGAGTTTATATAGGGGCCCCATATCTGGGGTTGACTATGAAATAGGTCTGATGGGATTCTATCCAAGTGGTGGCTTTGCCAGGCTTCTGGGCCTGGATTGCACCTAAAATTTCTTTAAGAGAGAATGGCTTTACCTCCTCACCAGTAAATTCTATGGATAGAGCTGTCAGGAACTCTGATGACCCATCACATGAATTTACTTCCCCGTAAAGGGTAGATAAGTGATTCACCCAGACCTCAGGTGTAAAATGTTAGTTAGGGCGATTTAGATCTTTACACCCATTTTGTGTAACCAAATGCCAAAAGCACTTATTATCTTTAAGCTTTACTGCTTCTAATAGGTCATCCCATATGTCAGCCTCCCATTGGGCCTTACTAATTTTGATAGCCCTGGAGTACAACCCTCTAGCTTCAATGATCAGTGGTCTTTAATTGCTCTTTAGAGCATTAACCAATGCCTTTTTGGCTGTTTCACATGAATTATTGACCCACTCATTCACCCTTGTTGGCCGAGGACCCCTTCCACTTTTACAGTCTTTTACAAACAGATTGCCTATCTTAAAAAATATTTTTATGTACTATTATGATCTGGATAGGGGACAGGACTTGGCACTCAAAAATCTGGAGTTAATCTAATACAGACCTCCGGATTTCAGATACGGCACCTTGTGATCTAGAGAGTACCTCCCATTTCACCTTAAGTATATTGTTAAATAGTATGCCAGGACTACCAGGACTAGGTGTAGTGTGAGGGATTAGACTCTCCTTGTTCCCTATCTGTGACTTGGCCCAGTATAAAACAATGGGAAAATGATCACTATCATGGCGGTCTATTACTGCCCTGTCTTTCATTTCATGCCATGCTCGTACATCTAAAAGAATAAAATCGATGTGGCTTTTACAATTGCCCCTCGTAAATGTATGATTAACAGCCGGGTCTGATGAAACTGACCATTGCATGGCCTCAGACCAAAATTATTTTTCAGTCATTATATTGTTCAAAATTCTTAAAGTCTGAGAGGGTTTGGTAAAAGATGTTGACCTATTATAAATATTTATCAACAAGTAAGGGGTCCCAGACTTAGGAGTCAAAATAAGAACAAATAAATCATAGAAATCGGTATTGCTTTTCTTAATAAAACGTTCAATCAATATGTTAGACCATATAAAAAAAAAACAGAAGGCCTCCCTGCTACTTAAGGCAGTGCTTCAATGCTAGAGGGTAGGAAACCCTGCCAATGGACTTTGGTGAGTTCCCAAGTCTCTTGAAAAATGTTCGGACCTGCTGGAGCCTCAGGGCAGACGACGTGGGTTTCAGGGAATGCGCTGTTAGTTCAGAAACATTATGAGACCGATTGGTAGCTGAAGCAGAAATAACCTTCTCCTGCCTAGGTCCTAAGTAGGAAGGTTGACCCAATTGAGAAAACAGATATATAGATGCCGAGAATAATGGGGCAGGCACAGGGGATATAGGAGCAGGAGGACTCTGAAGTCAGCTAATCATTGCCAGACCACTCCCCTGGTGGCTGGCACGCTGTGTCCCATGTTCCAAACTGATTACACTCTTCATTGTGGAAGTACCTTCACAACCATGTACACCCTCTTTACTGGGAGTTGGTATGACAGGGTCCGACAGACTGTTTTTAAACACATTTCCAAACCATTTGGGGGCAAGGAACATAATTCCAAGGAAATCAAACCATCTGCCAGTTCAGAAGAAATAAAGTTCACTTCAATTGCATCCCAAGATCCAGCAGACGCTATATGGCATTTTACATAGATAATGTCGGAATAAACAATCGAATGACACTGCCTAATATGCCTAATCCAATGAATGACCTTGTTTTTCAATGAGTCAGTCCTTTCATAGGAGTCTGGGGACAGTTTCGGAACAATTACCATGCAAAATGAGCAGCCCATTGGCGATAAAGGGGCCCTCTGTGGCCTCCTTGGATGGGTAACACTATGTGGAACTAGTGCATCTTGATGTTGTGACCCCCTCATATAACTAGTATGATGCCGAAACTGGCGATAGGCTGATGAAGCATGAGCAGAGGCAGGCCTTCTGGCTGCTGGTGGAAACAGATTATAATTCAAGTTAAAGCAATATTCCGAACTGCCCAGAGGATTTCTATGTGAATCTTGAGCAACCGCTTGGGTGGGGCGAGTGGTGCAGCAAGTAAACATTTTGAGACCAATTGACCCCACAGTGCTTGAGCTGTCTGGGCTCTGTCACACAACTGTGTGGGAGAAGACTGAGCCACTGGCAAATTGCTAAGAGACTTGACTACACCCAGTAAAATTCCCTTCAAGTGTGCAACTTCATCTCTTATGACACTGATTAAGGCGATAACTTCACAAAGGGATGAAAGGACCAGAGTAAGAAAGTGTGACTGTAGATGTAATAGAGAACAAGCAGAATCAATCTGCGAATGAGATTGAGGCACTTAATCATGTGGCTCCTGTAGAGCAGCAAACCCATTTGAGCATTCAATGTTGGCACAGATTTGGGTGTCTGCTGTATTGACTGACGTGGAAATTAGTTTACTGTCAAGATCTTGTGTGGACAATGACCCCATGTCAATGACTGGATCAGTGACAGTTGTAATCTGATTATCTCGGAATCTGGGTTTTGTCTTAAAGGCATGAGAGTATGCTAGGAGCTATTAAGTGTGACCGCACGGAAGAATGCTGGTGGCCCTTCCTCCTGGGCAGTAGACTTCTGGGACAGGTAGTCCCTCTGGCCCCAACACAGTCCTGAGCGGATGTCATAATCTGAGCTTTGAAACAGTATAGCAGTGAGGCGTCCTCTGGAGAGCCTGGCAGATACTGCATTGGGTGTTCGGATTGGGATCTACTTTTTTTGACCCCCCCCCCAATTCCAGACCTTTTGAACGGTGTTAGTGGGGGTAGCTAGAGAGCAGTGCTCGAAGAGATTCTGGGTAATATATGCTCAACCCCTACAATTTTTACAGATAATGCCCTGGAATATGGGTTCTTAACCTAAAAAGCTATACTAGGGTCATATATGAAAGACATGCACCAGGTTGTCAGAAAAGTAAAATCCAATCTGAACTCTAATGCCATAAAACTGAGGAAGACAGTAGATGACAACCGACCCTTGAGGGATGTACAGAGGGAGATAATCCAGAGGGTACAAAGGTATATAAGAGAGGTGTTACAGTCGTGCGAATAAGCAATAGAGGCTATTGCATCTTGACGAGGTCCCTAAAGTACAGGGGTCCCACCTTTATTTATATCTCAGCTCAAAGTTCCATATATAAGTGGAAGATACAAGACATCGTTACTAAAGCGTGATGGTTCTTGTGAGTCCTCTTGGCCAAAAAGAAGTTAGAACCCCGCAGACAGAGCTTAAAAGTTCCAAATAACATGACAGCTCATCCTAAAATGGCGCAGATTAGACCCCCAAACACAAATTTAGGAGAGGACCGCAGTCACTCGAGGCGTTTAAATCGTTCATGGGAAACAGCTGAGTGACCAGGATACACCGAACACACAGACAGTCTTGAAGTAAAGGCTATAGCTGGGGAATAGGGGAGGGCATCTTCAGCAAATACTCCAGAGTCCATTCAAACCGGCTCAAGGTGGTCTGCCTAAAAATATCTGGGCCGTTAGGATATAAAAATGGGCTATTAGCGCCAAGGAGCGGAGGCTTCTAATCAGTAAATTTAAATAAAACCAGAATATTTACCACAAGGAGGCTTAAAAATACGCTGCCTCAGAATCAGAGTCAGCACCGCAAAACTGATTTGTCGGATAGTGCAACATCCACCACAAACACCCAATCTGAGGATTCAGATATGGTGTTTTTAGAGAGTGTCAGGAGGCATCGGCCAAATGTAGAGAGATTTAACGCTACAGAGTACTATGAAGAATTCAGGTTTGTTAACTTAGAATGCATAACTTATCTGATCATGGGCTTTTAGCTATTAACCAGGCCGAAAAATGCTTATAGAGCACTTGTTACACAACATGGGTTTGAATGATTTCTTTCAGCTCAGCTTCCTCAGGCAGGGTATTGACAGCCCCTTGTTCACCAGATGCTCCCTGCGTGATGTGCTTGATGCTGTGAAATTTTTAGAAAACCTCTCTTAACCTTTACAGAGTAAAGCAGAAATAGTAGCATTTGTGACCTTCAGAATAGTCACCCTCATTGTTCGGGTCATAAAGGGGGCGTTTCCAGACCTTTAAAGAGTATCTTTTACAGTAAACTCATTAAAAAAACAATGGTTGTTGCTCAACTTTAAAACCGTTATGACCAACAAGTGTCTGGTAGCTAGCATTGCTGGGTTACTAATGGATTGCAGTACTACCGGCGCAGTTGCCCTTTCTAGAGCGGCTGAAGCCCATGCTGCGCTTGGAATACCTTCCGACAGACTGGTAGGCTTTGGGGAACTGGGCCTTTTTGAGGACTATTTTGCTTTCACAGTAAAATGTATTTACTACAGCGGATCATGGAAGTCCTTCACATCCAGAGAGCCTGTGAAAAGCAAGACGGTTTACATTCTCCATCATGAAAATCACTTTTAATGTATCTAGAACCTGAAGGGCTTTGTAGGAGCTAAGTACACGTGCACTCATTGCGATCACATCTACAAAACAAAGACAGCTCATCAATGTGAAATGCATGGTAAAATGTGTCAAAGGGATGGGTGCATTGTAGTTGAGGCTCAGAAGGTGAGATGTACTAAATGTAATCTATTCTGCCGCTCGCAAAACTGCTTAAGCATACACACAGCTGTTATTCAGTCCATCCCTAAAAAGGACTGTGCAGGTTGCGGGCACTACAAAGCCGCCAATCATGACTGTAAAGGTATGAAATGCCCCCAGTTTAAGGCATATTTTCCTCTGGGAACAGAACACATGTGTTACATGACTAAAGGCCAGGTCCAGACCAAAACAGAAGACTACAATGTGTACGATATAGAGTGTACCTAAGAGACTGGAGTGCCCCAGCCTAACTATATTTTCACACATCATCTAACTTCCGATGAAAACTGGAGTCTGAAGGTCCATCTTGTGTGAACAAATTCCTTAACACATTCATGCAGAAACAATTAAAAGGGTATACCCTGATGGCCCATAACTCAAAAGCATATGACTCGTTCTTTATTTTGAAAAATATGATTCATGAAAAGGTGCCTGTAGAACTCATCATTCAGGGATTCAATCTGATGCTGCTAACGGCTGCTCCTTTACATATAAGGTTCATAGATACTTTGAATTTTCTGTCCTTGAAATTTAGCAAGTTGCCAAAAGCCTTTGGTTTTCCAGGTTGTAAAGGTTATTTCCTTTTTTTAACACCTGGGCAAATCAGAATTATGAGGGTCCCATGCCTCTGCTAACAGCTATGGTGTTGAGTATATGATGCCTGAAGAGAAAGAGACCTTTCTATAGTAGTATGCTGAAAACTGCGAAAAGACGTTTCTTTTTCAAACCAAGTTGAAAGACTACTGTCAGACAGATGTATTCATCTTGAGACAAACTTGCAATCTCTTTGGAGACGTTGTTGTAAAGATGGCAAAACAAGAAAACGTTCTGAACCCCAATACTGCCAAGATGACAAAATCCATAGAGTACATCAACACTTTTGACATGCTGGCTTCCATGTGAATGTCTATCTACCAGCACATGTTTTTCCAATCTGAAAGCATAGCTCTAGTGCCACGCAACCTCTTTAATGGTAAACGGAAGCGTCATTCTACCCCTCTATTCAATGACTCACGTATGTCTCTGTCAAGGAAACAGCTTTATCCAACACGCCTTGCAAGGTGGCGAATACCGTGTGGGCCCTTATTTCCTAGATGGGTATGCTGTAATTAACGGTGTGCCAATGGTCTTTGAATACAACAGTTGCTTTTACCGCAGTTGTCCCCACCTCTACAAACCCCACAAGTTTAATACGCTGTTGGGTACTAAATTTGAACACTTGCACAAGCATACTCTGTTAAAGGCACAATATGTTGAAATCTGTGGTTTTGTTCTGAGATCCCTCTGGAAGCACGAGTAGCTAGATATTTTAACATCAGATTCAAAACTCCTTCATTAGGAGCAATTAGTTACCCGAACCTTTGGATCCCCACAACACCTTATTTGGGGATTGTACAAATGCTAAACTATTGTACAGTGCCGTATGAGAGGGTGAGAAAATACATTACTATGATTTCATATGTCTGTATCCATTTGAGAACAAGATGAAGTTATACCCCTTAGAGCACCCTACATCATATATAGGGACTTTAAAGCCATCAACAAATACTTTGGCTTAGTTAAGTGTCAAGTGTACCCACCCCAGAGGCTTTTTGTCTAAATACTATCGTACAGAGTAAATGGTAGGCTAATGTTCCCCCTGTGTCGAAAATGCTCTGAAAGTAAAGACACTAGCAAGTGCAGACACACTGATGAGCAAAGGGCAATGGGTGATCATCAGGAATTGGTGTAGCATTGAGGTGCAGGCCGCCCCGGAGAAAGGTTACAGACTTATACACAAAATTTGGCACTTTAAGAGGACTACAACCCAACTGTTTGTGAGTATATTAACTAATGTCTCAGAGAAAAGCAGGGGTTGTTTGGGTTTCCAGAATGGTGTATTAACGAGACCTCAAAGCAAAAATATATAGATGATTACTATTCCGATGAGGGTATATGCTTTAGACCGAAGTTCATTGAAGTCAACTCCACCAGACGACCGTTAGCTAAGCTCTGCCGCAATTCTGTATGGGGAAAATACACACAGTGTACAAACTTGTCAAACACCATCATCATCACAGATCCTGATGAACTGTTTAATTATCTCTTTGAGCCATGTTACAAGGTGTTCAACTGCGAGTTTATTGATGACAAAACCTCAGTGCTGTGTTGGAAATACATACAAGATTATCCCACATCTTGTAACAATATAAACATCTTCATAGCCTTTTTCGCAATCGCTCACGCTCATTTCGAGCTTTACAATGTGATGGATAAACTTCAGGACTGGTGTCTATATCACGATATCAACTCTGTTATTTTTGTGAGCAAACTAGGGGATCAAAATACCCAACTCGTTGATTATCTAGGTGATTTGACGAGCGAGCTAGAACATGATGAGTACATAGTTGAGTTCACTCAGCCAGTCCGAAGACCTATTCTTAAAGAACCTCTAACAATGCAGTATGTATGAAAGTCAAAGGCATCACCTTAAATGTTAACGACACTGTCAAAATCAATTTTAACAGTTTAAAGAACCTGGTGGATAAATACTCTACTTTGATCGACCGTGAAAATGATAAAACAATCATTGTAAAACAACCTAGCATAGTCTGGTCTAATAAATGGTGGGAAATTACAAAACAGCCTTTGCATAAAACCTTGAACATAGTGTTTGATAAATGAGTCCTGATTGAAGACTACAAAACCCTACTGTACGGGTATTTAAGGAGCATTAGTGTCTCACCACCCCCCAACTATGGACATATAATCCTGAGCTGTTCCCGGGCGGGATTCCCAACATGGCGTCCGGGCTGCGGCGCCAGGAGAGTGAATGCAGTGCACTAGCTGCCCAGGAAGACATGACGTGGACGCGTCAAGAAGGCGAGAGAGACGGCGCTAGAGGGAGAACACTGGATGCGGGGACGAGGACGCCCGGAGGATTGCAAGGAGAAGCAACGAGCGACGAGAAGCCGGTTGCAACCGTCAGGTCAAGAGAAGAGACACCAACGCTGCAGGGGGGGATAAGGAGGCCCCGGGGAGCAGACAGGAAGCGCCGAAGAAGAGGGAACTGAGGAGCCAAGAGAACTGATGCTGAAAGGCACTGCCAGTCAGTCAAGCCATCCCGGAGGAGAGAAGGGCAGTGTGACTCCCTCTGGCACGACCCTGGAGGGCCGTGGCTCAAGGCAAGTACCCTTCCTAAATTTACTTACGTTTGGAAGATGGAGGTTTGGGCACAAGTAGGTCTTATTTCCCACTAACTGGTGTACTGAGCATGCCGCAGTGATAAAAGCACGACGGCACCCTGGGGGACGGTGAAGGGTTAAGGTGTGTGCTAGAGTAAGACACAGACGCCTGACCTTTTGTTGTATTTGCTTACTTTGAGGGACGTATGTCAACCCCCTTCTACTGATGGGACAAGAGGAAGCAGGAGACGACTGCCCAGGAACCCTGGAAAGAAGGAACCACCCCGGTGTCCAGTGAGGGAACTGACACCGCTAAGACTGTTTATTCCCCGTTTGTGTTTAGAGATATCCCTCCCAGGACTGTGCCATATCCCATTGTCTTTTGAACTATTAAATACACAGTAAACACCACTCTCCGCCTGAGCGTCCTATATAACTGAGTGATCACAGGACACCAGGTTGCAACACCCGTTCTCCTGCGTTTTAGCTGGCCACTCAAATTGTGGTAAAAAGCTATTTTATAAAGAAACTTTTAGAAAATGCACGTAGTGTTTTATCCAGGACCCCTAACAATATTTTTTGACTTTATTCGTGCTGGCAAGATCTGTATACAGTACTATCTCTAAGGTTTCCACACATCAAATGTATATAAGGTATACAGAACAATCTCAAAGAGGATGCATTGTTACCTACAAGCCATGTAAACATGGTGATTGTAGACAACCTTAAGAGAGAAGTTGGGGATCACCCTGAGATAGTGAAAGCATAAGTTAAATCATGCAGAACTTGTTCTACAAGGGTAGGAGCAGTCATTCTATAGCTATCAATGCCTTATACCTGTTTTTTTTTTTTTAAACAGTGACAAACAACAGACATCCATTATAGCGAAACAGATGTACCCTGCAAAAACATGGTTTTTCTTTGAAGCCTTTAACAACCCTACCAAGAAACCCCACAGTTACTTACTGGTAGACTTAAAATCCAATACTCTAGAAGACTACAGACTGCATGCTGGTATTTTCCTACCTGATCTCCCTATCGCCTACACACTTAAAACCAAGCCCAAAGACTATAAAATAAATTGTTAAAGAGACTCCAGTAACATTTACACTCTACAACCTATAGTACCAGGTATTGACCATGTCGGTGCATCTATGCCATAATCTAGCCCTACTAAAAATGCTAGTCACAGCTAGCCCTCAGCAAAGTAAGGACGTCGGGCCTGATTCACAGAACTAACTTACGTCAAAAACGTAAAGTTAGTACTTTTTGGTATTCACAGAATACACTTACTCATTTGGTATTCACAGAATGAACTTACTCATTTCGGTATTCACAGAAGTTAGTAGTCCTAACTTTAGGACTCCTAAATGCCTTCTGTGAATACCGAAAGTCTTAAAGTTAGGATTTTTCTCAGTTTAGGAGTAGTAAATCTAACTTTACTACTCCTAAACTGAGAAAGCACAGAAGGCGTTTAGGAGTCCTAAAGTTAGGACTACTAACTTCTGTGAATACCGAAATGAGTAAGTTCATTCTGTGAATACCAAAATGAGTAAGTGTATTCTGTGAATACCAAAAAGTACTAACTTTACGTTTTTGACGTAAGTTAGTTCTGTGAATCAGGCCCATCCTGTGTGCGGCTTCGGACGATTTACTGGCTGCAATTTCAGAAATTGCCCTAAATATCCTAAAAGGAAATGTCCCTATATCAGAGGTCTGTGCATTGAAGAAGAAACACCACCTTATCATGAAGCTCAGTAATAAAAGGCTTAGCTCATTTCTAAGAAGAAACTGGTAAAGCAGTCGGGAAGTTTTATAGGTTCTTTGTTGGGCATAGTTATACCGCTATTTACACCCTCCTAAGCAGGAACTAATGGAGTATGCCCAAAAGATGTACTTGGTACCACAGCAACAGCCGGAACAGTTGAGGATGTCTATGGGAAATGCCTGGGATAGCTGGAAAAATGAGACACAGCGCCTGGATGCCGAGATAAAGGACATTTTTAAACGGTAATGATTTAAACCTTATGACAGAGCAGGTCTTTACTGCAGCACTCTTCAAAACTTTTAAAAATATTACAGGCAAGAAAATGATGAAAGAAACAGTTTGACTCTATGTGCCCTTGACTTCGAAGAGCCTCAACAACTCACTTTAACCCCTCAAGAACCACCAACATTATTGAATAACTTGTAAAAAATGTAAGTCATAGGTACAGAGGGCCTACACACATGTCAGCTTCGAAAGACCTGGCCTCATGGAATGAGAAAGGTGAATTTCTCTCTCATTCCTCTACAAAGGTCAGCCAGTTGTTGACTCCCACATGTACAACCTAGTCAAAGGTCTTAGTCACCCCAAAACGCTATCACTCCAGAAAGTGCCTAGAAGTTGGGAACAGTTTCTGCGAGCCTCTGAGGAACTCAACATTCCTTTGCCAATTGTCTGTAATGCAAAAACACAGGCGGCTGCTTGAAAGGTGGAAAGATCTGCCTTAGAGCCCCCCAAGTCTAACACCTGTTGTTTTTAACCCCTGCCCTAAGATGACAACATCTCCTTTCTTTCCCCGGCTATCCCCCGAATGGAGCACCACATCTCAACCTCTGGACCCTTACAAGACATTGTCCAAAATGGACATGAGGTTACGTCTCTAATGTTTCTTCTGATTTTTGAACCATTGTATATGTGTGCATGTGTTGGCATGTATAGTATTGCCATAGTTAACATTTGACGTTTTTCTTCTTTTATCTGTTTAGTAAAGTTTACCAGCGTGTTGCTTGTACTACGAAAACTGTTCTGTAAATAAACCTTTTATCTTTTCAACGTGTTTCTGTCACCTGTTAGAAACATTTTAAATGGGCTCCATTGCATCAGAACAAAGATCCGGAGTCTGTATTCAAGTTTTTCTATTTTATTTAAGACATCCATCATTACACATAAGAGATGTTACACGGCCTAACGCTTTTGACAAACAGCGCATTCTGTTTTAACAACAGTTGATGTAGTCCTAGAGTTTTCTTTGACATAATTTACAACAACATGGTCATTGTTAAATAGGTTGTTCAAATATAGATTAAAAAAAATTCTAAACGTCATACCCATGGACATTTCATTTATAAAATATATAAAATGCTTCCCACATGTAACAGCAAGAGAATTCTGTACCTGTATTTTGTTATAGTTAACCCTCACAGAAGCTTTTCTTGCATACTTGAATATAGGTTTTGTATAGATGCTCAGGGAACGCCGCTGCACTGTTGAACACTGTAACCTTGTCTTTATCTAAAAACAGGGCCGCCCAGTGGGTTCCTTCCATGTAGTGCAGATCTTTGTTAAAGGCAAGTGTGCGGGGTATTTTGGCCCCTATTTCACCAGGTAGAGTGGCGCTTGTAAAAAGACCTAAAAAGTATTTCTTAGTGTTTTTATGACAGCTTAAGAAATCCCGAATCTGAACTGTGTCCATTTTACAATATTGTAAAGATAGTCAAACAAAATCTGCCAGATGTGGTTGATCTGTATGATGTTGTTGAATGCAGAGAATACAACAATGTTCACATTTGTAGCCAAAGGCTGCCTGAATTATATTTCAGCTTTTCGATTTCCATTTTTTTCAAGTTATAGTTGCATTCATCTTCCATCTCAGGAGTCAGATCGAAAGTGAACAGTGTGTAGCCTGCCCCATAGCCTTCTCTTGAATTTTTTTTTTTTCCAATATATCTTTATTGACCTTTTAAACATACAGGTTGTACAGACAGCAGCATGCACCAAAGCAGGGGTATATCACATTGAGTGGGCACCTTCCAAATCTCGCAGGCCGTAACCCACGTACAACAGCAGTAATATACAAACTTTTTTTGGGTGTCCCTTCCTCCTACTTCTCTTGTATGCATCTTCTGTATAATACCTCAATCATGAACAATCCTAGGAACCCCTGCCATGGCCCACGCCCCCAGGCTTCTGCGCTACGGATCACTTACCCTGTCTTCCCTCCCACCCCCCTTCCCCCAACAGAACTTCCCCCCACCCCCCCATTCATGTCTGGTGTATAATTCCTTATAGCATACGCTGACGGACCTTATCTCTCTGTGCCTGTTGCCCCTTCTGGTATAACCATGCTACCCTGCATCTCTCATCCCTTCGCTACTCTCCGACTCCCGCCCTGAGTGTACGCTCCCCCCGTTATGTCGCTGACTGTTCCGTCCGTACCCGTGGTTATCAGCTCTGCCACCATAGCCCTCGAAGCCTGGACGTCTTCTTCTAACCTCTCATCCCATCTGGTCCGCTGCATTCGAATCACCTCGGCAGTCGCCCACTCCTGCACATCCCGCACCCACTGTAACACACTGGGTGAACGGCGGCCCATCCATGATATGGCAATCCGCCTTTTTGCAAGCACCAACCCTAAAAGGACTAGCTTTCGACTAAGATTCTTCTTCTTGGGTCGCGGCAACAATCCCAACAGTACCACCCGGGTCTCTCCCGCTATATCCCAACCTGTCACTCCCCTCAGTGCCTCGAGAACTGTTGCCCAGTATCCCTGCAGCTCAGGGCATGTCCAGGCCATATGGATGAACTCAGCCTCTGCTTCTCCACACCGGGGACACTGCCCCGACCGCTCCGGGTAGACCTTTGGGGTCAAATATGTTTGGTGTACATAATTAAATTGAATTAATTTAAATTGCGTGTTTGCACTCACTTGTTTGACCCCTTCATGGATCTTGACCCAGTCCCCGTCGCTAAAATTGTCCCCTGTCAGCTCCTCCCACTTCCCTTGAATCGGCAACTCCCCATTTACACGATCATCTCGGATCGCCCGGTATAAATGCAAAATCAACCTCCTGCCTTTAGCCATTATTAACAGAGTCTGTAGTGTCCGGGAGACCACAGGTTCATCCGGGAACGAGGGCCAAAGGTCCCTCGCCACCTGTGCATTCTTTTCGTATTGTAAGAATTGCCCTGGACCCAACTCAAACTTCTCCCGAGCCTGTTCACGTGTGATGTATCGCGTGCTATCATATAGGTTGCCCATGGTCTGACAGTCCCTCTTCTGCCATTTCCGCACCGACATTGATGCGGCAATCTGCCAAAATGGCCGGACCACCCAAAGGGGCATGTCCGGTGCATACGGAGCCCTCTTCAGTACTTTCCGGACCGTCACTTCCCACAACTCCACCACATGTCGCACTATATAGGGGCATGTCGGAGGCTACCCCGTCCCCATCATCAGTAACTCGGGTAGCTCCCTCTCTCCGAAAGACTCCACCAGCAGGGTCTTTTCCCAGTTGTCGTCCCCTTCTAACCCTGCCGATATTATGCACCAGAAAGTGTTCCGCAGTATCCGCTAGCCGCACCCCCAAACATCGCAGTGCGGACCGAACCCATTGAAGATCCACCTCTGGTAGGTCCTCGTCCATGCGTAGGGCCAATCGTCCCAACGGAACCAACTTGGCTTTCCCCTGGTTGATCCGCAATCCTGACACACTCCCGAACCCCTCCAAAGCACGCAACAGCACCGGCACTGCCATTCCCGGGTCCTTGACATATACCAGGGTGTCGTTCGCATACATGGACACCCCGTGGGTAGAGTCGCCAACCCTGATCCCACATGGTGCCATCCTCGTTCGGAGGTCCACCACCAGGGGCTCCATCGCCACAGCGAAAAGCAATGGCGATAGTGGGCACCCCTGCCTGGTACCCCTGTGCAATCGGAAGGCCCGAGATACCAGCCGCCCCACTCTAATCCTAGCACACGGCGTCGAGTACAGCAACTGTACCCATTGTAAATACCGGCCTCCCACACCCATTGCCCGCAGAACCTCCCAGAGATAGGACCACCCCACAGAGTCGAACGCTTGTTCAATGTCAAGAAGTACTAACGCACAGTCCTCCTGCTGGAGCACGGACAAATGCCATACATGAGACAGGCGTCTGAGGTTCATGGCCGTGCTACACTGAGGAATAAAACCCGCCTGATCCGAGTGGACGAGCCTACGCAAGTATAGTTGCAAACGCGCAGTCATGACCCCTCTAAGGATCTTCATGTCGAGGTTAAGTAGGGAAATGGGCCTGTAGGACCCTGGAAGTTGATCGTCTCTATCCGCCTTATGAAGCATCACCACCACCGCCTCATTCATGGATGGTGGGAGTGCCTGCGACTGAAAGGCTTAGTTGAATACCTCGAGGAGGTAATCCGCCAAGACATGCGCGAATTTCTTATAGAATTCGGCTGGTAGGCCGTCTCCACCGGGACTTTTGGCTGATTTCAGAGACTTAATCCCACCCAGAATTTCTTCCTTCGAGAGTGGCGCATCCAGCAACTCCCGGAACTCAGCCTCCAAGCAGGGAAGCCCTAGCGTATTTAAGAAATCCCCCAGGTCCTCCCGTGTGGGGTCCTTGCGCCTCGCATATACTCCGGCCATATGATCCGCCAGGGTAACCAGAAGGCCTTGCTGGCTATATACCATATGCCCCTCCGCAGTCCTCATCTGCACTATAGCTGAGGGCTGCGCCTCAGCACAGATCAACCTCGCCAGCAGCGCACCGGAGCGATCTCCCTCCGCGTGCAGACGCTGCCGGTATGCGGTGTAATGAAACTTCTGCAGGCGGCACAATGCTGCCAGAAATTCCTCCTGCTTCTCCCACCACTCAGTCCAGCGGTGAGGCTCTGACGGCAACAAGTCTGCCAGCCGTCGCTCAGTGGTCTGCACGTCCCTCTCCAATTGCTTCCGAACGCCATAAGTCGTGCAGAGGCAAACCCCCCGCACCACCACCTTCATCGCTTCCCATTCCATGCCCGCGACATCGCCGAGCCCCAGTTAACCCTGAAATAAGACGTAAGTTCCTCCTCCAGCTTCCCGGCGAAGGGCGGATCCTTAAGCGCCTCTGCTTGGAGCCGCCATGTAGGAGTTAATGCTCTGGGTCTGGCCTTACTCAGCGTCGCCAGCAACGGGGAGTGGTCCGAAATATGCCTCGGAAGGTACGTTACCTCCTCCACCTTGGGCATCAAAGTCTGCGACACCAAAAACAGGTCCAGCCTACTGTATGTGTTGGATGCCGGGGTGTAACAGGAGAACACCCGCAACGCTGGATGCCGGGTCCGCCATACATCAATCAAGCCCATCTCCCTCATCACATCCATCAGAGCCCCAGTCCTTGGTACCCGCGTGGGGAGGCTCGCGGTCCAATATCCCATCCAGGACACAGTTAACGTCCCCTAGGAATATAACTTCTCCCCCAAAGTATGGGGTCGCTACCCTCATCACATCATAAAAAAAGGCGGATACATCCACATTAGGGGCATACACGTTTATCAGGCATACCTCCTGGGTTTCCAGCCTCCCATGTAATACTACATAACGTCCCTCTGGATCCAGTACGTGATGTAAATGTTGAAAAGGGGTCTCCGGGGCCACCCAGATCAGCGCCCCCCGTGCAAATCCAGAGAACGAGGTGGCATAAAGCTGTCCGTGCCACCTACATCTAACAAATGGTAGCGCCTCCTCCCAAACACGTGTCTCATGCAACCCCGCTATGGCAATTTTATACCTCCTTAAATATGAATGCACCCTTCTTCGTTTCTCTAGTGAGGCCATTCCCCGTATATTCCAGGTAAGTAGCTTTGTCAGGGAGGGAGCCATAAACCCATACAACTGGCGGCCCAATTCCATTCCCATCCCGCCAGGACATTTGCAACCTGATCATTCTGTGGTAAGTTTCGACCCAGACATGGATCCCTTAGTCGTCCCCAACAACTGAAAACAACAACCACAACAGTGTAAACACCCTGACCCACCCCCTCCCTCTGGGCAGTGAAACAATACCTTCCCCCCGCTAACATAGCGAGTGAACAGTTCTATTTCCCACCCTACACCACCCCCCTCAAGCTCACCCACAAACGAAGTAGGATTCCTCCCAACATTCCTTCCCCTGAGACCCAGAGCCTGTCCTCTAGGGACACACTCCGACTCACTTCGGTCATCAGTGCCACACAAGTGACTGGCTCCCAAACGGGGCGCGAGGACCAAGCCTCCAGCTCCCAGGAAAGGATTCAGCCACTGGAGAGGGCGTGTCCCACTCCCCCGTGGCCGGCGTATACATTTAATCCTCACCCCAAACGTAGAACATACATCATATAACTTTTGGTGTCACAAGTGATACGAGACAGGCACTTAGCTGTGTATCCAGTGTCCCAGCCATCGACCTCATTCCCCGCCACTCGTTCACTCAACATTTGTGTCCGGGATGACCTCCGACGAGGCTAGTATTGAATCCTGCGAATCTTCCACCACCTGCAAAGTTCCATCTGCGCACACCTGGACCCTCCCAGAGTACCCGGCGTCCCGTTCCTTCAGACATCCGGTGCCAGCGTCTTTTCCGGTCTAAAGACATTGTGTGCTGTCCCGACTGTGTCTGCGGCTCCTTCTGGAGCTCCCGATCTCCCACGTTGTCCATCCAGTCGGAGGCCTCCCCCGCTGATCGAAAGAACAGAGTCTTGCCCCTGTGCTCCACCCAAAGCTTGGTCGGATACAGAAGGCTGTATTTCAACCCTGCTTCCCTCATGCGCCGTTTTACAGCCAGAAAAGTACGTTGTTGGTCCTGCACCCTCTGGGTATAGTCTGGAAAAATAGCAATGTGATGCCCCATAAATTGTAGGTTGGGCTTGGTGCGGGTAGACTGCAGGAGGTGGTCTCGGTCCCGATAGTTAAAGAAGCGGGCTATAATGGCCCGCGGCGGCGTGCCTGGCCTCGGCGGGGGAACCAATGCCCTATGGGCCCTTTCAATGTTAAAAAAGTTTGACGGTTTCCCAGGGGCCAGGATCTTCGTTATCCAGTCTTCCAAGAACAACTCAGCGGAGGGCCCTTCTGCCCGCTAAGGAAACCCCACGAACCTCAGATTATTCCGTCGAGAGCACCCCTCCTGATCCTCGGCGCGCTCATCTAGCCTGATCTTCTTCCTCTGGAGGTCCATAACTGTGGTCCGTAGAGCCTTCACCTCCGCTTGAAGAGCATCCACATTCTGCTCCGCAGATGTGACCCTGTCCGAGGCCTTACGCAAGTCACACCGCAGGAGGCTCACGTCGATCGCCACTGCATCGTTCCTGGTCGTCTGCACCGCCGCCAGTATGTCTCTCAGAGAGGGATCTCGTGCGTCTTCCCCCAGTGCCCCCTCTTCATCAGCCTCCCCTCGCACATCATTTTGCTGTGGCACCAGGGGCAGGGGCTGCGCATAATTCAGAATCTTGTTTGCTTGCGCCTTAGCCCCCTTATCTTTCCCCATGGTGGGTGCCGAGCAATCACCTCCACCACTCCGACCGGCGCAAACGTACCCCGGGATCCACTCCGCCGTCCTCGTCCCAGCTCAACAATCTGACTCCCAGGATCTTAGGGAATCACAGCCAGTGGACCACACTCAGCACCGGCCGCCGGTCACTCAGGCCGCCGCTGTGTCATACAAGTCCACTGAGGCTGCTCCCCAGTACCAGGATCCACTGCCTGTATAATCCAGCAGCCTTACCGGTGTACCACAGTAGCTCGCTCCGGCTTTTTGCCGCCTCCCAGAAATTGCCTTGCATATGGAGGCCACGAGCAATCAGGCCACGCAGTTCTGGCGGACTCTCCCCACTGTGCCGCTTTAGAGGGATTCCCCTGCATCGTTGCTGCAGGTCTGTACACCTACCAGCCTCCACAAGTCAGTGCCGGCCACTTGTACTCCTCAGGGGTCCTTCCCTGCACAGCTCATACCAGCCGCCAATATCCTCCGAGGGGCCCCCGTGTTCACAGCCCCCCCGGCTCACCAGTAGTCGCCCTGGCTCCCCTGGCAGGGCAGGCCACGGCCCCCACGAAGCTCTGGGGGCCGGTCCCACAGGCCCTAATGTCGTCCAGGGATCCGCATCCACACACCCGACCTCCGGGACAAGTCCAGCTCCCAGGTCGCAGCGTTGGCCGCATCCGCCACGGATCTGCCTGACTCGACTCTCCGGACGAGGAGACCGCTCACTCCAGGTCTCCAACGTGCTGGACAGCGAGCGCCTCCTGAGCCAAGATGGCGGCTCCGCTCTTAGGCCGCATTACGTTCTCGTCGCCCGGACATCCACCGGCTCACATTCGCACACCTTCAGGTCTCCCAGGGGGCTCACCGGGTGTTCAGGATTCCGGGACAAGGTCGGCGCTTAAATCAGCACCACAGGATAGTGCCGGATTTATGCTGCGGTAGGACAGAGTTCACCGCTGCACGTCCTACTCGGCCATCTTGTTGGCCACGCCCCCCATAGCCTTCTCTTGATACGACTCCTGAGTCATGCAGGTGCTTCCCGGTTATAAAAATCAAGCCTAGATATTCCCTAATAAAATTAGCATCTCCAAAGCTGGGTGTGTATGGGTTTGCAGGAATCACAGCCCCCTGGTGGAACAGTGCTGCACAGTTGATGTCTTGAAATTGAACGGGTTTGAGGTATAGAGACCGCTAAAAACTGTGGGGCATATTATCAAGGGCTCTATCACCGCTTTAGCTGGACTTTTTGCCGCTAAAGCGGCGATATTTTTAACGCCCTATTAGCAAGCTGTCGCTAACAGGCGTTAGCGACAGCTTTCAGGCGATAGCGGCCGGGTTTTACATCGCCTTGCATGTCAGCGATAATTATCGCTAATGATAGGCAAGGTAGGCGTTCCCAACTAAAAGCGACAGAAAACAGTCGCTTACATACCTATCGCCTATTAGCAATACCCGCGAAGCGATAAAAAAACGCGCGCTAACCCCGATTAGCGCTTGTTTTTAGAACTGATAAAAACATGACTTAGCAATGAAAGTCAATGGGAGGTGGATTGTAAGGTTAAGTCCCCAGATTTAGCGATAGGATTTTATCGCTGGATTTCTCGCGTTAAAGCTGGGTTTCGCCGCTATCGCAGGATATTTTATCGCAATGGAGATAAACCTTGCTAATAGCATGTTATTTCCGCGGTAATATCCAGCGATAGCCGGCGATAAAAAAGGCGCGCTAAGCAAGGTTTGCGATATTTTTCGCATGTTCTTGCTAATATGCCCCTGTGTTATTAACAAAACCTATGATAATAAGTTTCGGTAGTTGCCCTAAAAGTAAATTTTGCTGGTGGGTTAATCTGGTACTGGCTGGGTTACTGAATATCTTCAGGGCTACTCTTTCAACAGCGTATATGGCATTTGATAGCTGTAAAGCTTCTGTGAGAGCCAGTCTGACATTTGGGGATACTTTCACTCTCCTTACAAACAAACTAGCGGACAGTATGACCAGTTTAAACTGTTACGCATCCCCGCTGATGAGACAGAACGAGTCCTTGTGGCAGTTAAGATTGATCTTAAGATGGAAACCGTTGATGAGCAGTTTATCCTGGAAGAAAAGGTCGAAAGGTATACGCCGTAGGAGGTCAAACTGTCTACTTCCGGTTGCAAAGCTTGTTCTTTTTACAAAAACTTTATTGTCACCGTCCAGCTCCTTGTCTTCAAAAAGCACATCAATCAATCAATCAATCAAGTGTCTTGTAAAGTGTGACTACTCACCTCTAAGGGTCTCAAGGTGCTGGGGGGACACTGCTGATCCTTTGAGGGCACTGCGGTTCAGTCAAGAGACAATTCTTGAGCTCCTTCCTGAATTGAGGCAGTGACTGTGATTGCCTGAGGTCTTTGCTGCGAGGTAGGAGAAAGATCTTCTTCTTGTGTAGTGTAGGGCTTTGTAGGCATGTGTGAGGAGCTTGAAGGTGATACTTTTGTTGACTGGGAGCCAGTGGAGGTCTCTCAGATGACCAGTGATATGGCTGCAGCATGGGATGTTCAGGATGAGTCTGGTGGAGGCATTCTGGATGTTCTGCAGTTTATTGAGGTGTTTCTGGGTGATGCCGGTGTAGAGTGTGTTGCAGTCTGCTGGTGATGAGTGTGTGGTTGACTGTCTTTCTGGACTCAGTGGGGATCCACTTGAAGATCTTTTGAAGCAGGCATAGTGAGTGGAAGCAGGATGATGAGACGGCGTTGATCTGGCGGTTCATGGTGAGCAAAGAGCCCAGGATGATGCATTGGGTTTTTTCATGGTCTGTGGGTGTGGTGGGGGTTACAAGTGCTGCAAGCCACTAGGATTCATCACAGGCAGAGATGGTGAATATGGACAGGATGAGGACTTCAGTCTTCTCTGAGTTGAGCTTGAGGCAGTAATCCTTCATCCAGGTGGAGACAGCCTTCATCCTGTTGTGGAAGTTGCTCCTGTTGACTTTGGGTTCATTGGTGAGCGAGAAAATCAGCTGGGTGTCATCGGCATAGTAGATGATGTTGATTCCGTGGTTCCTGATGATGGCTGAGAGTGGGGCCATGTAGATGTTGAAGAGTGTGGGGCTCAGGGGGGAAGACTGAGGCACTCGGCAGCTGATCTCTGTGGGTTCAGAGTAAAATGGTGGTAGTCTGACTCTGTGTTCTGCCGGGGTGGAAGGAGTGGAACCATTCCAGGGCTTTGTCGCAGATGCTGGCATCATGGAGTCTTGTGCATAGGTTGCGGTGGGTCGAGAGGACCAGAAGGATGAGCACTGCAGTTTTGCCTCGGTCGTGGAGGATGTGGATGTCATCTGTGGCAGCTATGAGTGCGATCTCAGTGCTGCGGTTCCTTCGGAAGCTGAATTGGGAGAGGTCTAGTATGTGGTTCATTTCAATTAACTTGGAAAGTTGGGTGTTGATGGCCTTTTCGATGACCTTGGCTGGGAAGGGGAGCAGAGAGATGGGTCTGAAGTTCTTGAGGACCATCGGATCGGCAGAGGGATTCTTCAGCAGGGTGTTGATCTCTGTATATTTCCAATCTTCCAGCAAGGTCGTGGAGTTGATGGAGCAGTTGATATGTTGTACTGTGCCTAAAACCCTTCTTAATTTAACCGTACAGCTAAACTCTGCATCATGATTTGGCGTTTTAAGAAACACCTTCCCTCTAACGTTATCTAATACTAGCTGAATATTCAAATACATTTCAATGGTGGCTATGGATTTGTTGGTGGTGTCGACCACCGCAGCAACGCTGGGGTGATAGACGTGAGGAAAACCATAGATTAACAATAGGTCATTATCAAGCTTTATAGTAAATTTGGCCTCTAGCATTGTAAATGTATTCCATGTTCTTGGGTATTGGATTTTGGTTAGTGCTACCTCCCAGTCGCCTTTTAGTTCCACAGGTTTAGACAGTTTCATGGTATATTTAGAAATGTGATTGCCAGGGAACATGTCCTCCGAAGTATTGGATGACAAAGTAATATAAAATGACATTGTCTCCATATTGTCGCCTACAGAGAGCCCCCGTACTCACACACCCTGCAGTGAGCTGGTCAGCACCCAACTGTTAAATTTCTGGAGTCATCCCCTCTATTTGACAAAGGCCTGTCTGTTAGCCCTGCTTAGATTCCATTTCAGAATCTGTTCAACCCTCTACACCCTGTATGGATCGTCTAGTACCTTTTGTAACTCTATATTGTAAAAGGCGCCCAACACTGATTCACTGCTGCAGTCCTGTAAAGATATATACCTTCCTTAAGCTCCACACAATCCACTATAAATATTTAGACGCTAAAAGTCTGCTGATAGCTCTTCAAAAGACTCATTTCAACTTTGACACCCTAGCATGAACACCTTTTTTTAAAAGAGGCTCTCTACATTGGCAGCAAAACAGCTCCTGTACACCATTCTCCACAATGCTAAGGAATTATCAGGTGTTACCTCTGCGGGAGACATTTTGATGGTTCTGTGATAACTGGCATTATAAGGATCTTTAAATGCCTGTAGGACGTCCACATATTGTAAGGTGTTGTAGGCTGTGAAATATCTTCAAATCTTAGATTTTTCAGTTCTGTTAAAACACACTCTCACCACAGCTTTTACCTCCATGTGTGTTACAAAATGATGCACAGCGTGCTGTTTAAATAATTTCCAAAACAACTTGTTTAAAAATTTATTTTCCGGTGTCTGTTTGCAGTTTTTGAGGGGTTCACCCTTTTCTGAAGATAGCTTTAAAGGCCTTTGTGATGCTAGTACCCGTTTTATCGCTTAGCAATTCTGCAAAGACCTACTTGGACAATACATCTATTACCGTTAATATATATCAAACTCTGTTAATATGCTTAGCTAGATCTTTAAGACTGATTATGTCCGCCTGCCATTGATAATCTAGCTTTGCATTAACGATGGTCGGTCCCCTCTTAAAACGCTTCGTAGTGGGCTTGAGCAGTTAATGCGCCTCTTCCCTAGATAACCAGGTCTTCACCTGCTCTCTGTTTACCGGCTCATTTTCAACTTGAGCCCTGCTAAACAGACCTTCGGTGCTTCCAAAGCTTCCGGGCCTTTTTGTATCATATTAAAGATTTCTTAACCCGGCCCGACATATTATCAGCCATGGCATCCCATGAAATGAAACACAATGGTTTTGTGTAAGGTCATTTTATTAAAAATAAAGAAAATTAGCAACACATAAACAGGGAATACTTTACAGTTTCATGGTACACGTCTTGTCATTGTCAACATAATGAAAAGTCAGCTGGCTGACTTTTCATTATGTAGACATAATACAACAGATACTACAGACATAACCAGGGGTCAGTCAGATAATTTGTCGCGGCGTCACAAGTTTTGATATTTTTAAATCTATAAACTCAACTTCTCTCGACAAGACTTCCCTGTCACCCCTCCTATAGCTGTGCACACTCAGGATACTGACTGCATTAAAAAAAAATGAACATTTGTGTATCCTACAATACAAAACCTTTATTTCTGAAATAATCTTTATTCAAAATCTCCAAGGCGATATGCATGCTGGTCGTCAGTGATAGTATTAACTCCCGCATAGGGTATTTGCAGGAGCTCCAGTATTTATTCGTTGTAGGTAGACACGCATTGACAAACCAGTTGGCTATACATGTGGGGCTGCCACACTGCACTGCAATGGGTGGTTCAACAAGCTTCAGATAGCGCAGTTCCGGGTTGTAATTCAGCTACTCTTTCTTTAAGCAACACATATATCAATATACACTACATGTATCCTGGACGTAACTCAGAATCATCTTGTGCACCAACATTCTGATACTTGTCCTAAAAGTGTGTCAGTATGTAATGTTAAATAATACATTAATGACACAATACTGGGAGACTCATAATTTTAAAACAGTTTTTATTTGGCTAATGAGCCGACTCGTCTATTTTTAAAATAAATATTGCACCGACGCCTTTCTATAGCCCTTTCTGCCATCCTTCTAGCAAAATGCATACAAAGCCTTTGCATACGTCCGAGTTTTTAGCATAGCTCACACGAGCATCGGATCTCTTTGAGCATGGTCAACAAGACCGTAATCATATCAGGGTGGACATTTTTCTTTTACTCTGACAAACCATACACCAGCCCTAACAGTTTACATACTTTGTGGGGCCCTAGCAAGCTACATACATGACAGATTGTTCTTGACATGTATGAGGCATATAGACACTCTTGAGCCTCCTGCTGCAGATCCTCCATTTTATGGTCATAACAGAGGTTATAAAAGTCAAGTTTGAGACAAGTGTTCACAGCAAAACCTTTAACAGCCCTTGTCTTTGTAGGTTATGCCTGTGGCTTCATTTTAAAAATCGGCAATATTACAGGTGCATATACATTTTTTGTGTGCCTCTTTGTTTTGGATTGTGGAACTTTCAGTCTGTTTTGAATAGCATAAGCAGTAAAAATCTTTTTGCTTGTGCTTTCTATGGTTGAAAGAACAAAGATAGACAAACTATTAGTTAAAATTAAAATATAGCCATATATAAGGTATAAGTAAGTGACTCTAACGATTTTTACTAATCTCAGCATTTTTAAGGGACTTGGAAGGGGTTCTGAAATCTTTAGAGCCACTGAGATCCATTGAGACATAACCAGCCATCGAGTTAGTGTGCGGCTGTTGCACGACAACAGCTTCAGGTGCCGGTTCCTCCAGAAGCCACATATCTTCGTAGACCAGTCAGTTCGGAGCTGTTATAGATTCTTCACCATCTTCCATTTCTGTGAAATTTTTTCAAACAGTTGTTTTGTTACACGAGGCTTTGCTGCTGGGGCTGGAGCCCTTCATAGGGGATATCAGTGGTGGCAAATCCTTGAGGTTGAGCATTTCCAACCGGTGGCAGAGCTCCTTGTAGCTGTATCACTTGATAACAACTGAGCGATCTCTTTCTGGAGGGCTGCGCCTGGGTTTGGCATAGCCTTCTTAGGGGCTCCTTATATGTATTCCAAGCATTATGAAATGGGGGGCATACTCCTTGACATCACCTCATGGTCACATGATCTCCAAGGGCTGTGGTTCATCGGGGGCATATCCCTAACCACTAGTTAGGGCCGTGAGCACATGACTAGCACGTGACCAGGGTGATGTCACAACACATGTGACCCAACACAGTCATGTGACCCCCCCAGAAGTTGCGTCATTTCTCGGGAACGGGCCCCAGGCGCCGGGAAGGCCCAGTAACGGAAGTGACATCACTTCCGAGAGAGGATAACTGTCACTTTTTGCGTGATGGTAGAAGCTATCCCATTTTACTACTGTTAACAATGTGTTATTGTGTCCAGGTATGTGAACTGACATCATAGAAAATGTATTGTACATTACACTATCATTGGGCTCCCACTGAGTAGTGTGCTACCCATTGACAAATGGCTTCAGCACCTCTTCGGCAGTAGTGCGCATATATAAATATCAAGCCAAGGAAAACTAAGACTCGGATGAATGAAGATCGGCAGAAAATAATCAAGACATGATCGATTAGGCAGTTTTGCATGTTGATTTATATTCCTTTATTAAAATTGCACACAGTGCTTCACTCTGATGTTCTCAAATTATTAAAATATAACTCATAAAAGGATGGACTATGCAGTACAAAAGACAAAAAGCAAGGCCTAATGAGACTAATAACATAATTCCCAGAGAAGTGAATAAATTACCAGTAAAGTCTCTATATACTATGAGACATTAAAACTGTTGATTCGCCACAGAAGTGTAAGATTGTCAATTGTTTGTCTCCCTCAGTGACCGTGCAGGCACATATACAGCTTGTTGACAACTTCTGTGTAATGTCAGTTTGGATCCCTGCAAGGCCATCTCAGTCTTTCTTCCTTCTGTGGTCAATAAATTGAATACCATTAAAATGTGTAAATATGACACCTGTTACTGATACACCTCTTATAACTAGTAAAAACAGTGGTATTAAGCACTATGTAAAAACAAGTTATTATTCTTGTGGTTATTATATGTCCACATGTTCAGAAGCAAAAACATTTATAGAAAACTAGTGGAACGGATGGGGAAGTTGCATATGGCACAAAACAATGTACATTTTTAAGTTTTGAAGAACATTTTAGAAATATTTAAAAGCATCCCTATTTGTGTCTGGAATTCAGTAACAGCATTGGTTGAGAAATTAATTTGAAGAAAGTGTAAGCAGGACAATAATGCCACACTGGTAGAAAGAGAGTATAGCATTGAATTTTGAGATTCAACAATTACATGACTGTAGAATTGTCCTCTAGTAGGGTAGCACAATTTGTTAATGATAAATTGACAGGGAAAGGGCAAAGGCATAAGTCCCTAATTCTGTGCAAGCAACATTTCGGAGGATGACCCTAAGTCTATGTCAAAAGACCTATGTGGCAGTCATTGCACTGGAGCTGAATTCAGCCCCTTGGAAGAGCAAGGCATAAATAGCCTGCAGTGTGAGATTGGAGGAGCTATGGGTCTTCAGATTGCCACCAAAGAGATGTGGCAAGAGATTCATCCTAGACACCTACCTCTTCCCCAAGGAATACATTTTCAAAAAATAAAGAAGGCCTGATATCAGCTCTCTCTTCTGAAGAAAGTCAAGCATTTCTTCCGGAAAGTGACTTCAGAACTGCTATTCAAGTCTTTGTATTCTCACAACTGGATGGCTCTAATGCCCTACTCCATGGCCTGCCAAAATACAAACTGGCACCCCTAAGGGGCATCCCAAAAGCTGCAAAATGTCTCATCCAGGGCCTGAAAAAATATGATTACATCAACCCCCATCTTGATGGAATTCCATTGTCTCACCTTGCCAGCTTGCCCCATCTTCAAAACCAGCTGCATCATTTGCAAGACCATCACAGCCAGGACCCCCACCTATTTTGCAGACAAGCTCACCATCTCTGGTGGGTCTCAGCACATGCCTGTAGATAGCCAATGCAGACTAACAAGTTGAAGGGTAACCTTCCTGTACAAAAACTTTCTTCCCCCTGCACGCAGATACCCTTGAACTATGGTGCAAGGGTGCCTGCGTTGGTGCTACACTGCTAAGTGTAGCACCAGCGCAGGGGCAAATGCAAGGCTGCACCATATCCTTGTAAATATGGTGCAGCCTTGCATTTCAGAAGTGGCGGAGTGAGGCGTTAAGCCATGACAGCTAACGCCTCACTCCGCCACTTCCTTGAACATATCCCCCTATGTGTGAAAGAGGCCTCCTAAGCGGCTGTTAATGAGTGTACAGCACTGAATCAATGAAAGTAAAAGCCAAATATATCACTAACCCTCTACCTTTCTGCTCCCTTGTTTCTAACAAATCCTCTAAGCTAAAATACATAGAATGCTGAGAAACTTTTAGGTAAAAAGTAGTTAGTAAAAGCAAATAATTTTAAATATAAAGCACTCACGAGTGATGGTCCGCTGGCCACCTTCAATGTTAGAGTTCATTGTATTCTCACTGTATTTGCCGGATGGAAAGCATTTTCTGGCTTGAGCTATAAAATCAAATGATATAATTGACTAAAATCAGAAGTCAAATGTACTAAAGTCCAATTTTTAAAACTTATACGACAGCTTTTATCATCAATTACGATGTAGTAACACAGCCTGTTAAATATCCAAGTCAGACTAAATTCAATGAATCTTAAACATTGAAATATCCTGTGCAGTCTAGACATTGCTACCATCCAGTTTGTTCCTTCAATTAAACAATTTTGTGATCAATTGCATTTTGCCGAAAGATAGCTACAGAATTTGTCTTTGCATCATTTCTGATGCTTCTCAAGAGAATATTACTGTGAAGAGCCTCATTGAGAGGCCCTAGTATGTGGGGGTGTTAATTCTGCGCCCCCAGAGGAAACGATATCACAGGTCTAATTAATACCCTTTGAATCCCAAGAATTCCTTGAGAAATGATGATTTACTGGGAAATGTGGGGAATCTGTAATTTCAGGTCTGATTCCCCCAGTAATTCCTCATTCTGACAAAAGACATGATAGGTTGATTGATACTCCTTGGACCTTACTGTTGGCGAGCGAACTCCCCATTTAATTATGTGATGGAATTGAACATGGAATTGCTGTCTCTATGCACTTGTATTCTGACCCAACCCGTCTTCAAGGTAAAGCAAAAACTTCTAAAGGAAGTGACAAAATTTGCCAGTTAATGAAAATTGACAGAGGTGGTGATGGCACAGTCTATCTTATGTTTTGCATTGCTACTTTCACAACTATGCACTTTACACTTAGGGTTACTGTGTTTTTGCACCTCAGCTTTGTTTTTCTTTTTCATAAACACAATAACATGTTTCAATGGGGAGGTTTTTTCCCCAAAGAAAGTTTGGGGGAGTTCAATTCATGCTGTATACCGTTAATGTAAAAATGGCCATAAAAACAAGCAGGGCAAAAAATGTCCAAAGTAAAGCAATGGGCAAAGCAGAACACCTGAAAAATATCGGTCTAAGAATGAACATTTTGAGAAGTAAAGAATGAATTTGGATCTTCTAAACTGTAGAGTTTTTGAGTTATACCTCATTCAATGGTGCAAAGAAGCTGATGATACTTATCAGGTCAATGTTAAATTTAGCCTGTGGCACTGACGTAGGCTGGGAGCAAAGACCACACACTGCACACATACTTAACTAGATGCAGAAAACATTCCTGTCCCCTTGGCACATGGCAATACCATCTTCTGCAAGGAAGACTCTGGTCCAGTCCCTATTCCTAAGCCACCTTGACCATGGCAACGCCTTACTCATGGCAGTTAATAATACTTTTTTGGCCAAACTTCAGGTGGTGCAAAACACAACTGCACGCCTGGTCTGTAATCTCTTGTCAGGCTCTCCCTCGGCACCCAAACTGAAAACTTTACACTGGCTGCTGGTTCTAAAGCACACTGTTTTCAAGATCAGTTGCCTCACCTACAAGGCTCTGATGGGAGGAGCCCCCGTCTACCTAAAGGACAAACTTTGGTATTACTGTCCTGCAAGAATGCTTAGATCAAGCGAGAAGGTGCTTCTGGCCATTCCATGCATTTGCACTTCCAGACTTGCTGGGATAGCTTTTTCATTTATTGCCCCATCTACATGGAATCAACTTCTGTATCATCTTCGCTGCTGTTCCAACTTTGCCAAATTTAAAAAACTCCTGAAGACTTTGCTGTTTCAGGCTGTTGCTGTGTTTCTTTGTTGGCTCAGCACTGGGATATACCTTCAGTATGAGTTGTTGCGCTATATCAAGTGGAAATAAGATAGCATAACATTGCTCAAGGTAAATGTACACTTGGGACAGCATGCAGGTCATAACAAATGGCTACACCCTGATGAAAAAAAGACCACTGTTCATAGCTGATGGCTAGGAGAGCAGGATCCGGGGCTGAGGGTCTTAGCACAGCATATTACTGAATACCACACCCTATGCCCAAACTGACGGGACACATCCAAATAAGATTTCCATCCCCTCTTTGGCTTGAGGACTGAACACAGGGCTTGGATGATGGCCATAACATGCACTTAAAGACCACTGGGCATATACAATCAATCAATCAGGGGTTTTGTAAAGTGTGACTACTCACCCCTGAGGGTCTCAAGGCGCTGGGGGGGGCGGCTCCATAGGGTGATGTGGTCATTTGAAGAGCCAGGTCTTGAGTTCCTCCCTGAACTGGAGCAGTGTAGGGCTTTGCCGGAGGTGGAGGGGGAGGTCGGTTAAGATCTTGGCTGCAAGGTAGGAGAAGGACTTTCCACCCGTTCCGTCTTGTAGATGCGTGGGATGGTGGCCAGAAAGAGGTCAGCTGATCGGAGGTTTCTCTTGGGTGCGTGCAAGGAAAGGTGGGTGTTTAGGTATGCTGGTGTGATGTTGTGGAGGACCGTGTATGCATGCGTGAGGAGCTTGAAGGTTATTCTTCTTTCGATGGGGAGCCAGTGGGGATCACAGAGGTGTTAGGTGATGTGGTTGTGATGCGGGATGTCTAGGATCAGTCTGGCTGCGGCATTCTGGACATTCTGGAGCTTGCGACTGAGTTTTTGTGTTGATTCCGGTGTAGAGGGCATTGATGTAGTCCAGTCTGCTAGTGATGAGGGTGTGCGTGACCATTTGTCTGGATTCTGAGGGGATCCATCTGAACGTTTTTGGAAGTATGTGGAGGGTGTTGAAGCAGGCAGAGGATAAGGCGTTGATCTGGCGGCTCATAGTGAGAGATGAGTCCAGTATGATGCCAAGATTTCGTGCATGGACTGTCGGGGTGGGGGGTTTCCAAGGGCGGGGGCCACCATGTATTGTCCAGGCTGAGGGAGTGGAGCCCAGGATAAGGACTTCTGTTTTCTCTGAGTTGAGTTTCAGGCAGCTTTTCTTCATCCAGGTGGCGACGGCTTTCATCTCTTCTTGGAAGTTGTGCCTGGTGATGTTGGGTCCCTTGGTGAGGAAGAGGATGAGCTGGATGTCGTCGGCATAGGAGACGATGTTGAGCCCGTGGTTTCTGACGATGGTTGCGAGGGGTGCCATGTAGATGTTGAAGAGGGTGAGGCTGAGGGAGGATACCTGGAGTACTCCACATCAGGGGCCAGATGTACGACCTGCAAAATAGCGCCTCACAAATTGCGACTCATTTGCGACTCGCAACTTGCGAGGCGCTATTTGGCATGTACAACAGTGTGTTTAACACTGTTTGCGATTCCTAATGGGGTCGCAAATTGCGAGGCTCATGAATAGTAATGAGCCTCTTGCAATTTGCGAGCCCATTGGGAATGACAGGCCCTCCCAGGGATGTTGGCCTGCTGGGCTCAGCAGACCACCATGTCTGGGACTGCTTTTCAATAAAGCAGTTTTTTTTTTTTAAATGCATCCCGATTTCCTTAAAGGAAAACGGGATGCATTTAAAAAAAAAATGAAACGTTTTCTTTTCATTTTTTAAGGGCAGGTAGTGGTCCTTGGGACCACTGCCTGCCCTTAAAAAATATTTTTAGAGACAGTCACAAAGTGGAAGTGGTCCCCTTCCAAATTGCGACTGCATTACCACCCTCGTGAAGAGGGTGGTAATTTGCAAGTGTTTTGCGACCGCAATTGCGGTCACAAAGCATTCAAACATTGCTTTGCGGACGCAATAAGGAAGGGAACGCCACTTCCTAATAGCGACTCCCAATTCCTAAATAGCGAGTTGCAAATAAATTGCGACTCGCTATTTAGGAATTGTACATGGCCCTGGGTCATTTTGCATGCGCAAACGGTTCGCAAACCCGTTTGCACATGCAATTTAGGGTCGTATATCTGGCCCCAGGTCTCTGTTAGTTCTGAGAGGTACGGCGGGATTCTAAATCACTGAGTTCTGCCTGTGAGGAATGAGTTTGTCCAGTCGAGGGCCTTTCCTCGAATGCCGGCGTCGGGGAGTCTGGTGGCTCGTGTGCGGTGGGAGACGGTGTCGAAGGCAGCTAAGAGGTCCAGGAGAGCTGCTGTTTGGCGCTGGTTGGGGAGGGCGCTGTTGTAGTCGGTGGCAGCGAGTACGGCGGTCTCGGTGCTGTGGTTGCTGCGGAATACGGATTGGGAGATGTCCAGGACGTTGTTGGCTTCAATGAAGTTTGCAAGCTGGGTGTTGACAGCCTTTTCAATTACCTTGACTGCGAAAGGAAGCAGGGAGATGGGCATGAAGTTCTTGAGGTCCATTGGGCAGTAGCAGCCCGTGGTGGGAGTGCTGCCAGGCGGTGACGTGGGGCGGGGGAGGGGCAGGGTGGGGGTAGTAAAGTATGGAATACGGCCGAATAGATGTAAGTAAACATATAAATAAATAAAACGAATTTCGTTGCGCGCGCAACGAAATTCGTTTATTTATTTATATGTTTACTTACCTCTACTGCCATTGGGTCTGTGGAGGGTTTCTTCAGGAGGAGGTTGATTTTGGAGTGTTTTCAGTCATCGGGGAATGTGGCGGTCTCGAGGGAGCAGTTGATCATCCAGCGTAGGCCGGGTGCGAGGGCCGTGGCTGCTCTGTGGAAGATGTGGGGGGGGACCGGGGTCTGAGGGTGCTCCGGAGCTGATGCTCTTCATGGTCTTTAAGGTGTCTTCTGTCCTGAGCGGGGTCCAAGTGAGTAGGGTCTGTTGGGTGGCGTGGCTGAGGGTGGGGGCTGAAGCAATGCAGAGGTCTTGGTTTTCAAAGTTATCATAGAACGTCTTAATCTTGAGGTGGAAAAAGGTGCTGAGTCTGTTGCAGAGGTCTTGGGAGGGTGGGACATCTGTTGTTTCGCTGCCGGGTTTGGCAAATTCCTGGATGATGGAGAAGAGTTCTTTTGAGTTGTGGGTGTTGGTGAGGATTCTGTCTTGGGGGAAGTCCTTCTTTGTGGATTTGATGAGTTGGTGGTTTGCTGTGGTGGCTGTTCTGTAGGCGATGCATGCTTCTTGGGTTTTGCTGTCCTCCATGTCTTTTCGAGACGTCAGCAGAAGCTCTTGGATTCTTGAAGTGCAGGGGAGAACCAGCTTGCTTTCTTGTTGTGTCGTCCTGTAGCTTTCTTGAGGGGGTGAGTATGTCGGCCGGGTTAGTGTTCCAGCAGTGGAGGTTGCTTGCCGCAGTGTTGATGTCTGGTGTCATTGGAGGTGGAGTGCTGGTGAGGGCGGAGGTGAGCTGTTCTTCAGTGACTTTGCTCCAGCTTCTGTGGGGGAAGTGGAGTGCGTGCTTGTGTACGGCGGGTTTTCTGAAGGAGAAATCGATGCAGTGGGGGTCCATCGAAAGAAGTTCCGTGGTGTGTCTGTAGGAAACACTGTTTCCTTCTGTGAAGACGGGGTCGAGTGTGTGTACCGCTGTGTGTGTGGGGGAGGTGACAGCCTGCTTTAGTCCTAAGAGACCATTTTATTGAGATACTAGCCCTTAGTACAAAGTATGTCATACTACCAACACAAAAGATCACTATAAAATCTCTGTTAAATAGAAAACATGGATCTTTATCCTTATAATAAACATACAAACTCCTGTGAAGAATGTCAGTTGATGAAACAATGTAGATAAAAGCTAGAACCAGAATACCAAAGAAATCTGGCAGCTAAGGATAACTACAGATACATAATTACCAATGCATTTCTTATGGCCTTGAAGATGATGTCACAGCTGAGATCACAAATGGCATTATAAATAACATCTCAAGTGACATTACATATCATATCACTGTGGACATCCACAAAGCCACAAATGATTGCTGTTTCTCAGAGCTGTTATCTGGCATTTTTGATTGGCCAAAGTCAAAGGTCATGTCCAGTAGAATATGGGAGAAATGGCATTGAGGCCATGTCCTGGGTCCAGAATTGGAGAGGCATTTCCAAAATTAAGCCCAGTGGGAAATGAGGAAGGCATGGTGAGCAAAAGGCCTGGCTAAAGGCGAAGGCCTGCAAATAGAGCATGCTTGGTATGGCTGATGTCCATGACTAGTGCATTATAGGGGCGCTTGAAACAGAGATTGTTTGAAGACCAAGTCCTGTGCAAAGATTCTGCTAGGGATAACCAAATGTTGTGTCAAGTGGGCGCTGGGGAAGGAGTCATGATTGCAGGACCTGACCAAAGGACACCTACTGAGTTTAGAGCATTCGTAGCCTCTGCAATGGATGTGACACTTGGGCTCCTGGGATGTGGGTAATAAGCCAAGACCTATCCAGAAAGAAATAGGAAAAAAGGAAACTAGGCATATTGTCAGGCATATATATCAGGGCCTGCACAAAAAGGGCCTTTGGAGAGCGGATAAGCTAAGTAGTATCAATGATATCATTGACAATGTAAATTGTAATGTGCTATGGGTTGTTACTAAAGATGACAACCATGATGTAATCTGAGATGCTGTCTTTAGTATCAATTCATCTTTATTCGATTCACACAAGGTTTATCATAAAAGAGTACATGAACACTAAAATTCATTTAAAAAAAAGAGCTAAAATACAGTACAACCAGAGATACAAAAATACAAGTCACATTTTAACATACAGATCACATATTAGCATAGTCCATATATCATTCAGTAAGCCAATGAAGAGCAATTGCAATGGTGAAATGAAGCTAGGGATGCACTGTATGGTATCAGCAAAGTGGTGCAGAATGCCAGGTGACATTGGAAGGAACCAGGAGGACTAAAATAGAGGAAACTAAAGTAAGATACTCTAGAAAGTATATTGAAAAGGCTAGAACTCTTAGAAAACTGTGAGAGGGTTGTGACAGCAAAATGGGGGTAGTGAATATGGTCAAACTGCAGTTATGTAATAGTTGGGGATGATTAGAGGGGTAGCTATTATCTCAGTGTCAACCAAAATATCTTTAGAACAAAAGGATTTTAGCTTTGTTTTAAAAATCGCAAGATGGGGAGTGGTAGATAGAACTCTGAAAAGTGAAATCAAACCCTTGAGGTGCTGCAGAGAAGGATTGCTTCACATTATTGAATGCAATCTTCAACCAAAAATAAAGTACTATTGGGATGCCATGCTTACTAACATTAAGGGCTGAACCTACGTTAGCCGTCTCAGAGGTAGGTCCTGAAAAAATACAGAGCATAATGGAAACCAACAATATCAATGTAGGAATCCAAAAATTGGCTTGCAATGACATAATGACATGCTATCCCATTACTAATCTGCCAATGGGATGCCCATAAATGAGAAAAAAACAATGTGATGGAAGTGAGCAAAAGAAAGCAGAAAACTCACAACTGGTACCAACAAGGACGTCAGTTGGAGTTGGTTAAAACTTACAGATTCCTCAGGGTAATATTTTATGACAAGGCCTCCTTCCTTCAGCACAAGCAGGGCCAGCAGAGGAAGGGCAACAACCTACTCCTCATATTCCACATTTTACAGAGATCCTTAGGAGTCCTGAATAACTTGCCCCTGCTAAAGGTAATAACAGCCCAACCTGGACCATGCATCTCCTACGGATACGAGCCCTACGAGCCAGAGTTGCGGCTACTTCAACATAATCATAGCAAAAATATTCAGATCACTTTTTCGACTCCTGCTCAATGCCTCACCGGCTCAAATAAGGCTAGTGTTTGGTCTATTAAACCAAACCGCTGCAAGAAAAGGCGCCTATATCAAGATCAAAGTATGGGAGAGAATTATGTCACTATCGGATAACCAACTGTGTCAGGCTCTCTGAGAGGAAGTACAAACAAATAAAAACTCATTTTCCTGGCAGTACTTAAACCAGGCGATCAACGAACTGGCTGTTCATTCATTGTGGAAAAGCACTTTGCCTCCAAAGATTACTAATAACTCTTTTCAACCAATGTTTTATGCGTACATGTAGGCAAGCTGTAATTGTTTGTCTCAAGGCAACGGTCTCCACCTTAAATATTAATTTCACTACATTTTTAAAACTAGAAGCAGTTAAACTAGAATCATGAGAATTGCAGCCTCTTTTTTATTGTTTCATTAAAAATCAAGTTTTACACGAGGCTTTAGAAACAGTGGTTAGCAATGTTTGTTTGTAGTTTACATCTTTTTGGGTTGTACTCTGGGGTTCTAAACCGAAACTCTGTTGCCAATAATTTTACTTGTCCTCCACCCTGGAATAACAAATTCAGGGGTATATTCACAAGAACGTGCGATTACTACCTCAAGAGTAGCGTAACGCAACTTTCAATATCGCAGCCTATCGTGGGAAAATAACCCTGTGTCAACGTGGAATTCACAACAAGGCGGTAGCATGCGACAGTCACCAGATAACGCGTCAAATGTCAGCGTGAAAATCAATGCCACGCTGAAAAAATGCGAAACGCGAACGCGAGAAATCATGCGATGAGGCCAATCGCGGTACAAAAAGTAGGGAAAAGCAGCCACAGGCCTGCAAATCCCACGCGTCTGGCGGGAAATTGCACCATAAAAACCACAGAAACAACACACCAGAAACAAGCCAAAGCACGTAGCAACATGGATGCACCCTGACCCAGCGCAGAGGTCAACGCGAATCCCACAAACCCCACAGACCACCAGCAAGGAACAACGGGGTCGGGGAAGGCCAAGGAGAAAAGGGAGAGGAAGACGGGGTGCAGACCGCAGGAAAACAAGACCAGCGCCACGGAGTCACAGAAGACTACCAGCAATTGACCCACAAGCAGACCACCTGGAATGCAGTCGGAGTGCCGAGGAGGCCAAGAGGCGCCGCCAGGACGTGACAACCTAAACCAGGCACAAACCCGCTGCCAACAGGAAGGCAGCAACGGTGACAGGAGGTGGCAGTCCAGCGCCACAGGAGGAGCTGGAGGAAACCCAGGCCACAGTCATCAGTGTGGAGACGGTGCAAGGAGGTGGGAGTACGGACACTGCTCGAAAGGACCCGACACAACAACAACAGGGTGAGGATCCAACAGGGACTGGGGGAACGGGGGTGATGGGCACAATGGCACACATGCAAAATGAGGTGTAGCACACTGCACACCCACAATTACCCAGGGACATGTCCCCCATCCCCGTGGCACACTGCAGCACACACACATAGCAATCACAGCACATACCATGACAATGTGGCACAAAGTGCAACACCCACACTGCAGAACAGGGGACACAACTGGGTCCACCCAGGCGCAGAAACAGAACAATCACATTGGACAGAGCAGGGAACTGTGAGATGCATATCTACGGCTACAACCCCACATCAGCCATGTAGGCCAAATGTCCACTGACCCAACTCAAATAGCCACCACCGCCCAAACAGTCACAATGTACATTGTCACACAGTCTGCATGTCGACAAGAACAAGGCACCAACACAATGCCAACATGCACCTCCCCTTCACAATGCAGAGGGACAAACAACACCTCCAGCAGGTTAGAACAGACAACCCATCAGTGATGCCGGAGACGAACACCACACCTTCGACACCGATGCACTACAACAGCCCATGGACATCCCACACAACCCACCACCAGGACCAGGGCAGACAAGCTACTCAGAGGAGAACCCAGCCCCTGCAACAGACCACACAGCATGAAGCACCCGCAATCACGGCTGGCTCACAACACTTTACCGACCCACACATGGCACCCCAATGCCAGGTGTCAGAACGTCAAAAGGAGGTGGCCCAACAGGTGCGGGTGTTGCCGAACCCATGGAATGCGAACTAGAACACATATGTGGGTGTCCAATACCCTTCAGGGACCACCTCCACCCCACAAAGGAGACCCACACTGCCATAGAGACACATGCAGATGCACATACCAGTACAGAACAACGCCCAGGGTCACACACATATCAGTCACACACCCACGTTGGCTCTGCGTACGACGGCACAGTCCACTCCCCTTACGAATTGAGTGGGTGACGACAAAGCTTCATGTCCAGGTTCTAGCCCGCTGCCTGCGGTGACATGTCTGCGTCTGCTGTACACAGCACAATGTAATGTCGTAGGGCCCAGGGCCCCCATGCATACAACAAGACCACAGGGACACATGCACATATCATGTTGAACTGGCTACGGGCACGTGCGCCCGGCCCCTTTATTGGCAGGGCCACATGTACAGTGACGCCTGTGCTGGATATGTGTGGGGTGAGTATAAGCCAGCCCGCACGGAGTGCTTGGTGCTGGCAACAACCTGAACAGTGGACACCAGTGTAATGGAAACAGAAAACACCAGCATAACAGAGTCAACTGCAGAGCAACATGGAGGGATCCGGAGTAAGGACAGAGGTCACCCAATATTCAGTCAGGAGGTTCCGTGAGTTACAGTGCACTGAGATAGGGGCACTAGAGAAGAGCACGCTCGTGTGAAGAAATTGCTAGGATTGTGTCCCTTCGGGTTAGTCCTGATGCAGATGCAGTGGGGTGTGTTACACCTGCATCAACTTCCTCATCAACGTCCCAGGTCTCCCACACTGCCTGAGGTGACAGTTGCGTCCGCAGTCCACAGCGCAATACCCAGTAATAGATACAGGTGTGTAGCTTGACTACCACCACCAGTCTGCATTCCTGCCTTGGGGCTGTTGCCTCCTGCCCTCCCATTGTCTGTGCCTTCTCCCGTCCGTACACTTGACACATCTTCCTCATCATAGTCCCAGGTCTTCCCCACTGCATGAGGTGACATTGCTGCGCAACCTCACAACAGCACAAAACTCAATCAGTAACGGACAATGGCTTGCGGTGCACTGAGTCACTGGCACCTGGAGTGCTGAGCAGGGTATCAGGCCGATGATGGCATCCACAACAGGTCTGAGCAACTCCGTAGGTCTGTCAGGACCACCGTTTCGACTCTGGCAGATGGCGGTTGGAGGTGGTCCTTGTGGTGGTGGCGTGTGCCTCCTGCGGTGATGCAACGTCCGGGCCGGTCAAGACTCAATGCTATGTGTGGGCCCTGGTGGCCCGCAGTTGAGGCCGGCGGATGCGGACAGCGCAGGGCCACAGACACATGGCATTGATCCGGAGTCAAGACCATCGCTACAGAGGCCATTCAATGTCTCAGAAGAAGGGGTCCCAGGCCTGAGCAGCACAGAGTTAGTGGCCCCGGATGCACTGCGGCCGGCACAGGCACCCAGCCACGGGACGGTGACTTGCGGTGCAGTCAGATGGGCCATGCGACCTGAGCGGGTCCCCATCAATGTCCGAAGTGTATGTTGCGGAGGGTTGCGGGGGACAGTGGAAGGTGTGGAAATATCTTATGTGCAGAATTCCATCTGCAGCTCTTGTGTTTAAGCATCTTACCCTATGTGTTTTTATCACGATCGAACTGTACTAAATTTTTAACAAAATAAGTTTAAACACAATGTTGATATGCACTTTCATGCTCTTAAATGTCTAAATAAAGTATTTTTCTATGATTTAGGCAACAGAAAAATGTAATGATTAACGATAGTGATTGGATCCACTGCAGGGGAATGACTTGCCAAGCCCTAATCTTAGTAGTGATGCCTATACAGGCATTCATATTGGCTTTGATTTAAAGACTTAGACCAAGATCCAGGGCATGATGCAGAAGGTCTGATCTTATCTGGAAGCAGCAAATGGAGGAGTGGAAAGCGCAACCCTCGTTTTCACCAACTATTTGGTATCAGCTACATGAGGATGAAAACTAGCCCCTATTCCATAGACTCAAACGCCACCAATGTATGACCAGTGAGTGTCCATGAATGTCGGGGAACACACTTAGTGGCACAGGTGCTGAGAGGGGATGCAGTCTGCGATGATGCCGGTACACAGATGTGAGCTCCAACATTGCCAAATCAAGACTCTGTGACCTACTGGACCACAGTGTAGGCCGGAGGCAGCGGTCAGCAGTGGCCCACAGCCACGTGTCGTTGGCTCGCGAGGCACAGAGTTAGTGACACAGTGGCAGTTGTTGGTAGTGTTCAATCACCTCCATAACGATGATCCTGTTCCCTCCGGACTGAGCCGCATCTTCCTCTTACACCTCTCCGTGCGACCACTGGTGTGGACTCTGCCATTCGTGCTTTGCGACTAGGTGCTGGATGTGTGACCTACTGGTCCGCAGGGTAGTCCTGGTCCCTCATCCACGTGTCGCCGGCTGGCGTTGAACAGGGTTAGTGGCACCCCGTGTCGCCGGCTGGCCTTCAACAGGGTTAGTGGCACCACGTGTCGCTGGCTGGCCTTGAACAGGGTTCGTGGCACCACATGTCGCAAGATGCCCATATGGAACTATGCTTCACAGTTCGGGGGGGGGTCTGGTGCTGTGGCCGCTGGCCCGGATTTGGGGTCACTGCCATTCATGACTCAGGACACAGTTTCACACATGGGACCTACTGGTCTGACGAGTGGGCCGAAGGCGGCAGTAGAGTGCGTCAACGAGAAAGGAGTAAGGCGGGCCTGTGTCGTGGAGGCCGTGATGGTCTGAGGAGGCTGCCAAGGTCGCGGGCCTCTGGCTTGGAGCTTGCGCCGGCACATGGTGGGCCCTCCTTGACACTCGCCGGTGTCGGCAGGTGATCAGTGTGGCCTGGCTGCGCAGGGGCAGGCCTGACGGGTTCGTGGTCCAGCGTGCCGGGGTCCAGCAGGCGCACAACATCGCAGGCAACTCCACTCACGAGGACGGCATCGGCCTCGTGGCGGGGTGGGATGCGCCGCCCTGGCAGAGACGTGGGTCTTTCCGGGAGAGGACCACGCCCAGGCCTACGTGCTTTTTATTCACACCCCTACGCTGGCGTGGTGTACGCCAGGCCATCCCACTCCGGTGACGCTTAGGGGGGGGCGTAACTGGCAACATTTCCGCGAGGTCCCGCACTGGCTGGGGTGACATGGTGGCGTCCACTGTCCACTACACTCCATACACCAGCGGTGTATGTCGCCATGGATATGGGTGTGTTCTGCATACTGCAGTGTGTCCAGCACATCTCCGCCACTCTTGGCATTGTGTACTTTCCCAATCATGGTTCTACTGCATCCTTCACACATGCCTGGTTGCCACCTCTCCCCACATTCGGCTATTATGTGGCTGAGGTGTCATGCCGTTGCTGGCTCATGTTCAGGGCTTGCCCATGTGAACATTGTATGTTGTTCTGTCGTGTCTGGTGGGTGGGCATGTTGTTGTGCCTGTTATATGTGATTTTGTGACGTGTGCATTGCCAGAGTTCTGAGTTGCATGGTTGTGGAGTTGAGGTGTGTGGGGTGTTCATTTGGATATTGCCAAGGGGCTGTGCATTTCCCTTGTTGCCATCCTGGGAATGCTGGTTGATGATGGACTGTCAGAGGATGAAGGTATCATGCACACTGACTGTGTATTTGAAGGCGACATTGTTGGGGGTTCCACGGTGTTCTGTTGTTGCCTGCACATTGATGTGAGATGTGTGCTTCCTGTTGCGGTGATTGTGTGCTGTGTCACCAGGGGCACAGGTAGTACATGTGTGCTGTGTATTGCCCCCAACACGTGCGTGCATCCTGCTTGGGTGTATGGTCCTTGCTTGGTCTCCAGCGGATCCTGCGCATTGTGTTGTACGAATGGGGACTGGGGTACCAGGGTGATGGTGATGTCCAGGACAGGTGTGGGGGACTTGGATGTGGCTGGCTGTGAGACTCCTCCGACTCTGGCGGGTGTTGGACTGGGGGGTACCAGGGGCCAACAGGTGCAGCCAAGCCAGCAGCTTTGTGTGGGGTGGGATGTTGGTTGTCCGCTGTGTTGGTGCCGTAGGCCTGTTAGGCGATGATGGTCAGGATGTGTAGGATGTTTGCCACTTTCAGCCTGTAGTGGACGGTGACATTGTCAGATGTTGGGTCTGTGCGGCTGGTACGCTTCCTGGGGTCCGCTGTCTTTGTCTGCGCTGCGTCTGTGGTGGTCCGGGGGGTGTTCCGGGTGTGGGTTGGGGTCCTGGGGTGGTGGCGGTGGGTGTTGTGGCCCTCTTGGGTGTCCGGGCCGCATGATGAGTGGCTCCATGGCATCTGTTGCCCTTCGGATGTGGCCCTGGGCTGTGCTCCCTTTTGTGGTGCTGGCTGCCGTCCGACTTTACACCAGGTCAGAGCAGGTGTAAATTTCCTGGTGCTAATGCGCCTTATCGCCTGTTTTGTGTTCTTATCACCGATGTGGCTGGTCGTTGTGAATGTTGAGGTGTGATGTTGTCTCGACTTTTGGCACGCGAACCCCTACTCTGCATCTCAATAGCGATATTTGCGGGGGTCCTCTGTGGCGATGTTTTTTGCGGCTGCTATCACGGGTAAACTGGTGCTGTGGGCTGTTAACACGGGCTTGTGAATGGGGAGGTAAATTTATCACGACTTTGGCTGCGATAAAGTGCCGTTAATTCAGCGATAGCTCCTTGTGAATATGCCCCTCAGAGTTACACCTCAAGTTCCTCCCCTGAGACCCTCCTAAGCTAAAAGTCACTTGTACTTTATCTGGATTGTGTAGAGCAGCTCAGATTGTCTTAATATTGATGTTTGTATGAAATATCTTATGTGCAGAATTCCATCTGCAGCTCTTGTGTTTAAGCATCTTACCCTATGTGTTTTTATCACGATCGAACTGTACTAAATTTTTAACAAAATAAGTTTAAACACAATGTTGATATGCACTTTCATGCTCTTAAATGTCTAAATAAAGTATTTTTCTATGATTTAGGCAACAGAAAAATGTAATGATTAACGATAGTGATTGGATCCACTGCAGGGGAATGACTTGCCAAGCCCTAATCTTAGTAGTGATGCCTATACAGGCATTCATATTGGCTTTGATTTAAAGACTTAGACCAAGTATTTCTACTACTGAATCCAAAGTATTTGGATTTCATCTTTAGAAGGGAATAGTATAATCAGTAGGACATATTGTTTACTTCGTAGATGGATAATAATTCCACAATTTTTGGAACTTGTGTCCAGTAAAGTTATTGATTCATCACAAACTATTAAGTTAAACATTACAGAGCTTCCTCAGTGAACCTTGTGCTTCCAATTTCCTTTGAATTATGTTGAAACGGATAGTGGAGTGTAAAAGTCGATTATCAATTGAGGTGGAGGAGAGTCCACCACAAGGAATAAAGCCACACACTTGTTAAAATAAAATACAGTTTTAATAAATTAAACCTGGACTCCTCCCCCTGGTGACTATGGCACAGAGCTTACAGGTTTAACCTAAGAAAATGTGTACAAAATGTGTAATGTACTTAGCAGTACGAAAACAGTTAAAAAGACAAAATCAGCGCTGTCAAAAAGGCAACCCAATTTAGTAATCTAGAGAAAACATTAATGAGTAAAATGATACCAAAATAATAAAAATCCAATAAAGGGAACAGCAGGTATGAAATGTTGAAGATTTAAGTAAAAAGCATCCAGAAAAAGTAAAGTGCCAACCAAGTAGTCACTGTTCGTGGTTGACTATGTGCGATTCCAGGCTGACAGCAAGACCCGCATGGCTACACCGGGCATTGGGTGGTTCTCAGAGAGGCTGGAAGGGTGTGAGCTGGTTTGGTTGCTGGGGCTGGTTTATCACTGAGCTGGGGGATACTGTGTTTTGCAAATTCCTAGGGGTTTAAAAGCACCCACTGTAGAGTTCCATTTATATCCAGCAGTTTTCAATCAACAATAAAAATGTCAGGATAACTCTGGTGATTAATGTTTCTGCTGGAGAGGAACGAGTTTTGTCTAGTAGTTATTTTGACTCATCAAAGTAGTGCAGAGGGTTAAGATGCCTGCTGCTAAGAACATGTACCATGCAGATCACAGAACTGTTTTTTTTGCAGATAGTTCATTGGGTTACTGCTTTTGTCATAGACATCCTTTTGTTAGTTGCAGTTTATAAGTTACACCTGTAATATAGCAAAGTGAGCTATGAACTGCCATCCGAGAGCTTAACGCAAATTGCATGATACGTGTGAGAAAGTTATATGTTTTCCCAATCTTTCATTATCCTAATGTTGCTAAAAAGGTTTTTCTTAAGCAGAAATAAATTATTAGTAGTAAAGCCAATCCTAGACCCAGACCAAGCACTCTTAGAAAATGCCTACAAGCATAGATGGCATTTGAATCCTACACTTTGTAGTCACCTTTGTCTTATGTAACTTTTTCTAAACACTAATTGACACATGTATAATTCATTGTCTCTGTATGTGTGTGTGTGATGTAAAGTGCCCGTATACCCTATACTGGTATGAGAAGTGCTATAAAACAAATGAAATGCATATGAGAGGGGCTATGCAGAGATGAGGGGCACTTTTGCAGAGTGATAATGATGGATTGTATGGAGGAAGAGGTCACTGGGGGCTCTCAAAATATTGCCTCACGGGGCGCCACCAGCGCTAAAGCCAGCCGTGCTCTGCCACATATTCGGGTGGAGGATGCTAAGATCCCTCAAAATGGTTTTTCAGTGTGCTCTCAGCTTCTTGGCTGTGCCTAACAGTGAATGTGTGCATTTATGCTGTATTTGAATTTATGTTTCATGGATGATATCAAATGTTTTGTGTTCTCTGTAAGAATGTCTGTGGATATGACTGGGTGTCCTGGTGCACAAAAAATCATCATGTACTAAAGCTAATACAAATGATTATATAATGAAAAATATGTTATAGATACACAATATTTGCCATTTTTTCACAAATTTTCTTGGGGAAAAATCCATCCTAACCCCTATTGTAGTGGTCAGGCTCGATCACTCCACCATGTGTGGGCTAGCCTGACAAAATTTGCCAGGGCTGCTATGGGTTCCCCATCGGCCCTGTCCAACAGGGATGCAGTATAATTCAGATACACCAAGAGGGTTCGCCCCAGTCAACGATTTTATCTTCTGTCATAATCTCTGAAATGGAAGTTGAAATTCTCCAATGGAGCAAGGTGAGAGGCTGTATCCACCAAAGTCCTCTCAAAACTGGCTGCTAGATGAGGTCCCTTTGAAGCCATTGGATTTGGTGGGAGATGCTCAAATTTCAAATTTTGCGGGCAATGAAGATTTTGCATCCAGCACATACGTTTTGTGCCTTTACGCAATCAAGATATCTACCTTCAGATCTAGTCCGTTTTTTGGAGGACAAGATCCTCCTACAGGACAAACCTGAAGCTGTATCTGACACAGTTGTTTTGCAATTGTACACCTTTGCCGCTAGGTCCCATTTTTCAGGGTTTCTAGAACAGGTCCTCTTGGTCACTTCTAATACTCCTAGGACCTCTCAGACAGCACTTAGGAACCAGGACTCTCTCCAGCAGAGGCCACCAGCATGGTCGAGCTCAGTTCCAGTTGCTAATGGTCAGCTGGGCACTAAAAAAGGCCTTTGCAGCTTGTTGTGTCCTGTAGACACACATGGGTTCAGGCAACTGATGCTTGAGGGCCACTTCTTAGTCCTGGGTACACGTGGGAGTAGGTTTTGCTCTGCCGTTCTCCACACAGGTCTCAGACTGCAGATCTAATCCTCTTCTGTTCTTCTGCAGGTCAAGAGAGTATTCTGATGAGTGTGAGTGAGGTGCCAGCTTTAACAAATTTTTTAGCAGGTGGATTGGAGTAACTCCTGGATACTCCCTAATCAATGAGAAGCAGCCGCTGTCCGTGCAGGTAATAGCGGTGGGGCCGGGTAAGGGGGGATGTCGAGGGATGATTCAGAGGGGAAATTAATTATTTATTTAATTTTCCCTCACCATCGTTCCCCCTTACCTGGCCCCACCGCCCACCGCTGTTACCTGCACGGACCGCAGCTGATGAGAATAAAGTTTCTAGGGGCAACCCTTCCCAATTTTGCAGCACATCTTGTTTGCCTTACTGCAAACTTTCTCACAGTGTACTAGCACTCAACATACCCAACAGTGGGTATGTTTAGGGAAATGTCCAGTCCGCTACTGCTCAGCTACACCAAATTGGTTCTGAAACCAGCTCCCGCTGGGTTGGTGCCAAACTGGCTACAGAGATGCTACGTAACAAAAGTCTTCTCTTCCTCTGGTCTTACTTTACACATAACTATGAATGGGCTAGCCTAACTCTGCTCCCTTCCAAGTTAATAAAGTTTCTAGATCCTACCCAACTGCCCTTACTGACAAGATATCTGTCACATACCTTGCACCCAGTCATTGTTCCTGCTCTGAGAGCAGTTATTACACTTTATTAACAGGAAACACTGGCAAGGCCTCTGCCAGCAGGCTAATGCAAATTAGGCTAAGGGAGATTCAGGCAGGTAAAGTGCAACTTTTTTAAAGTCACCTTTCTTGAATATTTATTAGAAATCCAACTTCACCATTGAATCTAATTTTTAACAAACATTAAACATAGTGTTTAAATTATTCCAGTAGCGTATCCCAAACCAGAGATAGGAAGATTATGATTTTATTCTAAAATCTAGTTTTTCTCATGAGCCAGCTACATCCCTTTACAGAGAATATAGGTTTTGGATGCTAGTCACTGTAGACACATGCAAACATTACATTCTTGTGGTCACATTCATGGGACCAAACAAGAGAATCACATTAGACACTGCCCTATTGTAATGTTTTGTTAAAAATGTTATTCCAATTTTTCTACTTACATAGGTGCCCCTGAAAATACAGAAGGACCATTTTCTTCAGTTGAGAGCCTTATGCCTCATTGAAGTGTATGGAATGCATGCCAGAATAGGCAAGGGCACATACATTTAGCTCTGAGGAAGGTTTCAGACCCATATAGGCTCATTGTGATGGCCGAACATGTCAGCAAAAGCCAGGGGTGATTGAGAAATAATGCTCAATCAGAACTCTGTACTTATTTTTAATAAACCCACGGTACCCTACTAATAAATGCAGTTCTGACAATGTATACCTTGAGGTTGTTTCAAATTCTTTTTCTACACTCAAACTGGATCCCTGCTTTATCCAGATAGATATTTTATATAAGAGCTCCCAATCATGGTTGAGTCCGGCTTGATGGTATTATCATATCAGGGTATGGCTAGGCACCAATGATGAAGCTTGCCACTATTTAGGGGGTGAGGCGTCTACTCCAAAATCTCTGGATTTTTCAGTAGGGTCTCTAGGTGGTTACCCTGCGGTCAACTTCGCAGCATGCAGATAACCCCATGCTGACACAGCTTTTGGCCGTGCTTGGCAGGGGTATGGTGTGTGAGCAGGTTATTCTTTTTTTTCCAATTGGGCTTCAGATCCACAGGTAACCACAGTGGTTATTTAATAACTCCCAAACTACTGAACAGATTTACACAGAATTAGAAAAAGGTCTCTTTCTAGATCAAGATCTACCTTTCTGCAAAAGTTGCTGTAATTCCATTCAGCGGTTCGGGCTGTAGCCATGTCTAAAAATTGTAAAATCCCTACAGACATTGCATGGAGAAAAATTATTTTGAGCCCCTCCCTTTTTCTCGGCCCCCGCTTGACAAATCACGTCAAAACTTTCAAGACAGCAGCTCAACTAACTTGCATACTAGTTTTGAAAATTTCTTTAACATCTGTCGAACAAAGCCAAAGTTATTAGCAAAACAAAAAAGGCTTTGGGACTTGTTATGACTCTGGCGGTGTGGGAGTGGCGCTGCCACACCAAAGCCAAAGCAGACCACCCGCCAGATTACCACTTTTTAAGTCACTTTTGGACAGTTCTTTGGCATTCTGATGGTGGTGACTTTGAAATAGGCACCTCAATGGGAACATCAAAGCAGGTCCACCTTTGTTTCCTCACTGCCACACTTGTCATGGTGCAGCGGAAACTCCTAATATATTTGGTGGTGCCACAACGGTACAACCAGTATATTCAGGGCCTCAGACCTCTGCGCCACCGCCAGGGAATGTGGATCCCTGGTGGCAGAGGCGGTCAAGTGGAGGTTCAACCACCACAGTCCTAATGTGGTGTGCGGACCACCAGTCTGGCTGTCCATGGACCGCCATCACGGGTTTGACGGTCCATTGGACTGCCAAACTCATAAGGACCTATGTCTATAGGAAAAGTTGGTCCTAACTATAACTGGAAATGTGTGTGTATATATATATATATATATCCTTGACTTCCGCTTCGCCACTGGATTCTCCACACAACGGAAACGGACCACGGTAATTTGTGCTTCAATATTTATTTAGTGCACAGTCGCCATAACGCGTTTCGGCTCCACACGAGCCTTGATCACATGACATGGGACAGTTATAACATTGGTGTTTATAAAGTGATGAGTGCTGATGTGGCGTACCACATGTGCAAAATCGCAATGGATATAGAAGACATTTAATATTGGATATCTTGCTGGTATTTTACACAATGTATATTGGGCAATGGGAAATAAAAGGAATAAAAGTCAGCATTGGCTTAAAATACATAAAATAGAACCAAAATTACTATAAGTATAAATACATTGTTTGGAGCCATTTCCTCTGAGATTTAAACACATAATAATAAGCATCTGGCCGTAGGTGACCTTACTACCTCTAAATACAGTGTAATCTCAGTCCATGTTGCTTTTGTAATTTCTGTATAATACATTTGTTGGCAACACATGGTCAAAATAGACTTTTATCCTTTGTCAGCCTTACATTGTTACATATTTTGTCCTGAATGTCGACATTGCTAGTCATAAAAGTGCTATAGTGCAAAGTGTAAAAAAGTGTATAAAGTGAATGAGTGCATAGTGCAAAAATGCGGCAAGTACAATATTCTTATTCATCAATGTTGCGTAAGTGATCGAACCTGTGAGTTCGTCAATGCCAAGGTTTGGGGCCCCAATACCTGGCATTTTGAATCAATCGCTCAATTTCTAGCTAGTTAGATCTTAATTCAATGATTTGCTGCCTATACGTTATGGTATGAATATATCATTGTGGGCTTGAGGTGATCTGAACTCAACATGCCTTTATAATAGGGGTCAATTTGCCGATTTGATAACTCCCTAAGTACAGGTATACGCACTGGTGTCTCCAATATATAAATAAATACAACATTACACATATAATAATATATGTAAAATTATAAATATAAATATTGATATGTAAAAGATTTTTTTTTAAATATTAAATATTAAATATTGGGTAAAATGTAAAAATGTCTTATTAAATCTGTACAGAGGTTCCTCATAGGCATGTATAAAGGTCTTCCGATATGTTGAGACCGCCCGGCTGTTTTGAATCCATATCAATGATGTAGCTGGTTTCTAATTGTCTCAGTTTGGTCTCCCTATTCCCTCCCCTTTTGCTTGGGGGTATTGAATCAATTACATAATATCGGAGATCATGGCTATTGGAGTTATGTTTCTGTCTGAAATGTCGTGCTACTGGGTAGGTGTTATCCTGATTGGTTATAGCCCATTCTCACTTATTGACTACCCCTGCCATTAAACTCAAACGTCAGGGTGGGCGTAGGTTCTCTTACCTTGCCCCTAAATTCTGGAACTCTTTACCTCTGGCAATCAGGATGTGCGACAACCTGCTGGGGTTTAGAAAGGTGCTTAAGACCTGGTTGTTTGAGCAAGCCTACGCATAGGGGTCGATTCCGATTCGGGCCGGAAAAAGCACCGACCGAGTCGGAGCCGGAATTTATTCCGACCGACACGTACCTGTGGCGCCCGACACGCCAAGTACGATGCAAAGCGTGCAAAATCCGCCCGACACGTACCAAACCCAAGCCGAACGACCGAGCCGCACGGAAAACAGCAATCCGGCCGGAAAAACACGCGAATCGAACCGACCGACACGCACCCGGAACAAATCCGACCGAAACGTACACTCGAACTCCAAACCGCAAAGTACGATGCAAGGCGCGAAAACCACGACCGAGTCGGACGGAGGACAAGCCGTACGACCGACACGCATACAAAACCGAGCCGAGTAACACAAAACACCGCGACCGACGCGTACGCAGCATAGAAAACTGCACAAACACAGCGTGAACAAAACGGAGAACACCGTACGAGACAAATGCAGGGTCCGACTCGGTCACAAGAACGTTTCCAACATGCACAGACAGTACAAAGGAAAAATGACACAAAAAAGGCCAAACAAGCAATTACAAAGCCAATAAATACTGGGGGGGTGGGGACAGAGAACAAAGACACACCCACAACTCCACCCATATAAAGGACACAAATCCCAACCATGATCCTTTGCAAATGCCATTCCACTGCCAGCACCCAACAGACAGCAACCACACACCCACAGCTCATCGCTCACACAAGCCACACACCATCAGCACACCAACAAATACCTACCTCACATACACCCAGCAAAACACACACTCACACACCCTCACCTGCACACCAACACACACATCACTCACCATCACCACCCATCACCATGCCCCCAAGAAGAATCACAAGTTCCTAGATTGTGAATTGGAAGTCATGGTAGACGAGATCCTCAGGGTAGAGCCACAGCTGTTTGGCACACTGGTCCAACAGACCCCCATCTCCCAGAAAACCAAGATGTGGGAGAGGATCATCAACAGGGTGAACGCACAATCACCATGTCTGCGCACAAAGACCGACATCCAGAACAGGTGGTATGACGTGCGCAGGAGGGTACGGGACCTGCTCAAGAAAGACTACCTCCTGAGCCAATACACCGGCAGTGGCCCTCCTGCCAAGCCAGTATACCTCAGGCCCTGGGAGGAGAAGGTGCGGGCCATCCTTCCGCCAGTGAGCGTATATGGACTAGAGAACATCCCAGAGCCTGGTGAGTACACAACAAATGTACACAATATTCTGCCACAATACACACACACACATCACTGTCAAGGGAGAGTCAAACCATGCACTCATAGCAATTACACAGCAACCAGAACAGAATCATCCCAAAATGTGTATGTCAGTCAGAGAAACACAACACATGCCATCTCAAAGTTACATTCAACCGTGCCATCACATGTACAAACACAACTACAACTACAGCTAGGCAGTGGCACAAATAGAACTAACAAACACATCCAGACATGTAGCCACCACAACAACACCAACACACAGTGAAGACCACTGAAAGGAAGGAATTCTGTGTATGCTGGCCAAGTCAGTGTAGCCAATAGCATCATGGGAGTCGTAGTCACACATATTGCCCCCCACAACTGTCCCATCAACACCACCATGAACCATGCGCACATCACAGGGAGTGGAGAAGGACTCACAAGATGGCTGACACTGGCAACTGCTGTGGGGAGCACAAGGCCCTGCTGGCAACTGTGCACCAACAAACAGCAGGACACCACTGACTGACATCCTGAGAGACAACTTCCACTCCCTGCAATGGAAGCACGTTCCATGGTGGGATATCTGGCTGGCTGGGTGGGAAGGAGGACTCGCACCACTGACCATAGTCACAAGCACCTCCCCTCACACACACCCTCAACACATACTCCACAGAACCCACCTGGGAGAATGCAATGCCACACATCCTAACTCAAGGTCCCACAAAGAACCTCCACCCTGGGTTATGTCGTGTGAAGCACAGGGCCACTCATGGGACTTTCAGCCTAACAACTGCCAGGACATCACTCCCAGCCATCCTGTCAGCACAGGCAGCCCACCCCACAGGGAAGCAGAGTCAAAAGGAAGGAAGCATGGGCATGCTGGGAAGGGGGGTGGAGGCAATAGCATGATGGGAGTCATAAGCACAGCTCTACATCCCCTACCACATGGCCCAGCAAGCTCACACTCACGCATGCACATCCCACAGAGAGTGGAAAGGCCCATCAAAGATGTCTGACACTGTTGCTGTGTCGTGGGGAGCACAAGGGCATGCTGGGAACTGCACACCAACAAACAGCAGGACACCACTGTCAGCCATCTTGCCATTGCTCTCACACCCACACACACTGAACTCCCCACAAAACCAAGTAAGTATGGGAATGCTGGGAAGTGGGGTGGAGGCAATAGCATGATGGGAGTGGTAGTCACAGATATTGGTCACCCCCACAACTGTCCCATCAACACCACCCTGAACCATGCGCACATCACAGGGAGTGGAAAACAACTGACAAGATGGCTGACACTGGCAACTGCTGTGGGGAGCACAAGGCCCTGCTGGCAACTGTGCACCAACAAACAGCAGGACACCACTGACTGACATCCTGAGAGACAACTTCCACTCCCTGCAATGCAAGCACGTTCCATGGTGGGATATCTGGCTGGCTGGGTGGGAAGGAGGACTTGCAGCACTGACCATAGTCACAAGCACCTCCCCTCACACCCCCTCAACACAAACTCCACAGAACCCACCTGGTAGAATGCAATGCCTCCCATCCTAGCTCAAGATCCCACAAAGAACCACCACCCTGGGTTATGTTGTGTGAAGCACAGGGACACTCTTGGGACTTTTAGCCAAACAACTGCCAGGACAACACTCCCAGCCATCCTGTCAGCACAGCCAGCCCACCCCACAGGGAAGCAGAGTCAAAAGGAAGGAAGCATGGGCATGCTGGGAAGGGGGTGGAGGCAATAGCATGATGGGAGTGGTAGTCACATATATTGCTCAGCCTCACAACTGGCCCATCAACACCACCCTGAACCATGCTCACATCACAGGGAGTGGATAAGGACACACAAGATGGCTGACACTGGCTACTGCTGTGGGGAGCACAAGGGCATGCTGGGAACTGCACACCAACCAACAGCAGGACACCACTGTCAGCCATCTTGCCATTGCCCTCACACCCACACACACTGAACTCCCCACAAAAGCAAGTAAGTATGGGAATGCTGGGAAGTGGGGTGGATGCAATAGCATGATGGGAGTCACAGTCACAGACATAGCTCACCCCCACAACTGTCCCATCAACACCACCCTGAACCATGCTCACATCACAGGGAGTGGAGAAGGACCCACAGATGGCTGACACTGGCTACTGCTGTGGGGAGCACAAGGCCCTGTTGGCAACTGTGCACCAACAAACAGCAGGACACCACTGACTGACATCCTGAGAGACAACTTCCACTCCCTGCAATGCAAGCACGTACCATGGTGGGATATCTGGCTGGCTGGGTGGGAAGGAGGACTTGCAGCACTGACCATAGTCACAAGCACCTCCCCTCACACCCCCTCAACACAAACTCCACAGAACCCACCTGGTAGAATGCAATGCCTCCCATCCTAACTCAAGATCCCACAAAGAACCACCACCCTGGGTTATGTTGTGTGAAGCACAGGGACACTCTTGGGACTTTTAGCCAAACAACTGCCAGGACAACACTCCCAGCCATCCTGTCAGCACAGCCAGCCCACCCCACAGGGAAGCAGAGTCAAAGGAAGGAAGCATGGGCATGCTGGGAAGGGGGTGGAGGCAATAGCATGATGGAGTGGTAGTCACAGATATTGCTCAGCCTCACAACTGGCCCATCAACACCACCCTGAACCATGCTCACATCACAGGGAGTGGAGAAGGACCCACAAGATGGCTGACACTGGCTACTGCTGTGGGGAGCACAAGGCCCTGCTGGCAACTGTGCACCAACAAACAGCAGGACACCACTGACTGACATCCTGAGAGACAACTTCCACTCCCTGCAATGCAAGCACAGTCCATGGTGGGATAACTGACTGGCTGGGTGGGAAGGAGGGCCGGCTGTCAACCAAATACAACCAATGCAGACCATGTACACACCCCAACAAATACATAGAAATGCCCAAATAATGCAGGACAATGTGCCACACCAATATCAACCCCTGACTGTGACGACTTAGGACAATGCAATGTACAGGCCCGCACCCAGAGGCACAGTCACAACTGTCAGGTGTGTCAACCATTGATGCCTGCAGAAACATAACATACATTGTGTGTGTCTCCCAAAAACAGGTGATGATGGGGACACAGCAGCAGACGCTGAGGAGTCCCAGTCCCAGGCTCAAGAGGATGCGGAGCTCACTGGTGTCGTACAGCCTCTGCCCTCCTCGGACGAAGAAGACCAACCTGGCACATCCGGTGCAAGTCTACATGCAGCACCAGCAGGACCACCAGCTGCAGCACCAGCAGGACCACCAGCTGCACCCCTGCACCCACCCCTCCAACGACTGTCACCACAAATACCATCCCTGCCGACATGGACAGAACAAGGAGCAACACCAGCACAGGGACCCTGGACCAACCTGGGGCCATGGACACCACCACCACCAACCCCCAAGGTGGACCAGGGTCATCTGTGCGTGCCACTGCACGCACTGCACATGTCAGCAGGGGTGGTGGGAGGGGTGGGAGACAGAGGTCGCTGCTTGCAGAGGTTGCTGGTGTGCATGATGACCCACAACTGGTTCGCATAGCTGATGCGTACCAGTCCAGCATCGGAGATCTCAGCCAGGTAGTGGGGCTCCTCAGAGACATGAAACAGCAGCAGGCTGCCCATCATGCCCGCTTGGACTCTCACATGTCCCACGTGGAGTCACACATGTCCCGCGTGGACTCACACATGTCCCGCGTGGAGTCCAAGTGGGATGTACTGCATGAGATGACGGCGGTGCACAGGGACATTTTACAATGCCTCCGCCAGATGAACAGCAACCAGTCCACACCTCCCTGTGTGCCAACAACATCTGGTGCTGAACAAACTGCAACTGCCACGGGGAGGGAGGATGACTCTGGCGGAGAGTCCCCTGCACCGCAGCAGCCTGTACTTGAGGGGCCCCCCAAAGAAGAGGGGTCGTCCGAGGAGGGGCAAGTGAGAGGCCGATGGCCAAGCGCAACTCCCAGGAAGCCTGAACCTGTTCTGGATGTTCACCTTTGTGCACAGACTGTTCACCCTGTTGACGGCAACACTACTCCCACACATTGCATGGGGAGTACAAGTTGGACCAATGTCTCAGACAACTGTGGCCCCGATACTGGGGATTTTGTCTACCAGGACTTTCAATTCACCTAGGAACTTCGGATTGCAAGATTTATGTACAGCACTACCCATCCTATGCACTATTAACACAAATGTATCACAATAAACACACTAATACACCATACTTGCCTCTGTCGTGATTCCAACGTGGGTGCTGTTATGGGGATGATGAACTGCAAAATGACACTGTGTATGCGAACTGCAACAGCAAGGACAACACAGGCATGTGAGTAAAGGCAACGTGACACATATGAGGGAGACACACCACCAGGGCTACACAACACATACACACCTAGGCCATCTGACTCATTGCCTACACTGATGTTGCCAGGGAAGACGGTGCAATGCACAGACACCACACCCATTCCCAGTTGTAGTCAAGTAGCCCACAGGTGCAGTAAGCAAATGGCAGTCAAATGTGTGACCACAGACAACGCACATCACAAAGTGAAGCACAGGTTTATTACACAGTTGCACCATGTCGTAACCACTACAGATGCAAGGTAATCCCACCTGGCAGCGGGCACACAGTCAACAACTGTAGACGGAAGGAAGTCCATGGGTGTGGCGCACATCACCTGTAGGGACACAACAGCTACCACCCTGGATGTGCAATCACGTCGTCGGTGGACACAGTTGACCAAACGAATCTGAAAGTACCCTGTGAAGGACCGAAATGACACACAGTCAAAAGCAATGGAGAACAGGACAGATCAGCAAAACTCATGCACAATACATGTTACAAGATACCCACCCAGAACCAAGTTAGCATGTCAACACTGTTGGGGAGTACAGCCCACCTGTAAGCACACATCGCAACACACATCCAGTCAAGTAGCTCATGGACACACTCCAACAGCACCAGAGCACCACCTACACATATCATGCCAACTCACATCATTGACATGACACCTCAGGATACTCACATTCAGCTAAAGAAGTTGGTGATGAGCTGTATGCGGACATCACCCTCATCATCATCATCATCATCACTGGCATCGTGGTCCAGGCCAGGATCCTCCACAGGTGGCGGATGTTGGTCATTGTCATCCTGGATGAGAGGCAACTCCTTCCACACTGCCAGGTTGTGGAGCATGCAGCAGACGATGATAATCTTGCACACTTTCGCTGGGGCATATGGGAGGTGTAGGAGAGTAGGATCTGCTTCACATGGGTACCCCCACTTTTTGCTGATGCTTCACTGGTTTTCGACATTAGTCTGGCTGGGGCCCTGCTATTCAGAACCCCAGCCTAGCTGTTTCCTCTTTAAAAGGGTCTCCATGTGCCTTAGGCACATCACTGATTGGGATCTGGAGTGCCCTTGTAAGTCCCTAGTATATGGTATACTATGTACCAAGGGCATAGGTACCTCAGAGGCCTGCCAGGGGCTGCAGCATGTATTATGCCACCCCTGGTAGGCCATCCAAACTGACACCACAGGTCTGCTACTGCAGCCTGGGTAAGGTGGTGCATGCACCCCTTGCTGTGGTATAGGTTACCTATATCACTAAATGCATACACACATATAAACCTATAAGTCACTCCTAAGGCAGGCCTTATCAATCCTAAAGGCAGAGTGCATGGTTCCTATGTGAGAGGGTGCCCCTGCATGAGCAGGGCCCCTCTGCAGCGTTCGGAGACCATCTCTGATGCTGTTTGTAGTGCAGCCTGACCATATACTCTTAAACGCATTATATCCTCGCGGTAAAATGCTAACTATGGAATGGCTGCACCTAAACATGTCGTGTTTGGTGTCAAACATCTTGGAATACTACCCCCCGCCAATCCTGGCGGCGGGGGTAGCATTCCACCCTTCTAGAGGGAAAGGCATGTTAACTCTGACGAGTCCGGTAACTTCTTTCCAGAGCCCTGGCATCACAAAATGGATGCTGCTGCCACAGACACGAGTCTGGCCTCCTGCTGCTGGACAAAACTCCGGCAGGGGAGGCCTGGACAATAGGTTTCCTGTCCCAGGGAGGTGTGACCACCTCCCCAGACAGGACAATGTGTATTGGGGCTGGGCGGGAGCACTTTCGGGTGCTTTGAAGTCCTGCACTGGGGGCACATTTGGTGTCCCTGTGCATACCCCAGTTCAAACCGGATCAGGGGCTTGCAGCCCCTGCTTTGGCGCAAACAGGACAAAGGGAAAGGGGTGTAGCCACCCCTCTGCCCTGACCCACCCATAGGTGGGGCCACAGAGTAGTCCATCCCCTATTTTTAGAATAAAGGTAGGAACCCAGTCCTTAGGACTTTAGATTATACCTGGACGAAACTCTGAAACAGAATCCTGGACCTTCGACGCTCTACTCACGATTAGAGGACTGAAGAATCTCCCTTGGGGTCAAGGAGTGACTCCCCTGCTTGGCAGGCACCAAAGAAGCATCTGTCCGGTTCGCATCACTGAAGCTCCCGTCGGACGCCGAAGTCATCGCATCACCAGAGGTGGATTGTCAGACTTCCCTGAGGCTACCCTGAGTCCCCAGCAAAGCTGAGGCCCGCGGCTATCGTGGGTGACTTGAGACCGTGACCCCTGGACACCAAGCACACTTGCAAGTGCACCATCTTCTGGGTCTCCCAAGAAGTCGTGCTTTGGACTCCGAGTAGCCCTAGCCTCCAGCACCACCTGCACCGAAGATCACTGGCCCCCACTCCACGAGTGTCCTGTAAGCCAGCTCCACGTGCGGCGTCACGAGGCTCCTTTGCGGTCGCTAGCCCATTGGCTAGTAGCCCTTAACGAAGGCCAATCTTTTCTTTACTTGGCAGTCTGGTTGCTCCAGGCCTGCCCTCACTTACCCTCGCTGGGTGAGTTCCCCAGACCTTGCTGGTCTGCATCATCGACGATCTACATCTTACTTGAGACTTGCTGTTGCCAAGGCTTGTTGGGTCCAATCTGGTCGCCGACACCTCTGCACTCGACAGACATCGAGCAACAGCCCGAATCCTGCTCCTGGTCGCCGACAACGCCTCCCGGACCTCGTGGCTGAAGAGTCAAGATGACTGTCAACGAACCTGAAGCACTCGACATCGGTGGGCATCTGTCCATCGCCTTCCTGGTCACTGGCTAGTGACCCAGACTCTGTCCCCTCTGCTTTCAGGTTCTTCAGAACTCTGATCCACTCTTGGATCCACCCGGACACTTTTCTCCTGGTCGCCAGCAGCACTTTGCAGCAGATCGCCATAAGAAACGACGACGAAACCCGACCCCGAAAGGCACCTATGCACCCGGCTTCCTGGGTGAGGTAACACGAGTACTCCGGTGCTCCCGTGGGTAGAGACTCTTCAAAGTCCTAGATCTCACAGGGTTTTGTCCTAGTCCTCTTTTAAGTGTCCCTTTCCTCTATTTTCCCGATCCCGACTTTCTCCATAGAAGTTAACGGCGTATCGCGGTTGTGTATTTACACTGCACGCGTCTCCCGTGGGTCCCCTGTGTCACTACCTTGGGTGGTTCCTTGTGGTCCAAGCACTTCTAGAGGCTCTAGGCCTAGTGTCTAGTTCAGTCGTGGTTCGCATACCACTTTATTGGTATATGGTTTGGTACGCCCCTAGGGCCCAAACGTGTATTTGTGCTATTACTGTGATTTAAGATCTTATAACCTATGTACTTCGAACTCTAGCCTCATAAAGAGACTAGAGGGGTGTGTTTAGTAATAAATACATATATTTTGAATATATACCTGGTGTGGTGCTCTTTCATTTGGTCACTCAAGAGATTATAGACTGGTAAAACAAGCTGCTTTACATTCCTTCAAGACTTAGCCTGAAGGCTGCTCTCCATAGCTACCACTAGGATAGCTTTCAATAAGGTTGTCTTTAACCTACCTACCATAAGAGTCGATTTGGACTGGTGCACGGTGCCCACTATAATTAGTGGACAGCATATGCCAGGCCAACTTCTCACATTGGTGTGCAGCGTGTGGGATTCCAGCTTGCTATTGTTTTACCAGATAATCTCAATTGAATTGATCAACTGAAAACCACTAAAGGTACCTAAGGTACATATAATTTAAGCTTAGAATATCAGTAAGTTCTACTGAACTTAGAGTTGTGTGTTAAGGGATAGCACAACCCTTTCTACAACTCAAGAGAGTTTAGTAGGCCACACTAGAGTAGGTAGTGCATACACCACACCACACTAGTAATGTCCTTAAAAGCAGGATCCAAAGATGCCTTGCAGGAAGCCATTGAGCTTCCACCCTCCAAGTATGACACACTCCCATTCTTGGAATTGAGAGCTTTGTGTAACGTGAGGAAATTAAGGACAGGCCAAAGTCCCACCACCCAACACCTCCAGGAGTTGTTGGTGGCTTATGATCTTAGTAAGTCTTCAGAGACTGAAGGGGTAGGAGCAGAGGGTGGGCCAGCAGATGAGGAAGGGGCCAGGGGTACCACTACCCCCAGCCCCCTCTGAAACTGACCAGGAGGGTGACAATGACCCTGACCTGGAAAACCCAATCCCTTCTGGGGAAGATGAAGATGAGGATCTAGAGAACCACACCTTTGTCCCCCAGGAAGGATTATGAGTGTGCTCAGAAAGTCTAGGTCTCCTTCTCAGGAGTCTAACCACTCTGGCACCTCAATAGGGAGCTCTGTTTCTTCTCACAGGAGGGAATCCTCTCATGAGAGAAGAAAGAGACTGGTCCAGTATGAGGAAACTCAACTAGAGATCAGGAAGAAGCAATTGGCTTTAGATAGAGAATCCCTAGATCTCCTTAGAGAGAGAAGAAAGTTGGGACTAGAGTCCCATGGTGGCAGCCATGTCCCTAGAGATAGGGAAAGGTCCTATGACCATAGGAACCTGAGCAAGATTGTCCCTCCCTACCAGAGTGGGGATGATATCCACAAATGGATAACTGCTTTAGAGAGGGCCTGTAAAGTACAGAAGGTCCCTCAGGAGCAGTGGGCAGCAATCTTGTGGCTCTCCTTTGCTGACAAAGGTAGAGACAAGCTCCTCACTGTTAGAGAGGAGGATGCTGACAATTACAAGGTCTTGAAGAGTGCTCTTATTGATGGGTTTGGCCTAACCACTGAACAGTACAGGTTGAAGTTCAGAGACACCCAAAAAGCACAGACTCAAGACTGGGTAGACTATGTGGATTGTTCTGCCAAGGCTCTGGAAGGCTGGTTGATGGGCAGTAAGGTGTGTGACTTCTCAGGATTGTATAATCTGATAATGAGGGAGCAGATTCTTAATAACTGTCAAAATCAGCTGTTGCATCAGTACCTGGTTGACTCTGATCTGACCTCTCCCCAAGAATTGGGAAAGAAGGCAGACAAATGGGTCAGAACCAGGGTGAAGCAGAAGGTACAGAACCAAGGTGGGGAAACCAAGAAGCAAGATGCTAAGAACTCTGACAAGGGTGGGGAGAAGGGTAAAGATCAAAAGTCTTCATCAGGCCCCCAAAAATCTTCTTCTGGTGGGGATTCCCAGTCTACCAAGGGTAAAGGCCAAAGAAAACCATGGTGCAAGGTCTGTAAGCAAAAGACCCACTGGACCAGTGATTGCACCAAGTCCAAAGACTCCAGTCCAGCACCCACCAATGCCCCTAAGGCACCTGTTCCCCCTAGTACAGTTGGTGGAAGTGCTCCAGCAAAGGGTTTAGTAGGGTTCACCCTGGGAACTGAGTTGGGCTCTGACCTAGTTAGAGAACTGACTCAGGCTGTGTTAGTCTGTGATGGAGGCATGGATGTGCCCTCCTCTATGAGTCCCAGTAATCTGGGCAAGTACAGACAACAGCCTTTAATCAATGGACGAGAGGCTTTGGCATTTAGGGACACAGGGGCAAGTGTCACAATGGTGACACAAGACCTTGTGCTACCTGGGCAAGTTATGCTTGGTGAGATGTACCAAGTGACCAATGCTAGCAATGTCAGAACAGACCATACTCTGGCAGTTGTTAACTTCTCCTGGGGAGGGGTAACTGGCCTTAAGAAGGTTGTGGTAAGTGCAAACCTACCAGTCGAATGCTTGCTTGGCAATGACTTAGAGACTTCTGCTTGGGCAGAAGTGGAGCTCAGGACCCATGCAGAAATGCTGGGGATCCCTGCAGATGTGTTTGCTGTGACCAGGTCACAAGCCAAAATGTCTAGCACTGAACAGGCCTTGGATTCTGGAAGAATGGACCAAGTGCCTTCCAAGAGGAGGAGTAGTAGGGTTAAGGCAGTGCCTTCCCCTTGGCTCAGGAGGAAGATCAGTCCCTTGAGGGGGATGATCTCAGCCCTGAAGAAGGAACTGTCCCAGAGGAACTTGAACCTGACCAGGTTGAGTTCTTGGGGACAGGGGGACCTTCTAGGGCAGATCTGAGCCAGGAGCAGCAGAGCTGCCCCTCCCTTGAACCCCTCAGACAGCAAGCTGCTGCTGAGGCTGCTGGGAAAGCTAGTGGTCCCCATACAGTGTATTGGGATGATGGACTCCTGTACTCAGAGAGTAGAGACCCCAAGCCTGGTGCTACCAGGAGGTTGGTAATACCTTTGAAGTTCAGGGGCTTCCTATTGACCCTAGCCCATGATATTCCCTTAGCAGGACACCTGGGCCAGAACAAGACTTGGGACAGAATTGTCCCTCACTTTCACTGGCCCCACATGTCTGAAGACAGTAAGGAGTTTTGTCGCTCCTGTGTAACCTGCCAAGCCAGTGGCAAAGCAGGTGGCACTACAAAGGCCCCCTGATACCACTACCTGTGGTGGGGATGCCCTTTGAAAGGGTAGGGATTGACATTGTTGGTCCCATGGATCCCCAAACAGCCTCTGGGCACAGGTTTATCCTGGTGGTAGTGGATTATGCCACCAGGTACCCAGAAGCTATTCCCCTCAGGACCACTACAGCACCTGTAGTGGCAAGGGCCCTCCTGGGAATCTTCTCAAGAGTGGGCTTTCCTAAGGAGGTAGTATCAGACAGGGGTGCAAACTTCATGTCTGGGTACTTAAAAGCAATGTGGAAGGAGTGTGGAGTTACTTATAAGTTCACCACACCCTATCACCCACAATGCAATGGTTTAGTTGAGAGATTCAACAAAACCTTGAAGGGCATGATTAAAGGGCTCCCAGAAAAGCTTAGGCGTAGATGGGACATACTCTTGCCCTGCCTTTTATTCACATATAGGGAGGTGCCTCAGAAGGGGGTTGGTTACAGCCCTTTTGAACTTCTGTTTGGCCACCCTGTGAGGGGTCCACTGTGCTTGGTGAAGGAAGGATGGGAGTTACCTCTCAAGCCCCCAAAGCAAGATATAGTGGACTATGTACTTGGTCTCCGCTCCAGGATGGCTGAGTACATGAAAAAGGCAACCAAAAACCTTGAGGCTAGCCAGGAACTTCAGAAGGCCTGGCATGACCAAAAGGCTGTTCTGACTGTTTACCAGCCAGGACAGAAGGTGTGGGTGTTGGAGCCAGTGGCCCCAGCAGCTCTCCAAGACAAATGGAGTGGACCCCACACTATTGTTGAGCAGAAGGGTGAGGTCACTTACTTAGTGGACCTGGGAACACCCAGGAGTCCCCAAAGGGTTCTCCATGTCAACAGACTTAAGCCATATGTGGACAGGGCAGACATGGGCTTGCTCATGGCTACTGATGAAGGGCAGGAGGAAGAGAGTGACCCACTCCCTGACCTGCTCTCACAGAACCCTGACGATGGGTCAGTTGATGGTGCAGCCTTGGCAGGCAGCCTCACTACCCAGCAACAAACTGATTGCAGGCAAGTCCTCAATCAGTTTAGACATATGTTTTCACTGACACCCAGTCAGACCACCTGGTGCACTCATGAAGTGGACACTGGGGACAGTCTGCCTATTAAAAACAAGATTTATAGGCAACCTGACCATGTCAGGGACTGTATCAGGACTGAAGTCCAGAAGATGTTGGAATTGGGAGTGATTGAGCCCTCAGATAGCCCTTGGGCTAGTCCAGTAGTCCTAGTACCTAAACCTCACACCAGTGGTGGGAAAAGAGAGATGAGGTTTTGTGTAGACTACAGGGGTCTCAATGCAGTCACTAGGACTGATGCCCATCCAATACCCAGGGCAGATGAGCTCATAGATACTTTGGCATCTGCCAAATATCTCAGCACATTTGACCTAACAGCTGGCTACTGGCAGATCAGACTAGCTGATACTGCAAAGCCCAAAACAGCATTTTCAACCCCTAGTGGGCATTATCAATTTGTGGTAATGCCCTTTGGTCTGAAAAATGCACCTGCCACTTTCCAGAGGTTGGTGAACACAGTTCTCACAGGACTGGAAGCCTATAGTGCAGCTTATCTAGATGATATTGCTGTCTTTAGCTCCACCTGGGAGGATCACCTGGTCCACCTCAGGAATGTTTTACAGGCCCTGCAAAGGCAGGCCTGACTATCAAGGCCACTAAGTGCCAGATAGGGCAGAGTCAGGTTGTGTACCTGGGCCACCTTGTGGGTGGAGGCCAGGTTCAACCTTTGCAGAGCAAGATCCAGACCATCATGGACTGGACTGCTCCCACTACCCAGACTCAGGTGAGAGCCTTCTTAGGCCTGACTGGGTACTATAGGAGATTTGTCAAGGGGTATGGATCAATAGTGACACCCTTGAATGACTTAACTTCTAAGAAAATGCCCAAAAAGGTTCAGTGGACAGCTAGCAAGACCTCGCAAGACCTCTGCAACTCACTCGCCGCGTTCTTCCACCGCAAGATCACCGACATACATAACAGCTTCGACGCACAAACCACGCACCCTACCGCCGAACCAACGCCCGCCACCACCACCCTCTGCAACTGGACCCCGATCAGCACCGAAGACACCACCAGCACGATGAACTCCATCCACTCCGGATCACCAACCGACCCCTGCCCACACCACGTCTTCAACAAAGCCGACGCCACCATCGCACCCCATCTCCGGGACATCATCAACTCCTCCTTCCACACCGCCACCTTCCCGGAGAGCTGGAAGCACGCCGAGCTCACCGCCCTCCTGAAGAAACCAACGGCGGACCCCACCGACCTCAAGAACTACCGTCCCATCTCGCTCCTTCCGTTTCCGGCCAAAGTCATCGAGAAGACCGTCAACAGACAGCTTGCCGCCTTCCTCGAGACAAACGGATCCCTCGACCCCTCGCAGTCCGGGTTTCGGGCCAACCACAGCACCGAGACCGCCCTTATCGCAGCCACCGACGACATCAGAACCCTAACCGACAACGGGGAAACAGCAGCCCTCATCCTCATGGACCTCTCCGCGGCGTTCGACACCGTCTGCCACCGCACCCTAGTGAAGCGCCTCAGCAACATCGGAATCCGAGAGAAAGCACTGGAATGGATCATCTCGTTCCTCGCCGGAAGAACCCAGAGAGTCCGCCTCCCCCGTTCAGATCCGAGGCCACCGAAGTCATCTGCGGCGTTCCACAAGGATCTTCACTCAGTCCAACCCTCTTCAACGTCTACATGAGCCCCCTCGCAGCCATCGCACGCCAACACAACCTCAACATCATCTCTTACGCCGACGACACCCAGCTGATCCTCTCCTCACCAACGACCCCACCACCGCCAGAGCCAACCTACACGACGGGATGAGAGACGTCGCCGACTGGATGAGGAACAGCCGCCTTAAACTGAACTCAGACAAGACGGAAGTCCTCATCCTGGGCTCATCACCCTCCGCCTGGGGCGACTCCTGGTGGCCCCCGGCCCTGGGCACCGCGCCCAAGCCAACGGACCACGCACGCAACCTGGGCTTCATCCTGGACTCCTCCCTGTCAATGACCAGACAAGTCAACGCCGTCTCATCTTCGTGCTTCAACACCCTGCGCATGCTCCGCAAGATCTTCAGATGGATCCCCACTGAAACCAGGAAGACCGTCACCCAGGCACTCGTCACCAGCCGACTGGACTATGGGAACACCCTCTATGCCGGAACCACAGCCAAACTTCAAAAAGACTCCAGCGCATCCAGAACGCTCCGCACGACTCATCCTGGACATCCCCGACACAGCCACATCACCGGACACCTGAAAGACCTGCACTGGCTCCCCGTCAGCAAGAGAATCACGTTCAGACTCCTCACCCACGCACACAAGGCCCTCCACGACCTGGGCCCAAAGTACCTCAACGACCGCATGACCTTCTACACGCCCACCCGCCAGCTACGATCAACCAGCCACGCCCGCGCCACCGTACCACGCATCCGCAGAACCACCGCCGGAGGAAGATCCTTCTCCTACCTGGCAGCCAAGACCTGGAACTCCCTCCCCACTCACCTTCGGCGAACCCAGGACCATCTCTCCTTCAGGAAGCAGCTCAAGACCTGGCTGTTCGAGCAATAACTTACCCCCTCCCCCAGCGCCTTGAGACCCTCCCGGGTGAGTAGCGCGCTCTATAAATGCCGTGATTGATTGATTGATTGAGCTGTCAAAAGGCATTTGATGACCTCAAGCAGGCCATGTGCACTGCTCCAATTCTGCAGAGTCCTGATTACTCCAAGAAGTTCATTGTTCAAACAGATGCATCTGAATTGGGGGTAGGGGCTGTACTGTCACAATTGAATGAAGAAGGTCAGGATCAGCCAGTAGCTTTTATTAGCAGAAGGCTGACCCCTAGAGAGAAACGTTGGTCAGCCATAGAGAGGGAGGCCTTTGCTGTGGTCTGGGCTCTGAAGAAGTTGAGGCCATACTTGTTTGGTACACACTTCCTGGTTCAGACAGACCATAAGCCCCTCTTATGGCTAAAACAAATGAAGGGTGAAAACCCCAAACTGCTTAGGTGGTCCATTTCCCTACAGGGGATGGACTTTACAGTGGAACATAGGCCTGGGAGTAACCATGCGAATGCAGATGGACTCTCTAGGTATTTCCACTTAGAACATGAAGACTTAACTGGGCAAGGTTAGTTTAATGTCCCTACGTTTGGGGGGGTTGTGTAGGAGAGTAGGATCTGCTTCACATGGGTACCCCCACTTTTTGCTGATGCTTCACTGGTTTTCGACATTAGTCTGGCTGGGGCCCTGCTATTCAGAACCCCAGCCTAGCTGTTTCCTCTTTAAAGGGTCTCCATGTGCCTTAGGCACATCACTGATTGGGATCTGGAGTGCCCTTGTAAGTCCCTAGTATATGGTATACTATGTACCAAGGGCATAGGTACCTCAGAGGCCTGCCAGGGGCTGCAGCATGTATTATGCCACCCCTGGTAGGCCATCCAAACTGACACCACAGGTCTGCTACTGCAGCCTGGGTAAGGTGGTGCATGCACCCCTTGCTGTGGTATAGGTTACCTATATCACTAAATGCATACACACATATAAACCTATAAGTCACTCCTAAGGCAGGCCTTATCAATCCTAAAGGCAGAGTGCATGGTTCCTATGTGAGAGGGTGCCCCTGCATGAGCAGGGCCCCTCTGCAGCGTTCGGAGACCATCTCTGATGCTGTTTGTAGTGCAGCCTGACCATATACTCTTAAACGCATTATATCCTCGCGGTAAAATGCTAACTATGGAATGGCTGCACCTAAACATGTCGTGTTTGGTGTCAAACATCTTGGAATACTACCCCCGCCAATCCTGGCGGTGGGGGTAGCATTCCACCCTTCTAGAGGGAAAGGCATGTTAACTCTGACGAGTCCGGTAACTTCTTTCCAGAGCCCTGGCATCACAAAATGGATGCTGCTGCCACAGACACGAGTCTGGCCTCCTGCTGCTGGACGAAACTCCGGCAGGGGAGGCCTGGACAATAGGTTTCCTGTCCCAGGGAGGTGTGACCACCTCCCCAGACAGGACAATGTGTATTGGGGCTGGGCGGGAGCACTTTCGGGTGCTTTGAAGTCCTGCACTGGGGGCACATTTGGTGTCCCTGTGCATACCCCAGTTCAAACCGGATCAGGGGCTTGCAGCCCCTGCTTTGGCGCGAACTGGACAAAGGGAAAGGGGTGTAGCCACCCCTCTGCCCTGACCCACCCATAGGTGGGGCCACAGAGTAGTCCATCCCCTATTTTTAGAATAAAGGTAGGAACCCAGTCCTTAGGACTTTAGATTATACCTGGACGAAACTCTGAAACAGAATCCTGGACCTTCGACGCTCTACTCACGATTAGAGGACTGAAGAATCTCCCTTGGGGTCAAGGAGTGACTCCCCTGCTTGGCAGGCACCAAAGAAGCATCTGTCCGGTTCGCATCACTGAAGCTCCCGTCGGACGCCTGAAGTCATCGCATCACCAGAGGTGGATTCTCAGACTTCCCCGAGGCTACCCTGAGTCCCCAGCAAAGCTGAGGCCCATGGCTATCGTGGGTGACTTGAGACCGTGACCCCTGGACACCGAGCACACTTGCAAGTGCACCATCTTCTGGGTCTCCCAAGAAGTCGTGCTTTGGGCTCCGAGTAGCCCTAGCCTCCAGTACCACCTGCACCGAAGATCACTGGCCCCCACTCCACGAGTGTCCTGTAAGCCAGCTCCACGTGCGGCGTCACGAGGCTCCTTCGCGGTCGCTAGCCCATTGGCTAGTAGCCCTTAACGAAGGCCAATCTTTTCTTTACTTGGCAGTCTGGTTGCTCCAGGCCTGCCCTCACTTACCCTCGCTGGGTGAGTTCCCCAGACCTTGCTGGTCTGCATCATCGACGATCTACATCTTACTCGAGACTTGCCGTTGCCAAGGCTTGTTGGGTCCAATCTGGTCGCCGACACCTTTGCACTCGACAGACATCGAGCAACAGCCCGAATCCTGCTCCTGGTCACCGACAACGCCTCCCGGACCTCGTGGCTGAAGAGTCAAGACGACCGTCAACGAACCTGAAGCACTCGACATCGGTGGGCATCTGTCCATCGCCTTCCTGGTCACTGGCTAGTGACCCAGACTCTGTCCCCTCTGCTTTCAGGTTCTTCAGAACTCCGATCCACTCTTGGATCCACCCGGACACTTTTCTCCTGGTCGCCAGCAGCACTTTGCAGCAGATCGCCATAAGAAACGACGACGAAACCCGACCCCGAAAGGCACCTATGCACCCGGCTTCCCTGGGTGAGGTAACACGAGTACTCCGGTGCTCCCGTGGGTAGAGACTCTTCAAAGTCCTAGATCTCACAGGGTTTTGTCCTAGTCCTCTTTTAAGTGTCCCTTTCCTCTATTTTCCCGATCCCGACTTTCTCCATAGAAGTTAACGGCGTATCGCGGTTGTGTATTTACACTGCACGCGTCTCCCGTGGGTCCCCTGTGTCACTACCTTGGGTGGTTCCTTGTGGTCCAAGCACTTCTAGAGGCTCTAGGCCTAGTGTCTAGTTCAGTCGTGGTTCGCATACCACTTTATTGGTATATGGTTTGGTACGCCCCTAGGGCCCAAACGTGTATTTGTGCTATTACTGTGATTTAAGATCTTATAACCTATGTACTTTGAACTCTAGCCTCATAAAGAGACTAGAGGGGTGTGTTTAGTAATAAATACATATATTTTGAATATATACCTGGTGTGGTGCTCTTTCATTTGGTCACTCAAGAGATTATAGACTGGTAAAACAAGCTGCTTTACATTCCTTCAAGACTTAGCCTGAAGGCTGCTCTCCATAGCTACCACTAGGATAGCTTTCAATAAGGTTGTCTTTAACCTACCTACCATAAGAGTCGATTTGGACTGGTGCACGGTGCCCACTATAATTAGTGGACAGCATATGCCAGGCCAACTTCTCACAGGAGGGACCCTCCGGTCTTGTCCAGGCAGCGGAAGCGGCTCTTCAGGAGACCAAAGGTCCGCTCAATCACTCTCCTGGTCCGACCATGTGCCTCATTGTAGCGCATCTGGGCTGGTGTCACAGGGTTCCTGAGGGGTGTCAGCAACCACGGCATGTTGGGGTATCCCGAGTCACCTACGGACAGACAAGTGCACATTAGCTGACTTGGAAAAGTGGGCGGAATACTACAGATCAGATCACACACAATAGCACAAAGTCAGTACACACCGACAAGCCAGGCACGCTGGTTCTGCATCTGTGCCATCATCCTGGGGATGCGACTACTCCTCATAACAAAGGCATCGTGTGCTGAACCAGGGAAACGGGCACACACGTGTGTGATGGTCATATCTGCAAGACACACCACCAGTGCATTGACCGAGTGGTAGTGCTTGCGGTTCCTGAAGGCCTGCTCCTGGGCCTGTGGTGGTACCAAAGCCACATGTGTCCCATCAATGGAGCCAATGACATGCGGCATCCTCCCCAGGGCATAGAAGTCACTCTTCACGTCAGTGAGTCGTCGCAGTCTAGGGAAATAGATGTACCGGTTCAGGAATAGCAACATTGCCGCCAAAACATCGCGGAGCACACGGCTCAACATGGTCTGTGACATCCCACCAGCAGTCGCCACAGTATGTTGGAAGGTACCGGTGGCAAAGAAGTGTAGGGCTGCCATCACCTTCACCTTGGGGGTCAGCGCTGTAGGATACGGCCGGCCAGGCTGCAAATGTGGGGCCAACTGCACTGCCAAATCCTCAATCAGCTGCCTGGTGAAGCGGTACCGTCGGATGCTGTCCCGTTCCACCATCGTTGCCAGGTCTGGGAATGGTCGATGGACAGCAGGAGCCCTGCAGTGCAGAGGAGAAGTAAGCAAGATTGTCAGTCAGCCCACATATGCGGCATTGAACACACTCAATATCCCAACATACATCATTATGAGGCACAACTACATGAAGTGTGCAGTTCCGTAAGGACATGTATGGTACATACATGGCCAACATCTGTCATCACGGTCCAACAAGTGGCATCAATAAGTCCCAGGTTGGCCCATTGGATATCATGAGGCCGTGTCAAAGTTCCCATCTCCTGCTGCCGTGTCACAATCACCCCCCACAGTGACATGTGAGGACAGATGTGCCCCAGGCATCACAGCTCAACGACAGGTACATTCCCAGGGACCCTGTATTGCCACATGGACACTGGCATTACATGGAGTATCATGTATACACCACAGCAAAACAACCATGACCTCCACAGGTAGTGGTCCCACTTGCCACTGCAGGACAGACATGGACGTCTGTGACACACACACGCACAACATCAAAGTCCATGCACACACAACGTGGATGTGGAGACTGTCTCCCATTGTGCACATGAAATCAGAGACATTGTAAACACTACATGCACACAGACTGTGGAGGACCATCACTATTGTGCCACTGGGACACCCCTGGCTCAAACATACCGTCCCACATGGGACTCACGGGGTATGTGACATGACATACACATACACCACCGTGAAATGTGACCATGGCACATGCACAGATATGAACAGTTGCACATCACAGTGGTCATGTACACGTAACACCCAGGATCCTGTCCCCATGAACACGTGCACAGCCTGGGGGTGGCTGCCCCCAGGTGACACCCACAGGACAACATGTACACCAACATACACACAATAGGAAATGCAGCCTTACATGCCTTATCATACAGTTTGGACAGGATGTCGTGTTGTAGGTGTGCCCCTCACTCCCTGGGAGCTATCTGTGGCTGGCATATGTCCATCTGAGACAGGCATGGTGACATATGCCAGTCACTTGTACAGGGATGCGTTGAACAGCAATGGACCGATCGGTGCACCCGGCCGGCCCATTGCATTCAATGTGTGCAGGTACGCGTTGTACCCCTGTACGCGTGGATCAGCAATGGACCGATCGGTGCCCCCGGCCGGCCCATTGCATTCAATGTGTGCGAGTACGCGTTGTACCTCTGTACGCGTTGATCAGCAATGGACCGATCGGTGCACCCGGCCGGCCCATTGCATTCAATGGTTGCAGGTACGCGTTGTACCCCTGTACGCGTTGATCAGCAATGGACCGATCGGTGCCCCCGGCCGGCCCATTGCATTCAATGTGTGCGGGTATGCGTTGTACCCTGTACGCAGTTGTACCGCAATGGACCGATCGGTGCCCCCGGCCGGCCCATTGCATTCAATGTGTGCGGGTACGCGTTGTACCCCTGTACGCGTTGATCAGCAATGGACCGATCGGTGCCCCGACCCGACCCATTGCATTCAATGTGTGCGGGTACGCATTGTACCCCTGTACGCGTTGATCAGCAATGGACCGATCGGTGCCCCGGCCGGCCCATTGCATTCAATGTGTCGCGGTACGCGTTGTACCCCTGTACGCGTTGATCAGCAATGGACCGATCGGTGTCCCCGGCCGGCCCATTGCATTCAATGTGTGCTGGGTACGCGTTGTACCCTGTACGCGTTGTACCGCAATGGACCGATCGGTGCCCCCGGCCGGCCCATTGCATTCAATGTGTGCGGGTACGCATTGTGCCCTATGCGCGTTGTACACGCAATGGACCGATCGGTGCCCCGGCCGGCCCATTGCATTCAATGTGTGCGGTGCACGCGTTGTACCCCTGTACGCGTTGATCAGCAATGGACCGATCGGTGCCCCCGGCCGGCCCATTGCATTCAATGTGTGCGGGTACGCGTTGTGCCCCTGTACGCGTTGTACCGCAATGGACCGATCGGTGCCCCCGGCCGGCCCATTGCATTCAATGTGTGCGGGTACGCGTTGTGCCCCTGTACGCGTTGTACCGCAATGGACCGATCGGTGCCCCCGGCCGGCCCATTGCATTCAATGTGTGCGGGTACGCGTTGTACCCCTGTACGCGTTGATCAGCAATGGACCGATCGGTGCGCACCCATTGACAATGGCCTAGCCTAGCAACGGACGCGTTTTCGAAATTCGAACGAGTCGGTTGCTGGAAATTCAGTTGGTCACCCACAACAATGTTGCAAAATCATGTATGTCATGAAGTTGAAGATTTGAAGGATGCTGTGGGCGTGTATTGGTGCTGCTATTCCATGGATTGGCCAGATTCAGAAGATGCAAACGACTTGGACCTATCACTTTGGACACAAGGGACAGTATCTGCCTCTCCAGCACATATATATTGCTGGCTGTTCCCCTGAGAGCTCACTTGCCTGCACTACATGCTCCAGGACGACATCTGCCACTGCACTGCTGCTGTCTCTGCCCCTCTGGACCCTGCAATGGCACGTACTGTGGAGAGAGCCCCAGCCTTCAGCCTTGAGGAGAACCAGGCCCTGCTGGACAGCCTACTTCCACAGTACAGCAAGCTGTATGGGACACCAGGGGAGCAGGTGAGTGTTCTCTGCACTGCCTTTCTGAATGTGCATTTTGTCTGACTAGCAAGGCTGAAAGTCTGCACGCCACTGGCTAGCAGGCTCACTGAGTAGTTGTCACCCCCCATAGTGTGTAGTGACATGCACTGGACAGGTATGGTGCAGTGACAGTGCATTTGAACAAGGTTTTACTTCCCATGCAATGATACCATGTAGTGACGTCTGGCAAACTGTCCATGGGCAGCGTTGCACTGCCTGTGTACATCATGTGCCCCTGTGAATGAGACATGTATATACAACTGTGTCATGCACGGATATGTTGCATGTGTAGTTATGGCCTTTTCACTTTGTCATCCTGACAGGTTAATGCCCATCGGAAGCAGGAAATCTGGAAGGACATCGTCCGGGCTGTCCGGTCCGTGGGGGTCTACAAGCGCCGGATCCGCAACTGCCAGAAGAGGTGGCAGGACCTTCGGGGCTGGACCCGGAGGATTGCACGGGTCCAGCTGAAGCTGTCGCCTCCTCGCAGGAGGGCGGAACACGGACCCTGACACCCCACATGCTCCAGATCCTGGCGGTGGTGTTTCCAGACCTGGATGGGCAGCTGAAGGCCAGACAGCAGCAAGGAGGGGGTGAGTCAAAGACTGCACTGTGAACTCTGTATTACATGCTTTGTGCCCTCCTCTGGCCTGGTTCAACTGCCACAGTACAGCAGTCATGTTGTCCAGGAGCCATGTCCCTCTATTGTGCACTGCCCACTCCTCATCTGATACCCAGGTGTGGCCCTTACATTCAGGGAATTGTGTCACTTGGGACTGTGTCCTTGCAGTTTGCTTCACTAAAGGTGGGGGACAGCATCTGTTTCCCTAACTCTGTTGTGGGCATCATGGGTGGGTCCATTGTTCACACAACGCCTGTGTTCGGACATGTAATCTGCGTGTTGCTTTGATATGCGGTCCACTTGCTGAGCTGAGCCACCACATGTGCCTGGGGTATGTGGCACACGCCCATGCAGCGGGTGGGAACAATGTTTGGGCCCCAGGAGTGTGCAGATTACGTGTGTCACACATACATAGCCAGCTATCCACTGTCCAGGGCTCATCCCTCATTCATGTGGGGCAGGACAGTCATGCCTACTCCAGGCCATGCAATGCACTCTGTACTCCCACTCCCGTGTATCAGCTGACACATTGTGCACAGTGATTTGACCCCTCAGGTGTCTGCCTCTGTGTCAGTGTGCTGTGGATTAGTTGCCAGGACTGCTGGGGTGTTTCTCGGTAGGGGCTCAGCATGCCACTGGAGATGTGACCATAGGAGACGATACTTGTGTGTCACATAGGTGTTTGATCAGCTGCCCGTGCAGACTGGGGTATGCGAATGTGAAGTTCAGGCAGCTGTTCCCCATTCACAGCAGATTGTGAGGGGCTCAGGTTCAGAGGGTAGTGTCACAGGTCTCCCATATGTCCAATCGGTATGACCTGGACAGATGAGGGTTAAGATGATGTGTTGTGTGGGGGGTGTACATGTGCACTTGTGCAGCTCCAGGACCTGTATTCCCCATGACCTACTATTGTGACACAGTGCAGAGTGTTGTTGTCTGGCTGCCAAGTCATACATCCCTGAGACAGTGATGTATGACTTAGCAGTCATGCCTCCGCCATGGCATGTGTCTACTTATTGGTGATCCTGCAGGGGAGTGACATGTGCTACATGCACACCATTGTGGCGATGGCTATCAGGACATGGGTGCATCATGGTGTCTGTCGCTGGTATGCATCACATGCATATCCTATTTGACTCTGGGCATCCCTTTCATCCGGAAACCTGTACTGACTCAGTGGCAAGAGTTGTGATGTGTGCATGTCCACATGCTACACCGTGTCCTCTGCACTGTCCAACTACTGTGTAGTTGGTGCATGTGTCCACACTGGGGTGTTGCTATCCAACAGACACCAGACAGATGGGTGCAAGGCCAGGTGGGATGTGAGTGCCATGGTTGGCATCAGACTGACAATTGGCTTCTCCTGTTCAGTTAGGGCACTTTTAGCAATGTACAACTAATGATGCCAGGGCTTGCTCTGTAATGTGCTGTGCTCACAGTGGTGTGTGCGTTTGGTGCAGGTGACTGATGTCTGTCTGTTTCCCCATTGTTTGCAGATACATCCACGGCCACGGAAGGGGACAGCTCCACGGACCAGGAGGAGCCGGAGAGCCAGACTGGGTCAGCAGCCGAGGAGTGGTCGGAGGGACCCAGTGGCACGGAGGGCGAGGGGAGCCACACCGAGGAGTCCTCAGCACCATCCACCTCAGCTGAGGACCAGAGCAACTCGGAGGATGACTCCCTTATGGAGGCGGGTGTCAGCAGCCACCACACCCCAGCTAGTGTTGCTGTCCCCGCCACCACCAGCACCACCACCGCCCTCCCATCGGCTCCCTGCCCCAGGTCCGTGGAGGCTCCCATGTTCGGGAGCGTGTCTCCTTTGGGCCAGGCACCGCACCCCCTGCCCCTGTGTCCCCTGCTGCCCTGAGTGAGGAGTCTGTGTACCTCCTTCGCCAGCTCCATGTAGGGCAGACAGCCATGCTGAGTGTCCTCCATGCGCACACCGCTCTGTTGACTCAGCTGGTGTCGTTCATGGAGGGCATCTCATCGGGCATGTCTGACCTACAGAGGGGCAATAGGTCCATGGACTCCTCCCTGACGGCAGCAGTGTCCCTCCTCAGACAGTCCCTCACCCCTCCTGCCTCTGCTCCATCCACACTCCCCAGCACCTTACCCATCCCAAGCACACACACACCGGCACAGGCACACACCAGCACACACACATCCAGCACACAGACACACACGCCACAAACAAAATGCACACGCACGCACAGTCAGGGGACTGAAACCAGACTCACAGGGGATGGGGCCCTGGAACACACACACGCATCCACGAGCACTGCGCAGTCCTCAGTTGCCTCTCCCTCCAAAACACCCTCCCTTGCCTCACCTGCAACCCCAAAGACCCAGCGGCTCTTCCTCAGTGACCTCGGCCTCTTCCCCTCCGATCCAGCTGATACAGCATTCAGGGGGAAGAGGAAGCCCACCCACACGGAGCAGAGTGCCCCTCGCCCCCGGACACCCTCCCCCAGGCGCAGACAGACTGAGGCCCCCACCCGCAAGTCCCCCGGAGTCGTAAGAGCAAGACCCCGCCGCCGCCCCTGCAGCTCAGGCACCAGGTCTCCTTCCTCCATCCCTCAGGCCCCCACTCCACAGGTGCCCCCACCACACCCTGCCCCAGGTTCCCCCACCCACAGATATACCATCCCCAAGAGGATCCGGCCTTCTCCCCCTGCCACTTGCTCTCCCGGCACCACACCCCGCTGCGCTTGTCTGTGCCACTGATGTGGTGAGGGTGTCCTCCCCCTCTGTCCAGCCCACCTTGCCTGTTCCCCATTCTCCTCCCCTGGTGGTAGGCACTGCAGTGGAGTCCACTACCACCCTGTCTGACTTGGGCACTGCAGTGGCGGACCTGTCCACTCTATCTGCAGGGTCCACTGCAGTCGTGCCGGCACCCACAACATGCCCCCCAGTTGTGCCGGCACACACCATGTCAGACACCTCCACTGCAGTTGTCAGTGGCTCTCCAGCACCCACCACCCCTTCCCTGCTTCCTCCTGGTGAGCCCTGATCCTGTCCCTGAGGTGCCTGGCCTGCCCCCCTGGTTGCCCCTCCTAGTGGATTGTCCCTGGTTTTGTGCAGGCATGCGTAGGGTGACATCTGCCACTGTAACCCAGTTTGGACTTTGACAATGGACTGGCCATTGGCCTTTGTGTTTTTTCTGGACTTTGTTTTCATTACACACATATGCTGAATAAAGCAACTTTCTGTTCTCTAGTGCTTATGCTTCTGATGTACATGTTGTTGATGATGCTAACCATGCCCTTGCTGCAGTGATGGTGATATTTGGTCTCATGATAATGAAGTGTTACTGTGCAGGAACCCATGTGGTCCAGGGGGAATGTGTCCTATCCTGTGGTGTATCCATGTCATCCATAGCAGCATCTGAGGGTGTCATGTGTTCAGTATTTGGCAATGGGATTTCCTACTTAGATTAGCTATTTCACATCTGTGGCTTCCACCCCTGCACATCTATTGTGCCTGCCATTGTTCAATTCGTCTACTTCCCTGACCGTGTGGCCATCTCCACTGGACATGCAGGTTTGGGCATCAATGGGGAAGGACTCATCCGTGTTGTCAGTGCAACATTGCTATACAAGTGTGTTGGATCTGTGCTGATGATTACGTTGGCACTTCCATGACCAGGCTGATGTGACGGGAGCCCTCATTTGGTGCTAATTGTTGATTGTGTGACCAAGTGCTCAGCTGACATGATGGGGCCCTACTGAGGCAACATATGGCACAGCTTTCCTCACACAGGAGTGGAGTCCCCTCATGGCAGTGTGTACTCCTGTGACATTGCCTGCGCCCAAGGTGTGTGTTGTATGTGCATGTCTGTGTGTTCACTTCCGTTTAGCTGTGCATGCTGTGATCCCTAGTGTTGTACCTGTTTGTGATGCTTGCTGAGTTGACCTATGTTCCCCCAAAGTCTTCTCCCTGGGTTCTCTGTGATGTGGGTGCATGGCACATTACTGGTCATCAGGGTGTCACCCATATGTGTGTTTGCTGTCAGGGCTGAGTTTGTGTGCAGACGCAGATGGGTCACAGTCAGGTTTCCCTTGGCACTTGTTGTTTGCCCCTGTCATGTGATTTCCAGTTTGTGTTATCTTTCAGTGATTGTGACACGTTGTGTGTGTGACTGCTGGCACTCCTCAGGGTCCGGGCTGCAATGTTGGTTGTTGTCTATGTGTGTTCTTTGTGGGTGACCTTGGCTTCTTCATTGGTGTGTGACTGTGGCTGGGATCCCATTGGTTGGTGTGGTATTGCCGTCATGTCCATGTACAGCGTAGTGTGCAGTGTGTCAGACATTCAGGAGTCTTGTTGAGTGGCCATGTGTGATGTGTTTCTGCACCTTGGTTCCCACCCACCACCCTGGAATACTCATGGGTGCATGTGCAATGTCACCAGTGCATGTGTGCTTCACTGCTGCACATTGTTGGAGGTCGAGGGTGTGGTGTTGAGTGTGTGCAGATGAGAGTTGTTGCCCGGCTAGGCCCCTGCCTCCATGTTGGCCTTGGCTTTCTGGCCATGCTGATTGATTTGTGCTTGTGTAGGTGTGATGGTAGTTTGTTGCTCAGGACACATGACTGTGGTTCACAGTGTGAACGACATTTAGCTTTGTCATCACAGTGGGATTGTAATGCAGCCCAGGGTCACCACATTGTGGGGGCCCTGGGGGTAGTGCTGTGGTGTGTCTGTGTCTTGCTGTGTCAGTTGCTGTTCCTACGTGCCTGTGTGACATGTGTGATTTGTGCTCCCTCTCATCTGACAATGCCTGCTTGCCCACATAGGGGATTTGGATCCATGAGTTACCTTTGTGTGGCACTGTATGCACATCTGTATGATTGGTATTCAGGTCTCCTCATGTGTTGTGTGGTTGCCTGGGGACACTGGCACCCCCCTCACCTGTTGTGTATGATGTGCAGTGTGGGTCTGCCTGTTTGTGTTTGTGCATCTGCACCACTGCATTGGCATATCTTGGGTGTGCCATTGGCTGTATGTAGTTTGGTGGGTTTCCCTGCTGTCCCTGGGACTCCTAGGTCATCGGTCAGCACAATGATCATGGTTTGTGTGTCCCATTGCTGCCATGGTATGGTATCTGTTCACCTCACATCTACAGTCTCCACAGGGTATCTGCATTTGTGTGCCCATTGGTGCAAATATGTGGGTCTGCATTCTGATGGTCACTTCTGTCATTGTGTCATTGATGAATGTTGACAGTGTCAGCCCCCATGGGTGTTGTTTGTCTGCACATGGCCAACGGTATGTCTTATTTGCACTGCAGTATTTGGCTCCCCCAATTTATGTTGCAATGGGACACATGCACTACTTTGCCACTGATGTGTTTTTTGTTCTGTGACCAGGAATCATCCATGCAGTTTGGCAGTTGCAGCTCTTTCTTTGTCAACACTTACCTTTTGGTCACTGTGATGATGGGGGTTTGGACCCCATTGCCACAATGTTCAAAATGTGCTTCAGCTATGGACCCCACACTTACCTTTTGGTCACTGTGATGATGGGGGTTTGGACCCCATTGCCACAATGTTCAAAATGTGCTTCAGCTATGGACCCCACACTTACATTTTTGTCACTGTGATGATGGGGGTTTGGACCCCATTGCCACAATGTTCAAAATGTGCTTCAGCTATGGACCCCACACTTACCTTTTGGTCACTGTGATGATGGGGGTTTGATCCCATAGCCACAATGGTCATGGCCTGCTTGCATTGTGGGGGCCACACACATATATGTGTGGCACATGTGTTAGGGGGTCACATTGTATGTTCAAAGTCATGTTCAGTGTTGTAGGCATTTGACACAGTCTACACACGCTTGTCATGGTGTTGGGGGGATGTCTTTTTCTTGCATTCCCTAGGTTGTGGTGTGCTGGTTGTGTCATGCATTGTCCATCCTATTAGTGGGGGTGGTAGTGGTGGTAGGCATCCAGCCCCCCCTGGGTGAGGGTGGTAGTAGTGGTAGGCATCCAGCCCCCCCTGGGTGAGGGTGGTAGTAGTGGTAGGCATCCAGCCCCCCCTGGGTAAGGGTGGTAGTAGTGGTAGGCATCTGGCACCCCCCTGGCTAAGGGTGGTAGTAGTGGTAGGCATCCAGCCCCCCCTGGGTGAGGGTGGTAGTAGTGGTAGGCATCCAGCCCCCTGGGTGAGGGTGGTAGTAGTGGTAGGGCATCTGGCACCCCTCTGGCTAAGGGTGGTAGTAGTGGTAGGCATCCAGCCCCCTGGGTGAGGGTGGTAGTAGTGGTAGGCATCCAGCCCCCTGGCTAAGGGTGGTAGTAGTGGTAGGCATCCAGCCCCCCTGGGTGAGGGTGGTAGTAGTGGTAGGCATCCAGCCCCCTGGGTGAGGGTGGTAGTAGTGGTAGGCATCCAGCCCCCCCTGGGTGAGGGTGGTAGTAGTGACAGGCATCCAGCCCCCCCTGGGTGTGGGTGGTAGTAGTGGTAGGCATCCAGCCCCCCCTGGGTGAGGGTGGTAGTAGTGACAGGCATCTGGCACCCCCTGGGCAGGGGTGGTAGTAGTGGTAGGCATCCAGCCCCCCCTGGGTGAGGGAGGTAGTAGTGGTAGGCATCCAGCCCCCCTGGGTGAGGGTGGTAGTAGTGGTAGGCATCTGGCACCCCCATGGCTAAGGGTGGTAGTGGTGGTGGGCATCTGGCACCACCCTGGCTAAGGGTGGTAGTAGTGGTAGGCATCCAGCCCCCCTGGGTGAGGGTGGTAGTAGTGGTAGGCATCCAGCCCCCCCTGGGTGAGGGTGGTAGTAGTGGTAGGCATCCAGCCCCCCCTGGCTGAGGGTGGTAGTAGTGGTAGGCATCTGGCACCCCCCTGGCTAAGGGTGGTAGTAGTGGTAGGCATCAAGACCCCCCTGGGTGAGGGTGGTAGTAGTGGTAGGCATCTGGCACCCCCATGGCTAAGGGTGGTAGTGGTGGTGGGCATCTGGCACCACCCTGGCTAAGGGTGGTAGTAGTGGTAGGCATCCAGCCCCCCTGGGTGAGGGTGGTAGTAGTGGTAGGCATCCAGCCCCCTGGGTAAGGGTGGTAGTAGTGGTAGGCATCTGGCACCCCCTGGCTAAGGGTGGTAGTAGTGGTAGGCATCTGGCACCCCCTGGCTAAGGGTGGTAGTAGTGGTAGGCATCCAGCCCCCTGGGTAAGGGTGGTAGTAGTGGTAGGCATCTGGCACCCCCTGGCTAAGGGTGGTAGTAGTGGTAGGCATCCAGCCCCCCTGGGTAAGGGTGGTAATGGTGGTGGCCATCTGGCACCCCCCTGGCTAAGGGTGGTTGTGGTGGTTGGCATCCGGCCCCCCCTGGGTAGGGGTGGTGGTGTGCATTCAGGCCCCTGTGTGCATATGTGGCATTGGTGATGGGCATCCCGCCCCTATGGTGCTGCTGTTGCTGGTGTAAGTATATTCTGCATCCCTCTGTGTGTGTGTGATGTGTCGTGTACGTGTTGTATGTGTTTTGTGGTTGGTGTCTGACTTACCTTCTGAGCCGTACGCGTCCGTGCCTGTTCCGGTAGTAAATGTAGAATATTGGTATGATCGGGACGAAGGGATTCATGGTTGGTTCGTGTCGTTCGTCCTTCTCGTTGCTTCGCGTCGTCCTCGTTGCTTCGCGTCGTCCTCGTCGCTCCGCGTCGTCCTCGTCGCTGGCGTGTTCGTCTCGTAGCCGTGGATTGTGTTGTGGCGCGAATCGGAGCTTATGTGCGCCTCTCCCGGATGCTTTGACGTGCCGTGCGTAGCGACGGGTTCGGCGCGTACGGGAAGCGCATCGTACTTGTTCGGCCGGACGGAGCTGCATTTTCCCTTCCGTGCGACTCGATTCTGCGTTTCCGGATTCGCCTCGGTCGGAGAACAGGACCTGGATTGGGTGAGTACGGCTCGGCCGGATTCTGTGCTGTTGTGCGCATCGTACTTACTCGTTCGGTGTGCTGTACGGATCGGTCGGGAAACAGGCATTCGCCTGGCTTTTTTCCCGACCGAATGGTATTGGGTGCGCCTCCGACCGAGATCGGAATCGGCCCCATAGTCTATTGCGCCGCAACACTGTCCAAGATTAGCGCCATGAAACCTTCTGGTGACCGTGCGCTTTAGAAGTTCCTACTAAAAAATAAAAATAAAAAAAAATATGTGCATGGAAAGTTTCAGGGTGATCCATCATGCAGGGGCAGAGAAAAGAGGGGGGGTCCCAAAACACATAAATCCCCTTGCATTTTCCATAGACTTCTTAAGACGGGCTATCATAGAAATAGGTTAACAGAATATACCAAATTTGGAAGAAAGTTAGATCTTGAGCTGCAGATTGAGCCTTTTGTAATTTGGTGACAATTCCTTCACTAGTTTTTGAGAAATTAAGGTTAAAAATAATTGTATATCTGGACAGTTGGGTCTGCAAGAGGCCTGAGAGACTCTCGCAGGAGCGCCAATTTAAGAATAGAGCATCCTGATTGGCCCAGGAAGCTTTATTTCCCTTGCGACATCTCGCTTCCGTGTAAGTAAGACTCCAGTGGGAGCAAGCACTCTGATTGGCTGCCAGTAACATCAGAAAAATGTTGCTGGCAACCATTACAGGACTCAGGAACATAGTCCACTGCCCTGCAGTATTATAAGGGGCACTGGTAGGGATACTCTGACCCCTAGGCTCATTGGGGGACACAAAGGGACCCCCCAGGCCAAAACCAAAAAGAATTCAGCAAAACTTACCGCAATCCTGCTGGACTCCCGCTGGATCGATAAAAACAAAATGGAGGCTGAGCGCATTCATTAAGTTTAGGTCTCGATGAAGCCTCCCCCTTGGCTGTATTTAATAAGGGGAAAGGGCTGCATAGCCCTCCTCCCCGAGCCATTAAAGGCCTTGAGGAGCCCACTCCTGGAGCCAAATTGTGCATATAAGGGAAGGGGCTGCACAGACCCCACCCAAACCATCTGCGGCCCCAGGGAAAGTATCCCGGGGCCAAAATTTCTAAACATTGGTTGGGGGCAATGCAACTCCCCCTTCCTGAGCCATGATAGGCCCCGAAAAGATCACCTCTGGGGCGGAAATGTTACAAATGGGGAGACAGCATCAAAAGGCCATGGGGAGCCCACCCCAGGGCCAAAATGTTTCAAAATGGGTAGGGGGCAGGTTGCTACGTGGTTCCCCACTATCAGCCATTAATGGCCCTGGGGACCCCATCCCCTGGGACCGGCATTTTCAAAACTCCTGCCATGAGAGAGCAAACACAAAGGGCCTGATTCACAAAGGGCTGCTGCACTCATGGTAGAGGCCTCACAGTCATGGCGGGGGGCCCACATTTGTGACGGGTCCTCCGAACAACAGTTTCTTAGTGTGGAGGTCCTACCACCAGTGAGGGCCCCCACAATGACTGTGGGGCCTCAGCCACAAGTGCAGAGGCCCTTTGTGAATTGGACCCAAGCTCTGCTCCCAGCCGGCAGGAGTGCAACTGCGAGTGCTGAGTTATTTTACAGAGCTACAGCAATGCGTTCCGGCAAGCCACAAGGGTATGTGGTGACTCAAAAGAAGCAGAGAAAGAGGATAGATCCCCTGGTGCTCCCTATCGCATCTGACCAGATACTCCAGCTTACTCCATCTACTCCAACAAGGGGTTCCCAGTCTGATTCAATAACACAGGCAAACAAAACTTCTGGAGGAGCAAGCACTACCTGTTTCCAGCCAAAAATGAGCTCCAAATTAATTTTTTTTAAATATTCTGGGGCTGCTTTCTTTTCCAGCAACAGAAACCTTAAAGGGCTGACCATTCGCTTGAGTCCCACTGTGATAATCTGCAAGAGGGCCTCTGTCCTGGTGGCCTCCCAGCTTTGATAGTCCTCGGGAACTGATAGGCTCCGCCACAGCTCTGAGGTCTTCGAAGACCCCTCTCATGAGGAGCATACTTTTGCTATCCCTGACACCCTGGGTAGGTAGGTATTTAGACAGAATATCGAAAAAAAATCCTCATGCCAAAATATCGAGTCTAAAATATTGTGATTAGGAAATATCGTCAGCAAGAATATCGATGTCAACAATATCAATTTTAAGGTAAGTAATATCGATTTTTAAAGGTTGTTTTATATATTTTAAATGTATGTGATGCAATTTTTTTGTATAAGCAATGTTTATTTAAGTATGTGTTAAATTATTAGTAGTTATTAAATTAAATTTAATTAAATGTTGTGTTTTTTTAGTTCCCTAGCGAGTTGTGGGGTTTATAGGGGTAAAGGGTGGTAATTAATTTATTTTTAATTAATTGATAATTATGTTCATTCTTTATAAATTGTTTTTAAGTGCGGGTTTTGGGTTTATAGGTGTAAAGGGTGGGGAGTAAACACATTTTAATTAATTTATAATTAGCTGTTAAATACTATTAGTTATTTAATTGAAAATTTATTTTAATTGTGTAATTAATTTTTTAAGTTTAATTTTAAGTGAGGGTTGTGGAGATTACAGGGGTAAAGGGTGTGAAGTTAGTTAATTTTAATGAATTATAATTTGGTTTTTAGTTAAGAATCTTTGTTTAATTGATCATTAATATGTTATTTGTGCAATGAGATTTTTTTGTTTTAGATTTTAGATGTGGGTTTTGTAGGGGTATGGGGTGGGAAGTAAATTAATTTTAAGCAATTGATCATTATTTTTTTCATTAATATTAATAATTAATTTAATAATGAATTATGTTAATTGTGTAAATAATTTTTTTTAAAGGTATGAGTGTGTTGTGTATTTTATGGGGCTTATTGTGAGAAGTACATTAATTATAATTAATTAATATTTAATTAATGAAAATTAGTTTGTTGATTAATACTTATATTAATAGTGTAAATATTTTGTGTTATAGGGTGGGAAGTAACTAAACTAAATTTATGTAATAAATAATGTTTTTTTAATAAATAATTTCTGAATAAAAGTATTTATTTGTAGGAAAATCATTTTTATATTGTATTTATATTACTATATGTAGGTATTTGTAATATGTATTTAACACTGTAATATGTTAATGTTTTTAATTTTTGATATTAAATATATTTATAATTAATTTTTAAACATTTATATTTTCTTATTTACTTTGTTTTTAAAATAATTTTATTTTGTTGAAGATATTTTGTTTGTTTTTAATGTTGAACTGACAGGAGTTGGAATAGTAAATTTTGCCCCTCTGCTATCCAATACTTTCCCTTCTTTTGCATTTATTGGTGTGGGAATGGTAAATTTTACCCATCCGCATTCCAGAACTTTCCCTACTGTTTTACTGACTGTAGTGGGAATAGTAACTTGTATACCTCCACTATCCAACACTTTTCCTACTGTTGCACTTATTGGAGTGGGAGTAGTAAATATTACCCTTCCGCTATCGAACACTTTCCTTACTGTTACACTTATTGGAGTGGGAATAGTAAATTTTACTCCTCCGCTATCAAACACTTTCCCTATTGTTACACTCATTGGGGTGGGAATAGTAAATTTTACCCATCCAAAATCTAACACTTTCCCTAATGTTGTAGTGATTGGAGTGGGGATAGTAAATGTTGCCCCTTCGCACTCGAACAATTTTGCTATGGTTGTGGTGGCTGGAATGGGTACAGTAAATATTACCTATCCACAATTCAATACTTTTACTACTGTTGCATTTATTGGAGGGAGATTTGTAAATTTGAAACAGTTTTATTATTTTTGTGTTGTGTGACATGGGAGTAGTACACTTTTTATATATTTATTTTATTTGCGTAGTTTGGTATAAATTGTAATGGAAATAGTATATGTCAGTCAGAAATAGCTTTATTTCGAAAGTACTTGTCATAAAAAGCGTTACTGCATAAAATACAATATTTAACAATAAAAGATATCCCATAAAACATGTACATTATTCATAAAATATATCAATTCATCAAAAAACAGTTAAACACAGTGGTTAAAACACCTGGGAACAGCAAGTATAGGTGATGAAAGCGTTAGGATAAATAAGCAAGGCCAAGACTCTGAGGAAAACAACCAAAAAGTCATACAGGTGACAATATCAATTCATCAAGGAACAGTTAAAAACCAAAACATATAGATTCACCAGCAAAAGTGGATAAAATGGACATTACATTAAATAGACAGCACCGGGGTTAAGAGGAAGAGAGAAGCATACAAGTAGCACCACGTAAAAGTGGGGGCAATGTCATGCTTCGTAAGATGTCAACTCATCATAAAAAACAATGAAAAAATAACATCATATCATTAGTGCGGTAACGAACAGCAAGAATTAGTTGATGTGCAAATTACAGTAGGTATACAAGGCCTGAGCTCAGAAAAAACAATCTGATAGCATCCCAGATGAGGGACTGTAATGCCAAGGTAGTTATCAGTTTAGACCATTGGCTTTACATGCTTAATTAGTCTCCTTTTTGACAAATTTAGATCTAATACACCACATCCACCTTAGAAATTTGGCTATGGGGATTGTGTAGCAGGAAGAGTGGTCCGTAGACAAGATTCTCAGCGCAACGCTACTTTGTCTAGTGCCCAGATTCTTGCAGATCTGCACTTGCCAGACCTTACGAGGAGCTGCATAAGCGTGGCAAACAAATAAAATGTGTAAGTAGGTTTCTTGATACACTTTGCAAATGGGACATTTGTTATCTCCCCATGATGACCATTTAGCTGTAAAAGTTTTTAAAGGGAGAGTACCCACTCTAAATTGGAAATAGAGTTTATGGTCAAGGGGTTTTGTTATAATGTCCCAATAGTATTCCAAATGAGGACGGGGTTTTAATGATAGAAAACTCCCTGTCAATGTAGAACTATCGCTCGTTCAAATGATGTTTAGTCCCACCGTTTTCCAGTATCTTTCCTTTAAAACTTCATTAGATAAGAGCTGGGTACTAGATGGTTGTTCCCACAGATTAGACAGACCCATACCCACCAGTGCCCCTTTAATATCTTGAAGCCAGCCTATTTTATGAAAACGGTCAGCCTCGATAACATCCCTGAGACCATTTGCAAAAATGTTCTGTTCGGGGGTACTCCATATTCGATGCGAGTATAATATGGGACGAAGCCTAGCTATATCTACCAGCGAGTTCCTTCCTAGATCATTAAGCAATGGGAGGGTAGGGGTGCTTGGAGGAAGACTGTTGAGTGTGCGTAGGAACTTATTCTCTGCAGATGCTAACTTAGTCAGTTTCTCGAACCCCCATAGGTCCAACCCATACAGAACTGAGCTCACCACCTTTGCGTTATATATCTGTAGTGCTGGACTCACTGGTTTTGTCAGGGATGTTCTAAATTCATTGCTTAGGGCTCCCGCTAATTGTTGATGTTTTAATGCCATTCTTTCAATATGAGGCTTCCATTTCATCTTTTTCTCCAGAGTAATGCCTAAATAGGTAAAGGTATCTACTTGCTCTAGGGGCACGCCCTCCATGGTAATTCTGCCCCTAAAGGATCTATGCTGGTTAAAAGCCATGAATTTGGTTTTGACTGTGTTAATCTTTAGCCCTCTAAGCTTGCAGAAATCTTCAAACGATGTCAGCGCACGCTGTAAGCCACTAGGTGTTTTTGAAATGATAAGCGTGTCATTGGCAAACATTATGATTGGTACCCTAGAACCTGCAAGGGAGGGGGCATCAGTAGAAATAAAAGATAACAATTTGGCAATCTCATTAATAAAAGGGAGAACAGCGTTGGGGCCAGAACACATCCTTCACTCACTCCCTTCTTAATTGAAAAGGGGTCTGTGACGTTCCCCTGCGTTCCCCAGCGTCTGTGTGCAAAATTATTCTCATGCAGGTGAACTAGAAGGGATAGCAGATCCATAGGCATGGCTAAGTCCCGGAGCACCACCCAAAGCTTGTTGCATGAGACTAGGTCAAAGGCTGATTTTAAATCAACGAAGGCAGCATACATGCTGCCTTCGGAAAGGACCACTGTTCGCCAATAAATTTAAATAAATCTAAAAACTTGATCTGTTGTACTTATGCACACGAGAAGCCAGCCTGGTGAGGAGTTAAAATATCTTTTGCATTTATCCACTCTTGTACCTTTCCCAGTACAAGACGAGCTACCACCTTTTGAATAGAGGCCTATAATTCCCGGGCAAAGGTCTGTTACCCTTTTTGAAAACTGGTATAATCTCCGCCCCCCTCCACGAATCTGGGCTGGGGGCCCCTTGAGCGATGGCATTAGCTAACATCTTTATGTACTTGCCCCACTTCTCCTTATCATATAAGAAAACATCGGCAGGAATACTATCGATGCCTGCCCGGGGCTCTCCTCCCTTGATTGTGTTAAGGACGGCCTCAACATCGGCAAGCTCAAAACCCAAATCAGATGAATAGCAAGGGGCAGCTACTAGGGGTTCACTTTCCTCAACAGTATTATTGCTGTACTGGTGGGCAAAATGTTTTACCCAAGATTCTGGAGCAACATATATTCTGGGGGAGTGTGGTGTCCGCCCTTACCCCACTTTACAAGAGACCAAAATGTTGGAGGTTGCTCCTTGTACATGCTAATTTCAATTTCTGCCATCTTCCTTTGTCCCATTCCTTTTTTTGCCTTGGCCTGCGCTGTTTTATATATCTTCCTGGCATTCTTTACCATACTCGGATTTTTCAATCTAATAGCTTCCCCATAGAATTTAACAGCTAGCTTGCATTCTTTGTTATACCAGTTATGTTGAGGTTTAGTATAGGAGCCCCTGCCACTATGGGGCCTTTGAAAATAAGATCGTATTTTTTCAAATAGGAAATTATGGTTGTTAATTATCAGGCCTAATGGCTGAGGATTAGTGCGGAGAGCCACCATCTCTGCTGCAGCATCTTCCATATCCTTAAAGATGGAAGACAATATGTCTGTTTTTTCCAGTATATTAGGGGCCCATTACGATGGCGGGCGGAAGCACTACCGCCGTGCTGGCGGATGCAAAAACCACCAGTTACCGCCGGCACGCAGCAGTCCACACGCCCGCCCAATTACGATGCGAAAAGCAGGCCAAACACCGCCGGCAAGCCAGCAACACCGTCCGCCATCAAAGTGCGCCCGCACACGTAGCGGCGCAGCACAACTGACACACACCGTCCGACGAAACACGTCCCGCCCGGCGCATAAATTACGATGCCGCAAACAAACGGCTCCCACGGCAAAGAGACACCGCACGTGAAAGAGAGGCGGAAACACGGACGCAGAGCACGGACAACGAAGAAGCGGCACCCCGGGCATGAATCCAGCACTGCAGGCCCTTCCCATGCTTCTGCTGATGCACCACCAAGGACGCAACGTACCGCGGAGACGCAGGTAGGCACACACACAACAAGTGCACGCAAACAGCGCACACAGTGCAAGGGAGGAAAAGCGGACAACCCCCCACCAGCGCGTGCACACTACACATCCACCATCGCATCCACATATGACACACAGGCCAAATCCTAACATCGCGGAACACATGTGTACACACCACCTGGGACTAGGAACCAACCACCCCGTCACGGCCCCGAAGCGCCGATGACGCCGCCACACATGCGCACAACGCAGAGGCCAACCGCAGCGCCATGCATGCGTCGCACACAGACACAGGGACACAACCAAGCAGCACACACACCAGCCCCACCCCGAACGCACATGACACGTGACAGGCCTGCCACAGACATGTCCCCAACGCCCAATTCACGGACAACACCCAACGCCACACAACCGACGCACACATGTCAGTGAAGTCACGCAACAGCAGGACACACCCCAGTGTAACAAACATGGCGAAGCACACAGCGGCGGCAACACCAACTAGGAGAAGCAGGGCTCCTTCGGGAAGAGGAACGCCAGTACCACACTGAAAAACCCATACCACCCTGCACATATGAACAAGACACATGAAACGGAACACCAAAGAGCCCGGGGACCGACAACAGGTGGCCCAAGAATTACATCCACACACAAGGCCCAACGCAGAGCGGAAAGGCAGCCTGCCGCCCACACAAGGGAGAGCAGACAGCACTGAATGACCTTCCATTCCAACACCGAAACCACAGCCCTACGACAGAAGCCGGTGAATACAGCCATTGTCCAAGAATAGACCAACACAGGCATGCCGAGGAGACCGACCACAGGGCAGATAGCGCATATCACAGAAGCACACAACGGACGGGGAAGAAAGAAGAAAACACTCCCCCATGTCGGCCACATGCAAGTTAATTGGAAGGAGTCACACAGCACTGACCTTGAACTGTCTGAGAAGCATGTGGGAAGAGGGCCCGTGTCCTCCAAACAAGCCAACAGAACACAAGTCCTGTCTCCCCACGACTACACAGAGCTCACAGCAACCCCGGAGTGTGCACATTGCAGACTGCACACACAGCCGGAGCACGCCACCACAACGCACCGCTGCGAAATGGCAACCGCAACACACCTACCCAACTACGCCGAAGAGCTCAAGCTGTACCAAACCAGCACGATACATACATTGGGATGCGATCTCCTGTCCCTGCTGAACGTAAGTTACCGACTGACTTACCGCATCACATTGTTCAGCTGCGTCATGCCCGTCTTCTACTGTCGGAGGTGTCCCTACCAGCATCCCGTCGAGATATGCCTCTCCAACCCGGCATGTCTGAAGGCGGACCTGCTACCACTACTCCTCCCTCTGGACGCACACGACAGGGCCTGCTCTGCCTATGGGGGCATGGCGTATGTGGCCAACATCGCACGCGCACTGAAATGGAACCACTGTGCCTCCACACGACGGATCATCGAGAACAGCTACATCGAATGTCACCCAGCATGCCCCATCATGGTCCTCCAAGGGACAACCTACGAACAACACCTTGACAGCCACCATCCGCTTCATTGGCTGGCAAACATGTACACCACCAATGACATGGAAGCCCTGCTGGACGGCATCGCATACCTGACAACCTGTAAATACGTCGGACCACAACGCAGGTTCCCCGAGTGACCTATGAAGTCCAACCCCGCACCCATGCTCAGCTTCCGCACGGACTGGCCAGTCACCACCACAACAGCCATACCAAACGACCGGCAACTGTAACCACACCATCAACGACATCGCCATGACATCGGATATGACCGGGACATGCACACTGTTCCCCATCACATCCAGGAACACCGCATGCATCGTGGGAGGCAGTGGCATGGGCTCTGTGCATCGCACCCACATGGACGGAACTGCACGAACAACCAGGACACGACATGGATCCAGCGCACATGGACACACACACCGCTCAGTGGACATGAATAGGTCGCCTGGAGTCTGTGGGTGCTGCACCCCTCCCACCCCCGCCCCGGGAATCCCATACCAGGACCTTTGCATGGACGACAAGTGCATACAACAACAACACGACCCCAGTGACTGTGACATGTCCAGTAACCACCACAGTGCAACAACAAGTGGCACGCCGCTGCATGCACGCAAGCACATGCCCTGATGTCATCTCACATGCACGCGTGCATGAGGAACAACCGCAGCAAACCTGTCACATGGAACTGAGATGGACTGTGCCCATGATGCCGAGCGGTCTGGTAGGCTACATGTATACCGTCTGTGTCAAAGTCCGCAGCTCCGCAGCTATACGTAAATGTACATTAGCACAGCCTTGGCCAAGCAGATGTAACCCCACACCCTATCCCATTTGTAATCATGCTCAGTATATCCTCAATATGTATTCCGCTGCCAGTAGTGTCCACTATACTGCATCACAGAGGACAGAAGACTCAATATAATGTTTGAAACCAGAACTGTCTCCGCTGACTCATTTCACAAGTACGAATGAGAGAGGATGAGAGTATGTGAAGTACACGGCAGTCGTGACATGACCATGTAGTCCACTGGTATTGGATGTCAACGCAAATGAGTAGCACTACTGTGGAAGACACACATGTGTCGTGTGAAGTCGTATGGACGCAGTGCTCAGGTGGGTGGGTGCGACGGGTAGATGCGCACATGCCAAGTTGGAGCACGCCGTGTTGGGAGGGCTCATGAACAGTACACCACCGCTTCCCTGGGCATTGTGAGAGGACACCTGTCGGGGGGAGTGAACACGTGTGTGCACAGCAGCCGGGCACACGTACAAAGCGGTACCAGGCGCACCTCAGCCCACCCTCTGTGGACGAGCTGGATCCTGTTGTGCGCCCGCCATGCCCCTTGACAAGGCACACACAGCCCCAGTCGACCAGGTGTAACCCCAACATAGTCAATCCGCACAGGCGATACAGGGCACGGGATGGCAGTGGAGCATGGTGTGTGAGAGGTCTCCTCGCGCTCCTCCTGGTCATATCACGCAGGCAATAGAACCTCAACGTCCAGCATGGCAAAAAGTCAAATGGAAGTGTAGGGGGACGCACCACAGCACGAGCAGCACTGACGTCACGGGAGGTGGCTCGCACCATCCCATCCATTGCCCATCATACCAACCACGCCACATGCCATTGCGACTAAGTGCAAGCGCGTGCGCCACCACCCCTGAGCCCTCCCCAGAGAGGCCAAAGAGTGAATGTGTGGGCCATCAGCCACAGACGGACGCGGCATGGCCGCAAGGGCAGCCACAGCCACTGGGTGTCGCAGGTGGCGGATCCGGAAGGCGAAGACTGTGATGCATAGTCCATGCAGGCCGGGTCTCCATTTGGGGCACCACGCAGGTGGACGGCGTCCCGCCACACATCATACCCTGAGACAGCCCACTCGTGCAACTGGACCCACACATACACTCCTTGCCCTCTCTGGTGCAAGCTTGGGGCTGCCTGTGCAAGCGCTAGCCTCGCAGGTGAGCATGCATATTGGGGGGCGAGGGGAGGACATGAGGGCTGGGGCGAAGATGACTGTATCACTGTCAGTTAGTACAAGGGATGACCCAGATGTGGAAAGGAAGAGACGTGTCCCGTGTGTACTGCAACTAGTCGCCAATCCAACTACCCCCCCATGTCCGGAATGTAAGCCCGCACCTAGGCCCGCCCATCCGCCACATCGAACATACCACCAGCACGACAACCTTCCCATTCGAAACACTGACTGGGGGTGGCGACCAGTGAACAATCATGTGTAGCCTACCCACGCGTACATGTGGGCCCTCCATGATCCATGTCACCTGCGGCAAAGACATGACATGCGCAATGAGGGAAGTGAGGAGAGCTGTCCGCCCCACGCGCAGAAGGTGCATCAGCTCCACAGACCCAGCAGCGAGTCCAGCAGGGGTCACATGTGCAGGGGCAGCTGTGCCTGGTGTGAAGGCACATGCATATAGACAGCACATCGACCAATGTGTAGTCTGCCCACATCCACAGTCCATCATCATGCGGACATAGGAATTGAACACAGGGCAACACATCTTAGCTGGTGCACCCACCGTGACCAACAATGCGCAATCATCGACGTACCCGCCCTGTGCATGGCCCCCCCAACGGAGGCACATCCAGTGCCACCATCCCACACACACAAGCCTTCCACGGAACATGCTGTGTCCAATGGTCAGTACAGAGTCAGCGCCCATCTGGTGGATCCTGAACAGGAGACACATGCACACACATGCCAGCTCCCACTATGTACGACTGCCACCTGGCACGTGCAATGTAACCTCTCACCTGTGACGTGTGACTGCAAGCACACAGCCGTCTTGGCATGGGGCTGTCAATGTGGACACCAGTCAATGTTTCGGGAGCTGTGATCCGTACAGTGCTGTACATAGGGTGCAGTGCTGACACCTACTACTGTCTCATATCCCCTCGTGCCACAGGTCCCACTTGTATTGGCCGCTCAGCCCGTGCCCACATCGTCGTCGTCGTGTGCCATACTCATCCAGCCTCGGAAGCAGTACCATGCTCAGCAGACACTCATGTTGCCGTGGCGTTGCCGCTTGACGAATATGCAGTCAGTCCCCATCAGCACGCCCCGCAAGTCATTGGGGCCTAGATCCCCATGTGCATGCACATGGCAGTGGTATGTCTCACTTGCCATTGCCATTGTTGGGAGACCTGTGTAAGTGTATTGTGGCCGTGCCGTCCCAGCTTGACAGCTGGGCTGTGGCTCATGTGCTTGCTCAGTCATGTCAGTGATGTGTATGCGAAATTGCTATGTGCCGTGTTGCTTTGACATGTGTCCTCTGCCATTTAACCCAGGCGGAGACCGAACATTGACCGCCCATACCAATTGCTGGCGGACATGGACGATACAGAGGTAATCAGGAAGTTTCGGCTGGACAGGCCAACTCTGCATCGACTGTGTGCCATGTTAGAGCCCCATCTCCGTCCCCGCAGGGTGTATCCGACTGCTGTCACCCCCACGGCTAAGGTGATGGCCGCCATGCATTTCTTCGCCACTGGGTCATTCCAGCACACAGTGGGCAGTGGAGGAGGGATGTCCCAGCCCATGTTCAGCAAGGTGCTGAGGGATGTACTGGCAGCCATGATGCTGTACCGGAACAGGTACATCAGATTCCCCAGGGCTCGTGAATTGGCGGCAGTGAAGGGTGCATTCTATGCCCTTGGCAGAATCCCACACGTCGTGGGAGCCATTGACTGCACTCATGTTGGCCTTGTTCCACCACAGGCCACTGAGCACCTGTACCGCAACAGGAAGCACACGCACTCCCTGAATGTGCAAGTGGTGTGCCTTGCGGACATGGTGATCACCCACGTGTGTGCAAAGTTTCCAGGCTCGGCCCATGACGCACACATAATGCGCAACAGCATCTTGCCACGACTGATGGCCAATCTGCAACAGGATCGTGGCTGTATTGTCGGTGAGTATGTGGAGTGGTGTAGCGTGCTGGTTGTGCGATGCTGTCCCCTGTCCAGTTGGAATAGCAACGGTTCTCTGTGTCCCTCACACCCAGGTGACTCTGCGTATCCGAATGGGGCATGGCTGCTCAGTCCATTGAGGAATCCTCGCACCCCAGCAGACGATCGATACAATGAGGCACATGGGAGGACCAGACGTGTGGTCGAGCGTACCTTTGGCCTCCTCAAGTCCAGGTTCAGGTGCCTGGACCGCACCGGGGTGCACTGGCGTACTCCCCACAGAAGGTGTGCCAGATAGTGGTGGCGTGCTGCATGCTGCACAATCTGGCCATTCGGAAGCAGATCCCCCTCATTGTGGATGACGGAGATCAACCAGGGCCCCAGCCCGCAGACCAGGACAGCTCGAGTGAGGTGGACAGCGGAGAGGAGGAAGCTGGGAATGTGCGCCAGCAGCTCATCGCCCGCTACTTCACTTGACGGTGAGTGTCCATGTACGACGGATGATGTGTCTGTATCTATGCAGGTGTGTGTGTGCTGTGTCAGGGTGGCCGTATGTTCACTGCGTGCAGTGTGTCAACGCTCCATGGCCAGGGTAGTATGCCACTGTTGGTGGCTGTGGCATTGTGCCCTATTGCTCTGTGCGATGTGTGTACATTGCTTGTAGTTGTTGACATGTACTGTGTGATGGGTGTGTGACACACTCATTGAATGTGCTCCTGTTCTGTCTCCCACCCCTAGGTCCCTACAGGCCCTCCGGATTCCATTTCCATGCCACGCATCAGGTGCCTTTCCGCCCAAGGTGGCCGTTGTATTCCGTACAATAAAGACACAGGGCACAAACAGCAGTTAGTGAAAAAGGTGCATTTATTACAAACTGTGACATGTGATTGTGTGTAAGGTGATGACAAAAGTGGTGCGTGCAGTGACAATGAGCTGTCGGTCATGGCTGCGTGATGATCAGGGTGTACCCACTGGTTCTATGTCCATAGTCCAACACACACATGCCATCCAGATGGCTGTGTGGAGTGGGATCGTAGAGCAAGTCAATGCAGTGGCTGGTCAAGGAAGGCTGGCGGAAGGCTGGCTGGCTGCCTCACTTGCGACTGGAGCGTGCGAAGTCCTCCCGGGAGATCTGTTTCCTCTTCGGACGGCCCCTTCCACGTTTGGGAGGGGGTGTGTGGTGGCGACCTGCTGGTGGTGGGTGAGGTGTGCTCACTGGCTGTGGACGCAGGGGAAGTGGACACTGCTGCCCGAGCCTGCGCCCTAGCAGGTGGTGGCGGAGGTGTTGTTGCTGGCCTTGCCTGTGACCCCACCGCCACCACCAGCTGGCCCATGAGGTCCACGAGTTGGTCCATACGGGACACGAATTGGCCCATATGGGCGTCCATGGACCTCAGCACCCCCAGCACCTCCCGCGTGTCAGTAGCAGACCTGGCCCATTGTCCTTGGGCCTCTTCATAGGCCCCAAGGACTCTGTCCATTTGAGGCAGGGCATGGCTCCCAGGGGAGGCTGGCGTTTCCCTGACCCTGCTCCTCCTACCAGTCCTGCTGCCACCGGCCTGCCCACTAGCCACATTGCTCACCACGGTCCTCGCTGTGGCTCCCAGGGTGGATCCAGTCGGCCGGGCCACCACCTGCGCTGGGGCTGGTGCCAGCGAAGACGTGGTGGTGGTGGAGGCGGTGGTGGTCGGTGCGGCGATGGTGGCGGTTGCGGCAGTGGTAGTGGCCGCAATGACCGTGGGTGTGGCCGCAACGACAGTGGCAGCAGGGGACTGGGACTGTTCAGCATCCCTGGATGATGGGTTGGTGGGTAGGAGGGGTCCTGGGGAGCGGCTGGGCCCTGCCACGCCAGATGGGCCAGCTTGGTGGTCCGTGTCCGAAGAGGTGGACAGATCCTCCAGATCCGTGTGTCCTCGTTGGGGGCTTGTAGGCTGGCTGTGCTGGCTGCTGTCTCCATCCCCAGCGTCCAGCAGTTCGTCACCTGTGGAGAGAATGAGATTTGTTATTGTGTTGCACCTGGCGAAGTATGTATTAGTCGTCTGACATTGGCAGTTCGTGCAATCTCGTACATGGGTTTCCCGGAGGCGAGTGTGTGGCTGTGGCATCTGTAGGTGTGTGTGCTAGGCAATGGGACTGTGTGCTGTGCACATGTGGCATGGGACGGATTGGCCATGCCGATGGGTGTGTTGCTTTGCCCCTACTCATTGTGACTCTGGTGTATGCGGGCTCCTGGCCCATCCTGGGTCTGGTTTGTACTTTGCTTTTGGAGTTCAAATGGAACGCTTAGGAACGCATATGGCAACATGGGGGCCATGCCCCAGATTCGCATTTGGGAGGGTATATGCTTTTGGGGTACATGCTGTGAGCCATGGGTGCCGAACGTGACATGTGTTGTGGCAGCATGACAGTGCATGGTCTGAGGTGTGTGCATGCCTGACATGCCCTGCATATTTGCTGTCTGTTGTGGTTACTGGACATGGCATTGGACGCATCGTTATGAGTGAGTGATAGTTGTGTGCCAGCCAACGTATTGCAGTTGTCCCATCTCCTTGGTGTGCGTGCTGCCCTGTGCCATGTGCATCACTGCAGTGCTCGGGGGGTGTGGCCCATGTTGTGTGTTGTTGCTCACAGTGTGTCGTGCGCTTAATTGACTTCTGGCACATGGTTGGTCATGGGCATGTGTCTTAGCGTGACTGCTGTATGTGTGGCAGCTGTGCGGATGACATGCCTTTCATGAGACTGGGGCTGACGGATGGGATGGATGGTATGTTGTATGTGCATGGTGTGTCTGTGTGTTTGATGGGTTCAGTGGTGTTCGTGTGCATTTCTGTTGTTCCGCTCTGTTGCGTCTAGTGTTGTTTGTCTTACATAGGCGTAGTTGTGGGGTGTGTGGTTGACAGGCAGTAGGGGCTACATGGACAGGACTTCAATGGTGTTTCGGTTGTGTGTGATGAGTTGCACAGTGGCTGCCGTGTGGGACTATATTCAGTGTGGCTTGTGCATGCAGACGTGGCTCCTTGGGTGTTGCTATGTCTGTGATGGGTCATGTGGGGTGTGAGTCTGCTGTTCATGTCCGTGTGCACATTGTTCACTTGTTCGTGACGGTGGGCGGTGCTGCGTGTTCGTGTGCTACGTGACATGTCCCATGTGTTGGTGGTGTTATGGTCCTCATGCCTCCAGTAATCCAGCCCTGTCCAGTTTCCCACCTGCAAGTTGTTCGTGCGTGCACTGTACTGGATGCCACATGGCTCTTAGCGGGGGGTGCTCCATGTTGCAGGTCTGTGGGGGTGGGGGGGTGTAGTGGGTCGTGGGGGTGGCTGTACACCCACTGACACCAATTGCTGTGGACCGTGATGTCTGCCTTTCGGCTGTCGTTGTGCACTGCGGTGGCTGACACGTGGGTGTGGGGTGTGGGGGATGCTCCTCCTTGCTGGTCTGTGGGAGTGGGGGCCTGGTGGGTGTTGTACTTCAGCTGTCCCCCTCCGACCCACTGCACTTTGTGTTCCTGCCACTTACCTGTTACTTGTCAGTTGGTGCAGCTGTGGCGGACACATGGGTGTGGCGGGTGCTCGTTGTGGCGCTTCTGGCATATTTGTGGACCTGTTGGTGGTTACGTGGCTGGCTTAGTGTACACATGTCCCCACGCATCTTACAGTTGTTCGGTTTGGCCTGTGTGTGGTAGTGTCTGTTGCATGTGCGTGTGATGTGTTGTGTATTGTGTGCTGGACATGGGGGTGTTTGTCCCTGGGAGCTGTGGCATGGTGGTTGCGCATGTGTGTACATAGCGGTGTGCTGGTATACATTAGTTTGTACTTACCAGCCTCCACTCCTCCTGCTAATCCGGCGAGGATCTCCGGATGTATTACGACTCGCACCTTCTCCTCCCACGCTTTGAAGGTCTTAAAGAGCGCGGGATTCCCTCCGCCAGTGACGGCAGCCAGCTCTCTGTTTTTGCCCTCCTTCTTCTTGACCAGGCTCTTTACGTCATTCCAACGTTTGTTTATCTCGGTTCTGTTCCTGGGCAGGGTCCCGACTGCATTGACCTGGTCTACGATCCGGGTCCACATTCTGTTTCTGGTGGCTAGTGGTGTGTGCTGGACCATGTTCCCATAGATTTGTGGGTACACCTTGATGATCTCGTCGACCATGACCGTCAGCTCCATGGGCGTGAACTTGGGCATCCTTTGTGGTGCCATGGTGTTTGTGGTGCTGGTGCGGTGTGTGTTGTGTAATGTGCAGGGGGTTTGTGGTGCCGGTGTTTGGTGGTGGTGGTGGTGGTGGTGGTGGTGGTTGTGATGTGTGCGTTTCTGTGGTGTGCTGCTGTCCTTGCTGTGTCACTGTGTCCTCTCCTCTCCTCTCTGGTTTGCAATGTAGCAAGGGGTTGTGGTCTGTGGGAGTGCTGCTTTTGTACTCACCTATGTGGGTGTGTCCTCATGGTCTGTTGTTTTCAGGTGTGTTGTGTCTGGGGTTCTGGCCTTTGTATTTTTTGTTTGTCCGGGGGGTGTTTTCGGGATGTGTACTGTGCTTGTGTATTTGTGCGTGCCTTGCTGTGTGGACTTGTTGGCCATGTTGTGTGCTATTGGTTTTGTGTGCGGATGGTTTCTGTGCAGGTACGTGGGCGCCATGGCTTCTGCCGTGTCGATTCTCATCGGCGTTGTTTGCGCTGGCGGGCGGTATTTTTGTTGTTTTTCCGCGCTCATGGCGGTGCGATCGTAATTTCACGTGCGGTGTGTCGGCCGTGAGGGTGGGCGGTTTTGTGTTGTCGTGCGTGTTTCCGTCCGTGGCGGGCGGTTTGACTCCGACTCGGACGATGGCGGGCGGTATTTTGTATGATTTTTCCGCCGATGGCGGTTTTCAGTTTGTGTACTCATAATGGCGTGGTCGGTGTTCAGGCGGTGTGTGCGGGCGGATTTTTGCCGCTTCCATGCCTGGCGGATTTTTTTACGCCGGGTATCGTAATGTGCCCCTTAGACTTTTAGGCCTCCGTGTAACCAATAGGTCTCTGGTAGCTGTTGAATTGGGGGGATATATTGGTACATCTGGTTGCAAAAGGCAGAATGTAGAGCAAAGTGGGTTATGATCACTCTCCACTCGCTCTATGACAGCCATGTCCATAAAGGCGTGCCATAGCTTTAAATCAAGGAGGAGGTAATCGATTCGGCTAGAGTGGTGTCCATTATTGTACGTGCTAGCCCCTTTCCTATAAGAGATGGTTCTGCCATTAGCCGCCCTTATGCCTCTTTCTAGGCAGAGTGCTTTCAATTGTATCCCTGCTTCTGTCCATCTTTTTATTGGGGATAGCTCTAAATTAGGTATGTCCCATATTGCATCTTCCTCAGCAGGTCTACAGCCGCTATAATGTCATATTTCCTCTCACCTCTAACCCATCTTGCATATATATTATAGATGTCAATATTGCCATAGGTTAAACACACAAAAAGATAAGAAGGGGTAGGAGGAATATAAGTCCCACTTCAACCTCCCAAAAATGCCATAAACACACAACAAGGAAGTAAGACTATTAAAGCTAGATCGCTGAAAATTAATAAGGTCCCAGGGGGAATACCCTGGTGTATAAAACTGCCCTCACACACAGCAAGCTGTGTCATGCTTCATCATAGGGCTGCTAACACACCTCCTCGTTAGCCAACGTTGGAGGTGGAGCAATAGGGAGGGGGAAGACAATACAACACATTAAAAAAATATATTCAAGACATGGGATCAAAAAATGTGAATAAAGGTGCAGAAATAGTGAATAAAACTGGATCCATGGTTATCCCCATTCCAAATTTAATTATGGACTCCCTAGCCCAGAGTTAAAAGAAAAGGGCCACAAATATGACCAGTGGATGAAGGTAAGGTGAATTATAATGAATCACCTACCCCTCCACTCTGCAAACAAATGTCGACATGTTTCAGCCGAATCAAAGGATTCAATGAATCATTACCCCGGCCTTCTTCAGGACTTCACATGAAAGAAAAGATCCCAAAAGAACTGACCCTAACTCCTCAATCCAGGAGTAGGGAAAAGACACCCCTTGTTGAGTGATACTGCCTACTTATATATAGGGATGATTTCCATGGGGAACCTGCAATAAAACCCATAAAAACAAATATCAAGTGACATAGTGTTGACTTTCGTGTTAAAGGTGACACCAAATAATAACTAGGGTAGTGCACCCAAACCCATTAAAAACAAACAGCGATCAAGCGGTGGGCGTTATCATGACGCTATTCGGGCATAAACTATCAAGTTAGCCTCATCGTGTAAGTGGAAGTGCCACACACGTACCACTAGGTGCCATTACACCCTATAACACAATATCAGGTCATTATACCCTTTGGCAAGTTTAAGAGATCCAACCATCACTGCTGGGGCAAAAAGGAAGACACACAACCAAATACTTGCTCTCACCGAGTCTATTGAAGTTCAACACTCAAACTGACGGGGGAGTGAGAACAACTCCCTGTAGTCAGACTCTGTAAGACATAATAAATTGAATTTAGAATATACACACCATACAACCATCGGTTTCAGGGATAGTCCTGTGGCCATACTCCATATCAGTATCGTGATCTGACATCATAATAAAAGTTTATGCAGATAAACCGAGCACCCTCGGTAAGCCCATTACGAGCGAAATGAAAATGCCCATATAAAACCCCCTTTGTAATCTCATCACTATCTGCCCCCTCAAGTCTATACTTGCTACATGAAGACGAGTGTTTGCCCATCCGGACCGGGACAACCTCGTCACTGACTGCCCCTATCCCTATATATAAGTAGGTAGTATCACTCAACAAGGGGTGTCTTTTCCCTACTCCTGGATTGAGGAGTTAGGGTCAGTTCTTTTGGGATCTTTTCTTTCATGTGAAGTCCTGAAGAAAGCCGGGGTAATGATTCATTGATTCCTTTGATTCGGCTGAAACATGTCGACATTTGTTTGCAGAGTGGAGGGGTAGGTGATTCATTATAATTCACCTTACCTTCATCCACTGGTCATATTTGTGGCCCCTTTCTTTTAACTCTGGGCTAGGGAGTCCATAATTAAATTTGGAATGGGGATAACCCTGGATCCAGTTTTATTAACTATTTCTGCACCTTTATTCACATTTTTTGATCCCATGTCTTGAATATATTTTTTTTATGTGTTGTATTGTCTTCCCCCTCTCTATTGCTCCACCTCCAACGTTGGCTAACGAGGAGGTGTGTTAGCAGCCCTATGATGAAGCATGACACAGCTTGCTGTGTGTGAGGGCAGTTTTATACACCAGGGTATTCCCCCTGGGACCTTATTAATTTTCAGTGATCTAGCTTTAATAGTCTTACTTCCTTGTTGTGTGAATATTGCCATAGGGACTGGTCAAGAGCCGAAAGGCAATGATATCTAAGCTATCTGTCAGAAGCTCCCTGATCTTAAGGCCAATGTGCTGGCGAATCCATAGAGTTAGCCCACCAGATGGGCGACCTTTATTACCATGGATTGCTGGAGCATAATAGTTCAAATACCCTGGGCAAAAGACTGGGAGTACTCTCCATGTTTCCTGGAATAGGCAAATATCATGTTGTTCTATAATGGAACTCCAGTTCGAGGAAGCAGCCTCAGACCTTAGCCCAGCAATATTACATGACAGAAGTGATGCGTCCCTGATAAAATACCGGCCCCAGAGTCTGAGTTCCCTGATACGGAGCTCATCAGACTCCTATTTATAATGGCACCTGTTGTCACTGAGCTGGAGATTGCAAGTAATGAATGAGTGGTGGATCTATCTATTAGTGCCTGGGTGGGGCCTGATTAGTTGTGCAAGAGGGTATATGTGGCAATAAAAGCTATTTCCCTTAGTGGCGACACCCCTCTAGCAGGTGGTACAGGGAGAGAGGCATTAGCCAATAGGGATATCTCTGGGAGCTTATGCTTGAGACGGATATTCGATTTAATTTAATGATGGGTATGTAGATCAAAGGCCACCAGATTCTCAACTATGTCTTGTGTCATAAGGTTTCTGCACATACACAGAGCTATGCACAGGAAAATGGGACCCCGGAATACAGTGGTTTGCCACCATATACCGTAGCACCCAAAAACCCCAACCCAACTAGCTTAGCATCCCATTAGCACCCAAGTACCAATGATTAGACAACCCAGAACACGGTATCTTTATCTCAGGACTCGCAGAAGCAAGAACACTCTTTCGTCACTCACTCGTACTTGTCCACAAGGTGCGTAGGAAGAGACACTGGATAGGTTAAAATGTTTATTCCAACTTACGTGCTCTAATGTACAGTACACGTGTCAGTACTAATAGCATAATGCATATGACTAATATAAGCAGCATGGTTACAATTCCATAGAATACAAACGGGGAAAGCATCTCAGAGCTCAGTGGATAAACGTATAAATAACATTACCACCCTCCCCTTGCAGTAAGATAGTTTATTATAATAATAGAAGACCTCTGGGCTTTGACTAGCGAACCCCCATACCTCAGTCTCTAGATGCAGAATTACATCAGCAGGACATCATAGCTCTTCTCACTGAAAGGGATTTCTCCAAGTGTGTTAAGCGCTAGGAAACCGCAGTATTAAAAGCACACAAAATTCTTCATGGCAATTGCACCTAATGTTATGTCTGGGTGCGCGAGACTGGCCATATCAGGAAGAACCAAAATACATTGTTATGTGACCTTGTACATGTTTGTGCAGACCGAGCCCAAAAAGGTGAACAACAGAAAATGCAGACAGTGCAAAAGAACTTGGCACGAGCAAAGGGCGAGGGAGTCCCGGCTCAGTGTAACGTGCGCAAAGAAAAGCAGCATGGCAGCCAGGCCTAGGCCAACATAACAAGGCAGGCAACAATCCACAAGACACCCTCCCCTGGACAGTCCGGCGTCCAAGACAGAGGCAAAAAAGAAAAATCCAGTGTTGCAGAGGGAGCGCCCAAACGGCAAGGAACAAGTCAATCCATGATAGTGTAGGTGCAGAAAAAAGCCATACCCTCCAAAAGGACATCATTGGAATCGTCAAAAAACATAGATGCCATCCAATCCAAGAGATCAAAGAGCAGGGATGCTCCTCAGCAAAGGGAGCATCCAGAAGCAATGCGGGACAGCTTGCGTGATAATTGAAACAGCTTCTTTGTAGGAGATCCTGGGCAGCCGCCCAGATATCCCATTGCGCCAAAATCCCCAGTGCAGCCGCACGCGCCATACAGCCAGCAACGGAACAGTCCTGTTCATGGGCCTCTAAGGGACCCATCAACTGAACAAAATCCGGAACAGACAATGACGAATTGGAGAGGCAATAATCCAGAGTCCAGGTGAAAGGACAGCGGATACAAGTCATCACAGGTTGCACGCAAGTGAAATACGCAAAGCGGAATGAAAGAGTATATGACACACTCAGTGTCGCCAATGGCAGTACACCAAAACCAGCCAAGAGGCGCTCACGGAGCAGCTGTAGGCGTTCTGGATCGAGCAGGTCCCATCGGGGAGCAGCCATTGCGCAGAAAGCAAATTAAGAGCAAGACACCAGCCGCTAAAGCGAGGATCAACGGGAAACCGCCAAAGACACTGGAAAAAATAGAATGTATGAAAGCTGGGATGACACCAAAAATAGTTTGGAAGGAGGACACCAAGCCCGACCCCACGACCTTAAAAAAGTGTACTAGGCCTTCAGTGTTAGATGCGTTAAAAATACGATGTATTAACTCCCCAAAATGTTGGGGGAGATTAGTGTTTAAAAGGGCCTGTATTTCACTGTGGGTACTCGCCACCTGGAGAATGAATGTCTCCCGGGCGGACGTGAGCATAACTTCCTCGTTCAATAATAGTGCCTTTATTCTGCTCAGTCTATTGAAATCTGCCTCCATGGTAGGGATGGAAGGCCAAATAGAGATATCAACCTTGCCATGAGGGGGAGGAAAAAGCACATTTTTGCAGCAGACAACCCTGTGCGAAACTGTTACAATGTAAGGAATGCCAGCCTGCAGGCCACAACAGTTTTCGTTATTTAAAAGTAAATAACTACCATTGGAAAGGAGAGTGAAAGTAGGAGAAATAACAGGAGCAGGAATACCTTTCAGCACACAAGCAAGATTAGGAGCGGAAACGCTACATGAGCCATGCAATTTAATGTGTTTACAAATAAGCGAATGACCCATAGTCGAGTCGCAGGACTCCCCCGTGAGAAAAACTTCCTTGCCGTCCCGAAGGCATTTATACATGAAAGGCAAGGACCAGAGTTCATGCAGGAAAGCACTGCCCAAGGGCTGGTAACGGCCCACAGGGTAATGTTTCATGCACGAGTCAAATTCAAATAAGGAAAAAGGTAAAGCGATAACCCCATGAACTAGCCACACAGCAGAATCGAGTTCTGCAACAGAGAACGGCAAAGGATCCATCTTTTCGATATGTAATAAAGTGTAAGTTGCATCTTTCATGGACATGAATTGCTGTTTGTCAGTTAAGTTAAAAGGTAGAAACAAGGCAGAGGTGTTCAAAAAATGCCAAGGCACTTTACCTAACTTAAGCGTTTGTAAAGTCCATGCAAACTGCATAACTGAGCGCAATTGATTCTGACCATGATATAACACAGAAACATCATCTTGTACAATATCGACAACAGAGGACACAATATTCTCTAAAGTGTAAATGCGAGAAGACAGGGTATTAATACTATTGTCAACAACAGCAAGCACCTTTTCCAAATTTGCTTGATCTATTTCCCGAAGACGGGAAGCAGCTTCAATTTGTGATAGCTTCCAGAGTTCATTATACGTTTCATAAATGAATCTCTTAGGTCGGGGACCACGAGGTCCCAAAACAAAGTCGGACAGATCAATATTGCCTGAAAGGAGGGACAAATGTTGTTTAACAGAATCAAGGGACGAATGTTGCAGCCATTGTTTGCATAATTTACCAACAGAATATGTAGTGACAGTACGGGCATCAGTAAACCTCGGATCAGGCCTATTCTGTGTGTAGCTAGCACCAGAATCGTGAAAACGCATTTGACATGCATTAGATGATATAGGCCATACTAACCAGGGTGACTGAACCAGCTCAGAAACATTAACCGAATTATTTTGTAACATTGCCTGCAGGGACACGAGGGACAGATTGAATCGTGAGCTTTCATTAGGAAAACTCGACAGGGATGGTATTGATGGCGTATTCAATTGTTTAGTGGTTGCTAAGCCCCAACATGTAGTCTGATAGATGGAGACATTGAGGAACATAATTTGGGCAGGGATGAGGCAAGCACGATGTAATGCCTCGGTTCCCTGTACCTGCCATGGCTTGGAGCCCCAAATAGATTTTAAATCCACTGTATTATCCCAATACTCATAACCACCCACAGCTAGGGCACTTAGAAAAGAACCTGAATAAAGCAATTTGGTGTGTGTTAACATAATTTTCTGAGTTGATGTGTTATTAAGTCTAAAATAATAGGATGCAGGGTTCGACCGATTAAAATCAGTAAAATAATTAAACTTATTTCGAAGAGTTTGAGAGCTACCTGGCAAGGGGTTTGGACAATGTTCCCATTGGGTATAGTTAACAGAACTACGCAGGGCACTGGGCTTATGGAGAAAATGATTACCCCAATGTTGGTAACAATACAAATCGGCATAATTAGCAGAATTCATATATAAATCTTCAGCATTAAAAGATGCATAATATTTTAAATCGGCAAACAATGCTTCAACGGCATGCACATCCCAATCATCAGAATGAATATTATTTTGTACTACATCACCCATTGAAACACGAAGGACATTAGGTACATTAATAATTTCCGTCGGACCATGGATTTGATAGTTCACTGCATCCCATACGATGCCATCAGCAACTGGGAAAGCTGAAATGTTCACAAATGTGTGGTCACGCTTCATGATGTGAGACGAGGAATGAGGAGCCAAAGTTCCAGAAACATAGTCTACAGCAGAGCGTTCAGGTAAATAGTGACCATTAATTAGTAGAAAAAACACTGTGACAAAGCCAATGGACATGAACAAAAAAATCAAGACAAGTACCAACCAGATGTATGTCCAGGGTGGAATCAAAAAATTGTCTCTAAACCAGGATACAAAAATACTGAACTTGGATGGGACTTTTGAAGAGGTGGAATCCGAATCAAAGGAATAACGAGTCGGGCCAAGTGGCGTTATTGGTTGATGTGCCACCGATTCAGATGCAGGATATGTATACTCGTCCTCGTCGATGTTGGTGGAGAGTTGGGGATCAATTATAGTTTCAGGCAAAGTAGAGGATTCAGGCAAATCAACCATCTCAATTACAGCATCAGCGATCGTTCGTGCAGATGGACTATGAACATATGTCCGATAAATGGCAGGACAAGAGACCGCTGGTGTGACACTATTCAGGATCGGCCAGGCGCTGTAGCTTGACATTTTCAACTGAGATGTATCTGTTCTCTTTGCGACCAGGAAGCGGTGGTAAAATGACTGTACGTGTTCCCTTCAGGCCAAGAACTGGAACCGGTGCACGAAAAGAGGGGCCAAATTCTTTTTTGTTTTCAACCTTCTCTCGAACCAGTTCTCCAACTTTCGGAAGCCAGCCGGCTACCGGAATCTGCAACGCAGGATCTGTGGCTGAAGGCAAATGTGTAGTTGCAAGTTTGTCTCGGGCTTCTTGTAAGTCCTGTAACATAGCAGAATGGTTATCTACATCAAACTTGGCGGATTGCGCCGCGATGTCTGGACCCTCAAGGTCAGGCACAAACATTCTTATGCCAAAGAGCATTTCGTATGGGGTCCGCCCACCCAGAGGTCTTCTAGGGAGATTATTAAGTGCACGCTGAACGGTATACAAATGGGCCAGCCAGTTCCTGCCAGTACCTATAACCCTAGCTGTTAAGGATTGCTTTAAGTCACGGTTCATTCGTTCAACGATAGAGTTGCCCTCAGGCCTATACGGAGACGAAAATTTCACCCGCACCCCAAGCGAAGCCATTGCATCCTTGTAAGCCCTAGAGGCAAACGCTGGACCTTGGTCCGAATGGAAGGTGCCGCATGCGAAAATTCCCACAAAGACACGCAAATCCCTGATTACATTTCGGGCGTCAGCACTCCGTTGTGGCCAGACCCAGAGAAACCGTGTGCACGAGTCCACTGCCACTAAGATGTATTTATAGGCAGTGTCTGATGAGAATGGACCGCAGTGATCCAAGTAAACACACCCAAAGGGTCTGTTAGCAATGCAGAGCGGTGTTTGTGGTGGACGTGTTACCGTGGAAGGCTTAATCTGTTGACAAACGTCGCAAGAAAGCACAAAAGCACGGGTGTCTTTATATAACCCACGCCACCAATAACGCTGCTGCAAGATGGAAACCGTAGCTGACACACCTGCATGAGCAGAAGCCATGCCTTCGTGTGCAGCTGATATCAAGGCACTCCTGCGGTCCGCGTTGGGGATCAGCCGATCTCCAACGTCAGGTATAGTTACATAAGGAACCTGATCGGGACTTAATGTGTAAGAATACTTGGAAGGGAAACCTGTAGGGTAATTATTACCTTCCTTGGTTGCAGCAATAGCTGCTAATATAACAGGGTCTATTTTAGACATGGACCTGGTAACCGCTGCTACTGAACACGTGACTACTGCTGAACGGGCAGCCTCATCTGCCAGATCGTTACCAATAGCGTGTGCGCCCACCCGCTGATGGCCTAAGGTGTGAACCACCTGTGTGAGGGGCAGACGTTGTTGCAATTCTGCCACTCGAACCCAAAGCATTTTATGCTTAATTGTGCTCCCTTTTGCGTCCTTGTAGTCGTTTTTCGACCAGAAAAACAGATTGTCATTGTAAGACTGTACACAGTAGAAGGAATCACATACAATAAGAGTTGTCTCATCCTGAGAAGCGAACTCAAGTGCAAGTAGCAATGCATGCAGCTCGGCCAATTGTGCGGTACTATCTCCAAGTGTGCGAGTGTGCACTACAGAGGATTTGAACGTTCCATTTACAAAGGAACCCGCAACAATAGCACATGCAGCTGAATAAGCGTGCTTGGACCCAGTGGCCGGTTGCGCCGAACCATCGGTGTAGATCACACATTTGTAATCCTCAAGCGGTAGTAAAAACAAAGGAGGAGGATGAACGAATTCATACTGCAAAAACTCCTGAGTCTGCAGAGAAGAATCAAAAACAAAAGTGACGTCCGAAGACGTCAAGGATGTAGCCCATTGTATCCAACGGGGATGCATTGCTTTTGAGTTCGGTACACTTGCCTTTGTTACTGCCTCTAGGGCAGGACAGGGTGTTACCACCAGAATCCGCTTTCCCTGTGCCAGTGCGCGCTCTTTTAGAATCGCCATTTGCACTGCAGTTAGAACTTTTTCGACAGATGTAAAGCGCAATTCAGCGGAAGTGTACAGATGTGACTTGTATGCGATGGGTACTGTATCACCTTCATTAAAGGTTAAGTATGTGAATCCCACCGCCCCCGGAATTATTCTAATCACCAGGTTTGTGTGGTTATCACGAGTCAAAAGATATTTAGACTCCAATAGGTCTGTCTGCAAAGACTGCAGAATTGAGGTATGCTCAGGCAGCCAGCAAGACCTTGAATAAGTAGGTTGTATCAAAGCATACAAAGGCTTGATACGCTGGGCATATTCGGGAATGTAAGTACGCCCGAAATTCAAGAACCCCAGCAAAGACTGAAGTTTCTTCAGAGTATTTGGGGGGCACAAATGTGCACATTTTTCCAAGAAATGGGGGCTAAGCCCTTACCTTCGTTATTGAGCTCATAGCCCAAGAACAGAACGGTAAATTCAGCAATGTGTGACTTAGCAAAGTTAAATTTGTAACCCTGCTCCGCGAATTCAAGAATAATGCGGTCCACACGGGACAAATGCTGAAATAATTCGTCGTCCGTCAGATAGATGTCATCTACGTACGAACATGCGTCTTGATCAATGTCATTTAACAAAGAAACAACACGGGCGGCGAATATACCCGGACTATTTTTGTAGCCCATGGGTAAACGCCGGAACTGGAATAATTTACCACCGGAAGTGAATGCGGTCCATTGACCACTCTCCGGGGCTAGGTTGTGCGTGTAGAAACCGTTTGAAAGGTCAAGTGTCGTTTTGTATTTTTTACGAACAAGACTGTCTACAAGCGCAGAACTGTGTGTATTTTGCACCGCAAAGTTCCGACAATGAGTATTTAAATGCCGGTAATCCAAAACTAAGCGGTACGATCCATCGGGTTTAGAAACCACGAAAAGGGGATTGTTCATAGGTGATACGCATGGTTCAATTACTCCCTGATATTCCAACTGTGTCAGAATTTCGGAGACGGGGCCTTTTGCCTGCCGTTTGATGGGATATTGGGGTTGTGGCTGCGGTAGTGACCGCAAAGGTATTGCATGAGGAGGTGATTCTTCATCCCATCCCACATGGTTGCGGTATAACGCTGGTGCCAGGTACACAGCCCACTCAGCTGCAAGTGCTTCAGCTTTGTCTTTTGGGACATGCCGTGAAAAGCTTGGAAGGATTACCTCCTCTCCTTTATGTGCAGCTAAAACGAATGGGGGTGGCCAATCCACCTCTGCTAACAAAATGTCATATGAAGAGGTTAGATTTTCCCCAAAAATCCCTTTTATTTCACGCGGTATATCACCTTCAATTTGGATGACTATGTTGTAAAGTCTGTCAGGGGGTGCCACTCTCGTGTCAGCTGTCTCTACTGTAACGAATGTTTCAGTTGCTGTCGCCTCCATATGAGGACGTAGCGCCTCCCGCACTATGGTAACTTCCGCGGCGCTGTCTAGGAGGGTCACTGCCCACGTCCAATTCTGGAGTCTCGTTCTCACGGTCTGAGGCATATTTCGCTGTGACAGCGGCAACCTTTTTCTTCTGAAATTGCGGTCGAGGAAGATGAAAGTCTTCTGCTTTCCCTCTGACTTGTTGTCGAGGTTGGTCTCGCTCCTGGGGAGCCTCTCGGCCCCTTCCTCTATCTTGCCGTCCTCCTCCACCAGCCTGTGACGACGTCTGGGCCTGTGAAGAACGAGGAGAACGCGTATCAGAGCTCTGAAACCTTTCTGGTGATTTAATCCTTGACCTATCACGTAAATCATAAGTACGTTCAGAAGAAACCGAAACTGGGGAAGCGCCTCTCGACCCCGGCTTCTTTTGTTGCTTACCCTGTTTTTTCTGTCTCCAACTCTTTTTAGTGAAGACCGGTTTATCATCTTTCTCAGATGCACTTTTTGTTTGTGTAACTTGTGTTTGCGATTGAGTTTGCATTTTTACAAAAGGCTTGTTGCCAAGGCTATTTCTTCCAATTGTTTTATAAGCCCGGGCAATAATTTTCGGTAATTCGCGGGGCCTGTCCAACTCTGGGACCAAAGCCAAAGCATTCGCTACTTGAAAGTTCATAGCATCGCCCTTGACATTTCCAAGGATCAGCTCAGCTACTACATCAAACACTCCCACTAGTCTCATCCCTAATTCCACAGCCGCTTCAGGGCCATGTTCATCCTGTACTTTTTTAATTACAGAGGGTAGAACCGTCATGGAAGGAGTTCCAAAACATTTTGAATAAACTGCTGCGAATACCTTACCCCAGTTTTCACATGATGTCAAATCGGGGATTATGTCTTTTGGCAAACTTATCGTGAGGATGCGGTGTTTATCTACTGGGGATGTATGGGGAAACACTGCTTCTATCTGATCGAACTTTTCTGCAAGCCAGTAAGGATAGTCGTCCTTATTTTGTGGACGTTTGCCCATCACAGAATTTACCATGACAGGACTTATGGTCACTCCAGCGGCTATAGCTGGTTGGCCTGCGACTACAGGAGCAGCTCCATGTAGGCTACCTGTAACGTATGTCACTAGGGCTCGATGCACTCGTACCAATTCGGTATGCATAGTGCGCAGTTCCGCAAGCGGTAATGCCAGATAATTTGGATGCGGGGTATACCCGGCCAATATAGGCCAAGTGGCCCCCTCAATAGATAAGGGGCCTAAACGAACTGCGGTAGTTGGTTGTGGTAGGGCGCCATTAAACCAAACTCGGTGCTGCCAAGCCGTGAGAGGTACTTCAAGTTTAGTATAGGGTCGATAGGCAGCAGGAATAGCGGTGGGTTTATATTCATGAAACAGTTTATCACCTGCATCCACCGCCTCAAAAGTGATCCAAGTGTAAAACACTTCAAAGTGATAAGCCGCATCGGCTTGAACCACAAAGACCAACTCGACCCCAGTATCGGGCACTCCATACACAGCTAAGTGGTCTCGGAGTGCTCCTCGACTATGTGCAGCTATCGCCACACCAGCCATGACCAAACAATTATATTCGACAACCTAACAGGGAGCACAAAATGGGTTATTTATGTAACCTTTTTTAATAACTTCAAGCTTGAAAGAACCTATAAAGCGTTCAATATAGGAGGTATCACCGTCACTTACGCCTCCGGAAGCGTACGTGAGGGTTTTGTGGACAAGCACAAGTACTACTCAAGCGTCTTGCAGTTAAGCAGCCCCACGGTGGTCGCGCCATGTCATAAGGTTTCTGCACATACACAGAGCTATGCACAGGAAAATGGGACCCCGGAATACAGTGGTTTGCCACCATATACCGTAGCACCCAAAAACCCCAACCCAACTAGCTTAGCATCCCATTAGCACCCAAGTACCAATGATTAGACAACCCAGAACACGGTATCTTTATCTCAGGACTCGCAGAAGCAAGAACACTCTTTCGTCACTCACTCGTACTTGTCCACAAGGTGCGTAGGAAGAGACACTGGATAGGTTAAAATGTTTATTCCAACTTACGTGCTCTAATGTACAGTACACGTGTCAGTACTAATAGCATAATGCATATGACTAATATAAGCAGCATGGTTACAATTCCATAAAATACAAACGGGGAAAGCATCTCAGAGCTCAGTGGATAAACGTATAAATAACATTACCACCCTCCCCTTGCAGTAAGATAGTTTATTATAATAATAGAAGACCTCTGGGCTTTGACTAGCGAACCCCCATACCTCAGTCTCTAGATGCAGAATTACATCAGCAGGACATCATAGCTCTTCTCACTGAAAGGGATTTCTCCAAGTGTGTTAAGCGCTAGGAAACCGCAGTATTAAAAGCACACAAAATTCTTCATGGCAATTGCACCTAATGTTATGTCTGGGTGCGCGAGACTGGCCATATCAGGAAGAACCAAAATACATTGTTATGTGACCTTGTACATGTTTGTGCAGACCGAGCCCAAAAAGGTGCACAACAGAAAATGCAGACAGTGCAAAAGAACTTGGCACGAGCAAAGGGCGAGGGAGTCCCGGCTCAGTGTAACGTGCGCAAAGAAAAGCAGCATGGCAGCCAGGCCTAGGCCAACATAACAAGGCAGGCAACAATCCACAAGACACTTGTTGGTGAAATGTAAGTGCTATCACATCTAAGGAAGCCCCCTGAAGGTGCATCTATTAGCCCCTTTTAAGTCTTCCCTTATTACCGACCGACAGCCCCTCACATGTCGGATCCATTGGATACTCTTGTTTATTAAGGAGGCCTCATCCTCTTTAGATGAATTGGGAGAGAGTTTTGGAACATTGGTTAAGTATACTACCCTTCCTATGCCAGGATCCCTAGCTATGTTTTTTGAGATGTGGGATGGCTTTGCCAAAGGGGTAGGGGGACCTGTCAGGGGTGGTAGAGCTGTGATAAAATTAGCATATTGTTGTTGTCCTACTCGATTATAAGCGATCCTATTCAAGTGAATCGGTAGCGAAGGGCCACTTTTACTACAAGATGAGGAGTGATCTATGCCCCCACCCCTTGTGTTGTACCCAAGATATCCACGTCTGTATTCAATTTTATATTTTATAATTTATTTTATGCTGTTATGATTTATATTATTATGTTTGTGTTTATTAAAATTGTATTCTTTTTAATTATTAATATTTTTAATGTGTAAAATAATTTTTACTAAATATCAAGAATCTTAAGTTGTTTCATTTTTTATTTAATTAAAGCGTTTCTTTTTTGTATTTTTTTAAATATTTTTATATTTTATTATCAATTTCATTTCAATAATTCATAATACAAAAAGACCATCATGAAACCCCATCCCAACCCACCCCAACCCACCCCCGCTACACATTTACACAGAATCACATCGAATAACCACAGTACAAATCATCACTTCCTAACTCATTACAAGCAAGGGGAAAGCAGAACACCAGATCCAGAGTACATAAAGTCCAATCACTTAACCAAAGTGCATTGTGCGTAACTTTCTCAGGCCCTTGATTCTATCCAGTCAAGTAGTGGTGCCCACCTCCGAAGACCCTTCCTTTTACCCCGGACCCCTTTCCTTGAATAAATTGCTTTTTCCAGATTACAAACTGCAAGCACCCAGGCTAACCATTGTTGAAAGACCAGTGGGTTATTATCTAACCATGCCGAAGCAATAAATAATTTACTAATTGGTCATGGTGACAAATACAAACGCTCTACCCCTTAACAACTCTCCCCATCTGACACTTCCAGAAGTATCACAGCAGGTGCCAGGGATACCCTTATATTTAATTTTTCATTGAAAAACTCTGCAATCTGGGATTTAATAGATGTTAATGCTTGACAAGTCGCAAAAATATGTACACTATCTGCCCCCTAAGTTGGCATCTGGGGAATCAAGAACCTTTGCCCTCCCCCATTCAATGATCCTACTAGGAGTATAGTAAAGATTAAAGCACGTTTTATAATACTGCACTTGCAGCTTCGAGGGTGATAAAGCCGTTTAAGCCAGAGAAAAGGATTCCAGAAAACTCAATTCAGAGATAGCCAGCTGCTCTTGCCACTTCAAGGAGTGTTTATCTATATCGTCTTTCATGTGTTTATTAAGGAGGGAATAAATAACTCCAATTGGGGGTTTACGGGCGGTTTGTTTTTAAAGATTTTATATTATTGGTATATGAATATATTTATTTGTTTTTATATTATTTTTAAATTATAATATACATTAAAACTGTTAGATATATGTACATTTATATATTAATTATTATATATGTGTGTTTAACTTAACTCTATTTGTTATATTTGTTAAAATATATATTAAATATGTTTTATTTTTTTAAATTAATGTTACTGTTTATTAAATTTAATATTTATTATTTTATTTTATATATATATTTAAACATTGATATTTAATACGACTATATTAATGACATCGATATTTTTTCTCTTGCTATTCTTGTACTTACCACTATAAAGTTATGATGATGATATTTTTGTCATCAATGTTTTGGTCACAATATTGTTGTATCTCGATATTTGCAGGGACGATATTCTGTCAGTGAACCATGGAGAGAGGATGAACACTCACCCAACCATGGTGTGAAAGTCCATCTCAGCTCTTGTGATCATTTTACCCCAGAGGTGCCAAAGAAAAAGCTTGGGGAGGCGGCTTTAAAAAAACTAAGACATAAGGGGGCTTAACACAACTATCCTTCAACTCCTCACTGAGAGGGGAAGGCCTGTCTCTTTTAATTACTCAGAAAGAGGAGGAGTAGAAGCGGGTAGCTCCTGGACACTTGGCTCTACCTATTTCATTTATTTTAGTGACGCCGGAGCAACAAAGAAGCACCTCATCTCCATTGAGTAACTTGGACCAAAAAAGTTGTAAATAATGAACTAAGTCAACTGGCCCACACTGAGGAAGTCTCCCAATTCCTAGCAAAAGATCTATCTCATCTCCATTCAAAAGAGTTGGAAGACATGTTGTCCTCATATGGTAACGAAGTGCACAAAAACTCAAGCCCCACCGGCACTTATAAAGAAGAACCCAAAGGGCCTCAAGAGTCGTTTTGGTCACAGCTCATGGTATCTTACAGCGCTATGTGGAGGCAATGTCCTTTCAAGCGAAAGACATGGATGTACAGATCAGTCTCCTGAATACTTTTGATCTGTATGTGGCCAGTATTGATGAAAAGAACTTAATAAAAATGGCTCAGATAGTTGCAGAGGGCTTCCGCCAGGTTTGTAATTGTTCCCCGATTCTGGTACAAACTAGGCTCACTTCCTGAGATGATGACAAACCTTGTAGGAGACCTGAAGGAGGTGGTCAAGGAGAAATCTCTAAGAAATATAGGTTGGAAGACTGAAAAAGACAAAGCAAAAACTGTAAGTGGAAACTTGGCAAATCATGGGGATGGCATACATTCAGCCGCCCCAGCTGAGGTTGGGAGTTTGCAAAAGCAAAATTCAATGCATAGCCCACTGAAGGTTATAGCAGCGCACATAAATCAAGGGCATCACCCTTGAGGATTTATCTGTCCCTTTAGCTGATTATGGCAGGGAAAACCTTGCAGCTGACAGAAAGCCTAAATGTAAGAGAATAAAAAAACTCCTTGACGCTCAGAACAGGTACCTGATATGGCAGTCCCAATCTCAGAGTCCATCTCTGAATTTCAAAAGATGAACCCTGCGGAACCCATCAAAGCAAGTGTCTTACAAGATGCTGCCAAGTTAGATACGCTTGTGAAAGGGGACCCCCTCACTACGTCCGCATTAACAGCCAAGCAGGAGCGGTTTAGCCTTGGCCTGAAGAATTAATTTGAGGGCCATAGTGCTGGGACGAATAACTTGCAGGGAAATAAAAATGGGCAACAGTCTCATTCTGTGACGTCAAGGGAGGAGCCCGTGTTCAGCCTGCTCAACCTGCCTCTGGTAAAATCATCTCTGCAGCACCATCCATCTGAACGCGGAACTACCACCACCGTATATGTATCAACTGCCAGTGCAATTGAGACCTGCGAGCATGACAGCAATGATGCTGGTCCACAAGTAGTGGATGTTTCTCTTAAAAGACAAAGTTAAAAGACTTACCCTGGTAAATGTCTTTATACACCAAAACTCTAGTTCAAGGACAGAGGTCTCTGGTAAGCTGATTGATATCATTTTAGGCCTCAAATCAGAGAAGTCTAGCAATGACATCATGATAACAGGCAACTTCAACATGTGGTGAATGAGTTAGCTACCTGCAAACGAGATCACTGACGCACAAATGCACACTAAGCAATAACACCTCAAACTTCCCCCGGATGGTACACAGATAATGGGGCATGGCTTGAGAGCCAGTGATAGCGGACGCCTAAATACAAGGCTCCGCTCTGGCCAGTCGCAACTCCTGCAACATCAGTGGCTGGAGGGGAGGACGGCCCCTGTGACCGGAGGGACATTGCTGGGGGTGTCCCGGTGGCCATCCCTGGCCATGTGGTGCATCCCGAACAGAAAGCAGGCACAGAGGAAACCGGGCAGTGGTAGGAGGCGAGTCAACATGGAGGCCGGGACTGGACGGCAGTGTTTCACCGGGACCCAGCCGAGACTGCTGTCGGGAGCCGGGATCCTCCCTGTGGTTGCGAGTTGGGCCCTGAGGGTTGAGGGCTGTTGAGCTTGGTGGAAGGCGGTCGGGCCCAGGTCGAGGTCTGAGGTCTGGAGACAGCTGGGTGCCCCAGTGGGCATGTGCTTCCCACGGCCCAGCGCTGCTCCCAGGGAGTTGCACCTACTGGAGAAGGGAGAGGAGCCTGCCCAGCCTGGAGCTTGCTGCGCCAGGTCTGAGAGCACAGCGGAAGAGGTCCCAGTGGTGGGGCCTTCACTGCATTGTGTGCTAGGAACAGCTGGAGCTGCAGACGCCTGGCTCTCGGTCGCATTTTCCTGCCTGCGCCGGTGCCCAAGCTGAAAAAGAAGTTGGGCCCGGGCAGACCAGATGAATATCAGTGGAGTTGTGAGTGCAGTGGGACCCCTGGAGAGTGGAGGAGAGCCCCCGGGAGACCATGGACTGCATTCTCTGCCCATGAGCACCCTGGGAATAAACAACAGCCCTCTGACCTGCATATGGGTACTGAATTGACGGCCTGGGGCTCATGGGGTCCGGAAGCTGGTGATGACCCTGGACGGGCGAAGAAGAGTTAGCCCGCATTGCCCCCGACACTTGCCACATAGATGTGGGTGCCACACGGAGGCTCCTGGGGACCACAGGAGTAAGGGCACTAGTGGATAGACTCTGGTTTGGGGTGACTGACCCCCTCTGGGACACTGAGTGTCGACAAGTCGAAATGTTTGAGTGTCTCTCCCAGTGTAGTGGGAAAGCAGCTACACCTGTGCTTTGGCATACTCGACAGTCGGGAATGTGGTGGTTGCCTCACACGATGCCCGGGGATGGGGAAGCCCAGGCCCAGGCAAGGGGCCCAGCGGCTGGACCTGGAGGGGTTGATGATACACCCCCGAGCATGGGGTAGAAGATGAGCTGGCAGACAACTAAATCCGTTCTCACCTGGACAGGGTGCTGACAACGATTTCAGACACCAAGGCCATGCTGCAACAGGACATAGGGAAGTTTCTGTGGGCCTGGGGCTGCTGCAGGCAGAACGACAGAAGCTGTTGGACTGGGTTGAGGCCACGGAACAGACACTGGGAGAGCAACTTCCAGAACATAAGGGTGTGCATCGTAAAGTTGATGACCTAACAGCCATACTGTTCACGCAGGAGCGGAGAGCTGAGGATGCAGAAGAGAGAAATTGATGCAGTAATATCCGCCTGATTGGCCTACCCGAGGGAGTTGAGGGAACACATAGGGTCACCTACCTAGAGGATTGGCTTTCTTCAACAGTAGCAGCTGAACGCCTTACAAAATTCTTTACGCTGCAGCGTGCCCATCGAGTGTCTTCCCGGCCTCTGGCACGGGGCAGACCCTTTGATCAGTGATAGTAAAACTGTTGCACTATCGAGATTGTGATATAATCCTGCAGTGTGCCCACTCACATGGCCCTTACGAAGTTCAGAACAGCAGAGTACTTATCTTCCCATATTTCACTGCTACAGTGCACCAAAAACAACAGGCCTCCTTAGGTGAGGCTAAAAAGAGCTTCAGGAAGAGGGTATACAGTACTTCTTAATGTTCCGGGCCTGTCTCCTTATTATGCTCGATGACAAAATGCATTTCTGCAAATCACCAGAGGCAACATGGAACTGGATTGACACTTACAAAACGGGTTGCCCTGGGTGGCAGTGTCGGGAAGTAGGCAGCTGCTCGGTGCAGAACAAGAAAGAAACACAAGTGGACCCTGGAGGGCACAACTTCATGGACCTCCATGTCTCAGACCGAGGAGCAATTCAGAGCCGCGTTGCAGCCTGTGGCAGAAATTGTTTCCTCCAGGAAATCTGTAGGGGACACAGATACTTCCTCTGACTTCCTATCGGTGACCTCAGACTCTGGGGGCTCAGTGTTGGGGAGAAAGGAAATGCCTATTATCATACCTCAAACCGTATATTAATTAATTTAATGTGCCTAATGCGTGTTTTCTTTCTCCACAGAGACTCCTGAAATGGCAGGCCCTGGGGCACTGATATCTTTTCCCTTACACTTTTTCGGCCTTGGCTGGGCCCTTGTAAGGGACTCCAGGTTATTGTGCTCTTAGAGTGACCCACTCCCTTCCAGAATACTACTTCGGATGAGGCGGTGCGGGCCTGCTGAGTCGGGTCACGTTTGACTAACACCATGGGAGGGTGGCCACTGCTATGGAGTGGGTGGCACTCCCTTCAGTATGTGTCTTCCTTTTAACAGGTTTGGATAGCCAGCCGTTGCTGGACTGCTCCTGGGAGTGGGAGTTAATGGTTGGTGCTCAATGTTTTGGCCACCCGGTTTGTGTGTGTTGATGCTGGCTTGGGTGGGAGGGTCAGGGGGCCCGTGGTGCAAAGATTGAATATTAACTGGTGGACATGGCTTCCCCCATGGTACTGATAAATTGTTACTTTGAATGTCTGGGGAATGGGTTCGGCCTCCAAGAGGCATATTATCCATCGCTATCTGTGTCGTAGAGGTACACAGATTGTCATGCTGCAGGAAACACACCTCACAGCGGCGGAAATCCCATATCTCTGTTGTAGATGGCGTGGTCAGATATTTGCCACTTCATACTCTGCTTACTGTCAAGAGGTGTTACTATGGGTCACAGCAGGGACCAACTTTAAGGTGATCCACTCAATTATAGACCCTGAGGGTAGATATGTGCTTGTCAATGGCAGACTCCTGAGTAGAGAGGTCACCCTGGTTAGTGTTTATGCACTAAACCTTGACCAGGTCCCTTTCTTGGAGGCTCTGTCTGTACCGTTGTCTTCCCTTGTTGGTGACAATTTATTGTTGGGGGGGCATTTTTAACTGTGTGATTGGGCAGGCTTCTGGCCTGGCTGGTACATTCAGGGGCATATTCACAAGGAGCTATCGCCGAATTAACGGCACTTTATCGCAGACAAAGTCGTGATAAATTTACCCCCCCCCATTCACAAGCAGGTGTTAACAGCCCACAGCACCAGTTTACCCGCGATAGCAGCCGCAAAAAACATCGCCACAGAGGACCCTCCCAAATATCGCTAATGAGATGCAGAGTAGGCGTTCCCATGACAAAAGCAGAGACCACATCACACCTCAACATTCACAACGACCAGCCACATCAGCGATAAAAACACAAAACAGGCGATAAGGCGCGTTAGCACCAGGAAATCTACACCTGCTCTGACCTGGTGTAAAGTCGGACGGCAGCCAGCACCACAAAAGGGAGCACAGCCCAGGGCCACATCCGAAGGGCAACAGATGCCATGGAGCCACCCATCATGCGGCCCGGACACCCTAGAGGGCCACAATAACCACCCCCACCACCCCAGGACCCCATCCCACACCCGGAACACCCCCGCCCCCGGACCAACACACACGCAGCGCAGACAAAGACAGTGGAAACCCAGGAAACGTACCAGCCTCACAGACCCAACATCTGACAATGTCACCTTCCACTACAGGCTGAAAGGGACAACCAACCTACGCATCCTGACCATCATCGCCTAACAGGCCCACGGCAACAACACAGCGGACAACCAACATCCCACCCCACACAAAGCTGATGGCGTGGCTGCACCTGTTGGCCCCTGAGACCCACCATCCAATACCCGCCAGAGTCGGAGGAGTCCCACAGCCAGCCACATCCAAGTCCCCCACACCTGTCCTGGACATCACCATCACCCTGGTACCCCAGTCCCCATACGTACAACACAATGCGCAGGATCCGCTGGAGACCAAGCAAGGACCATACGCCATAGCAGGATGCACGCACGTGTTGGGGGCAACACACAGCACACATGTACTACCCGTGCCCCCTGGTGACACAGCACACAATCACTGCAACAGGAAGCACACGTCTCACACCAATGTGCAGGCAACAACAGAACACCGTGGAACACCCAACAATGTCGCCTTCAAATACACAGCCAGTGTGCATGATACCTTCCTCCTCCGACAGTCCATCATCAACCAGCATTCCCAGGATGGCAACAAGGGAAATGCACAGCCCCTTGGCAATATACAAATGAACACCCCACACATCTCAACTCCACAACCATGCAACTCACAACGCTGGCAATGCACACGTCACAAAATCACATACAACAGGCACAACAATATGCCCACCCACCAGACACGATAGAACAACTTACAATGTCCACATGGGCAAGCCCTCAACATGAGCCAGCAACGGCATGGCACCTCAGCCACATAATAGCCGAATGTGGGGAGAGGTGGCAACCAGGCATGTGTGAAGGATGCAGTAGAACCATGATTGGGAAAGTACACAATGCCAAGAATGCCGGAGATGTGCTGGACACCTCGCAGTATGCAGAACACACCCATATCCATGGCGACATACACCGCTTGCGTACGGAGTGTAGTGGACAGTGGACGCCACCATGTCACCCCAGCCAGGGGGGACCTCGCGGAAATGTTGCCTGTTACGCCCCCTAAGCGTCAGCGGAGTGGGATGGCCCGGTGTACGCCACGCCAGCGTATGGGTGTGAATAAAAGCACGTAGGCCTGGGCGTGGTCCTCTTCCGGAAAGACCCACGTCTCTGCCAGGGCGGCGCCTCCCACCTCGCCACGAGGCCGACACCATCCTCGTGAGCAGAGTTGCCTGCGATGCCGTGCGCCTGCCGGACCCCTGCACGCTGGACCACAAACCCGTCAGGCCCGCCCCTGCGCAGCCAGGCCACACTGATCACCTTCCGACACCGGCGTGTGTCAAGGAGGGCCCACCACGTGTTGGCGCAAGCTCCAAGCCTGAGGCCCGCGACCTTGGCAGCCACCTCAGACCACCACGGCCTCCACGACACAGGCCCGCTTTATTCCTTTCTCATTGACGTACTCCACTGCCGCCTTCGACCTACTCTTCGGACCAGTAGCTCCCATATGTGAAACTGTGTCCTGAGTCATGAATGGCAGTGACCCCAAATCCGGGACAGCGGCCACAGCACCAGACCCCCTGATCAGTGAGGCATAGTTCCATATGGGCTTCTTGCGGCACGTGGTACCACTAACCCTGTTCAATGTCAGCCGGCTACACGTGGTGCCACTAACCCTGTTCAACGTCAGCCGGCTACACGTGGTGCCACTGAACCTGAACTACGCAGGCTGGTGGGGCCATCCAACCTATGCCGGCGACACTCGGCGAATGGGCCGTGCTGACCGCTGTCTCAAGCCTACACCACGGACAGGTAGGTCACACATTTGGAACTGAGTCTTGATTACACCATGGCAGTGACTGGATGCCTACTGCAGGGGTGATATCATTGAACTCCCGGCTTTCAGTGAAGCAAACCAATGCATCACAGGCACACGACACGTGTCTGTGGGCCCATGCTGACCGCTGCCTCTGGCCTACACTGCGGTCCAGTGGGTCACAGAGTCTTAATTTGGCAATGTTGGAGTTCACATCTGTGTCCCGGCATCATCGCAGACTGCATCCCCTCTCAGCACCTGTGCCACTAGGTGTGTTCCCCGACATTCATGGACACTCACTGGTCGCACATTGGTGGCATTTGAGTCTATGGACTAGGAGCTAGTATTCATCCTCATGTAGCTGATACCGAATTGTTGGTGGAAACGAGGGTTGCGCTTTCCACTCCTCCATTTGCTGCTTCCAGATAACATCAGACCTTCCGCATCATGCCCTGGAGGACACCTTCCACTGTCCCCTGAAACCCTCCGCAACATACACCTCGGACATTGATGGGGACCCGCTCAGGTCGCATGGCCCATCTGACTGCACCGCAAGTCACTGTCCCCGTGTCTGGGTGCCTGTGCCGGCCGCAGTGCATCCGCGGCCACTAACTCTGTGCTGCTCAGGCCTGGGACCCCTTCTTCTTAGACATTGAATGGCCTCTGTAGCGATGGTCTTGGGGTCATCAGCGCCATGTGTCTGTGGCCTTGCGCTGTCCGCCTCCTCCGGCCCCAACTGCGGGCCACTAGGGCCCACACATGGCATTGAGTCTTGACCATCACCGCAAGGACCACCTTCAACCGCCATCTGCCAGAGTCAAAAGGGTGGTCCTGACAGACCTACGGAGTTGCTCAGACCTGTCGTGGATGCCATCATTGGCCTGATACCCTGCTCAGCACTCCAGGTGCCAGTGACTCAGTGCACCGCAAGCCATTGTCCGTTACTGATTGAGTTTTGTGCTGTTGTGAGGTTGCGCAGCAATGTCACCTCATGCAGTGGGGAAGACCTGGGACCATGAGGAGGAGGATGTGTCAAGTGTGCGGACGGGAGAAGGCACAGACAATGGGAGGGCAGGTGGCAACAGCCCCAAGGCAGGAATGCAGACTGGTGGCGGTAGTCAAGCTACACACCCGGATCTAATACTGAGTATTGCGCTGTGGACTGCGGACGCAACTGTCACCTCAGGCAGTGTGGGAGACCTGGGACGTTGATGAGGAAGTTGATGCAGGTGTAACACACCCCACTGCATCTGCATCAGGACTAACCCGAAGGGACATAATCCTAGCAATTTCTTCACATGAGCGAGCTCTTCTCTAGTGCCCCTACCTCAGTGCACTGCAACTCACGGAACGTCCAGACTGAATATTGGGTGACCTCTGGCCTTACTCCGGATCCCTCCATGTTGCTCTGCATTTGACTCTGTTATGCTGGTGTTTTCTGTTTCCATGACACTGGTGTCCACTTTTCAGGTTGTTGGCAGCACCAAGCACTCCGTGCGGGCTGGCTTATACTCACCCCACACACATCCAGCACAGGCGTCACTGTACATGTGGCCCTGCCAATAAAGGGGCCGGGCGCACATGCCCGTAGCCAGTTCAACATGATATGTGCATGTGTCCCTGTGGTCTTGTGGTATGCATGGGGGCCCTGGGCCCTACAACATTACATTGTGCTGTGTACAGCAGACGCAGACATGTCACCGCAGGCAGCGGGCTAAAACCTGGACATGTGGCTTTATGGTCACCCACTCAATTCGTAAGGGAGTGGACTGTGCCGTCGTACGCAGAGCCAACGTGGGTGTGTGACTGATAAGTGCGTGCCCCTGGGCGTGGTTCTGTACTGGGTATGTGCATCTGCATGTGTCTCTATGGCAGTGTGGGTCTCCTTTGTGGGGTGTAGGTGGTCCCTGAAGGGTATTGGACACCCACGTATGTGTTCTAGTTCGCATTCCATGGGTTGGGCAACACCCGCACCTGTTGGGCCACCTCCTTTTGGCGTTCTGCCACCTGGCATTGAGGTGCCATGTGTGGGTGGGTGAAGTGTTGTGAGGCAGCCGTGATTGCGGATGCTTCATGCTGTGTGGTCTGGTGCAGGGTCTGGGTTCTCCTCTGAGTAGCTTGTCTGCCCTGGTCCTGGTGGTGGGTTGTGTGGGATGTCCATGGGCTGTTGTAGGGCGTCGGTGTCTGGGATGTGGTGTTCGTCTCAGGCATCACTGATGGGTTGTCTGTTCTGACCTGCTGGAGGTGTTGTTTGTCCCTCTGCAATGTGAAGGGGAGGTGCATGTTGGCATTGTGTTGGCACCTTGTTCTTGTCGACATGCAGACTGTGTGACAATGTACATTGTGACTGTTTGGGGGTGGTGGCTATTTGAGTTGGGACAGTGTACATTTGGCCTACATGGCTGATGTGAGGTTGTAGGGGTAGATGTGCATCTCACAGTTCCGTGCTCTGTCCAATGTGATTGTTCTGTTTCTGCGCCTGGGTGGACCCAGTTGTGTCCCCTGTTCTGCAGTGTGGGTGTTGCACTTTGTGCCACATTGTCATGGTATGTGCTGTTATTGCTATGTGTGTGTGCTGCAGTGTGCTAAGGGGATGGGGGACATGTCCCTGGGTAATTGTGGATGTGCAGTGTGCTAAACCTCATTGTGCATGTGTGGCATTGCGCCCATCACCCCCATCCCCCCTGTCCCTGTTGGATCCTCACCCTGTTGTTGTTGTGTCGGGTCCTGTCGAGCTGTGTCCGTACTCCCTACTCCGTGCACCCTCTCCACACTGATGACTGTGGCCTGGCTTTCCTCCTGCTCCTCCTGTGTCGCTGGACTGCCACCTCCTGTCGCCATTGCTGCCTTCCTGTTGGCAGCGGGTTTGTGCCTGGGTTAGGTTGTCACGTCCTGGCGGAGCCTCTTGGCCTCCTGAATTGGCCTCCTGGGCTCTGCGACTGCATTCCATGCGGTCTGCTTGTGGGTCATTTGCTGGTAGTGTTCTTTCGCCTCCGTGGCCTTGGTCTTGTTTTCCTGCGGTCTGCACACCGTCTTCCTCTCCATTTTCTCCTTGGCCTTCCCCGACCCACTTGTTCCTTGCTGGTGGTCTGTGGGGGTTGTGTGGTTCGCGTGCCCTCTGCCCTGGGTCAGGGTGCATGGATGTTGCTACGTGCTTTGGCTTGTTTCTGGTGTGGTTTTTATGGTGCAATTGCCCACCAGACGCGTGGGAGTTGCAGGCCTGAGGCTGCTTTTCGCAGCTTTTTGTACTGCGATTGGCCTCATCGCATGATTTCTCGCGTTTCGCATTTTTTGGGTGTGGTGTTGATTTACATGCTGGCATTTGACGCGTTATCTGGTGACTATCGCATGCTACCGCCTTGTTGTGAATTCCACGTTGACACAGGGTTATTTTCCCGTGATAGGCTGCGTTATTGGAAGTTGCGTTACGCTACTCTTGCGGTAGTTATCACACGTTCTTGTGAATATACCCCTCAGAGTTCAGGGGTGCCCCCATTACACAGACCACTAATGGGGAAACATGCCATTGTATGCCCCTAGGGCCATTAATGCGGCCTTCCACGACTATTATAAAACCCTTTACTTTAGCCTGACGCCAGGCAGAGGTAGAGGATTTCTTCCAGTCTCTGCCACTGAGTACACTGGATTTGGGTGGTTTGAGGATCTGGGGGCCCATTACAGCCCAGGAAATTCGACAGGCCATCCGAGAGATGGCCGCTGGGAAGACCCCAGGCCTTGATGGACTCCCCATGGACTTTTATTCGCCGTTTTACCCTAATCTTGCTCCCAGGCTTGCAGTTGTCTATGCAGAGGTACTGCGGTTGGGGTCTCTCTAGAGAGGCGATGGTGGTTCCTCTCCCTAAGTCCAAAACAACCATTGCAAACGCATCAGGATTTCATCCACTTTCCATGCTTAATGTGGACTTCAAAATTCTTAGCAAGATTCTGGCGACAAGGTTACTCCCTCACATGACAGGCCTGGTTCATAGGGACCAAAACTGGTTAATCCCGACACGGTCCACATCGAGGAACTTACGTAGGTTGTTCCATGTTTTATATCATGAAGAGATAGCTGCCTATCTTGATGCCCTGATCGTGTTCATAGATTTGGAAAAACCCTTTGATTCCCTGGAGTGGACCTTCCTTTATGCTACCATGAGGTGGATGGGGTTGGGCGAGGGCTGGTTACGATGGGTGCACATGTTATATACCAACCCGACAGCAAGAGTAAAGAGAGGGGTGTGTTTTCGGCGGCCTACAGGGTCCATAGGGGAACCAGGCAGGGCGCCCCTTATCTCCCCTGTTGTTCGCCCTGGCTATTGAGTTGCTGGCTGTGCTTTTTTGGAGGAGGGGCGAGACTGGGGATTGCAGATAGAGGGTGAGACACATATCATTTCGCTATATGCGGACGATTTGCTGCTCTACCTGAGAGATGGCCGGGATGGGGTGGCCCAGGTGATTGGGCTGCTGGACATATTTTCTTAACTCTCCAGCCTACGGGTTAACAGGTCCAAGTCACACCTGTTTCCCGTCAGGGCAGATATGGAGTGACCGACAGGGATACTGGACAGCCTGACATAGTCGCCTCTGTCTTTCAGGTACCGTGATATTCAGGTGCTTCCAGACCTGGAGGACCTGCAGGAAGGTAATTTGGGGCCCGTGTGCAGATCCCTTAAGACCAGCATACAATTTGGGCACTCCTTGAAGATCCTAGTGATGGCCTTATCACCCTTTCCAAAATGATTATGCTTCCTAGACTATTATATTACATTGTGAACTTCCCGGTCCTACTCACATGAACCTGGTTCAATGAATTGGATTCACTGTTTCACAACTTGATTTGGGATGGTGGGCGACATAGGATTTCCTTGTCTATGCTGTGGAGGTCTCCAGGGAAGGGTGGTTGGGTGCGTCAGATTTTGAACTATATTATTTGGCCGCCCAGCTGCAGTGGCTGGCCCACCTGCTGGATGGCTGGGATGCTGATTTGCTGGGTCTAGTTGTACAGGTGAGTCACCAGGGTCGCCTGCTGGCTAGGCTTCTCAACCCAAGGACGCCCATCCCCACCCCGGGATACTATTGAAGTTGGCTCTACAGTGCTGGTGGAGATGTTTAAGGCCCCCTACTGACCCACCCGGGTGGAGCCATTGCGCTTATTTGGGTACCCCCTGCCTAACCCCCTTTTTTATCTGTTCCCCCCACGACTGCCGGCTGGATTATTGTGCTGTCAGAACCGGATTTCCTGTACTGTCCTTTACACCCTCCTACCTATGAAGCAACTGAGTGACCTGTTTGTTACTTGTTACTTTGAGGCATTATTTATAATGACTTGTTCTTTACACATGCATGAGGTTCCCTGTGCTTGTAATATTATACTCACAGAAAGAGGGCTCACAACCCAGACTCCCACATATTAAGTTGTATGTAAGTGTTATAGAGCTAATGAGGTGTAACTGTTTGTTGGTGGGCAGATAGGGACCTTGCCATGATACGTGGGCTATTTTCATTATTTTACTGCCCATTGTTCATACATGCCCTGTTGTACGTTTTCTATTATATGTGTGACTTGGGAACCTTTGCAATGCCATGGCTATGTTACAACCTATTACACTGTATGTCATACAACCTCTGCTCTCAATGAACATCGTTATATTGTATTATGTAAATGCCAATAAAAAGATGTTTCAAAAAAATGGTACACATACGACAAAAGAGGATGATCCCTACAAGGGCACCTTGAACATCTTGGTCTTGGAACCTTAAACTGCTGATTACCACCCGACAAACCTCCTGGTCTCTCATATCTAACAAGCTCTGGTGCTTCTTAATTGACTACACCTTTGTCAGTCTCCCCTTATGGAATATTAGAACCTCCTTTGGGTTTGGGGGTAAACTGGGCAGTGATCACCCACCTTAGGAGCTAGCCATCAATATTGGATTGGACATGTATGATTGTGCAGCAGACCCAGGGTCCGAAGTTTACAGTTAATCTCAAGCGCATCAATAAGCTGGAGAGAGACCCTTTGCTCCGCTTGGTAAGGTTCACTGAAAATTTTGCAAATCCTGAGGGGTATGTGGCCAAATCATAGAGTTTTAAATATCGAGTTAAGGAAATATCGGAAAAAATACACTGAGTTACAAAAATATTGTAATGCAGAAATATCGCTATCAAGAAAATAGACTTTTTTATGTAAGCAATTTTTTTGTAAAGATTATCATTGTTGTCAATATTGTTTTCAATATTATAGATGTAAAAAATATTGTTTTTAATGTTCTTTATGTGTTTTAGTTCATACATGAATTGAATATGTTATTAGTGTTTGTATAATTGTTAATATCCTTTTTCATATAGTTTGTAATTTTAAGTGATTTATAATTTTTTATTTAATTGCTAATAGTAACTATAGGGTGGAAAGTTACTTAAGTATAACAATTAATTACTTATTTATTAATAAATATTAAAGGTATTACACATTAGGTCAATTGTATAACATTTTTATTTTTTAAGTTATATATTAGGTGTGGGATGCTGTGTTTCTGTAGGGGTGTAGGGTGGGAAGTTAATAGCAATGAATTAACAATTAATAATTATTGAATTGCTAAATCATTATGTACATTGTGTTATATTTATATATTTTATTTATATTTTAAGTTTGAGGTTTGTGAAGGTATATGCTGGGAAGTTAATTGAGCAATAAATAAATAACATATTAATTGATAATTAATTTTTTTCATTTTTTATTTTATATATATATATATTCACTGAAAAAACCGTAGGTTTCAGGCACGTTATAGTTAGAAATTAGCATTTTAAAAACCTTTGAAATTCACTGAAAAAACCATAGGTTTCAGACACGTTATAGTTACAAATTAGCATTTAAAAAACCTTTGAAAATCACTGAAAAAACCATAGGTTTTAGGGACAGTTATAGTTACTTGGACATTGCACTCGTAAAAAACCCGTGAAATTCCCCCGTTATAGTTAGTTCAGCTAACTATAACTCGCGCCCGCAATGCACTGCTGAGGACGTCACATATTACATCACTCATGACATGGTCAGTGACATCACTGATGACATCACTGATGACATCTCAAATGACATCACTGATGACATCATCCAGTGACTGTGTGTTTCTGTAAAGTTTAAATATTTTTAATATATATAGGGAAAGGCGTATTAAAGAATGAGTGGGTGTATAAGTGTGTGTATGGATGATTTAGTAGGTGCGTGACTAATTCTATAAGTGAGTGATTAAACGTATCTTACTGAATGCATGGGTTAGTGACTAAACTGGGTGAATGTCTGTATCTGTCTGTTGCTGTGTAAGTGGCTGCATGGGTTGGTGAATAGCTACATGAGTGTCTATAAGAGTTATTGATTTGTTGTCTGAGTATCTGTATGGGTGCCTGAGTGTTTGTGTGGATGGGGTGTGTGCGACTGTGCATAGATGTGTGAGTGGGTGATTCACTGGGTGGATGGTTTCAAGAGTGCATCTGTGATAGACTGTATGGGTGGGTAAGTGTGTGTAACAGTGTGTTAGTGAGTGAATGTATGTCCCAGTGGTACATGTGTGAGTAACTACATATGTGAAAGGCAGTATATATGTGTGTTAGAGTATTTAAATGGCTATAAGTGAGAGTGTGTTATTGTGAGAGTGGCTGTATGGATGAGTGTGTGCTTGTATCAGTGATTGTATAAGAGCGTAACAATGTGCTAGTATTTGTATGATTAAGTGAGCTGGTGTGTGTATAACTGTATAGGTGAGTAAATGGCAGTGTGTTTAATTATTTGCTTGACTGACTAGGTGTGTGAGTACCTCTATGGATGAGTGGCGGTGTTTGAGTGTCTATATAGGAGTAAGAGTGCATATGATAGTCCTGTACTGAGTGACCATAAGTATGAGTGACTGTACGGGTGAGTGAGTGGATGTGTGTGTGTAGACCTAAGAATCAGTGAGTGGGTATGTAGTTATTGGTGTTGGAGTGTCTATGGTTTTGCGAATGGCAGTCTGTAATTTAGAGTAGGTGTATCAAAGGTTATATTAGGGTGTGAGGAGGTGCATCAGATTATCACGTGGATGATGTCATCAGTGATGTCATTTGAGATGTCATCAGTGATGTCATCAGTGATGTCACTGACCATGTCATGAGTGATGTAATATGTGACGTCATCAGCAGTGCATTGCGAGGCGCGAGTTATAGTTAGCTGAACTAACTATAACGGGGGAATTTCACGGGTTTTTTACGAGTGCAATGTCCAAGTAACTATAACTGTCCCTAAAACCTATGGTTTTTTCAGTGATTTTCAAAGGTTTTTAAATGCTAATTTGTAACTATAACGTGTCTGAAACCTATGGTTTTTTCAGTGAATTTCAAAGGTTTTTAAAATGCTAATTTCTAACTATAACGTGCCTGAAACCTACGGTTTTTTCAGTGAATTTCAAAGGTTTTGTAAATGACAATTTTTAAATGTATTAATTGTTATATTAATTTTTTTCATACTGATTTACTACATTTTTAGAAACAATTTTTTTTACATATTTTATTTTTTAAATTACATTGTAATTACATTATACATTACATTACAAAAATACTTTCTCAGAATGAATTACTTTAGTTTAAATACTTTGCACATAGGCAATAGACTTTTAAGTACAGTAGTTACAGTTGTTGCAATGGGCAACACATTTTCAAACACAATGCAACATTCAGCTCAATGTGAATTTCTAGTTAAATGCAATTAGTTACTTTATGGATTACTTTTCTAACCACAGGACTGGATCCTAGATTCAGTCCTGGGACATCTCCTGTAAACAGTTGAGTAAAAGCGTTTTGGTTACAGTACTGATTTTTAAGGAATATTATTGTATTTTAAAAGTTGACACTTAGAAACTTTTTCTCATATAGTCACCAATGTTATCCTATGGAAGGAAATTCACTTAGCAGGTAAAAACTGTTATCGTTACTTTTTCTTACTCAGTGTTGGATCCTGGATCCAGCACTGGTGCATCTCCTGTAAACAGTTGAAAGAATGCGTTTAAGTCATACAGGCGATTTTTAAGGAATATTTGTAGTTTGTAAAAATCAACACTTTGAAACTTTTTGCTGAAAACCAGACAATGGATTCCTATGGAAGAAAATATAAGTTACTGGTAAGTACGGTTAAAATTACTTTTCAGGGTCAGTGCTGGGCTAAAAGATGCAGCACTGGGTTCTCTCCTGATAACAGGTGAGTAAATCGGAATTCGTATTTCGGCTGATTTTAGAGGAATATTTTAAAGTTCCAAAACTCCACACTTAGAAGAATTTCCAAGTGAAACCAGTCAATGTTAGCCTATGGAAGGAAATTCAAGTTACTGGTAAGTACGGTTAGAATTACTTTTCAGGGTCAGTGCTTGGCTAAAAGGTGCAGCACTGGGTTTTCTCCTGATAACAGGTGAGTAAGTCGGAATTCGGATTTCGGCTGATTTTAGAGGAATATTTGTATGTTTCAAAAATCAACACTTAGAAACTTTTTCAGCAAAAAGCAGGCAATGATATCCTATGGAAGGAAATTCAAGTTACTGGTAAGTACGGTTAAAATTACTTTTCAGGATTAGTACTGGGCTGAAAGATGCAGCACTGAGGTCTCTCCTGATAACAGGTGAGTAAATCGGAATTCGTATTTCGGCTGATTTTAGATGAATATTTTAAAGTTCCAAAACTCCACACTTAGAAGAATTTCCAAGTGAAACCAGTCAATGTTAGCCTATGGAAGGAAATTCAAGTTACTGGTAAGTACGGTTAAAATTACTTTTCAGGACCAGTACTGGGCTGAAAGATACAGCACTGAGGTCTCTCCTAATAACAGGTGAGTAAATCGGAATTCGTATTTCGGCTGATTTTAGATGAATATTTTAAAGTTCCAAAACTCCACACTTAGAAGAATTTCCAAGTGAAACCAGTCAATGTTAGCCTATGGAATGAAATTCAAGTTACTGGTAAGTACGGTTAAAATTACTTTTCAGGACCAGTACTGGGCTGAAAGATACAGCACTGAGGACTCTCCTGATAACAGGTGAGTAAATCAGAATTCGTATTTCGGCTGATTTTAGAGGAATATTTGTATGTTTCAAAAATCAACACTTAGAAACTTTTTCAGCAAAAAGCAGGCAATGATATCCTATGCAAGGAAATTCAAGTTACTAGTAAGTACGGTTAAAATTACTTTTCAGGACCAGTACTGGGCTGAAAGATACAGCACTGAGGTCTCTCCTTATAACAGGTGAGTAAATCGGAATTCGTATTTCGGCTGATTTTAGAGGAATATTTGTATGTTTCAAAAATCAACACTTAGAAACTTTTTCAGCAAAAAGCAGGCAATGATATCCTATGGAAGGAAATTCAAGTTACTGGTAAGTACGGTTAAAATTACTTTTCAGGACCAGTACTGGGCTGAAAGATGCAGCACTGAGGTCTCTCCTTATAACAGGTGAGTAAATCGGAATTCGTATTTCGGATGATTTTAGAAGAATATTTGCACAATGGTGAAGGAAGGGGCGGGGCCTGAGGTGACATCTGTGCAAACGCGCCCCGTGGCGCGTTTTAAGTTGGGGATTAAGTCCCCTTGAATCCTGAGGGTCCCTAGGGGCCAACTAGCCCACCAGGAACCTCCAATATGCGCCAGGGGCTGCGTTGCAGAGACGTGTAGAGAGGCCACACCCCTTTTACACCTCTCTGCAACGCAGCTCTGTGGCGCTTTCTGGATGTACCTGTTGGGCTAGTTGGCCCCCAGAGACCCTCAGGATGAAGGGATTTAATTCCCATCTTGAAACGCGCCACGGGGCCTGTTTGCACACATGTCACCTGAAGCCCCGCCCCCTCCCTTCACCACTGTGCAAACACGCCCCGTGGCGCGTTTTAAGTTGGGGATTAAGTCCCCTTGAATCCTGAGGGTCCCGGAGTCCAACTAGCCCACCATATACCTCCAAAAGCGCCACAGAGCTGCGTTGCAGAGAGGTGTAAAAGAGCGTGGCCTCTGTACACCTCTCTGCAAGGCAGCCCCTGGCGCATACTGGAGGTTCCTGGTGGGCTAGTTGGCCTCAGAGACCCCCAGTATTCAAGGGGATTCGTTCCCCTCTGCAAGCAGCGCCAGGGGCGCGTTTGCAGAGTGGTGAAGGAAGGGGGCGGGCCTGCGGGCCCAATCGTTTTTTTTTTTTTTGTCGCCTGAAGGGGGCTGTGTGGCCCCCTTCCTTTTTCCTGTTTTTGGGCCCTGGGGACCCCATCCCCCAGGGCCTTACCCCTTTTTTGTAATTAATTTTTTTTTTTTAAACGGGAAGGGGGCCGCGTGGCCTCCTTCCCTGGGCCTGTATTGGCCCCGGGGACCCCATCCCCGGGGCATGGCCTCTATTTTTAATTTTATTCTTTGGAGGGGGCTGTGTGGCCCCCTCCTCTGGCCATTTAAGGCCCCGGGGCCCCCATCCCCGGGGCCGGCCATACCCTTTTTTTAATTTTTTTAACTTTGGGGAGGGGGCTGCGTGGCCCCCTCCCGAGCCACTACTTGCCCCGGGGACCCCATCCCCCGGGGCTGGCCCTCTCCGTTGGGGACTGTGGGGGTCCCCAATCCCCCACAGTCCCGCCGGCTCCCGCGTCCCTTGGGAGCCGGCATTGCTTTTCCACATGGGGAGCTGCTAAGATGCAGCTCCCCATGTGGAAAGCAATGTGCTTTGGATATTGGAAGAGAGAGCAGGTTTCCCTGCTCTCTCTTCCAATATCCAAAGCAGTTTGCTATGGCAGGACGGGAGCCGCGAGGCTCCCGTCCTGTCATTGCAAACAGCAGTGTCCCGGGGTAGGCACCCGGGACACTGCAGGAAGCCGGCCCTGGGGGTGGCGGTCCCCAGGGCCACCACAGGCTCCAGGAGGGGGCCGCACGGCCCCCTCCCTTAAATTGCACAGCCCCGGGGAGGTGGTGGTCCCGGGGCTCTGGGGGTCCGTAATGGACCCCCACATTTATTTTATAAGTGCCCTGGGGAGGTCGTGGTCCCCGGGCGTGTGGGGGCTGGAGCCCCCCACACCTTATTTAAATTAAAAAGAAGCCCCGGGGGTGGCGGTCCCCGGGGCTGCGGGAGGGCAGAAGAGCCCTCCCGCACCATTTTTCAATAAAGCCCCGGGGGTGGCGGTCCCCGGGGCTTGGGGGCCCTTTGAGGCCCCCACACATAAAATTAACCCCCCACCATGTCCCCGGGACTTGGGCCACCCGGGGGCAAAATACAATTTTTTTTTTTCGGCAGGATTCGCGCACCCTGAGCGCATCCTGCCGATTTAAAAAAAAAAAAATTTTTTTTTTTTTTTTTGCCCAGGGGGTCCTTGTGAGCAAACCTAGGGGGTCAGGGTGTTTCTACCCTGCTCCCTTTGTGCGCTTTGCGCACTCTATCTGTCCCTCGGTTCTACCGAGGACAAAATGGCTGCCAACATTTCCTGAATCGGAATGTTGACAGCCAGCTGACAGCCAATTAACATGCAGCTCGTGATCGGGACGGTGCGCGCAGGAGTGCGCTGAGGGTACGCGGACCCTACTCGGCCATAGATATCACTATCTTTTTACTTTTGATTTTCTCAGCAACTACTGAACGGATTTACACCATTTAACAAAAGGGTTCTTTCTGAACCAAGAACTACCTCTTTGCCAAATTTGGTGTAATTCCGTTCAGCAGTTCGGGCTGTAGCCGTGTCTAAAGTTTCCTATGGAAAATTGCTTGGGGAAAACGCGTTTTGGGACCCCCCTTTTTCTCGGCCCCCGCTTGACGAATCCCCGAGACTTTCAGGGTAGGAGCGGACCGGAGCGCCCCACAAAGTTTGAAAATTTTGCGAAGATACGTCAACCGGCAAGAGAGTTATTTCAAATAGAATGTCGCGGATTTCCTATGGATAATAGGTTGTAACTATAACTATCTACTGGCGACCGCCAGTAGATAATATATATATATATATATATATATATATATATATATATATATATATATATATATATATATATATATCAGCATGTGAATCCCAAAGTATCAAGCCACAGCGGCGCAACACGAGGGCACAGACTCCAAGGCAGTGATGATGGCAAAGTGTCTTTATTTAAGTATCAATGTCCAAAATGACGCGTTTCGGCCGCCAGACATGCAGCCTTGTTCACATAGTGCACTGCATGTGAAAGGGTGCTTTATATACATAGTTGGTGAGTAGTAGTCTTTTTACAGTGTTTAACATTTTACCACATGAGTTGGCAATTTTACTACAGTAAACTGCTTTACTGTAGTGATAGTTTACTGCTGGAGGTGAGTCAGCAGTTAACCAGGCACAGTGCAGTATATATACATGGAGATAGAAGACATCTGTAACGCTTGTGTGTGTGGGAAGGTATGAGCGTTAGAACGGCTGTGCATGTTGCAGAGGTTGCCTAACTATGTGTTTTGTGGCGCCACTGCATTCGCGATAAGGAATCATGAGTCCTAAAACCGTGGAAATACGAGGCAAATGCGGAGATCACGGTAAGTAACCCGTGTGTGAATGGAGTGTCACAATGGTCGGGCGTGATCTAACTCAAAGAGGCTGAGTATAATTAGGCAGGCTAACTATTGCCAAGTGTACACTCATGTATTGGAGTATATCTAATGCCAGGTGATCTGTTCTACCTCAGTGAGTTGTGCCGCTGGTGGTATATTTAATATAAATTAAATATAAAAAGCGCCACAAAAAAATATATGTATATATGCCAGCCATAGTATGTTTATTTACCGCTTGGTGCCAGGTGTGGGAAAAAGATGTTAAAAAGTCAACTGGTACTATTCATACGTGGGTGCTAATAATGTGTAATGTGAAAGGGAGGGGAGTGCTGGGTTAAAAGAGTGAGACTATGAGTGAATACTAGTTGGCAAAATTGGACGGAACAGTATGGTCCAATGTGTAAAATGGATATTCACACACAGGGTATATGTGTAATCAAGAAACTAAAATTGTTTCAATTATTAACAAAGTCCCCACGTGTGGGTTTTCAATGTAGTAGGTTACAAATGACATGCTCAAATAAAATATATTCAGTCATATGCATACAAAACATAAGTTAATCAGTGTACTGAAAAAGAAGTCAGGTTATACAGAATTCATGGCACAAATGCACAAATAGTATAAGGTTTCAGAGAAGGGAGCCAAGGTTACAGACAGATGTAGTTCCGATTTAACTGAGATGTTTAAAATGGGTTCATGAATTTGGTTGGTTGAAGTGGACATCATAGGCCTGAATGCTATTAGATGATATGGAATGTTTTAATTTAAACATCATGTGTGACTCCATTTTATAGGAAGTTGTGCATATCCTCACTGATGTTCAGTCCTGCGGGGCACTTAGTATTAAATTCAATGATGTATTTGCTCTCTAGTTGTCGCAGGAGCTTCTCCCGGTTACCACCCCTCATAAGTGCTGGTATGCAATCAATCACTGAGTAATGTAGATGGTTAAGGTTGTTATTGTGCTTTTCCTTGAAATGTCTCGCTACCGGGTATGCTGAGTCACTATTGACTATGGCCCTGAGATGTTGTAGGATGCGTTGGTGTACTGGTAGCTTAGTGCTGCCAATGTACCAAAGGTTGCATGAACAGACAAGCAAATAGATAGCGAACTCAGGCTTACATGTGAGGCGATGTTTAATGATCGGGGGATTCTGTCTGAAAGCTGAAACAACTTGGGTAATGTTTTTACCAAATTTGCAAGCCCTGCAGCTATTGCATTTAACAAATCCTTTGGTGTCTGTCAGCCAGTTACCTTTCGAAATGACCTCTGGACTATTTCTCACCAGGGCATTGTGCATTGAAAATCCACGCTTGTAAGTAATATCAGGCTGGTGTGTTACTATTGGGCCTAGAATGGGATCTGATCTAATGATGCCCCAGTGTTTGTTAATGACTGATCTGATGTTGCGGGCTTCTTTGTTGAATGTTGTGATGAGCCTGGTAGTGATACTTTGTTTCTGCTCTAGAATGAGGATGTTAGTGTCAACTTCGCAACCTACAGTAAGGAGGTCTTCCCTAGGAATTAAGTTGGCTCTGTTCATGGCTTTTCTGATGTTGGCTATGGAGTAACCTCTAGCTCTAAAGCGTTGGAATGCATCTTCCTGACAATGTGTTAGATCAGTGGGTGAGCTACAGATCCTACGCAGGCGTAGCATTTCTCCGTAGGGGATGCTCGCAATCAGGTGTTTAGGGTGAAAACTGGCGGCATGAAGTGTTGAGTTCCCTGCCGTAGGCTTCCTATGTAGTTTAGAGTTCAGTTTGCCACCTCCCACAAATAACTCTACATCAAGGAATTCAATAGATGTTTTACTGATGTTGGCTTTGAATTCAAGGTTAAGGGTGTTTGAATTGATTGTTTCAATAAACGCTTTTGCACTGATGGTGTCCCCCTTCCAAATAACGAAGACATCATCTATAAACCTTAACCAGGTGATTACATTGTTATTCCAGGTTTCGTGCAGGTGTCCCCTCAGAGTCTGCTCCTCCCAAGCTCCTACATGTAGACAAGCGTAGCTCGGTGAAAAGCATGCTCCCATGGCCACTCCCCTTAATTGACGGTACACTTTTTTGTTGAATAGGAAGTAGTTGTGGAACAAACACCATTCAATGAGGAAAAGCAAGAATTAATTGTGTTTATAGCAGTTTATCGGTTTTTTATCCAAAAAGTGCTTGCATGCTGCGATACCATCACTGTGTCTGATGCTTGTATAAAGCGAGGTGATGTCGAGCGACATGAGCAGATAGTCATTGCACCATGGGATATCTTTAATTTTCAATACAAAGTCACTCGTGTCTCTAAGGTATGTTGGTAGGCTTGAGACCATATCTTGTAGGAAGTAGTCAACATATCTGGAGATGTTTTCGCACATATTCTTTTTGGCCGATATGATGGGACGCCCATGTATGGGATCTGAGTTCTTGTGTACTTTGGGTAAGAAGTACAGGATCGGGAGCACCGGGGAATCTGTGTTTAGGAAAGAAAATTCATCTTTACTGATAATCCCTTGCGCTCTGTAGTAGTTGAGGTGCTTTCTTAGATCTTTATTGCTTGTGGCTATTTCTTTATGGCTTGAAGTTTTGTAACACTGTTGGTCTGTAAGATGCCTGTCAGCTTCTGCGAGGTACAAATGTTGTGGCCACAGGACAATGTTACCCCCCTTGTCCGCTTTATTGATGATCACTTCATTCTCTTTTTGCAGTTTTCTCATTAGGTTGTGATAACCTTGATTAATCTCTGGGCGGGTGTTTCTGTGTCGCTTGCCTTTCTTCCTGAGATGCAGGGATTTTAATTCATCAGTGATGACGTCGCTGAAAATGTCAATCGCATCTCTTGGCATCATTGGTGTAAAGGTAGAGTGCGATTTGAAAGGACTTGGTACTCTCACGGTATCAGTGATGCTTACATCGCTGGAGCTTTGTTGCGTGGCAGTTGTTCCTTCAGCGGACTCTAGCTCAATTAGAGTACGTATGATTGGAATGTCAGAGACTGTGAGGATTGTATCAGAGGGTAACGGATTACTAGGTGTATTCTGGACGTTGCCGCTACTTTTTGTTTGAAGAATTTTATGAGCTTGAGTTTTCTTATGAATTTATATACATCAATGCGGGTGCTGCAATATTCAAAGCTACTTTCCGGACAAAAAGTGAGACCAAGTGAGAGAAGTTGTTTTTCCGCCTCCGTGAGATTGATGTTGCTCAGGTTGATAATTGTCTTGGTGTCTGTGCTGCCTAACGCCTCCAGTTTCCTCTCCTCTTGTTTCCTTGCTTGGGTTTTTCTGATTTTTCTCCTTTCGCGCCTCCTGCGGTTGCGTCTGCGCTTTGATTCTTTGGTGCCCTTGGTCTGAGTGTTTGCCTTCGGTCCAGGACTAAAAAATCAAGTTCTTGAGCCAAGCTAGCACCCGCTCCATCAGTCGCGGTGCCCCTGAATCCTCCGTCATCTGATTCTGAGCCACTTCCCAATGCTGAGCTCAGATCTCACATCGATGCGGAGTCTGTGCCTTCAACAATAGAAAGAGTTGTTATTTGCGCATTTTGCTGGGGCAATTTATTAAGTCTTTGTTTCCTGATGTTGTCGTAGCGTTTGGCAGAGGTGAATATTTGCCCGCATTCATAGTCCGCTTTATCGCGGGCAAATTTAAATACCTTTCGCGTTTTAATGGTTTCCACGTGTTTTTTGAGGCGGGAAGCAATCTCCTCTCTGCCTTTTGTTGTTGCTTCCTGTTGTTCACAGCTGCTGAGCTCAGCGTTGATGCGATCAATCTCTGTAAGTGTTTTTGAGCGATCGATTTAGGCGTATTTGATCAGGATGTTGACCAACCTCATAGATGCCTCCAAGTTGCTCTCCGCCCATTCTTTGAGCATGTCAGGATTAGGGTTGTCAAAGCTTGGCGCCAACATTATTCTAAGTCCACGGGGGACTCGGCCCGCATCTCTGTATTTTTGCAGTGATTTTGACTCCCACCATTTGGTGATTTCAGTTCGTAACAACTTTTCCAGTACTTTGAGTTTGCTTTTGTAATTTTCATTGGCTGTGTCGTATTGCGCATTAGCCGTTCGTGGCTGATTGTGGACAGTGGGCAAATTGTCAAATAATGCTTCTAACGCTGCTTCCCTTTCACGCAGCGCTTTGTTGGACATGATGATTAGCTGTAAATGTATATGCCTGGTCACCAACAAGCAAAAACTGATTCGCAAATGCGGTGTGCTTGTGCAGGCGCCAACAGTGCTCCTCTTAAACCTGATCAGTTGCTACATGCAGCTCTTACTCACCACTCGGTGCTTGATGTGCAGCTAGGTCCTCCGACTCAACTTCAACCTCAGGCACGATGGTTTTCCTGGCGTGCAAAAATCTAGCAATCAGGGGGCCGTGATCCTGTGTATCTCCTCCCGGAGTTCATACGATAAGGTGGCTGTTGAGGATTCCTTTTGGCCCAAAGAAATGTCAGAAGAGGGGGTCTGTGTGGCAGTGTTAGCCTGACTCTGCATAGAAATCAGCATGTGAATCCCAAAGTATCCAGCCACAGCGGCGCAACACGAGGGCACAGACTCCAAGGCAGTGATGATGGCAAAGTGTCTTTATTTAAGTATCAATGTCCAAAATGACGCGTTTCGGCCGCCAGACATGCAGCCTTGTTCACATAGTGCACTGCATGTGAAAGGGTGCTTTATATACATAGGTGTTGAGTAGTAGTCTTTTTACAGTGTTTAACATTTTACCACATGAGTTGGCAATTTTACTACAGTAAACTGCTTTACTGTAGTGATAGTTTACTGCTGGAGGTGAGTCAGCAGTTAACCAGGCACAGTGCAGTATATATACATGGAGATAGAAGACATCTGTAACGCTTGTGTGTGTGGGAAGGTATGAGCGTTAGAACGGCTGTGCATGTTGCAGAGGTTGCCTAACTATGGGGTCGATTCCGATCCCGGTCGGAGGCGCACCTAATACCATTCGGTCGGGAAAAAATCCAGGCAAATGCCTGTTTCCCTACCGATCCGCACATACGTCCGAACGAGCAAGTACGATGCGCACAACTGGCCAAATCCCGACCCAGTCGTACTCACCCAATACAGGTCCTTTTCTCCGACCGAGGCGGATCCGGAATCGTAGAATCGAGCCGCACGGAAGCAAAAATGCAGCCCCGTCCGGCCGGACAAGTACGATGCGCTTCCCGTACGCGCCGAACCCGTCGCTACGCACGGCACGTCAAAGCATCCGGTCGAGGCGCACATAAGCTCTGATTCTCGCCACAACACGATCCACGGCTACGAGACGAACATGCCAGCGACGAGGACGAGGCGAAGCAAAGAGAAAGACGAACGAGACGAACCAACCATGAATCCCTTCGTGCCGATCCTACCAATATTCTACCTCTATTACCGGAACAGGCACGGACGCGTACGGCGCAGAAGGTAAGTCAGACACCAACAACAAAAACAAACTACACGTACCCGACACATCACACACAGAGGGATGCAGAAATACCTACACCAGCAACAGCAGCACCATAGGGGTGGGATGGCCCTCACCAATGCCAGATGGCCCTCACCAATGCCACACATACACATAGGGGCCTGTATGCCTACCACTACTACCACCCCTACCCATGGGGGGCTGGATGCCTGCCACTACTACCACCTCTACCCATGGGGGGCTGGATGCCTGTCACTACTACCACCCTTACTCAGGGGGTGCCAGATGCCTACCACTACTACCACCCTTACCCAGGGGGTGCCAGAAGCCTAACACTACTACCACCCTTACCCAGGGGGTGCCAGATGCCTATCACTACTACCACCCTTACCCAGGGGGTGCCAGATGCCTACCACTACTACCACCCTTACCCAGGGGGTTCCAGAAGCCTAACACTACTACCACCCTTACCCAGGGGGTGCCAGATGCCTACCACTACTACCACCCTTAACCAGGGGTGCCAGAAGCCTAACACTACTACCACCCTTACCCAGGGGGTGCCAGATGCCTACCACTACTACCACCCTTACCCAGGGGGTGCCAGATGCCTACCACTACTACCACCTCTACCCATGGGGGGCTGGATGCCTGTCACTACTACCACCCTTACCCAGGGTGTGCCAGATGCCTACCACTACTCCCACCCTTACCCATGGGGGTGCCAGATGCCTACCACTACTACCACCTCTACCCATGGGGGCTGGATGCCTGTCACTACTACCACCCTTACCCAGGGGGTGCCAGATGCCTACCACTACTACCACCTCTACCCATGGGGGCTGGATGCCTGTCACTACTACCACCCTTACCCAGGGGTGCCAGATGCCTACCACTACTACCACCCTTACCCAGGGGTGCCAGATGCCTACCACTACTACCACCCTTACCCAGGGGGTGCCGGATGCCTACCACTACTACCACCTCTACCCATGGGGGGCTGGATGCCTGTCACTCCTACCACCCTTACCCAGGGGGTGCCAGATGCCTACCACTACTACCACCCTTACCCAGGGGGTGCCAGAAGCCTACCACTACTACCACCTCTACCCATGGGGGCTGGATGCCTGTCACTACTACCACCCTTACCCAGGGGGTGCAAGATGCCTACCACTACTACCACCTCACCCAGGGGTGCCAGAAGCCTACCACTACTACCACCTCTACCCATGGGGGGCAGGATGCCTGTCACTACTACCACCCTTACCCAGGGGGTGCCAGATGCCTACCACTACTACCACCCTTACCCAGGGGTGCCAGATGCCTACCACTACTACCACCTCTACCCATGGGGGGCTGGATGCCTGTCACTACTACCACCCTCACCCAGGGGTGCCAGATGCCTACCACTACTACCACCTCTACCCATGGGGGCTGGATGCCTGTCACTACTACCACCCTTACCCAGGGGGTGCCAGATGCCTACCACTACTACCACCCTTACCCAGGGGGTGCCAGATGCCTACCACTACTACCACCTCTACCCATGGGGGCTGGATGCCTGTCACTACTACCACCCTTACCCAGGGGGTGCCAGATGCCTACCACTACTACCACCCTTACCCAGGGGTGCCAGATGCCTACCACTACTACCACCCTTACCCAGGGGTGCCGGATGCCTACCACTACTACCACCCTTACCCAGTGGGTGCCAGATGCCTACCACTACTACCACCTCTACCCATGGGGGGCTGGATGCCTGTCACTACTACCACCCTTACCCAGGGGGTGCCAGATGCCTACCACTACTACCACCCTTACCCAGGGGTGCCAGATGCCTACCACTACTACCACCCTTACCCAGGGGTTGCCGGATGCCTACCACTACTACCACCTCTACCCATGGGGGGCTGGATGCCTGTCACTACTACCACCCTTACCCAGGGGGTGCCAGATGCCTACCACTACTACCACCCTTACCCAGGGGTGCCAGATGCCTACCACTACTACCACCTCTACCCATGGGGGCTGGATGCCTGACACTACTACCACCCTTACCCAGGGGGTGCCAGATGCCTACCACTACTACCACCCTTACCCAGGGGTGCCAGATGCCTACCACTACTACCACCTCTACCCATGGGGGGCTGGATGCCTGTCACTACTACCACCCCTACCCAGGGGTGCCAGATGCCTACCACTACTACCACCTCTACCCATGGGGGCTGGATGCCTGTCACTACTACCACCCTTACCCAGGGGGTGCCAGATGCCTACCACTACTACCACCCTTACCCAGGGGTGCCAGATGCCTACCACTACTACCACCCTTACCCAGGGGGTGCCGGATGCCTACCACTACTACCACCTCTACCCATGGGGGCTGGATGCCTGTCACTCCTACCACCCTTACCCAGGGGTGCCAGATGCCTACCACTACTACCACCCTTACCCAGGGGTGCCAGAAGCCTACCACTACTACCACCTCTACCAATGGGGGCTGGATGCCTGTCACTACTACCACCCTTACCCAGGGGTGCAAGATGCCTACCACTACTACCACCCTTACCCAGGGGGTGCCAGAAGCCTACCACTACTACCACCTCTACCCATGGGGGGCAGGATGCCTGTCACTACTACCACCCTTACCCAGGGGTGCCAGATGCCTACCACTACTACCACCCTTACCCAGGGGTGCCAGATGCCTACCACTACTACCACCTCTACCCATGGGGGCTGGATGCCTGTCACTACTACCACCCTTTCCCAGGGGGTGCCAGATGCCTACCACTACTACCACCCTTACCCAGGGGTGCCAGATGCCTACCACTACTACCACCCTTACCCAGGGGGTGCCAGATGCCTACCACTACTACTACCCTTACCCAGGGGGTGCCAGATGCCTACCACTACTACCACCCTTACCCAGGGGTGCCAGATGCCTACCACTACTACCACCTCTAACCATGGGGGCTGGATGCCTGTCACTACTACCACCCTTACCCAGGGGGTGCCAGATGCCTACCACTACTACCACCCTTACCCAGGGGTGCCAGATGCCTACCACTACTACCACCCTTACCCAGGGGGTGCCGGATGCCTACCACTACTACCACCTCTACCCATGGGGGGCTGGATGCCTGTCACTACTACCACACTTACCCAGGGGTGCCAGATGCCTACCACTACTACCACCCTTTCCCAGGGGTGCCAGAAGCCTACCACTACTACCACCTCTACCCATGGGGGCTGGATGCCTGACACTACTACCATCCTTACCCAGGGGTGCCAGATGCCTACCACTACTACCACCCTTACCCAGGGGGTGCCGGATGCCTACCACTACTACCACCCTCTACCCATGGGGTGCTGGATGCCTGTCACTACTACCACCCTTACCCAGGGGGTGCCAGATGCCTACCACTACTACCACCCTTACCCAGGGGGTGCCAGATGCCTACCACTACTACCACCTCTACCCATGGGGGCTGGATGCCTGTCACTACTACCACCCCTACCCAGGGGTGCCAGATGCCTGCCACTACTACCACCTCTACCCATGGGGGCTGGATGCCTGTCACTACTACCACCCTTACCCAGGGGTGCCAGATGCCTACCACTACTACCACCCTTACCCAGGGGTGCCGGATGCCTACCACTACTACCACCCTTACCCAGGGGGTGCCAGATGCCTACCACTACTACCACCCTTACCCAGGGGGTGCCGGATGCCTACCACTACTACCACCCTTACCCAGGGGTGCCAGATGCCTACCACTACTACCACCTCTACCCATGGGGGCTGGATGCCTGTCACTACTACCACCCTTACCCAGGGGTGCCAGATGCCTACCACTACTACCACCCTTACCCAGGGGGTGCCAGATGCCTACCACTACTACCACCTCTACCCATGGGGGCTGGATGCCTGTCACTACTACCACCCTTACCCATGGGGTGCCAGATGCCTACCACTACTACCACCCTTACCCAGGGGTGCCAGATGCCTACCACTACTACCACCCTTACCCAGGGGGTGCCGGATGCCTACCACTACTACCACCTTTACCCAGGTGGTGCCAGATGCCTACCACTACTACCACCTCTACCCATGGGGGCTGGATGCCTGTCACTACTACCACCCTTACCCAGGGGTGCCAGATGCCTACCATTACTACCACCTCTACCCATGGGGGCTGGATGCCTGTCACTACTACCACCTCTACCCATGGGGGCTGGATGCCTACCACCAACACCACCCCCACTCATAGGATGGACAATGCATGACACAACCAGCACACCACAACCTAGGGAATGCAAGAAAAAGACATCCCCCAACACCATGACAAGCGTGTGTAGACTGTGTCAAATGCCTACAACACTGAACATGACTTTGAACATACAATGTGACCCCCTATCACATGTGCCACACATATATGTGTGTGGCCCCCACAATGCAAGCAGGCCATGACCATTGTGGCAATGGGGTCCAAAACCCCATCATCACAGTGACCAAAATGTAAGTGTGGGGTCCATAGCTGAAGCACATCTTGAACATTGTGGCAATGGTGTCCAAACCCCCATCATCACAGTGAGCAAAATGTAAGTGTGGGGGCCCATAGCTGAAGCACATTCAGAACATTGTGGCAATGGGGTCTAAACCCCCATCATCACAGTGACCAAAAGGTAAGTGTGGGGGCCCATAGCTGAAGCACATTCAGAACATTGTGGCAATGGGGTCTAAACCCCCATCATCACAGTGACCAAAAGGTAAGTGTGGGGGGCCCATAGCTGAAGCACATTCAGAACATTGTGGCAATGGGGTCTAAACCCCCATCATCACAGTGACCAAAAGGTAAGTGTGGGGTCCATAGCTGAAGCACATTTTGAACATTGTGGCAATGGGGTCCAAACCCCCAACATCACTGTGACCAAAATGCAAGTGTTGACAAAGAAAAAGCTGCAACTGCCAAACTGCATGGATGATTCCTGGTCACAGAACATAAAACACATCAGTGGCAAAGTAGTGCATGTGTCCCATTGCAACATAGATTGGGGGAGGCAAATACTGCAGTGCAAATAAGACATACCTTTGGCCATGTGCAGACAAACAACACCCATGGGGGCTGACACTGTCAACATTCATCAATGACACAATGACAGAAGTGACCATCAGAATGCAGACCCACATATTTGCACCAATGGGCACACAAATGCAGATACCCTGTGGAGACTGTAGATGTGAGGTGAACAGATACCATACCATGGCAGCAATGGGACACACAAACCATGATCATTGTGCTGACCGATGACCTAGGAGTCCCAGGGACAGCAGGGGAAACCCACCAAACAACATACAGCCAATGGCACACCAAAGATATGCCAATGCAGTGGTGCAGATGCACAAACACAAACAGGCAGACCCACACTGCACATCAAACACAACAGGTGAGGGGGTGCCAGTGTCCCCAAGCAACCACACAACACATGAGGAGGCCTGAATACCAATTACACAGATGTGCATACAGTGCCACACAAAGGTAACTCATGGATCCAAATCCCCTATGTGGGCAATCAGGCATTGTCAGATGAGAGGGAGCACAAATCACACATGTCACACAAGCATGTAGGAACAGCAACTGACACAGCAAGACACAGACACACCACAACACTACCCCCAGGGCCCCCACAATGTGGTGACCCTGGGCTGCATTACAATCCCACTGTGATGACAAAGCTAAATGTCGTTCACACTGTGAACCACAGTCATGTGTCCTGAGCAACAAACTACCATCACACCTACACAAGCACAAATCAATCAGCACGGCCAGTAAGCCAAGGCCAACATGGAGGCAGGGGTCTAGCCGGGCAACAACTCTCATCTGCACACACTCAACACCACACACCTCGACCTCCAACAATGTGCAGCAGTGAAGCACACATGCACTGGTGACATTGCACATGCACCCATGACAATCCCAGGGTGGTGGGTGGGAACCAAGGTGCAGAAACACATCACACATGGCCACTCAACAAGACTCCTGAATGTCTGACACACTGCACACTACGCTGTACATGGACATGACGGCAATACCACACCAACCAATGGGATCCCAGCCACAGTCACACACCAATGAAGAAGCCAAGGACACCCACAAAGAACACACATAGACAACTACCAACATTGCAGCCCGGACCCTGAGGAGTGCCAGCAGTCACACACACAACGTGTCACAATCACTGAAAGATAACACAAACTGGAAATCACATGACAGGTGTAAACAACAAGTGCCAAGGGGAATCCTGACTGTGACCCATCTGCGTCTGCACACAAACTCAGCCCTGACAGCAAACACACCTATGGGTGACACCCTGATGACCAGTAATGTGCCATGCACCCACATCACAGAGAATCCAGGGAGAAGACTTGGGGGAACATAGGTCAACTCAGCAAGCATCACAAACAGGTACAACACTAGGGATCCCAGCATGCACAGCAAAACGGAAGTGAACACACAGACATGCTCATACAACACACACCTTGGGCGCAGGCAATGTCACAGGGGGACACACTGCCATGAGGGGACTCCACTCCTGTGTGAGGAAAGCTGTGCCATATGTTGCCTCAGTAGGGCTCCATCATGTCAGCTGAGCACTTGGTCACACAGTCAACAATTAGCACCAAATGAAGGCTCCCGTCACATCAGCCTGGTCATGGGAGTGCCAACGAAATCATCAGCACAGATCCAACACACTTGTATAGCAATGTTGCAATGACAACACAGATGAGTCCTTCCCCATTGATGCCCAAACCTGCATGTCCAGTGGAGATGGCCACACGGTCAGGGAAGTAGACGAATTGAACAATGGCAGGCACAACAGATGTGCAGGGGTGGAAGCCACAGATGTGAAATTGCTAATGTAAGTAGGAAATCCCATTGCCAAATATTGAACACATGACACCCTCAGATGCTGCTAAGGATGACATGGATACACCACAGGATAGGACACATTCCCCTGGACCACATGTGTTCCTGCACAGTAACACTTCATTATCATGAGACCAAATATCACCATCACTGCAGCAAGGGCATGGTTAGCATCATCAACAACATGTACATCAGAAGCAAAAGCACTAGAGAACAGAAAGGTGCTTTATTCAGCATATGTGGGTCTAACAGTTGATGTCCAGCAAAAAATTAACAAAGGCCAATGGCCAGTCCAACATGAAAGTCAAAACAGGGTGACAGTGGCAGATGTCACCCTACGCATGCCTGCACTGATGAAAGCCAGGGACAATCCCCTCGGAGGGGCATACGGGGGGCAGGCCAGGCACCGCAGGGACAGGATCATGGCTCACCAGAAGGAGGCAGGGAAGGGGTGGTGGGTGCTGGAGAGCCACTGACAACTGCAGTGGAGGTGTCTGACATGGTGTGTGCCGGCACAACTGGGGGCATGACTCTGATGGTGTGGGTGCCGGCAAGACTGCAGGGGACCGTGCAGATGGAGTGGACAGGTTCCCCACTGCAGTGCCCAAGTCAGACAGGGTGGTAGTGGACTCCACTGCAGTGCCTACCTCCAGGGGAGGAGAATGGGGATCAGGTAAGGTGGGCAGGACAGAGGGGGAGGACACTGTCTCCACACCAGTGGCACAGACAAGCGCAGCGGGGGTGTGGGGCCGGAAGAGCAAGTGGCAGGGGGAGAAGGCCTGATCCTTTTGGGGATGGTGTATCTGTGGGTGGGGAACCTGGGGCAGGGTGTGGTGGGGGCACCTGTGGAGTGGGGGCCTGAGGGATGGAGGAAGGAGACTTGGTGCCTGAGCTGCAGGGCGGCGGCGGGGTCTTGCTCTTCCGGGTCCGGGGGACTTGCGGATGGGGGCGTCAGTCGGTCTGCGCCTGGGGGAGGGTGTCCGGTGGCGAGGGGCACTCCGCTCCGTGTGGGTGGGCTTCCTCTTCCCCTGAATGCTGTATCAGCTGGATCGGAGGGGAAGAGGCCGAGGTCACTGAGGAAGAGCCGCTGGGTCTTTGGGGTTGCAGGTGAGGCAACGGAGGGGGCTTTGGAGGGAGAGGCAACTGTGGACTGCGCAGTGCTCGTGGATGCGTGTGTGTGTGACTGGGCCCCATCCCCTGTGAGTGTGGTTTCAGTCCCCTGACTGTGCGTGCGTGTGCGTCTTGTCTGTGGCGTGTGTGTGTGTGTGCTGCTCGTGTCTGTGCTGGTGTGTGCCTGTGCCGGTGTGAGTGTGCTTGGGACAGGTAAGGTGCTGGGGAGTGTGGATGGGGCAGAGACAGGAGGGTGAGGGACTGTTGGAGGAGGGACACTGCTGCCATCAGGGAGGAGTCCATGGACCTATTGCCCCTCTGTAGGGCAGACATGCCCGATGAGATGCCCTCCATGAACGACACCAGCTGAGTCAACAGAGTGGTGTGTGCATGGAGGACACTCAGCATCGCTGTCTGCCCTACATGGAGCTGGCGAAGGAGGTACACAGACTCCTCACTCAGGGCAGCAGGGGACACAGGGGCAGGGGTTGCAGTGCCTGGCCCGAAGGAAACACGCTCCCGAACATGGGAGCCTCCACGGACCTCAGGAATGGGAGCCGATGGGAGGGCGGTGGTGGTGGTGGTGGCGGGGACAGCAACACTAGCTGGGGTGTGGTGGCTGCTGACACCCGCCTCCATAAGGGAGTCATCCTCCGAGCTGCTGTGGTCCTCAGCTGAGGTGGATGGTGCTGAGGACTCCACGGTGTGGCTCCCTCGCCCTCTGTGCCACTGGGTCCCTCCGACCACTCCTCGGCTGTTGACCCAGTCTGGCTCTGTGGCTCCTCCTGGTCCGTGGAGCTGTCCCCTCCTGTGGCCGTGGATGTATCTGCAAACAATAGGGAAACAGACAGACATCAGTCACCTGCACCGAACGCACACACCACAGTAAGTACAGCACAATACAGAGCAAGGCCTGGCATCCTTAGTTGAACATTGCTAAAATTGCCCAAACAGAATAGGAGAAGCCAATTGTCAGTCTGATCGTCAACCATGGCACTCACATCCCACCTGGCCTTGCACCCATCTGTCCGGCGTTCGTTGGCTGGCAATACCCCAGTGTGGACACATGCACCACCTACACAGTAGTTGGACGGTGCAGAGAACACGGTGAAGCATGTGAACATGCACACATCACAACTCTTGCCACTGAGTCAGTACAGGTGCCCGGATGAAAGTGATGCCCAGAGTCAGATATATGAAATGCATGTGATGCATACCAGCTTCAGACACCACGATGCACCCATGTGCTGATAGCCATTGCCACTATGGTGTGCATGTAGCACATGTCACTCCCCTGCAGGATCACTCATAGGAAGTCACATGCCATGGCACAGGCATGCCTGCTAAGTCATACATCACTGTCTCCAGTCACATGGGCAGGGCAGCCACACAACAACAGTCTGCACTGTGTCACAATAGTAGGTCATGGGGAATGCAAGTCCTGGAGCTGAACAAGTGCACATGTACATCCCCCACACACCACATCATCTGAACCCTTATCTGTCCAGGTCATACTGATTGGACATATGGGTGACCTGTAACACAAGCCTCTGAACCTGAGCACCTCACAATCTGCTGTGAATGGGAAACAGCTGCATGGACCTCACATTCGCATACCCCAGTCTGCACGGTCAGGTGTTCAAACACCTATGTGTCACACAAGTATCGTCTCCTATGGTCACATCTCCGGTGGCATGCTGAGCCCCAACCGATAAACACCCCAGCAGTCCTGACATCGAAGCCACAGCACACTGACACAGAGGCTGACACCTGAGGGGACATATCACTGAGCACAACGTGTCAGCTGATACACGGGAGTGGGAGTACAGAGTGCATTGCATGGCCTGGAGTAGGCATGACTGTCCTGCCCCACATGAATGAGGGATGAACCCTGGACAGTAGGCAGCTGGCTAAGTATGTGTGACACACGTAATATACACACTCCTGGGGCCCAAACATAGTTCCCATCCGCAGCTTGGGTGTGTGCCAGTTACCCCAGGCACATGTGGTGGATCAGCTCAGCAATTGGACCACATATCAAAGTAACACGAAGATTACATGTCAGAACACAGGCATTGTGTAAGCAATGGACCCACCCATGATGCCCACCACAGTTAGGGGAACAGATGCTGTCCCCCACCTTGAGTCAAGCAAACTGCAAGGACACAGTACCCAAGTGACACAATTCCCTGACTGCAAGGGCCACACCTGGGTATCAGATGAGGAGTGGGCAGTGCACAATCGAGGGACATGGGTTCTGGACCACATGACTGATGTGCTGTGGAAGTTTAACCAGGCCAGAGGAGGGCACATAGCATGGCAGACAAAGTTCACAATGCAGTCATGGACTCACCCCTCCGTGCTGCTCCCTGGCCTTCAGCTGCCCATCCAGATCAGGGAAGACCACCGCCAGGATCCTGAGCATGTGGGGGTCAGGGTCCGGTGTCCGCCACTCCTGCGAGGAGGCGACAGCTTCAGCTGGACCCGTGCGATCCTCCGGGTCCAGCCCCGAAGGTCCTGCCACCTCTTCTGGCAGTTGCGGATCCGGCGCTTGTAGTCCCCCATGGATCTCACTGCCCGGACGATGGTCAGCCATATCTTCTGCTTCTGGTGGGCATCAACCTCTGAGGATGACAAAGTGAGATTGCTATTACTACACATGCAACATATCCGTGCATTACACAGTTGTGTATACATGTCTCAATCACAGGGGCACATGATGTACACAGGCAGTGCAACGATGGCCATGGACAGTATGCCAGCAGTAACTACATGGTATCATTGCCTGGGAAGTAAAACCTTGTTTAAATGCACTGTCACTGCACTATACCTGTCCAGTGCATGTAACTACACACTATGGGGGTTGACAACTACTCAGTGAGCCTTCTAGCCAGTGGCATGCAGATTGTTAGCCTTGCTAGTCAGACAACATGCACATTTAGGAAGGCAGTGGACAGAACACTCACCTGCTCCCCTGCTTTCCCATACAGCTTGCTGTACTGTGGAAGGAGGCTGTCCAGCAGGGCCTGGTTCTCCCTCAGTGCTGAAGGCTGGGGCTCTCTCCACAGTACGTGCCATTGCAGGGTCCAGAGGGTGCAGATACAGCAGCAGTGGTGGTGGCAGATGTCGTCCTGGAGCATGTAGTGCAGGCAAGTGAGCTCTCAGGGGAACAGCCAGCATTATATGTGTGCTGCAGAGGCAGTTACTGTCCCATGTGTCCAAAGTGATAGGTCCAAGTCGTTAGCATCTTCTGAATCTGGCCAATCCATGGAATTGCACCACTTACACACGCCCACAGCATCCTTCAAAAGTTCAACTTCATGACACCCATGAATTTGCAACATTGTTGTGGGTGACCAACTGAATTTCCAACATCAGACTCGTTCAAAATTTGAAAACGCGTCCGTTGCCAGGCCAGGCCATAGCCAATGGGTGCGCACCGATCGGTCCATTGCTGTTCAACGCGTACCTAGGATACAACGCATACCCGCACACATTGAATGCAATGGGCCGGCCGGGCACACCGATCCATCCATTGCTGTTCAACGCGTACCCGGGATGCAACGCGTACCCGCACACATTGAATGCAATGGGCCGGCCGGGCACACCGATCGGTCCATTGCTATTCAACGCGTACCCAGGATACAACGCGTAGCCGCACACATTGAATGCAATGGGCCGGCCGGGAACACCGATCGGTCCATTGCTGTTCAACGCGTACCCGGGATGCAACGCGTACCCGCACACATTGAATGCAATGGGCCGGCCGGGCACACCGATCGGTCCATTGCTGTTCAACGCATACCCGGGATGCAACGCGTACCCGCACACATTGAATGCAATGGCCAATGTGTGCGCACCGATCGGTCCATTGCTGTCCAACGCGTATTGCAAATACAACGCGTACCAGCACACATTGAATGCAATGGCCAATGTGTGCGCACCGATCGGTCCATTGCTGTCCAACGCGTATTGCGAATACAATGCGTACCAGCACACATTGAATGCAATGGCCAATGTGTGCGCACCGATCGGTCCATTGCTGTCCAACGCGCATTGCGAATACAACGCGTACCAGCACACATTGAATGCAATGGCCAATGTGTGCGCACCGATCGGTCCATTGCTGTCCAACGCGTCCCTGTACATGTCACTGGCATATGTCACCATGCCTGTCACAGGTGAACATATGCCAGCCACATATACTTCCCAGGGAGAATTAGGGGCACACCTACAACACCACAGCCTGTCCAAACTGTATCCTAAGGCATGTAAGGCTGCATTACCTATTCCGTGTATGGGGGTGAACATGTTGTTCTGTGGGTGTCACTTGGGGCAGCCACCCCCAGGCTGTGCACGCGTTCATGGGGACAGTATCCTTGGTGTTTCGTGTACATGACCACTGTGATGTGCAACTGTTCATATCTGAGCATGTGGCATGGTCACATTTCACGGTGGTGTATGTGTATGTCATGTCACATGCCCCCTGAGTCCCATGTGGGACGGTATGTTTAACCCAGGGTGACCCATTGGCACAATAGTGATGGTCCTCCACAGTCTGTGTGCATGTTGTGTTTACAATGTCTCGGATTTCATGTGCACAATGGGAGACAGTCTCCACATCCACGTTGTTTGTGCATGGACTTTGATGTTGTGCGTGTGTGTGTCACAGACGTCCATGTCTGTCCTGCCGAGGCAACAGGGACCACTACCTGTGGGGGTCATGGTTGTTTTGCCGTGGTGTATACATGTTACGCCATGTCATGCCAGTGTCCATGTGGCAATACAGGGTCCCTGGGAATCTACCTGTCATTGGGCTGTGATGCCTGGGGCACATCTGTCCTCACATGTCACTGTGGGGTGTGTTTGTGACGTGGCAGCAGGAGATGGGAAATGTGACACGTCCTCATGATACCCAATGGCACAACCTGGGACTTATTGATGCCACTTGTTGAACTGTGATGTTGGATGTTGGCCATGTATGTGCCATACATGTCCTTACGGAACTGCACACATCATGTACTTGTGCCTCATAATGATGTATCGTGTGATATTGAGTGTGTACAATGCCACATATGTGGGGTGAGTGACAATCTTTCTTTGTTCACCTATGCACTGCAGGGCACCAGCTGTCCATAGACCATTCCCTGACCTGGCAACGATGGTGGAACATGACAGCATCCGAAGGTACCGCTTCACCAGGCAGCTGATTGATGATTTGGCAGTGCGCTTGGCACCACACCTGCAACCTGGCCGGCCGTACCCTACAGCGCTGACCCCCAAGGTGAAGGTGATGGCAGCCCTACACTTCTTTGCCACCGGTACCTTTCAACACACTCTGGCGACTGCTGGTGGGATGTCACAGACCATGTTCAGCCGTGTGCTCCGCGATGTATTGGAGGCTATGTTGATATACCTGAACCAGTACATCTATTTCCCTAGACTCCAGCAACTCACTGACGTGAAGAGTGACTTCTATGCCCTGGGGAGGATGCCGCATGTCATTGGCTCCATTGATGGGACACATGTGGCTTTGGTACCACCACAGGCCCAGGAGCAGGCATACAGGAACCGCAAGCACTACCACTCGGTCAATGCACTGGTGGTCTGTCTTGCAGATATGACCATCTCACACGTGTGTGCCCGTTTCCCGGTTCTGCACACGATGCCTAAGTGATGAGGAGTAGTCGCATCCCGAGGATGATGTCACAGATGCGGAACCAGCGTGCCTGGCTTGTTGGTGTGTACTGACTTTGTACCATTGTGTGTGTTCTGCAATGTAGTGTTCCACCCTCTTTTCCAACTCAGCTAATGTGCAATTGTCTGTATGTAGGTGACTCCGGATATCCCAACATGCCGTGGTTGCTGACGCCCTCAGGAACCCTGTGACACCAGCCCAGATGCGCTACAATGAGGCACATGGTCGGACGAGGAGAGTGATTGAGCGGACATTTGGTCTCCTGAAGAGCAGCTTCCGCTGCCTGGACAAGACAGGAGGGTCCCTCCCATATGCCCCGGCAAAGGTGTGCAAGATTGTCATCGTCTGCTGCATGCTACACAACCTGGCAGTGCGGAAGGAGTTGCCTCTCATCCTGGATGACGATGACCAACGTCCGCCACCTGTGGAGGATCCTGGCCTGGACCACGATGCCAGTAATGATGATGGTGATGTCCGCACACAGCTCATCACCAACTTCTTCAGCTGAATGTCAGTATCCAGAGATGTCATGTAACTGATGTGAGTTTGCATGATATGTGTTGGTGGTGCTCTGGTGCTGTTTGAGTGTGTCCATGTGCTACATGACTGTATGCATGTAGCGATGTGTCCTTACAGGTAGTCTGTACTCCCCAACAGTGTTGACATGCTAACTTGGTTCTGGGTGGGTATCTTGTGACATGTATTGGGCATGAGTATTGCAGTTCTGTCCTGTTCTTCAGTGCTTTTGACTGTGTGTCATTTCTGTCCTTCACAGGGTACTTTCAGAGTCGTTTGGTCAACTGTGATCCCCGACACCGTGATTCGACTTCCAGGGTGGTAGCTGTCGTGTCCCTACAGGTGATGTGCACCACACCCATGGACTTCCTTCCTTCTACACTTGTTGACTGTGTGCCCGCTGCCAGGTGGGATTACCTTGCATCTGTGGTGGTTACAACATGTTGCAAATGTGTAATAAACCTGTGCTTCACTTTGTGATGTGCGTTGTCTGTGGTCACACATCTGACTGACATTTGCTTACTGCACCAGTGGGCTAGTTAACACAGACTGTGAATGGGTGTTGGGTCTGTGCAATGCAACGTATTTCCTGGCAACATCAGTGTAGGCGATGAGTCAGATGGCCATGGTGTGTATGTGTTGTGAAGCCCTGGTGGTGTGCCTCCCTCATATGTGTGACTTCACCATGACTCACATGCCGGTGTTGTACTTGCTGTAGCAGTTAGCATGCACAGTGTCATTTCCCAGATCATCATCGCCACTTCAGAGACAACGTAGGAATCACAACAGAGGCAAGTATGGTGTATTAGTGAGTTTATTGACATACATGTGTGAGTATAGTGCACAGGATGGTGGGTGCTGTACATTGTGATTGTAATCCAAAGTTCCTAGATGATTTGGAAGTCCTGGTAGCAGAAATGTCCAGAGTAAAGTCCACAGTCATCTGAGACATTGGTCCAACTTGAGCTCCCCATGTCATGTGGGAGAGTTGTGTTGCAGTCAACAGGGTGAACGGTTTGCGCACAAAGGTGATTATCCAGAACAGGTTTTGGCTTCCTGGGGTTGCACATGGCCATCGGCCTCTCACTTGCCCCTCCTCGGACGGCCCCTCTTCTTTGGGGGGACCCTCAAGTGCAGGCTGCTGCGGTGCAGGGGACTCTCCGCCAGAGTCATCCTCCCTCCCTGTGGCAGTTGCAGTTGTTTCAGCACCAGATGTTGTGGGCACACAGGGAGGTGTTGACTGGTTGCTGCTCATCTGGCGGAGGCATTGTAATATGTCCCTATGCACCGCCGTCATCTCTTGCAGTGTGTCCCACTTGGACTCCACGCGGGACATGTGTGAGTCCAAGCGGGCATGATGGGCAGCCTGCTGCTGTTTAATGTCCCTGAGGAGCCCCACTACCTGGCTGAGCTCTCCCGGTGCTGGACTGGTACGCATCGGCTATGCGTGCCAGTTGTGGGTCATCATGCAGTCCAGACCCCTCTGCGATCAGTGACCTATGTCTCCCACCCTCCCACCACCCCTGGCGACACGTGCAGTACCTGAGGTGGCACACACAGGTGACCCTGGGCCCCCTTGGGGGTTGTTGGTGGTGTTGGTGTCCATGGCCCCACATTGGTCCAGGGTCCCTGTGCTGGTGGTGGTGGTGCTCCTTGGTCTTTCCAAGTCGACAGGGGTGGTATGTGTGTTGACAGTCGTTGGAGGGGTGGGTGCAGGGGTGCAGCTGGTGGTCCTGCTGGTGCTGCATGATGACTTGCTCCGGAGGTGCCAGGTTGGTCTTCTTCATCCGAGGAGGGCAGAGGCTGTTCCACACCAGTGAGCTCCGTATCCTCTTGAGCCTGGGACGGGGACTCCTCAGCGTCTGCTGCTGTGTCCCCATCATCACCTGTTTTTGGGAGACACACACAATGTATGTTATGTTTCTGCAGGCATCAATGGTTGGCACACCTGACAGTTGTGACTGTGCCTCTGGATGCGGGCCTGTACATTGCATTGTCCTAAGTTGTCACAGTCAGGGGTTGATATTGGTCTAGCACATTGTCCTGCATTATTTGGGCATTTCCATGTGAATGTTGGGGTGTTACATGGTCTGCATTGGTTGTATTTGGTTGACATCCGGCCCTCCTTCCCACCCAGCCAGATATCCCACCATGGAACGTGCTTCCATTGCAGGGAGTGCAATTTGTCTTTCAGGATGTCAGTCAGTGGTGTCCTGCTGTTGGTTGGTGCACAGTTGCCAGCAGGGCCTTGTGCTCCCAACAGCAGTAGCCAGTGTCAGCCATCTTGTCAGTTGTTTTCCACTCCCTGTGATGTGTGCATGGTTCAGGGTGGTGTTGATGGGCCAATTGTGAGGATGAGCAATATCTGTGACTACCACTCCCATCATGCTATTGCCTCCACCCCCTTCCCAGCATGCCCATACTTCCTTCCTTTTGAGTGTACTTCACTGTGTGTGGGTGTGACAGCAATGGCAAGATGGCTGACAGTGGTGTCCTGCTGTTGGTTGTTGGTCAGTTCCCAGCATGGCCTTGTGCTCCCCACAACAGAGCACCAGTGTCAGACATCTTTGATGGGGCTTTACACTCTCTGTGAGGTGTGCATGCTTCAGTGTGAGCTTGCTGGGCAATGTGGGGGGGGATGTTGAGCTGTGACTACCACTCCCATCATGCTATTGCCTCCACCCCCCTTCCCAGCATGCCCATACTTCCTTCCTTTTGAGTGTACTTCACTGTGTGTGGGTGTGACAGCAATGGCAAGATGTCAGTCAGTGGTGTCCTGCTGTTGGTTGGTGCACAGTTGCCAGCAGGGCCTTGTGCTCCCCACAGCAGTAGCCAGTGTCAGCCATCTTGTCAGTTGTTTTCCACTCCCTGTGATGTGTGCATGGTTCAGGGTGGTGTTGATGGGCCAATTGTGAGGCTGACCAATATCTGTGACTACCACTCCCATCATGCTATTGCCTCCACCCCCTTCCCAGCATGCCCATACTTCCTTCCTTTTGAGTGTACTTCACTGTGTGTGGGTGTGACAGCAATGGCAAGATGGCTGACAGTGGTGTCCTGCTGTTGGTTGTTGGCCAGTTCCCAGCATGGCTTTGTGCTCCCCACAACAGAGCACCAGTGTCAGACATCTTTGAAGTGGCTTTTGACTCCCTGTGAGGTGTGCATGCTTGGGTGTGTTCTTGCTGAGCCATGTGGGGGGGGGATGTTGGGCTGTGACTACCACTCCCATCATGCTTTTGCCTCCACCCCCTTCCCAGCATGCCCATGCTTCCTTCCTTTTGACTCAGCTTCCCTGTGGGGTTGTGTGCCTGTGCTGACAAGATGGCTGACAGTGTTATCCTGGGGTTTGTTTTGCTACAAGTTCCATGTGTGTCCCTGTGCTTCACACTGCATGACCCAGGGTTGTGGTTCTTTGTGGGATATTTGATTGGTGTGTGAGGCAATGCTTTCTCCCAGGTGAGTTGTGTGTAGTTTGTGTTAGGGGGTGTGTGGGTGGAGCTGCTGGTGACTATGGTCAGTGCTGTGAGTCCTCCTTCCCACCCAGCCAGATATCCCACCATGGAACGTGCTTCCATTGCAGGGAGTGCAAGTTGTCTTTCAGGATGTCAGTCAGTGGTGTCCTGCTGTTGGTTGGTGCACAGTTGCCAGCAGGGCCTTGTGCTCCCCACAGCAGTAGCCAGTGTCAGCCATCTTGTCAGTTGTTTTGCACTCCCTGTGATGTGTGCATGGTTCATGGTGGTGTTGATGTGCGCATTGTGAGGGTGGGCAATTTCTGTGACTACGACTCCCATGATGCTATTGGCTACACTGACTTGCCCAGCATACACAGTATTCCTTCCTTTCAGTGAGCTTCCCTGTGAGGTGGTGTTGTGGTGGTGGCTACATGTCTGACTGTGTTTGTTGGTTATATTTGTGCCACTGCCTAGCTCTATTTGTTGTTAGGTTTGTACATGTCATGACACAGTTACATTTCACTATGAGCTGGCATGTATTGTGTTTCTCTGGCTGACATACACATTTTGGGATGATCTGTTTTAGTTGGTGTGTATTTGCTAAGGGTGCATGGTTTGACTCTCCCTTGACAGTGATGTGTGTGTATTGTGGCACAATATTGTGTACATTTGTTGTGTACTCACCAGGCTCTGGGATGTTTTCTAGTCCATAGACGCTCACTGGTGGTAGGATGGCCCGCACCTTCTCCTCCCAGGGCCTGAGGTATACTGGTTTGGCAGGAGGGCCACTGCCGGTGTGTTGGCTCAAGATGTAGTCCTTCTTCAACAGCTCCTTGACCCTCCTGCGCACGTCATACCACCTGTTCTGGATGTCTACCTTTGTGCGCAAACATGGTGATTGTGCGTTCACCCTGTCGACGATCCTCTCCCACATCTTGGTTTTCTGCACCATGGGTGTCTGTTGGACCAATGTGCCAAACAGCTGTGGCTCTACCCTGAGGATCTCATCTACCAGGACTTCCAATTCACTATCTAGGAACTTGTGATTCTTCTTTGGGGGCATGGTGTTGGGTGGTGCTGGTGTGTGATGTGTGTGTTGGTGTGCAAGTGAGGGTGTGTGAGTGTGTGTTTTGCTGGGTGTATGTGAGGGTGCTATTTGTTGTGGTGCTGCTGGTGTGTGGCTTGTGTGATGGATGAGCTGTGAGTGTGTGTATGGTGCTGTCTGTTGGTGTTAAGTGCTGGCAGGTAAATTGAATTTGCAAGGGATCATGGTAGGGATTTGTGTCCTTTATATGGGTGGAGTTGTGGGTGTGTCTTTGTTCCCTGTTTCCCCCCCCCAGTATTTATTTGCTTTGTGATAGCTTGTTTGGCCTTTTTTTGTGTTATTTTTTCCTTGGTTCTTTTTGTGCATGTAGGAGACGTTCTTGTGACCGAGTCGGACCCTCCAGTTGTCTCGTGCGAGCCTCTCAGATTCGTTCACGCTGTGTTTGTGCTGTTTACTGTGCTGCGTACGCGTCGGTCGCGGGGTTTTGGGTTGCTTCGGCTCGCAGTTTTGAATGCGTGTCGGTCATGCGGATTGGGCTCCGTGCGACTCGGTCGTGTTTTCCACGTGTTGCATCGTACTTGGCGGGTAGGAGTTTGCGGGTACGTTTCGTTCGGGATTCTTCCTGGTGTGTGTCGGTCGGTTCGATTTACGTGCTTTTACGGCCGGATGGCTGTTTTCCGCGCGGCTCGGTCGTTCGGCTTGTGTTCCGTACGAGTCAGTCGGATTTAGCACGCTTCTCATCGTACTTTGCAGGTCGGGCTGCACAGGTACGTGTCGGTCGGTATTTATTCCGGCTCCGAGTCGGTCGGTACGTTTTCCGGCCCGAATCGGAATCGGCCCCTATGTGTTTTGTGGCACCACTGCATTCGCGATAAGGAATCATGAGTCCTAAAACCGTGGAAATACGAGGCAAATGCGGAGATCACGGTAAGTAACCCGTGTGTGAATGGAGTGTCACAATGGTCGGGCGTGATCTAACTCAAAGAGGCTGAGTATAATTAGGCAGGCTAACTATTGCCAAGTGTACACTCATGTATTGGAGTATATCTAATGCCAGGTGATCTGTTCTACCTCAGTGAGTTGTGCCGTTTGTGGTATATTTAATATAAATTAAATATAAAAAGCGCCTCAAAAAAATATATGTATATATGCCAGCCATAGTATGTTTATTTACCGCTTGGTGCCAGGTGTTGGAAAAAGATGTTAAAAAGTCAACTGGTACTACTCATACGTGGGTGCTAATAATGTGTAATGTCACAGGGAGGGAGTGCTGGGTTAAAAGAGTGAGACTATGAGTGAATACTAGTTGGCAAAATTGGACGGAACAGTATGGTCCAATGTGTAAAATGGATATTCACACACAGGGTATATGTGTAATCAAGAAACTAAAATTGTTTCAATTATTAACAAAGTCCCCCGTGTGGGTTTTCAATGTAGTAGGTTACAAATGACATGCTCAAATAAAATATATTCAGTCATATGCATACAAAACATAAGTTAATCAGTGTACTGAAAAAGAAGTCAGGTTATACAGAATTCATGGCACAAATGCACAAATAGTATAAGGTTTCAGAGAAGGGAGCCAAGGTTACAGACAGATGTAGTTCCGATTTAACTGAGATGTTTAAAATGGGTTCATGAATTTGGTTGGTTGAAGTGGACACCATAGGCCTGAATGCTATTAGATGATATGGAATGTTTTAATTTAAACATCATGTGTGACTCCATTTTATAGGAAGTTGTGCATATCCTCACTGATGTTCAGTCCTGCAGGGCACTTAGTATTAAATTCAATGATGTATTTGCTCTCTAGTTGTCGCAGGAGCTTCTCCCGGTTACCACCCTCATAAGTGCTGGTATGCAATCAATCACTGAGTAATGTAGATGGTTAAGGTTGTTATTGTGCTTTTCCTTGAAAGGTCTCACTACCGGGTATGCTGAGTCATTATTGACTATGGCCCTGAGATGTTGTAGGATGCGTTGGTGTACTGGTAGCTTAGAGCTGCCAATGTACCAAAGGTTGCATGAACAGACAAGCAAATAGATAGCAAACTCAGTCTTACATGTGAGGCAATGTTTAATGATCAGGGGATTCTGTCTGAAAGCTGAAACAACTTGGGTAATGTTTTTACCAAATTTGCAAGCCTTGCAGCTGTTGCATTTAACAAATCCTTTGGTGTCTGTCAGCCAGTTACCTTTACCTTTCGAAATGACCTCTGGACTATATATATATAGTTTTTTTGGTTAAATAATAACCTTCATTTTAGTAGTTTTATATTTGTTGGTTTGTAATAGGATTATTTTAGTGTGTTATGTGTTTGAAGTGAAGTACTTTCCCTGGGTATAGTAAATATTACCCCCCCCCCTCTCCGAGCCAATGCTTTCCCTACTGTTATACAGACTGGAGTGTGAATAGTAAATTTAACCCCTCCAAATTTCAACGCTCTCTGTACTGTTGCACAGACTGGAGTAGGAATAGTACATTTAGTCCCTCTAAAGTCCAATGCTTTCCCTACTGTTGGACAGACTGGATGGGGGATTTTACCCCTTCGAAGTCCAACCCATTCCCTACTATTACACAGGATGGAGGGGGAATAGTACATTTTACCCCTCTGAAGTCCAACACTTTCACTACTGTTGCATAAACTGTAGTGGGAAGTGTATATCTAATATTCCCACACTTTAAAATCTTTCTTAATATTGTTTAAATATATATATAGAATTATTATTTGTTCAATTTTATATTATCTGTATATATATTATGTATATATATATGTATATAATATTATAAAAATAAATACATATATATATATATTTATATATATATATATATATATTTATAATGTTTTAGTAAATGCCTTTTTTTGGAAGATTGTTTAAAGTTTTGCAGTTGATGTTTATATATATATATATATTATCTACTGGCGGTCGCCAGTAGACAGTTATAGTTAGGACCTATTTTCCATAGGAAATCCGCAACATTCTATTTGAAATAACGTTGGCGCCGGTTGACGAATCTTCGCGAAAGTTTCCAACTTGTTGGGGCGCTCTGGTCCGCTCCTATCCTGAAAGTCTCGGGGTGATTCATCAAGCGGGGGCCAAGAAAAAAGGGGGGTCCCAAAACGTGTTTTCCCCATTCATTTTTCCATAGGAACCTTTCATCGCAGCTACAGCCCGAACTGCTGAACGGAATTACACCAAATTTGGCAAAGAGGTAGCCCTTGGTTCAGTGTCGTGCCTTTTGCTTAAATGGTGTAAATCCGTTCAGTAGTTCCTGAGAAAATCAAAAGTAAAATCACATATATATCTGGGCGGAGCCTAACCACACATGTCATCGTGAGATCTGATTGGCTGTCAGCACTTCATCCTGGAATTGCTGGCAGCCATCTTGGGACCAATATAAATGATAGTACCCCATTGAAATGCATTGTAGTGAATCAAAGATTTTGAGGGTTACCAAAAGGAGAACTATAAAGGGTGATAACAGACTTTAGTTACATTAGAATTCATTTGTTGATGGTACCATACTAATTTCAGGAATTGTGGTGTGTTCTAAGGTGATTTTACCCTGTGAAAAACCTTCTGCTGGGATATCATGAATCATGTTTGAGAGAAAACTATTTTCACATGCTTGTCCCATACAGTTTTGGAAGGTGCTCCAGAAGCTAAAATGAGAGCATATTTTCTGTAAATTCACATTATCTTTCTCAGTCATGTGAGAATGAAGTCTGACATTCTCAGTAAAACATGTACATCCAACAAGGGCAGAGACTGTCAGTTGATTCCTTTGTGTTCTACTGCAGCTTCCCAGAGTGTTCTAAAGAACAACTAGAGTGCTAACAGCCTTACTTATGACAAAAGTATGGCACACCTGAAGCCATCTTGATTGGAATAAACTGGTAACACTTAAAACATTTAATTTAAAAAGGAACAAAATGATGGGGTTCATTTTGTCATAGAAATTATGGTTAGTGCTGTAGAAAGAAAAATTAGGACATGTTTCAAGTGTGATCTCAAATATCTTCCTGTTATATTTCAACAGTTGATGCTTTTGTGTTCTACTGCAGCTTCCCAGAGTTTTCTAAAGAACAACTAGAGCGCTAACAGCCTTACTTATGACAAAAGTATGGCACACCTGAAGCCATCTTGATTGGAATAAACCGGTAACACTTAAAACATTTAATTTAAAAAGGAACAAAATGAGGGGGTTCTTTTTGAAATAGAAATTATGGTTAGTGCTGCAGAAAGAAAAATTAGGGCATGTTTTAAGTGATATCTAAAATCCTCTTCTATTTCATTAGAAAATTCTGACATGCAGACTGAAACAATCACTTTCAATACCAGCAGCAGACTTCCAGTTAACTCCCTGGTGAGCAGTAGCTTTACTACAGTGATCTAATGAGCAACTAGAGTGCTAACATTCTGAATTTATGGCAAATGTGAGACACATCTGAATGCCTTCTTGATGGAATCAAAGTAAAAACTGAAAGCATTTCCTACTGAGGAGACTGCAGTAAATGAGGAAATTAGGAAACTTCACAACAAAGAAGTCTTCCAAGATGGCCACCAGTAAAAAGAGCCCAAATGTAGCACAAATATTACCCAGATGTAGCCCACATATAGCCCAATGACAAACGTGTGCAAAACACTTTTTATTTTTAGTTTTTTGTAGTTTTATGTAGTGCAGACTGGTCAGGTATTGGAGCATTGCATCCTAAAACATGACCCCTACACTACAAAAACACCACTGCACTACCCTGAACCCTAAAACACTACCCCCAGCACGACCCCTACACTACACAAGCACCACTGCACTATCCTAAACCCTAAAACACTACCCCAAGCATGACCCCCTACACTACACAAACACCACTGCACTGCCCTAAACCCTGAAACACCACCCCCTGCACGACCCCCTACACTGCCCGAACACCACTGCACTGCCCTAAACCCTGAAACACCACCCCCTGCACGACCCCCTACACTGCCCGAACACCACTGCACTGCCCTAAACCCTGAAACACCACCCCCAGCATGACCCCCTACACTGCCCGAACACCACTGCACTGCCCTAAACCCTGAAACACCACCCCCTGCACGACCCCCTACACTGCCCGAACACTACTGCACTGCCCTAAACCCTGAAACACCACCCCCAGCACGACCCCCTACACTGCACGAACACCACTGCACTGCCCTAAACCCTGAAACACTACCCCCAGCAAGACCCCCTACACTGCCCGAACACCACTGCACTGCCCTAAACCCTGAAACATAACCCCCAGCAAGACCCCTACACTGCCCGAACACCACTGCCCTAAACCCTGAAACACCAACCCCAGCAAGACCCCCTACACTGCCCAAAAACCACTGCACTGCCCTAAACCCTGAAACACTACCCCCAGCAAGACCCCCTACACTGCCCGAACACCACTGCACTGCCCTAAACCCTGAAACATAACCCCCAGCAAGACCCCCTACACTGCCCGAATACCACTGCCCTAAACCCTGAAACACCAACCCCAGCAAGACCCCCTACACTGCCCAAAAACCACTGCACTGCCCTAAACCCTGAAACACCACCCCCAGCACGACCCCCTACACTGCCCAAACACCACAGCTCTGCCCAAAACCCTGAAACACCAGCCCCAGCACGACCCCCTACACTGCCCGAACACCACAGCACTGCCCTAAACCCAGAAACACCACCCCCAGCACGACCCCCTACACTGCCCAAACACCACTGCACTGCCCTAAACCCTGAAACACCAGCCCCAGCACAACCCCGTACACTGCCCGAACACCACTGCACTGCCCTAAACCCTGAAACACCAGCCCCAGCACGACGCCCTACACTGCCCGAACACCACTGCACTGCCCTAAACCCTGAAACACCACCCCTCAGCACGACACCCTACACTGCCCGAACACCACTGCACTGCCCTAAACCCTGAAACACCACCCCCAGCACGACCCCCAGCACGACCCCCTACACTGCCCAAACACTACTGCACTGCCCTAAACCCTGAAACACCACCCCCTGCACGACCCCCTACACTGCCGGAACACCACTGCACTGCCCTAAACCCTGAAACACCACCCCCAGCACGACCCCTACACTGCCCGAACACCACTGCACTAAACCCTGAAACACCACCCCCAGCAAGACCACCTACACTGGCCGAACACCACTGCACTGCCCTAAACCCTGAAACACCACCCCCTGCACGACCCCCTACACTGACCAAACACCACTGCACTGCCCTAAACCCTGAAACCCCACCCCTGCATGACCCCCTACACTGCCCGAACACCACTGCACTGCCCTAAACCCTGAAACACCACCCCTCAGCACGACACCCTACACTGCCCGAACACCACTGCACTGCCCTAAACCCTGAAACACCACCCCCAGCATGACCCCCTACACTGCCCAAACAACACTGCACTGCCCTAAACCCTGAAACACCACCCCCTGCACCACCCCCTACACTGCCCGAACACCACTGCACTGCCCTAAACCCTGAAACACCACCTCCAGCACAACCCCCTACACTGCCTGAACACCATTGCTCTGCCCTAAACCCTGAAACACTAGCCCCAGCACGACCCCCTACACTGCCCGAACACCACTGCACTGCCCTAAACCCTGAAACACCAGCCCCAGCACCACCACCTACACTGTCCGAACACCACTGCACTGCCCTAAACCCGGAATACCAGCCCCAGCACAACCCCCTACACTGCCCGAACACCACTGTACTGCCCTAAACCCTGAAACACCAGCCCCAGCAGGACCCCTACACTGCCCGAACACCACTGCACTGCCCTAAACCCTGAAACACCACCCCTGCACGACCCCCTACACTGCCCGAACACCACTGCACTGCCCTAAACCCTGAAACACCACCCCCTGCACTGCCCGAACACCACTGCACTGCCCTAAACCCTGAAACACCACCCCTGCACCGCCCCCTACACTGCCCGAACACCACTGCACTGCCCTAAACCCTGAAACACCACCCCCAGCACTACCCCTTTACTGCTCGAACACCACTGCACTGCCCCAAACCCTGAAACACCACCCCCAGCACGACCCCCTACACTGCCCGAACATCACTGCCCTAAACCCTGAAACACCACCCCCTGCACGACCCCCTACACTGCCCGAACACCACAGCACTGCCCTAAATCCTGAAACACCACCCCCTGCACGATCCCCTACACTGCCCGAACACCACTGCACTGCCCTAAATCCTGAAACACCACCCCCAGCACGACCCCCTACACTACCCGAACACGACTGCACTGCCCTAAACCCTCAAACACCACCCCCAGCACGACCCCCTTCACTACCCGAACACCACTGCACTGCCCTAAACCCTAAAACACTCCCCCAGCACGACCCCCTACACTACCCGAACACCACTGCACTGCCCTAAACCCTAAAACACTCCCCCAGCACGACCCCCTACACTACCCAAACACCACTGCACTGCCCTAAACCCTAAAACACTACCCCCAGCAGTACCCCCTACACTACCCAAACACCACTGCACTACCCTAAACCCTAAAACACTACCCCCAGCAGTACCCCCTACACTACCCAAACACCATTGCACTACCCTAAACCCTAAAACACTACCCCCAGCAGTACCCCTACACTACCCAAACACCACTGCACTACCCTAAATCACTACCCCATCACGACCCCCTACACTACCCAAACACCACTGCACTACCCTAAACCCTAAAACACTACCCCCAGCACGACCCCCTACACTACCTAAACACCACTGCACTACCCTAAACCCTAAAACACTCCCCCCAGCACGACTCCCTACACTACCCAAACACCACTGCACTACCCTAAACCCTAAAACACTACCCCCAGCATGACCCCCTACACTACCTAAACACAACTGCACAATTTGTTACAGGCGTTGCAACGCAGGCCTGTGGTGCTTACTGGAAGTACCTGGTGGGCTAGTTGGGCCCCAGGGACCCTCAGGATTCAAGGTGACCTAATCCCCCAACTTAAAACGCTCCACGGGGCGCGTTTGCACAGTGGTGAAGGGAGGGGCGGGGCCTCAGGTGACATGTGCGCAAACACGCCCTGTGGTGCGTTTTAAGTTGGGGAATTAATTCCTTTGAATCCTGAGGGACCCTGGGGGCCAACTAGCCCACCAGGTACCTTCAGTAAGCACAACAGAGTTGCGTTGCAGAGAGGTGAAAAAGGTGCGTGGCCTTGGAACGCCTCTCTGCAACTCAGCTCTGTGGTCCTAACTGTAGGTACCTGGGGGCTAGTTGGGCCCCAGGGACCCTCAGGATTCAAGGGGACTTAATCCCGCAACTTAAAACGCGCCACGGGGCGCGTTTGCACACATGTCACCTCAGGCCCCCTCCCTTCACCACTGTGCAAACGCGCCCTGTAGCGCGTTTTAAGAGGTAGCTTTAATCCCCTGCCCTATTATTTACTAGGGACTTGCAGAGGAGGTCATGCTCATCACAGGGGTACTCCCAACGCATAGTGTTCCCTAGTGTATGTAGGTGTTTTCACTGTATTCTAAGTGTCTTTTAGCATAGCACTGGCTCTGGTTAGTCAGAGTCAGTTACCACCAGTACCCGTCTGAAAAAGTTGTGGGCACAGGATGATTTTGCAACAAGGCCTCTTTCTGCTCCTCTGTTGGTTCTTTCTGCACATCTTTTGCTTCTTTCTGTGCGTTTTTTCTTCTTTCTTCACATGTCCTACCTCTGTAGGCATAGTTAGAAACTAGCATTTAAAAAACCTTTGAAATTCACTTAAAAAATCATAGGTTTCAGGCACGTTATAGTTAGAAATTAGCATTTAAAAACCTTTGAAATTCACTGAAAAAACCATAGGTTTCAGACACGTTATAGTTAGAAATTAGCATTTAAAAAACCTTTGAAATTCACTGAAAAAACCATAGGTTTTAGGGACAGTTATAGTTAGTTGGACATTTCACTCGTACAAAACCATAGAAATTCCCCCGTTATAGTTAGTTCAGCTAACTATAACTCGCGCGCCCGCAATGCACTGCTGATGACGTCACATATTATATCACTCATGGCATGGTCAGTGACATCACTGATGACATCACTGATGACATCTCAAATGACATCACTGATGACATCATCCATGTGATAATTTCATGCATCTTCTCACACCCTAATATAACTTTTGATACACCCACTCTAAATTACAGACTGCCATTCTCAAAACCATAGACACTCCAACACCAAAAACTACATACCCACTCACTGATTCTTAGGTCTACACACACATCCACTCACTCACCCGTACAGTCACTCATACTTACAGTCACTCAGTACAGGACTATCATATGCACTCATACACCTATATAAACACTCACACACCGCCACTCATCCATAGAGGTACTCACACACCTAGTCAGTCATGCAAAAAATTAATCACACACCCATTTACTCACCTATACAGTTATACACACACCAGCTCACTTACTCATACAAATACTAGCACATTCTTACGCTCTTATACAATAACTGATACAAGCACACACGCATCCATACAGCCACTCTCACTATCACATACTCTCACTTATAGCCATTTAAATACTCTAACACACATATATACTGCCTTTTACATATGTAGTTACTCGCACATGTACAACTGAGATATACATTCACTCACTAACACACCCATACACACACTCACCCACCCAAGCAGTCCATCACAGATGCACTCTTGAAATCATGCACCCAGTGAATCACCCACTCACACATCTATGTACAGAGTCACACACACCCCACAACACAAACACTCAGGCAGCCATACAGATACCCAGAGAACCAATCAATAACCCATATAGACACTCATGTAGCTATTCGCAAATCCATGCATCCACTTACACACCAACAAACAGACGGATACAGACATTCACACAGTTTAGTCACTAACCCATGCATTCAGTAAGATACGTTTAATCACTCACTTGTAGAGTCAGTCACTCACGTACTAAATCATCCATTCAGACACTTATACACCCACTCATTCTTCAATACGCCTTTCCCTATATATATTAAACATATTTAAACTTTACAGAAACACACAGTCACTGGATGATGTCATCAGTGATGTCATTTGAGATGTCATCAGTGATGTCATCAGTGATGTCACTGACCATGTCATGAGTGATATAATATGTGACGTCATCAGCAGTGCATTGCGGGGCGCGAGTTATAGTTAGCTGAACTAACTATAACGGGGGAATTTCTATGGTTTTGTACGAGTGAAATGTCCAACTAACTATAACTGTCCCTAAAACCTATGGTTTTTTCAGTGAATTTCAAAGGTTTTTTAAATGCTAATTTCTAACTATAACGTGTCTGAAACCTATGGTTTTTTCAGTGAATATATATATATATATATATATATATATATATATATATATACATATACATACATACATATATATATATATATATATATGTATATTTATACTTTAAAAAAATAACCCCGCAAAAGTTAATATAATGTATAATGTAATAGTGTTACATTATAGATATGTATATATAAACATTCACAAATACATATATGTGTGTGTTTATATAAGTATATATTTATATATAGTATTACATATTATGCAATTTATTTAAGTTACAGAATATTAATGTTATTTATGAACACATTTAAGATTTACTATTTAAACTATATATATATACAATATTTTTAACAATATTAGTGTGAAATGCTATTTTATTTTTTTATATTTTTGTACTTAACATTATAAGTAGAGGGAAACTATATTTTTGAAATCAAAATTTTTGACACAATATTTCTGTATCTCAATATTGTTGTTTTCAATATTGTGTCAGTGATCCTGTATAAAGGACTGAGCCCCTCAGTCAAATCTCACCTTGTATCAATCACTAATCTCCCCAACGCCTAGTGAATGGGCAGAGGACGCTCTTTAATATATGTGGAGGTATACTTCGGGCCAGCAGAACATTGTGCTATGATGGTGTAAGATTTAAAAACATATATTGACATCCCTTATTCCACCTCCTTCCCCATCTTTCCCTTTTTTCCTTATTCTCTGTTATGCAGCAAACGCCCTTATAAATTACTCTTTTTTTCCGGTTTCCTATCTCTTTTGCTTAGTTTTAGATAGATGGAAGGATGCCTCTGTTCTTTCATATTACCCTTTACGTTTTCTATTAAACTCCTCCCCATAAGCACTTCTACAATAATTTCTATGTCTGTGGGTATTTTTGTGTATTCCGTTCTCCACTACTTTTCCTTAAAAATGTTTTGGTCTACTACGTATAATAATCCCTACTGGTTTTCTAACTGTTCTTTAATAGCTTGGTAATTATCTCGCCGATGAGTGGTTTACAAATTATTTCCTGGAACGTTAAAGGAATCCGTAACCAAGTTAAAAAACAAAGGGGGATATTCTCAAGAACGTGTGATAATTATCGCAAAATTAGCCTAACGCAACTTTGCACATCGCAGTCCATCGCGGGAAAATAACACCATGTTAACGTTGTATTCTCAACCCGGCGGCACCATGCGATAGTCTCACGATAACGCGCCAAATGAGCGCGTTAAAATTAACGCGACGCCGAAAAAACGCGAAACACAAACGTAAAAAAAGTTGCGATGTGGCCACCCGCGATGAAAAAATATGCGATAACCAGCGACAGGTCTGCAATTCCCACGCGTCATGCGGGAAAATGCACTATAAAAGCACCGAAAAACACAAACAAAATAATTAAAATTGCGTAACACCATGGAGGAAGCCGGAGCAAGTGCAGAGGATGACCAGAAACCCACAAGCCCCCAGGAGGAACAGCCTGGGACCTCGGGGTCATGGAAGGGCAAGGAGAAGAAGACGAGGAATATGAGGTTCAGTCCGCAGGAAAACAGGTTCATCATCACAGAGGTGATAGAACACCACCAACAACTGTTCGTCACCTCCAACGTGTCATTGGCAAATAAAAATGCAACACGGCAGTCCATCCTGGACAAGGTGAATGCAGTCGGAGTGAGGAGGAGGACAATTGGAGAGGTCAAGAGGCGCTGGAATGATGCAAAGCGCAAAACCAAGAAGAAACTCGCTGACAACCATCAGGCAGCAATGCAGACTGAAGGTGGCAGTCCAGCGGAACACCAGGAGCTGGATGAGATGGAGGAAATGGTGGCCACAGTCATCAGTGGGGAGACAGTGGCAGGAGTTGGGGGTACGGACACTGCTCGACATGACCTGACACAACAGCACCAGGGGGAGTACTGAACAGGGACTGGGGGGATGGGGGGAGATGGGCGCAATGGCACACATGCACAATTAAGTACAGCACACTGCACACCCACAATGACTCTGGATCACGTCCCTGATCCCCTTGGCACACTGCAGCACACATACAAACAGCAAGTAGGCCCCCGTCCACTATGGGCACTAAGGGGTCCCTCCCCACACAGCACCAATCTCACAACCAACCCATGCACACGTGTTAAAACCAGCAAAGCTGCGTGTCTGTGAGCCACACTGACAATGCAAGTGACACTGCATGACGAACAGCATGGCTGCAGTCCGATCATCATGACCTGGTGCACGCCACGACACTGAGGTGGCTGAGTGTGGAACACATCCGGAAAGGAGCAGGTCACACTCTGACACATCCACGTGCACAAACAACCCCTGACGTCAACAACACATCTGCGGATAAACCATGCCCAAGAGTCCAAAATCCGAACTAGAGCCAAAATTAGCCAAGTCTGCAACATCTCAGCACCGTAGAAGCACAGAAGTCAAAGGCACACCGCCTCAAAGGGATAAGGGGCAGCAACATCACAGCTGCAGGGGCGACTCTCCCACAATGCAGCACACACACATAGCAACAACAGCACAACATCATTGACGACAATGTGGTACAAAGTGCAACACTCTCACTACAGAACAGAGGACACAACTGGTTCCGCTTGTGCGTAGAAACTGGCCAATCACATCTGGCATAGCAGGAAACTGTGAGATGATAATGTACGCGTACAACCTCACATCTGTGATGTAGTTCAAATGTCCACTGTCCCGCATCAAATAGTCAGCTCCTCCCAAACAGTCACAATGTAGACTGTCATGCAGTCTGTATGTAAACTTGAACAATGCGTCAACATACATGTCAACACAATGTTAACATGCATCTCCCCTTCAATTGCAGAGGGACAATCAACACCTCCTGCAGAGCAGACCAGACAACTCATCAGTGATGATGGAGAGGACCTCCACACCTTCGACACCGACGCACTACAACAGCTCATGGACAGCTACGGCAACCCACCTCCATGAGCAGGGCAGCCCAGCTGCATCGAGGAGACCCCACCCCCTGCACAGACCACACAGCAGGAAGCACCCACCACCACGGCTGGCTCCCAGCACCTCACTGAAAACACATCGCATTCCAAGGCCAGGTGTTAGACTGCCAGAAGGAGGTGGCTGAACAGGTGCGGGTGGGGTTCGACCTCATGGCAGCCAAACTAGATGCCATACGTGGGTAACTAAGTCCCATCAGGGACCACTTACACTCCCTAACGGACACCCACAGTTCGCTCCATGATGTCCAACAATCCATGCCCGACATCGCTGGAGTCATGACTCTGAGAGGAGAACAACTGTCTAGTCAGAGTGGCCTCAGCGATGTCAGCTGAGAGTTGGCACAGATGCTGAGGATAATGGTGAACATGGAGCGGATGCATGCGGAAAGAATGGCTGCCACCGATGCACACCAGTGAAAAGTTGTTGGGATCTTCCATGCCCTGCAGATCCTCATCATCGCATTGCTGCCACTAAGGCAGTTGCTGATGAATGCTGCTGGTACTTCTACACACACATCTCCGGCCCCTGATGTGTCAGTGGCACACAGTGCTGCAGACCAAACATCAGCACCCACATGTCAGACAGATGACATAGAGGACAAAGATGCGGGTGATTCCACCTTTGTAGTAAGAAGGAGCCAGTAGCATTCTTCTCCGCCATATGCCATGTTTCAGCTTGGTTCTGCCCTCTGCATCATGCCCTGTAACAACAACTCCCGCTGTCCCCCGAAACACTCTGCGACACTCACCCTGGACCTCGACATGGACTGCCATATTTTGTTTGCTTACCAATGACACAGCAATCAGACTGCGGACTGTACTCTTCCCCTTCCGAAGTACTTGTCAATCCCTAAATGACTCTTGCTGGCCCTCCACTGGGCTACAATGTAATGTGGGGTTTGCATGGCCATGTACTGCTCCAGCTCCGACACCCCACCGAATGTGAATAAATCATTCAAATTCACACAGATGTGTCATGTCCGTAATCGATCAAGTATGAAAGTGTGGATGAATGTAAGGACATTGATTGCCCAAATAGGTACACCCTGGGAAATGAAAGCAATGCGCATGTTTGACCGTGACACACATAGGAAGTGAGATGACTGGGAATGTGTGCACTAGCTGTGGCCTCATTGCTCTGAAACAACAATCGTGCAAATCCTCAACTTTGCCCCACGCAATGTTAGTAATAGGGATGGGTATGAAATGTCAAAGTCGTTGGCAGGCCTAAAGTAGTGTCCCCCATCACATTTGACAACTGAAATTCTCTTCGCATACCTACTCACACTCAACTGGGTGGACACAGCCTGTAGTGATGGATCACATTGATCTACATGGCAAGAGTGTGGACACCATACTCACATTGCTGAAGACACGTAAGAGCACAGGTCTATCAGCAACTATCCCAACCACTATGTCTGGCTCACAGAGGTGGAGCTGGCAATAGGGAATCACCTCTAAGTGAAATGCGTCAGTCAGTCCCTCCCTGTGTACGGACCATGCTCATTGAGGCACACGATTTGTCATTCTAATCAACACTCATCACAGTTGAACACTAGTGAAGTTGCGTAGACTTTATTGCCATGTGCGTGTCAGTACGGGCAAGACAAGGGCCACAACATGCAGACCAATGCATCAGACACTAACAGGCAGCATTCGGTCACGGTACAGTTCCACGTGACAGGCGTTGTGCATGCGCCCGGGATGTTCTGCCATTGCGTTGGTGGCTCTCGTAGAACCGGCACTCTTCTGACCTGCGACAGTTATGTGGATGAAATGCCACAGCTCGGAGCAATGAGTCGTATGTGTGTGCAACATTTGGACGTATGGGTTGTTGTGTACGTAAGTGTCAAGGGCATTCCATGCAAGAGTACCTCGAGCAAGGACTTCTGTGTGTGGGGTGTGGATACATTGGTCTATCATTAGCACTGTGCGTAGTGTGGGAGTCGTCATCATCTGCTATGGTATCTCTCTCAGGGGGTGCCTGCTGCATGCAAGACCAAGGTCGGAGGTGCAGATGTCCTTCCGCCTTATGTATTGAGACAAAGGAGCTTTCATCCCTAATGTTTGTCTGACTACTGCTTGCATCCTGGAAATGTGATGTGGCTTTCGCGCTGCAATTGGGGCTAGGCCTTAGGTTTATGGTGCACCAATAGCGATGCACACACAACAGTTGGCATGCATGAGCCAAGAGCTCAAGCGGCCTTGCGCTCCTTGTACAATACCGTCGTGCGCGGCCGCCCTCCGGGTGCATGCAACATTGCAACATTGTCGATTGCGGGCCGTGTGGCGCACACTGCAACAGAGACACACGCATCAGTTGGTTTCCTGTCCAGCCCAGAAATGAACCACGCCCAGAGCCCAGGGATAATTATTCACACCCCTACGCTGGCCTGGCGTACGCCGACTCAGCCCACTCGGCGTACGTATAAAGGGGGGACGACGACGCTACGTGTCCCAGTCCTTCCCCACTGCCGGAGGTGACATGGCTGCGTCCGCCTGGCATTTCACGGGACTCAATCAGAAAGGGTCCATGACTTGCGTTGCACAGAGTTGGTGGCACCGGAAACACTGCGGCCGGCACGGGCTTACCGCCGCGGGACGGTGACTTTCGGTGCACTGAGGTAGGGGCACCTTAGGTGCTGAGCGGGTGTGCAGCCTGCGATGATGCGCCGTCCTGGCGTCCGGACTGGTAATGGTTTGTGTGAGCCCTGCTGGATCGCAGTGTAGGCCTGAGCCAGCGGCCAGCGCGGGCCTACCGCCACGTGGCGTTGCCTCGTGGTTCACAGAGTTAGTGGCACCTATAGCGCTCTGAGCTGGTGTGCAGCCTGCGATGATGCCGTGTGCACTGATATGATCTCTGCCATTGCGAAATCAAGACCCAGAATCACGTGTGTGACCTGTTGGCCCGCGGGGCAGGGCTGCATGATGTGGAGGCTGCCAAGGTCGCGGGCCCCAGGCTTGGAGCTTGCTCCGGCACGTGGTGGGCCCTCTTGGAGACACGCTGGTGGCGGAAGGTGAGCAGTGAGGCCTGGGTGCGCAGGGGCGGGCAAACACCGCTGGGTGGCGGGAGAGGCTGGGGTGCAGCAGCCTGTGTGCGCAGGGGTGGGCAAACACCGCTGGGCGGCGGGAGGGGCTGGGGTGCAGCAGCCTGTGTGCGCAGGGGCGGGCAAACACCGCTGGTTGGCGGGAGGGGCTGGGGTGCAGCAGCCTGTGTGCGCAGGGGCGGCCAAGCGATGATGGCGTGTGCACTGATATGAACTCTGCCATTCATAGATCTGGACTCTGTTTCAGAAAGGGGAGCTGGTGGACTGCAGTTTATACCGGCACGTGGTTGGAGACACACCGGTGGCAGCAGGTGAGCAGTGAGGCCTGGGTCTGCAGTGTTGGCACTCTCTCTCCTTCTCCCTCTCTTCCTTTCACTGTCTCTCTCTCTCTTCCTCTGTTTCTCTCTCTCTCCTTCTCCCTCTCTTCATTTCACTGTCTCTCTCTCTCTCTCTCTCTCTCTTCCTCTGTTTCTCTCTCTCTCCTTCTCCCTCTCTTCCTTTTACTGTCTCTCTCTCTCTTCCTCTGTTTCTCTCTGTCTCCTTCTCCCTCTCTTCCTTTCACTGTCTCTCTCTCTTCCTCTGTTTCTCTCTCTCTCTCCTTCTCCCTCTCTCCCCCTTTCTCTCTCTTTCTCTATCTTCCTCTCTTTCACTCTCTCTTTCTCTCCCTTTATTCCTCTCTCTCTTTCTCTCTCTCTCTGTCCTTTGATGAGCGCATGACACACCTTCTTATCTTGAATTTTGTCTTGCAGGCTGTGTCTTACAGATTGTCCAGAGAAGACCCGCCATGGCTCTTCCGAATAGTTGTTTTGAGTTGAATTTGAATAAAATCATTTGTTTTGAAATTCAAAGAGGAATGGATGATTCTCCTTTTTCTGACCACACATGAATGTTAATTGTTGTACTTGTGCGACATCAGGCGAATTGTTTTGTTCATGATTTCGTAGAGTTGATGTTAAATATCTTTGTCCGTGGTAGGGCCCCGGAGGGGGGGGGGGGGCCTGGGTGTGGTGGCGGTGGGTGTTGTGGCCCTCTTGGGGCTCCGAGCTGCATGATCAGTAGCTCCATGGCATCTGTTGTTCTTCAGGTGTGGCTCTGGTCTGGGCTCCCTTTTGTGGTGCAGGTTGTCGTCCGACTTAACACCAGGTAAGAGCAGGTGTTAAAACCCTGCTGCTAACGCGCCTTATCGCCTGTTTTGTGATCTTATCGCCGATCTGGCTGGTCGTAGAGAATATTGCGAAGTGGTGTTGTCGCGGCTTTTTGCACGGGAATGCCTACTCTGCATCTCATTAGCGTTAGTTGCCGGGGTCATCCGTGGCGATGTTTTTTACGGCTGCTATCGCAGGGAAACTGGCAATATCGGCTGTTAGCACCTGCTTGTGAATAGGGCGATAAATCTATCGCCACTTTGGCTACGATAAAGTGCCGCTAACTCTGCGATAGGTCCTTGAGAATATGCCCCAAAGAGTGTTGTCCCATTTATCACGGCCATGTAGCTTTACTACAGGAAACACATTTTAAGGAACAGGATCTAAAGTCCTTGCGTAAACAATGGGTGGGGAATGTTTTTGTTCTCCAGCTGTTAACAATAAGAATGGTGTTGCAATATTATTTCATAAATCGTTATGTATTCATGTGTTGAACGAGACCAAAGATGACAACGGTAGATGGCTCTTATTAGAAATTAACATCAATAATACACAGTTTTCTATATGCAATGTTTATGGCCCTAATGGTGTTGATTTAACATTTTGGAATGCATTCTCCAATCTTCTTTCCTCTCATGCATCCGACAATCTCATTGTAGGTGGTGATTGTAATCAACTTATGGACCCTTTTCTAGACCGGAAATCCCAAACTAAGGGGCTGATTACGATGGCGCCCGCCATCGTAATCAGCCCCTAAGTTTATTCCAACCAAAATGCACAAGTCCTTTCAGAATGCTATTGCCTCTAGATGACTGATTGATGTTTGGAGAGTTTCTCACCCGGATGTTCTAGAGTTCTCTTTTTTCTCCCCTGTGCACCGATCTTACTCTAGAATAGAATATATCTTTTTTACACAACCTTCTCTACAATTTCTGACAGAAGCTGAGATGGGTTCAATTCTTATTTCAGATCACGCCCCAGTCATAGTAGACCTGGATTACCCTACTCCTATGCCCACTTCACGTAGATGGAGATTTAATAATATTCTTTTGCTGGATAATCAATTTACTGAGCAGTTTACATCATTTGCGCAAGAATTTTTTGATATGAACCTAACCTCAGACTCTCAGATAAATTTTGTTTGCGATGCATTTACAGCATCAACTAGGGGATTCATTATAGATTATGTTGCAAAAAAAAGAACTGACGTAAAGAGTCTACACTGCTCATTGATCAAATTAAATCCTTAGAACATGAATACTTGTCCTCAAATCACACCGATACCTTGTCTAAACTTGGTAATGCCAAAATGCAATACAACAAACAGTCTTGGGACGACGCTTGTGAAAGTCTACTTAAATTTAATTCTAAAATGTTTACAGGCAGGAGCAAGGCTGGTAAACCTCTGGCTAACTACCTTAAGATTAAAAAGCAAAAGACTAAAATAGTCGCTATAACAGATAGGGCTGGGGTTATGCATACTAGTGATTCAAAAATACTTGAATGCTTCACCGACTTCTATAACAATTTATATACCCTTAAGTCGTCCCCTTCACAAGACCAAATAGATACCTTCTTTCAATCTATTCCTGAGGCGCCTAAAAATAATATTGATCTATCCCCTATGGACGCTCCAATTTCAGAGCAAGAAATTTCAAATGCCATGATTCACCTTCCAAAAGATAAAACTCCTGGGCCTGATGGATTCTCAGTAAGCTTTTTTCTACACTTCAAACATCTGCTGATTCCTAAGCTGTTGCTTCTTATTAGCCATTTTTTTAAATTCGGGTAGTACACAAGGTTCTTTCACCCAAGCCATGCTTTGCTTGATCCCTAAGAAAGGCAAAGACCCCTCTCAGTGTAGTAATTACAGACCTATTTCATTGATCAACACGGACTGCAAGATTTTTGCTAAACTATTGGCACTCCGTGTTAATCAAGTTATTCCTGACTTAGTTGGCAAACATCAATCGGGGTTTGTCAAGGGTCGTTCCATCACGGATAACGCTAGAACTTTCCTTAATATAATTCGTTTGGCCTCTAAGTTTGGTTCCCCTGTGGCAGCCATAACGTTAGATGCAGAAAAAGCATTTGATCATGTGAATTGGAGTTCATTTTCGGAGCACGGACATGGCATGGTTTCAGTCCCCATTTCCTTCAAAATATTAAGTTATTATACTATGATTCTTCGACTTCTATTTGGGTCAACGGTCAACAATCCAGTTTCTTTTCCCTGCGCAGGGGGTCTAGACAAGGCTGTCCTTTGTCCCCACTATTGTTTATTGTGTCTTTAGAACCCTTTCTGGAAAAAATTCACTGTTCTCCACGTTTCACAGGTTTTCAATTTAAAGATATAGACATTAAATTTATTGCTTATGCGGATGACATTTTGTTATATCTTACTAGCCCTAGCACATCCGTTCCGGAATTTTTCTCACTTTTACAGGAATACTCCATAATTTCTGGGTCCAAACTTAATGTAGACAAGTCAGAGGTCCTTCCTCTAAGTAAATACTGCTTTCCAGACATGTTTAAGATACGGGGTTTACATGGAATTCAAAAAGCATAAAATGTTTAGGTATTTGATATACTAATAACATTAAAGAAACTATTAAAATCAACCTAAAAGAACTTACGACTAGAATCTAAGCTTTGATAGACGGTTGGTCCCTGCTATTTTTGTCCTGGTGGGGTAGGCTGGCAACAATTAAAATGATGTTGCTACCAATAATCAACTATTATTTATCTATGCTGACAATATCCCTCCCACTTTATTTCTTCCAAACTGTAAATCGCTCTCTCACCAAATTCTTGTGGAACAATCGCAAGGCCAGAATCTCCTTAGCTCGCCTACAACAATCAAAAGAAAATGGAGGGGCCAATTTTCCCAATCTTAGAAGATGCCATTCTGCATTTACGCTGAAACAAATTTGGACCTCCCTTGCGCCAACACCTCAAGAAGAATTGACTATATGGGGTCAACTAGAACAGGCTCAATGTACACCACTTTCATTGAATAAGGCGGTTCTTCTCTTTCAACCCCCTAAGGCCTTTTTTTCTCCAATACTTTCTCACTCCTTTGCTGCTGCTAAACCTTTAATGGTCTCTTCTAACTCCCGCATGGACACTTTTTTGCAAACCCCCATTTGGTACAATAAACACTTGAAACTAAATAATAGAGTACTTTCTTGGAGAGAGTGGATTAATAAAGGCATTGTTACCATTGCCCATATACTGAATGATGGCTCTATTATGGAATTTAATGAGATTCAGGAAAAAAATAACACGTCCTCATTTCATGCTATCCATTATCTTCATCTCAGGAATCTTCTCCTTCCTCTCCTTATTCAGGCTTCTCTCCCTGCACCAGTAGGCCAACCCCTTCCCCTTAATTTAGATTTTCCCTCCCATATGAAAGCTTCTGGTGTATATCGGATTCTGTCTCGTCCCTCTGATTCGAGGTCCAAATCCGAGGTGGAGCTCGCATGGGAAGAAGATCTTAATCAGGAGCTCTCTCTCAAGACATGGGAATCTATTTGGGCAAAAATTCACACCTCATCTTGTTTAGCAAGCACAACACAAACACTATATTATTTTTACAACAGGTTATTCCTCACCCCTACAGAGCTTCACAAATTTAAGTTGATTGATAATGGAAAATGTTGGTCTTGCTCACATGTCAAGAGTGACCTCTTACATATGTTTTTCCTTTGTCCTCCTTTTAAGAAGTTTTGGATGCTCATATGGAATAAGCTGAATGACATCCTATCCACGTCCTTTCCCTTTGATATTATACACATTTTCTTAGGAGGTTCTTCCTCTATTTGGCAATCCCAGGGTATGGTTGGTAAGCTCATAGATTTGTTCATTGCGTTAGCCCTTCAGATTATTACCTCAAATTGGAAAGATTCCACTAAAATGTCTTTTATTGGATGGTGGAATTTATTATGTCATCATCATAGACTGGACGGTGCCTACATCACCTCCATTCCTCTATTAATTAAAAAAGATTGACTATGGTTACCACTTACGTCCTTTCTTTCCAGACAATCTGCTCAATCCATTTCTACTGTCACCTGTTACGAACCACCATAAAAATGTTATTATCTTTAGTAGAATGATACAGTTTCACATTTAGGATTTGATGCTGTTGCTTATTATTGTATTTCTCTCTTATCCCTTCCCCCCTCCCTGTTCTCCTCTTCCCCTTTCCTCTTTTCTCTTTCCCCTCACCAACTCTATGCTGGGACACGGCCTCTGACCTTTAAGGAACTACAAATAACATATCATCTTGAACCTATAGAATTCTATAGTTTCCTGAAAGTTAAAGCCGCCCTATCCAAAGCAAAAATTTCAATATCATCTCCATCTCTACCGCAATATTTTTCAAAATTAAATGCCTTAGGTCACCAAGTCTCCTGGTTATATAGATCGCTAAGTCCCAAACAGTCTAAACTCAATTTGGAAGTCATTTCCTTTTGGAATTCAAAATCCACCACACAGTTCTCAGACACTGACTGGACCTGGACGTGGAATTCAATTTTTAAGAATAAGATTACCCCTGTACTGTCACAAACAAAATTCTGGCTCTTACACAAGGCATTCTGGACACCCTCCCGTTTATAGAAACATAAACTCCGAGAAGATGACACATGCTGGAACTGCAATGAGGCAGTAGGCGACTTAGAACACTTGTTATTGCTCTGCCCTTGTGTAACTTCATATTGGGATAGGATCTTCTCGTTCATATCAAACTCTTCTCACTTGACACGTGTAAGGACCTCCCGTCACTAGTGTTCGCTCCCACGATAGCCACTACCCTGGGGGAAAATGACAAAGCACTCCTCGACCTTATCATAATGGCGGCTATCAAAATTATTCTCAATAACTGGAAAGACACCAGCAAAGTGTCGTTTCAGTGCTGGCTAAACTGGATTACCAACCTAAGAGGGGCCGACAATATTGTGCTTCACAACTCACCATGGATAAATCCGGTTAGAAACCTATGGCTTTCTCTTGACATCTTTTTCGCATCACATAAACCTCCTTGAAGCCTAGTCTCTCACTGTATACCTGATTACGGAGGTGGCCATTGTCAATCCAAATTAGTTCGCCTACACAGGATATAATATGGTAACATAATCACCATACCTGTCATAACCCTATGGTGTCATATAGGCCAAGACACACAAGAATGTAAATAACAGACAGGAACATAACTGTTACATCTGCTATGTGATCTGTATTTATTTATTTGTTCTGGACATTATCGACCACAATTGGTTTTCGTAGTTGCTTCACTCAGCTTAAATGCCCTCAACATAACGTTTTCACCCTTTGATTTTTTATTAAGTTTCAACTAAGTTAAGTTATTATTATTATTATTTGTATATGTAATGTAATGTAATGTATTATATGGTAGTGTCTGTTTGCATTATATTGTATCAAGCATGTTGTAACCATGCTGACCAATAGTCCTTCTGTTTACTGCTTTTATTTTTTATTTTTTTGTTTCATTATTGTGTATTCTGAACAACCAATAAAAACTTATTGAACTTAAAAAATGCCTTTGGTATTCTTTTCAGGCTATGTACTTCTTTTAATTCATCAGTTCACGTATGATCAATTTTTGTTGACTTTATATTCAGATCTCTTTTTCGCTCATTTCTGGTTATTGGAGCCATTCACTGTTCAGTTTTTATTGTTCTCAATTATTCTGCTTGAATTGAAATGTCTGTATATTTTGTCTAATTGCTGTACTTTACAATCTTAATAAAGCATTCTAAACAAAAAAAAAGTATGTTCATCTTAATTATTGGCCAGTCTTGTGGGATAAATAGGCAGCTGAGCTTTTCGAACCCATATGTATGAACAACTAAAAACTCCAATCATGTTACAAAATTCTCTGCAACAATTGCCTTTTTATGACAATGCAGATGTAAAGAATTGTATAATACCGTAGTAGGGAGAATTTGGTCGAAGTGCTTAACAAAATGCCATTCAGTTCTTAAAATCAAAGTTTGCGAAACCTTCACTTAGATTGTCACTTCATACTTCCCACAAACAACTGAATACATCAGATAAATACAGTTCATAATCAAGGTCTAAGTAAAGAAGTTGCATTGCGTAATAAATCCATTCCAAACTAGAGCAAACTGCTAAGCACCATAGCTAAAAGGAGCCAAGAGTTTACATTGTCCAGTATTGTCTCACTGCTCGCACCAGCTTAACGTTTTCACCTTTGACTTCCACTTCAACTGTGTGGGCCCCGTTCTTATTTCCAGCTTCCCAAGGTGTGTTTTTAACCATCTCCGCCTCTCAATTACTAAGTGAATTTATTTCAACAATATGACTCAGGGTTCATCAAACAAAGCCTGCTTTTTGCTTCATCCCACAGCACATTGTTTTAATCTGCAACAAGTGCCTCTAACTGCTACGAGCTAAAGGCTTGCCTTGTTTGTCTTCTTAAAAGTCAAGGTTAAGCCGGAAAGCCCGCACACCACTGACTCCTCCTACACCGCCTGGGACTTCCCTACTCCCCGTAGACAAGTCTTCAGTCTAAAGAGGGGCTGCATCAGCTCGACACTCCAGATAGGCTGATCAAGCTATTATTGCATGGATTCTCAAGAACTGCTCGTATGTTTTGTCTTAGGCTTGTCAATGTCTCAGTGACTAAATTATTTTTCATTCTTGTCTTTAGGAAGTAAATTTCCCTTCTCCAATAAAAGCCATCTCTAGTTATTACGGATGCTGATTTTTACCGCTGATCTTCTACTCAACTTCAACACCTCGAGATGTAGATTTCTGTTCAGCCAATTGTACAGATTCTGGAGAATAATTTACTCCGTTTTTAAATGCCAGCGTCCATTTTTGTGGTACTGACACTGAAAGATTTGATTTGGTTGACTTTGAGCTACTCCCATTCAACATGTCCACTTGGAAGGAGGTGACAGGTAAGTCTAGGAAATGAGCCCACTTCATCCTTTAATGGCTCGCTGCTATTTCTAAAACTTGAATACGCCATGTGTTTTTTGTGTTGCTTCAAGTACATGGAGCTAGTTTGAGAATTACCAGTTTAGTTGACAACTTTCCCATGTCACCATTGGGAAGAAAATTGGCTGCCTTTTTCAGCTCCTATTGATTTAATGCTGTACTGTCAAATTTTATGGCCAGTCCCATCCTGCCAGCGACAAACTGAAGCTGTCTGAAGTCTTATCACAGTGATGCAGTATCACAGCACTGCTTCTGGAGATACTGCCTAGTAAGCAGGTCAAAACTTGAGACCAGGCCTTTTCCACAGCTGATTTGTAATTGTGGAATAGCCTTTAACAACGTCTACAGAAGACTCCATCTTTACTTTTACTTACAAAATGTCTGAGGGTGTATATTTTTGTAATGTATAAAGACCCTTCTAATAATTGCAAGTTCAACATCTTGTTGTCTGTAATTTGAATTGTTTGTGGTGGGGAGGTTGTATGCTGTGGGATGTTTGGAATGCATTGGCTGGGAAGTGAGTGGATTAGGAGAGAAAGATGCATTCTCCACTTACGCATTTTCTACTTTATCAATACTATTTTTTTTTCAGTTTTTTTATTTGCTCTTTTTTTTAGCATATACAATGCTATGAAATACTGTTTTAGCCATTGCAAATTTAGGTTTTCACTGTATTATGTTTGCAATATCATTAATCATTTGGTAAATGAATTAGTATATATGGTATGTCAATTCTGATAATTGAGTAGGTAAATGCAGCAATCAATTTCAACAGCAAATCTTCTTCCTTATGATAACTGGCTGAAGTTGGGCAAACATTGCATACTGACTAATGTATGATTAAGCACGTTGCCTTTGAAGGCTCTATTCGGACTTACCAATAAGAACTGACTCTAGATCCTCTTCCACACGGGATATGGAAAGAGTTTCAGCTGGAGCTATTCCCCTGGCTGCGACAGATTTGCTGTCAGTCACTGGATAAAGGAATTGTTCCTGTAGTCTGGAAGCAGGCAGTGGTGACTCCGCTGCTTAAGAAACCGTCTCTGGATCCTAAAAGCCCAATGAGTTTCAGACCGATATCTCTCCTACCATATCCGGTAAAAATCCTAGAGAGGGCAGTTAGTAAATCCCTGTCCTCATACCTAGAAGAAAACCATCTGCTAGATAAGGATCAGTTTGGGTTTCGACCAGGGCATGGAACTGAAACAGCTCTGGTGACTGTATTAGACAACCTGAGAATGCGTGCCGACAATGGTAACTCCTCTGTACTAGTGTTACTCGATATGTCGGCATGAACCATAAGATACTGATTGAAAGATTAGAGAATATAGGAGTGAGAGGACGGGCACTGAAGTGGCTGCAGTCATACTTGACGGGCAAACAACAGGTAGTGACCATCTCTTCGTTTACATCTTCGAAAACACCTGTGCGTCACGGGGTGCCACAGGGCTCGGCAATAAGCCCCATTCTTTTCAACATCTATCTTCGCCCCTTGATCCCCATTATTAAATCCTTTGGAATAGAACTAGTTAATTATGCGGACGACACACAATTGGTGTTTTCTATGGAAGGAAATCAAGCGATATCCATAGAAACATTTCAGGAGTGCATGTGTCAAACTTCCAATTGGCTTAGGACAAACTCCCTACAATTTAATGAAGGAAAGACGGAGGTTGTATACTGTTCCTCTGCTAAAATGATGCGGCCTCTGCCATCTGAATTCAGACTTACCCCTCGGACAAACCACTGGTCCAAATAAGAACAGTACGCAATCTGGGGGTTCTCATGGATGACAACCTCCAGATGGACTCGCAAGCTAATAAAACAGTCAGTACTTGTCTCTCATTGTTAAGAGGATTACGCCAGATTCTCCCACTACTGCCTAGTGCTACAAGACCCTTAGTAGTGAGGAGTATAATTTTAAGTAGACTGGACTACTGCAACTCTCTGTATTTGGGAGCACCGCACTCAGTGCTATTGAAGTTGCAGAGGATTCAGTCCATAGCAGCCAAACTGGCATTAAATAGGCAGCGTAGGTCTTCGACGACGGCAGCACTAAAGGACCTCCATTGGCTACCCATCAGGGAGAGAATTCAATTTAAATCTCTCTGTATCGTGTTCAGGGCAGTGCATGGTCTGGGTCCAATTTCTATGCAGGAGAAACTCACCTGGTACAATCCTGGGAGAGAACTTCGTTCTTCCAGTGCAAGTCTGGTAACCACCACTAGATTTAAGAAGACCAGGATGGGTGGTAGAGCATTTGGCATAGCTGCCTCACGACTCTGGAATGAACTCCCCCTGCATATTAGACAAATTGACTCGCTGCTCTTATTTAGAAAAAGCTTAAAGACTTGGCTTTTCCCTAGGGATGAGTAACATGAATTTGAATTAGCGTACAGGCTATCTATTCTGCCCAGTGACAACTTGGTAAGTCGCAGCGCCAGGATACCCGTAGGGTGACAGTTTTTGCGCTATATAAATCTACGATACAATACAATACAATACAATACAAATTGACTGTATTTAGATCACAGAGATACTGGGGTGGGAACTACTGATTCTAGCTGATATATCCGAATCTAAATCTTCCCATCACACGATTTTGTGGCCAAAATCAGGAATAACTATGCGGATCTGGAATCTCTGGTTATTTGTACTTTGATTTTAAATGTTTCAGGGGATAAATCCCCTGTCTGGCTGGATGAAGCACTGTCTCCTCCCCCTGTGGTGCTGGGGGGGACAAGAAGGGGCCAATCTGTTCCTCTGCTCACAGCTGTAGCCCACAATTTTACCGGGTCTGGGACCACATCAATAAAAACCAGGCTCAACATTTCTATCCTGGTATAACCCAGTCCGCAATTTGCAGAACCGGTGATTGCAAGTACAAAAACTGCAGATGGCACACAATTGCCCAGCAACTCATAATGAGGATCCCCATGTCTGTTCCATAATTCTTATGTAACAGTAATCACTCTGGGCCACATGTATCAAACAATTTTGCAATTACAAACGGGCCGATTCGCAGAATTGGCCTGTTTGCGAACGCAAAAAAAGGCTTTTTACACGTATCAAACCCTATTTTGCGATTTGGTAACCTATTATTGAATTGCAAAATGGGTTAGCTATTCGCTATTTGGAAGGGGCATGTTTAGGGCGTCCCTTCTAAATAGCTAATTGCAGCGGTATGTATGAATGTTTTGTGACTGTGAATGCGGTCGCAAAACATTTGCGATTTACCACCAACTTCAAGTTGGTGGTAACCTATTCGCAAATGGGAAGGGGTCCCCAAGGGACCCCTTCCACTTTGGCAATGGTTGTAATAAAAAGATTTAAGAGCAGGCAGTGGTTCCATGGACCCCTGCCTGCTCTTAAAAAATTAAAAGTAAACTTTTTATTTCTTTTTTTTCAAACGCAATCTGTTTTCCTTTAAGGAAAACAGGCTGCATTTAAAAAAAAAATCTTTATTTAAAAGCAATCATGGACATGGTGGTCTGCTGACCTCAGCAGGCCACCATCCCCATGATTTTAGTGATTCCTAGGGGTCGCAAATTGGGATCTACCTCATTAATGTTAATGAGGTAGGTCGATTTGCGACCCTCTAGGAATCGCTAAATGAAACTGAGCTTCATACATTTGTAATAGTGATTACTTAATTGCGATTTACAGAAAATCACAATTAGGTAAGCGCTATTACAAATGTTGATACATGTGGCCCTATGCTTCCTAATATTTTGAAATAGGTGGTCTCTTTACAGAAAATGTAGCCTCATCCTAATAGGAGTAACTTCATTTTAGGTACAGAAAAGGAAGCGTTGAATAATCGTTTGTCAGGACTGAAAAGTGTCTCGTTTGCTCTGGTTCACTATAAATACTTTGAATAGAGAATATTAGAGGTCATGAAGAGCAACTTGAGGGACTCAAAAATGCTTGAATATATTTTTTGAGTAATGGAAAAGGTACATATTTTGCAGGTACTTTTTATTAATCCTAACTGCTAGATTACTACTATTTTTAATTTTCTGTGTCTGAACCTTTTCTAAATAATGAATTTAATGTCCCTTGCATTATTCATCCTATTCACACATGCTACTAACATTCTTTCTAATGAATGTTGCATTTCAAAAGTACATGCTCTGTCTGGTGATACAGCCTGTTGGCAAAACCCCTACCTGGATATCTTGATCAAATTGTGAAGTGACTGAAACCACAGCAGCCTCATGTGCTTTCATAAATGAACAAATGTAAGAAACGAAAAGGCTGCTCACCATTCCCTGGGAGAAGGACCATTCCTAGTATGCAGAGAAGGCCCCACAGTGGTCTCGTGGCGTCCTCGCCGATGGCCATCCTTGCCACTGTTTGATTCCAGAGGGAGTGCAGCTAGACTGTGCTGAGAAAAAAGCTTTTATAGGAGCAGTGGCTGGCTGCTGACCCAGTAGCCTTGAGAGGTGGAGCTCTGGGAACACCTCCTTCCTTCACCATTCCTCAGAAGAAGGAAAGGAGGGCTGGACATCCTGGTTCCACATGGTTAGATTGAGAGAGGTTACACATGGGCTCCTTGTCCCACTGGATAGCAATGCACACTTGTTAAGCCGTGTTTTTCATTAGTCCATTGATTTTTGATAGTGAAACCTTTCTCTGATCGAGATGAACTGTCCAGGGTAATCGATTGACCAGCAGCCCCTAAGTATCAAAGACTTCTTAACAGGAGGGATATAGTGCATTCCTTTGGGAAACTGTCCAAGCCGGATCCGACTCAATCAAAATCCGTATGACAGGCAACTTAAAATGCTTTTGATGTAGGGATCTGTGACTGCTTAGAGAGAACATTATAGTGTTATATGACACTTCACACAATACAAAAGACTTACAAAAACAACTGTGTGCAGTGAGACATACGACGGCGCAGATTTTTACTTGACGTGTCTGCATTTTCCATTGCAAGGGAATCACTTAGAGTTTTTTTACAACAGCTTCTCCGTTTACTTCCCATTGCTGCTACCTTCAATTGCAGCACTTTATTTGAAAAATTCGCTAAGAAAATGCTGTAAGATATGGTTAAAACAATGACATGGATGTATGTGTGAGTTTTGAGTTCTACGTTTTACAAAGCTGTAATTGTGATGCTGTTAATTTATTGTAGCCAATGAAACGTTTTTGGAACATAATTCTTGCAACAACAAAAAAATACTTAAGTCAAAATAACAACATTTTTCGCTATTATTTGAAGTGTGTACACAGACGAGGAAAATTGATATGTATAGGCGTTTAGGCACAGGAGTCACTTCAGCATAATGTTCTACAATGGAAACCCCAGTAATAAAAAGTTCAGCCATGTTCTAGGTGAGGTGTAATGTTTTACTGTATCAGATCTTTGAAGTCACCAGTCTTCTGCCACCTTGAGTGGGGATAAACAATGCACACGCGCTCACCCCACTTAAACTTCTCAATGTGAAAGAAAACCACTCAAACTTCTCAATGTGAAAGAATGGGCGTGTGGGGAATGGCAAATTGTAACCCTAAAAGAGGCGTGTGTGTGGTAAGCTCCTATAAGTCCAAAACATCAAAGGGCATATGTGCAAGCCCCTATCGCCACCACAACGTCACTTTTATCGACGTTGTGGTGGCGGTAGAGGCTGCGCCTTATTTACAAGGCAGCGTTAAGCCACTTAACATGGCTTAACGCCGCCTTGTAAATAAGGCCCCCTTACACGCTATGGTTAGCATGAAAGGTGCGGGCAGTGGGTGTTGCGGTGGGCGTTCCACTGCAACACCCATTGTTTTTTACGCTGCCCCCTATGTACAAGGGTGGCCTACATAGGAGGCAGCTCTAAAATTAAGACCAGGTAAAACCTGGTTTTAAGTTGGCAAAACGAGGAGAAATGCATTATTTCTCCTCATTTTTGCTTTTTCCATGTGTGCTGTCTTGCGCAGCACACATGGAAAAAGCAAAATGCCATGGATTGTTTATGTGTAGGAAGGTCCCCCTTCCTGTACATAAACAATCCTTTAAAATGCCATTTTGTGCCTTTCATGTGTGTTGCATGAAGCAGCACACATGACAGTGACAAAATAAAATTTTAGGATTGTTCATGTGCAGGAAGGGACACCTTCCTACACATAAACAATCCTCCCCTGCATACAGACACCCTTGTACTATGGTGCAAGGGTGCCTGCGTTGGTGCTACGTTGCTAAACTTAGCACCATCACAGGGGGAAACTTAAGGATCCACCACATTCTTGTAAATATGGTGCAGCCTTGCTTTTCAGAAGTGGCGTTAAGCCATGATGGCTAACGCCCTTCTCTCGGCCATTTCCTTGTACGTATCCCCCCGAGTACTGTAGCGCTCACCCTCAGTAATAATGTCAGTAAGGCCAGGGGTCAGTCACAAGTCCCTTGCCTCACATGCTGTGCCATAGAATGGCGAACTATTGTGACATGGCACGCATATCAAACGCTGTGCGGTGCAATGTCCTGATACTGTCTCAATTTTTAGGAGTATATTCTTAAGCAAGAAATGACCAGAACAAATGTTCCATGACACACCTATCTGGTGTTGGGCTATGAAGTTCACACCAGTTAAGGTGTTATGAGGTGCACTTGAATTACTTTGCAATGAAGACGAATCCTACATTGTGGCATGAAATAGACCTCACTGAAGACAGTATTCATTTCCTTCTACTAGGAATTAACCACTGAACGGTTTTAGTTTCGCCTGGATAGTCACTGTGGCTAACAGTAAGAATTGAAAAGACAAGAAAACGTGACTGCAGTGGAACTTGTTTTTTTGAAGTTTACCTTCTACAGCAGACATGGATGAGAATCATGCTTTGTTTTATGTTGAATCACAATTGCAATTCTTTCACGATTTTAATTTTAAAAGAAAGTAAAATTGAAGTACACCCACTAATCTATCTTTTTATTGTGTGTTTAAGTGAAAAACAATATTTGTTTGTTGTGTGAAGCGGGCCAAAAAGTACACATCAATGATCTATTAAACAATGAAGGCAACAATACAAAAACAGTGCTTGACAAAAAGAAATAATTGATTTTCTAGAACCATGTAAATTGTTAACAATACTTGATTTATACGTACAAATGCAAAATGATAGCGTTTAAATCAAATGAGAAATTGTTTCAAAGACTATGAAATGAGAATTTGTTTTAAAAATTGCTGTTACCTGAACCACTTTATAGGGCGTCCCCCTTATGGGGTTAGAGAAGGTGTAGTACTGGGCTGGCCACATGGATCGCCGTCTTAGGCTTTCTTTATATATAAACTTCTTATTAACAAAGGGGTTAAACAACACGTGACATATGTTGGTTGTGCCACAGACATTAGCTAATGTACAATTGTTCGTAACGTATCACAATTTTGTTTCAGTTCTGTATCCGACAGTTGATGTGATCAGGTTTGCAGGGCAACTGTATTATACATACTATTGACAATGGCCAGATATGCAAGACAACACATACATCGTCCCCACTTTTATCATATTGTTAATGTCAGTGATGTCATATCTCAGGCCCTTGATCTCAGGGCGGTACATGGGCTCCCTCTGTTTGTATTCCATCTGCCCCAGACCTTCTCCCATTTCTTAGGGCACCCCCTGCTCTTGTACACAGATCTCTCCGCCACCATGCACCAGTCGAAATCTCTCTTACAGTCGTGAAGGGATGGAGTTGTCGCTGCCCCCCACATTTGTGCAATGTTGCGTTTAGCTACCATCATGCCCAGTGTGGCCCACATTTGGTCTGCTCGATTCAGGTCTGTGGCTTCCCAGATAATAAGCAGGCATAGTTTGGCCGATGGTCTTATGGTAGTACCTGTGACTTCACTGATGCATGTTAACACCCGACTCCAGTATGTTTGGACATTTGGGCATTCCCACAAAATATGAAAAAAGGTTCCTACTTGTCCACATTTCATAAGCCACCCCGTGTCTATCTGTCTGCCCATTTTTGCCCGTGTAGTGCAGGAGATGTACACTCTGTGCAGAATTTGTAACTGTGCTTATCGAAAGCGTAGTTTAACAGCAACTTCTTGCGGTGAGGCAAGGACTTCAACTCAGTCCTCCTCCTGCAAGTCTTCTAAGTCTGTTTCCCAGTGTTGCTGAAGCTGGGCAAGAGTATCAGAGGAATTATGTATGAGTTCACGGTACATGAGTGAAATTGCCTTGGTGGAGAGATGTTCCTCCAACAGTCTGTCCTCCAGAGGAGACAATTGCGGTAAGACCTCAGCAGGGGGAAATACTGCCAGCGTGTCTGATTGATAGGTATCAGAAGGCCTCTGTAGTGGCAATTTGTATGTTTTTTGTAGATCAGCAAATGGAATTGCCCCTCTGGTTGTGCATATGTCTCCCACTGTGGAAATCCCTATCAAATCTCACTTGTCATAACCCTGTCTATTTGCCATCGAGCCCAAGATTTCTGCATCCCATAAAGGGGTAGCATGTGTGATTCTCTTCTCCCATCCTAATTTAGGTAGGGTTGAGTGCCAGAGGGTGACTGTTAGGGCTGTCGGTCACTCTAGGGATAAATGGCGTGGATTGGTATATAACGCTCTGTGGTAGCCCCCTGTTTGGAGGACCAGATGATCCATGCGGTAGGCGGGTTCTTCTCTGGGTTGGTGGGCCCAATAGTTGACAGTTGTCAGTTGGGCCGCTGTATAGTACATTTGAAGATCAGGAAGTGCTATCCCCCCTTCATACCATCCTCGGGTCAATTTTGTGAAAGTTATACGAGGGGATCCTCCGTCCCAGAGCAGGGACCTAAGTTCACTATAAACCACTTTGAAATAAGTATCTGGTACGGAAAAGGGGAAGTTCTGCAGGATATAGAGGAAACGGGGCAGCGCCATCATCTTAAATAGCGCTGCCCTACCCAATAAGGAGAGTGGGAGAGATCTCCAGTGTCGAACATCACTTTTGAGGCGCGTCAGGAGGCCCATCAAATTTTGGGCTATAATATCTTAGGATCAGTGTTCGCATGGGTACCTAGGTAACGAAAACTCTCCTCGGCCACTCGGATCTCGCAGTCAGTTGGGAGGCGCAGTGCCAGACCGTGGAGGATGAACATCACCAATTTGGCCCAATTAATTAAGTATCCGGGGTATTCCCCAAAAATCAAAACAATATTAATTAGCCTGGGGACTGTGGACCTGGGAGAAGTGATGTAGAGCAGATATTCTATCCTCCCAGTCCTCCGTCCGGCGCAGACCCCAAATCAGGGGGTCTTCTCTGACCCATGCCGCCAGTGGCTCAAGGATCAAGGCAAAGATCAGGGGAGAGAGAGGGCAGCCCTGTCGTGTTCCTCTGTGGAGGGCAAAAACCTCGGAGACCCTACCATTAACTACCACTCGTGCCAGGGGTTGCGAGTAAAGAAGTCGTAACCAGGATAGGAAATTTGGGCCGAAGCCCATATGGCAGAGCACAGCAAAAGGATATGGCCACTTAACAGTGTCAAAGGCCATGCGTGTGTCAAGTGACAGAATCATTGCATCCTGCTTAATTCTATGTGCTTGTCCCAGAACTCCATGGAGCCGTCATAGGTTTAGCGTCGTGTTTGGGCCGGGAATGAATCCCCGATTAATCAGGATGAACCAGTTTTGTCATTAATGGATTCAGACGGAGTGCAAGGGTTTTGGCTAGTATTTTCAGCTCTGCATTGAGCAAGGATACGGGCCTATAGGAGGCGCATTGTTCAGGAGGCCTACCCTCTTTCTGAATTACTACTACTGAGGCAAGTCACTGTTCCTCCAGGAGTGTGCCTACTTGTTTACTTTCCTCAAACATTTTCATGAAATAAGGTACTATTGTGGGTGCGATAAGTTTATACAGTTCTATAGACATTCCATTAGGTCCAACAGCTTTGCCTGACTATAGTGATCGGATGGCGTGTTTAACTTCCTCTTCCTTGAGGTCACTTTCTAGGAGTGATGCCTCATCCGGTGAGAGGGTCGGAAGGCGTCTATCCGCTAGGAAAGTCAGGGAGTCTGGCTCCAAAGTCGACTCATTAGATGAGTATATTTGTGAGTAGTAGGCTGTAAAAGTATCTGCTATAGCTTGTGGGTCTTTCATGCGCTTCCAGTCTGGAGACTCCACTTCTGCCACCCATCTATTAGCACGTTCTTGCCTATCTATCCAGGCAAGCAGTTTCACTGATCAGTCTCCCAGCTCATAAATCTTGTGTTGTGTAGCTTTATCCTGGCCGCATCTGTCACTAAGTCCCTATATTCCTGTTATTTGAGTCGCAGATGCTGTTGTGTATCTATTTGTGTATCTTGTGCTAATTGTTTCTCGAGCTGTAAGATCTCTTGTTCGAGCTTCTCCACCATAGTATTCATGCCTCTTTTGTGTCCCACCATCACTGAGAAGGCCTGCCCTCTGATCACCACCTTGTAGGCTTCCCAGAGTGTCAGGGAGGAGGTAACTGAATGTTCATTTTCCTGAAAATAAAGGGTCGTATGTTTTAGTAGTCCCTCCCGTATTGCTGGGAGCTTTAAAAACTATGAATTCATGGGAAGTGTGTCCCTTACCCTTGAAGTACCCCTACAGTATCTCGCCCATGTGGGGGAGTGATCCGGCAGCTGAGATGAGGAGGTCAATACGAGACATGCTACCATGGGCCCCGGAGTGGATTCTTAGGCTTTCTTAAGGTTCCGAGGATGGACGGTGCAAAATTAGTATTCAAAATTTGACACTCAATAGTTTAATGTCTGATGTGTAAAATTTGAAATCTGTCAATATTCTAGCCAGTAAATGGAGTAAATGCAATAAAATGTGGTCCTAGCATGAAGTTGTTAGAATAAAAATTGTTTATGATTACGCAGTGCTCCATGTAAGTTAGCATGAGCTGCGGCATTTTCTATTTGGGCGCTATTTTAGGCTGTTCGATACTGAGTTAGTTCAATTCCGAGAAATGCTCCTTTTTGAGTTTCGTTTCTTCACTTTGTTTTGTTTCTGTAATGAGCACATAGCTTTCTCACTAGATAGAGGCCCTCTCCCCCTTGTCTGGTGGCGGGCTCCGGATTGAACAACCTTGGACTATGTTACTTTATGTAAGATATGAGCGCTGAAACCGGTTTTTCTGTATTTCGCTGTTCAATTGCACCTGTTTGGAAAATTCCACTGTGGGCGCGTTTTCGCCCAGTTACGAAACGTACATAATGTATCTTTATGCTTGTCGATTTCAGTTCCCTCTGCAGCACTCCTAGAGACTGGGCAGATGGGGCTCCACTCTGAGCGTATATGAATAAAACAGGTATTGGTTTGTATTCTCTACTGTCTGACCGACTCTTCATTTAGTACGGAAGGCTGAGGTGGTCATTAGAAACCCGGCTGGCCCTAAACGGGTCAATTCCTTCAGTTGGTGCCCGAACAGGGACTCCTTTGGGTGATTGATCCATCCCCTTTCTGCTGACGGGGGGAGGCTGAGGACATCGTCTGGTCAGACTGACGGCTCAGGGATCCCTGCAAGAAGAGTGTCTGTTACTCGCAGCTGCTCCTTCTGTCCTGCCGGACGGTGCCTCACCCAGTGGTCATCCCGACTGGAGTCCTGCATGGTGAAACCCTTGTATCTGACCGTTTGGTCTGAAGAGTCGGCAGTGGAGAACCGGTTCGTTTGTACCACTGATATCAGGTGAGTTTGTTTTGGTTCTTTGTGGATATGGTACCGTTTGGGTTTGAGTCTGGGACGGTTTAAGGACTGTCTCGATAAAAAGTATTTGCAAATACTTTGCCAGGTAAAACTAACAACTTTGTTTTTCTTTCGAAATGCCTGGCTTAAGCAAGTTTTGGAATTTGTTGTTGTTCTGCAGATGCTCGATTGGAAAAAGCTCAGCCTGCGCCTCCTGAAGGCAGCCCTAAGTTTGATATGTATGTGAAACATGGTCTTGGCCCTATTATGTTTAGTATATTAAGGCCCAAATATACGAGGGACAATGCCGAGTTGCAGTGGCCTTTGACGGGCACCTTTGATGAACAAAAGATTGGGTTTTTACATGAACAGTTATTTAAGAGATGAAGTAGACAGTCGATGTTTGACTCCCTCCTGACTTGGCAGAAGGAGGCAAGACAGAGGCGGTTAAAGATGAAGAGGGATGCATGGAAAGGGAAAATGCAAACATTGACGCAAAAAGCTGTAGCATATGATAGAGAAAAACAGGAGTCAGGAATTGAATGTGAAGATAGGAGATTTCGGCTGCATATTGACAAGTCTTATTTGGCCAAAGAGGAAAATTATACTTTTGTAGAGGAGCTGTTAGATACTCGACCCCAGCCTCCTTATGCCCTGCAGAGGGTATATTCCACTGTTCTTTTACAGTCACAGCAGCCTGTTTCGTCTGCTTTGGTTGTTCTCGTATCTACGGCTGTTACTTTAATGGCTTTGGCTATGGCGCCCCCTCTCCTTCTTTGTCCTCCCCATCTTTGATGATCGTGACCTCTAGTACATCTACTGTTCCAACTCCTGTGTCCTCTGTTCTTTCTCCTGCGATGCACACACTAGCCACAGCTGTACATACTACTTCTGTTGCTTTTCCTCCTATGGTTGTTCATCCTCCAACATTTTTGGATGCTGCCACGCCAGTACGAGGGTTTGAGAACAGGGATTGGGTGAAATTTAGGGAGCGAGTGGGTCCATTGGTGCGCTCTGGAGTAGGTGAGGATGAGAAGGATGTATTAGCAAGGCAGGCTATGAAGTGGGCTAGTAATCCGGTTTATGGCACTAAGGACATTTGGCAAGCTATGCGTGAGTTTGAGCCTTTTCTACAGCAGCACGTTCTCCAACATATGTCCGCTACATTGATTGTTCTTTGGCGCACACACATTGAAACGGAGGCCCCACAAGTGCTATTTGATATTAAGGACTGTGTCTATGTAGTTGATTTAGACCCAGGTCAGGTGCTTGCAAATATTGACACTATAGTTTCTCACAGAGTTTGATTGTATGATAAGAGTTCCACAAAAATTACTAAGTTCCCTATGCGTGAAGTTCATCCAATATATCATCCAGAAATACCTGGGTTGACGGATCGGAACGGTGAGGTCACTAGACCCGCCGTGGTGGCTCACTTTCAGGAGCAATGGGTTTATACTCCTTGGGAAAGAAGTGAGGTTTTAGCCCAAAGGCTACTTTGCCTGACCCTAGGAAAAATCCTACAGCTTATTATAAGGAACTGACAGAGGCTGTCTCTTCTATTGTAATGACTCTTGCTGATATTGAAATGTTTTTTGGTCTTCTTGTTCCGGTCGATATTTGGAGACAGGTGCATACTCAAGATCATGTTGCAGAATTGGGCAGTACATGGGATGTGATTAAAGGATGGGATCAGAAAAGGAAGCCAGGTGATAAACCCCGCGCTGAGATACTTGCTTTGCCTGGTCGTATTATTACGCATATGCACACTCTTATTCCACCTAAGAAGGTAAGCTGTGACAGATTACCAGCTTGCCGGCAGAAGAAGGATGAGAGTGTGTCTGATTTCTTTACTCGGTTTAAAGACACGTTTTTGGATTATAGTGGGCAGGATATGTCCACTGAGGGAGGAATTCTATTGTTTGTTGACAGGTTTGTTACTAATCTTCTTCCTGAAATCATGACTCGTTTGCAGGCGTCTAAGAGTACTTGGTCAACTTCTTCTCCCTCTGTTATTTTAAATATGGCCCAATATTATGAACACCGAGATCAGGAGGAAAAGGATAAGACTGATAACAAACATAAGGATCTAAAGACGAAGGTGTTGTTGCAGCAAGCATTTAGGGGAAATAATAGGGGACAAGGAGGTCCTTCTCGGCAGCTGCCACGTACTCGGCAGCCTTTAACGACACCTTTGGGGCAGAATCAGTGTGCGTATTGTAAGGAGGAAGGACATTGGCGTAGCCAGTGCCCTGTGCTTTTACAGAAGGTTGTGTCCCCCAGAGGATGAGGTTCTGGTGGCAGAGGCCGTGGGACCGACAGAAATCAGAATGTTGCGGCTCCTGTGGGCTGTTCTGATAATAATTATTTTGATGACCCGAGAGATGGACAGTATTATCATGATGATTATGGCATGGATGATGTGACAGGTATGTCTTATAGTTAGGACAGCCAGGGACAGAGTAAGGGACCAGTTCCGATACCTGTAGATCAGCGTGGTCCTTATGTCACAGCTGATTTGCAAGGCTCGACTAAGGAATTTTTGGTGGATACAGGTGCAAAAAGAGTTCTGTTTCTCGACATATGGTCCCCGGGGCGGCTCTGTCTGGCCATAATAATGTTTTGGTAGGATTTTCAGGTGTACAGGTTGTAAGCCTCATTTCACGACCCCTTGAATTGACCGTTGGTCCTTTCACTGTGGAATCTCCGTTCTTGTTAACATCTAATTGTGGTGAAAATCTGATGGGTTTAGATCTGTTGAAGAAATTGCATGCCACTATATATTGCTTCCCTGAAGGTGTTTACATTACTATGGGTCTGGATGTGAGCACTAGGCAGTGTTTGTCTCAGGATGCTCCCCTTCCAGCTGAATTTGCTCAGGTACCACCCACGCTGGGGGCATAGGTGATACAGATGTAGGTCTGTTGCATATACCACCAGTTTCTATACGAGTTAAAGATAATGCTATTCTATCCCACGTTCCTCAGTATAAGATACCACAGGCAAGAGAACGGGCTCTTCTTTAGATTATTCAACATTCGATACGAAAGGGAGTAGATGAGGAAACGTCTGCCAGCATTTGTAATAGTCCTATTCTCCCGGTCCTTAAGAGGACACCTTCGGGTTCCCCTGATGTTGTTGGTGATGTTTATTGCTTTGTGATTGATTTGCGAGAGGTTAATAAAATTGTAGTTCCGCAGTTTCTGGTGGTTCCTGATATCACTACGCTTTTAACGATGATTCCATCTACTGCTAAGTTCTTTTCTGTCATTGATCTGAAAAACGCATTTTTTAGTATACCTATTCATCCAGACAGTAGGTATTTGTTTGGATTTACACTGGCCGACAGAAGCTTTAGATTCTGTCGCGCTCCTCAGGGCTATACGGAGAGTCCTAGTATTTATAGCCAAGCATTGAAAAGTCAGTTGGATTCACCATCGCTTCCTCCAGGTAATGTATTGGTACAATATGTCGATGACTTGTTAATTACTTCTAATATGGAACAAGGCTGCAAGGACAGTACTGTCCAATTGTTGCTGCATTTGGCACATCATGGACATAAGGTCTCTCTTTCGAAATTTCAGTATTGTCGACAGGAGGTTACCTACTTAAGTCACCTACTGTCGAAGGAGGGTAGGAGGTTGACCCCTGAGCGTATCAGTACCATTGTTAAAAGGCCCATTCCACAAACCCAGAAAGACGTACGTGCTTTTATAGGTATTACTTCCTATTGTCGCCAGTGGATCCCAAATTACTCGCTACTAATCAAACCTTTGCTTGTATTAACAACGAAAGCAGTGCATGGGCCTTTGCCTTTGACGCCCGAATGCCAGCAGTCTTTTGAGCAATTAAAAACTGTGCTTTGTTCGACTCCGGTACTTGGCACACCGAATGACAATAAACCGTTTGTGCTCTATGTCCACGAGATGGCTGGCTGCGCACTTTCTGTCCTAACACAGAAATTTGGGGATAAACAGAGGCCTTGTGCTTATTTTTCTGCTGTGCTTGACCCAGTTGCTAGGGCCCTCCCGTGTTGTCTGAGAGAGGTAGCGGCTGTGGCCACTTTGATCAGGCAATTGGATCGACTCGTACTTGATACTGGCCTCACAGTTATGGTACCCTATGCTGTGGATACACTTTTGAATAAGACACAGCACCTCACCAGTGCACGTCTTACTAGTTATGAATTGACATTGTTTGCTAAACACATTACGATCAAGAGATGTGCCACTCTGAATCCAGCCACGTTTCTACCCCTCCCTCTGAGAATGATGCAGTCCACAAACATGACTGTATTTTTTGGATGGAAGAAGAGACAAAAGGACGGGAAGACCTGACTGATGTTCCCTTATCTGACCCTCAAGGAGAAGTAGATGTTGATGGCTCTTGTTTTAAATTACCAGATGGCACCACCACTGCAGCTTATGCTATCACTACATTGCGGACGGTGATAGAGACATCACGAGTCCCCTATGAGTCAGCTCAAGCTGCTGAGCTTGCTGCTCTTATTCTAGCTTGCTAATTGAGTGAAGGGTTGGTTGTCAATATGTATACTGACAGCCAGTAAGCATTTGGGGTCACGCATAATTTTGGGCGGCTTTGGGCAGAGAGAGGGTTTCTTACCTCCCATGGTACCAAGATTCCGCATGGGCACCTTATATTGCGGCTTTTGTCTGCTTTAACGCTCCCCAAGAAATTGGCAATAATCAAGTGTAGCGCCCATGGAGAGGTTACAGATGACGTGGGTAGAGGAAATGCTTTTGCAGACCAGGTAGCTAAGGAAACTGCCCGACGTAAAATGAAACGTATGTTTGTTGCAGGTCCAGCTAGGTGAGTTCCTGAGGTTGTTATGTTTGAAAATACCCTTGAGGTGTAAAGGAGATACAAAGTGAAGCCACAATAAAAGAATTAGCGAAATAGCAGGAGAGTACAGCACAGTTGAATGAAGAAGGGTGTTGGATTGATAAATCAGGGCAACAAAAATGGATGTTGCCCGATGCATATGTTCTTCCTGTGGTTACTATGGCACATGGCCCAGCTCATATTAGTGCAAACGGCATTTGTAAATTGTTAGCCCCTGTTTGGCATAATGATAACATCTCCAAGACGGCTGCACATTTGGTGAAATACTGCATGGTCTGTATGATGCATAATCCAGGGAAGGGTACTCCTACATCTCCTGGTAATTTTGCACCACCTACTTTTCCTTTTGAAGTCCTTCAAATGGACTACATCGAATTTGAGAGATGCAATAATCTTAAGTATGTTTTGGTGGTTGTATGTGCGTTTAGTAAATGGGTTGAGATCTACCCCAGTAAAGATAATATGGCCATTACGACTGCGAAGGTACTCCTTAAAGAGTACTTTCCTCATTTCGGCTTGCCCTAAATTATCTGGAGTGACAACGGAAGTCATTTTAATGGGAAGGTGATTACATTGATTTGTGAAGGTTTGCACGTTAAACAGAAATTTCATGCTGCCAATCATCCACAGTCAGCAGGCTTGGTTGAGAAGTACAATGGTACTCTCAAACTGAAATTGGCAAAAATTCAGGAGACAACAGGGTTGAAATGGCCAGATGCTCTGCCGTTAGCTCTTCTGTCAACAAGAACAACAGCTCATTCTAGAACAGGATTGTCACCTTATGAGGTCGTGTTCGGACGCCCGGCGATGTCTGGGGCGTCGCAAGTCCTCGTAAATACTCAGATATTGAATATCCTGTGTTGCTTTATTATCTTGGCCAGTTAACAGAAAGTTTACGTTCTATTCACCAACAGGTGTGGGAGTCCCTACCTTCTGTACCAGAGGGACCCGTCCACGACATTCAGCCTGGAGGTTTTATTCTCATCCAGCAACTTCCAGCGAAGGAAAGGTTTGGAGACGCGCTGGAAGGGCCCTGAGCAGGTTCTGTTGGTGACACGGACGGCTGTAAAGGTTGCTGGTCGAAAGAACTGGGTCCACGCCACTGACTGCCGGAGGATTCTTTTGCCGTTGCCATACGACCAGTGGGTCAAGGAGGGCGTTGGCGACACCGAGCAGGTACCCAGGTTTGTTCCCTTCAGCGACGCCCAGCTGACCTGGATGCAGAGAGATAAGGAGAACGATGATGTTTTGAATGAGGCTGTTCCCCCATGAATTCGAGCTATTCAGGAGCCTTTGTTTATTGATCACACAGTGCCTGGGGGTACCAGGTACAATTTGCACCCTCGGCTGAGGGATACTGAGTCCAAGGAGAAGAAAAATTAGGGATGGACTGCGCAAGATAGATACTACTGAGTTCAGTACCAACGGAATTGACAGAAATTAGTGTAGAGTTTTTTTACTCACTTTGCCCTTATTGTCTGAACATTAGCTAGGGAGAACAGAAGTATACCTTGTAGGTATACCATCTTTATCGATGTGGGATAGATTAAAAGAGCTTAGGACAGAGCAAGCTCCACCGCCGGTGCTCAAGGGTGCTATCTTATTGATGGTTGATAGGAGCCTGTACCAGTGAGGCTCTGACGGACACTGGGAACTTGTACATTTTCTTTGCATTGTTGCCTCTTTGCAATTCATTATGCACAGCATAATATGATGTGGACACGGAAAAACAAAATAATCTGTGTTGTTCTTTTGGTTTTGCTGATAATAATATTGTGTGGGGTGTCATTTACTTGACAAATCTTGACCTGTTAGTTTTGGCCTTGACATATCCACAAAAAATAGCACTACCTGACACTCACAACCTGCAACACTCAACGCCTCCGGCACCATTCCCCAAAATATTGTATTGTTAATTCAGCTTGTATGCAGTAGTGTGTATTCATTCATCTGTTTGCATGGATCTTAGGTATTGCATAAGTGGGTCCCAGAAATCTCTGGGTCGGGAGGCCTCCGGTATTTCTTCTGCATAGGTTTCTAGTCGTTCCTTACAATATGTCATGTCTGTGATCCAGTGTTTACTCTGTGGTGTCCGTCTACTCCCCCACTGCAAAGCTATTCGTCTCTTAGCTAGTAGTAGTGCCACCCCCAGAAATTTGCGTCTTCTAGCTTGTTTGATTTTGTATATCCTCAACAGGCAGACTTGAGGCAGATTAGGTATCTGTTCAGCCAACATGGCTGTGAGGGTACTGGTCACTGTTTGCCAGTATGATTGGAGCTGTGAACATACCCATGCCATATGTAAGAAATCTGCCCGGTGGGCGCTGCATCTAGGACATCTGTCATCCTCCCTGAGACCGTATTTGTGTAGTTGCACCGGCGTATATTATACTTGTTGTAAGAATTTAAAGAGTATAATTCGCAAATTGCAATTCGACGTGAGCATTTGTGTTAGTGCACAACTATATTCCCAATCTTCCTTGGCGATGGGGCTGCTTAGTGCATCTTCCCATCTCTGTAGAGCTTGTTCGTGTTCTCGGAATTGTTCACCCTGGGCCGCGTTGTAGAGGTTTGTTACTAGTCGTTGTCGTGTGGGTGATGTTAAAAGAAACTGGAGCACGTTATGTGTCGGTGGTTCGTTAGGAAATGTGGGGTAAAGGTCCTTCACTGCCGTTCGCAGTCGGAGGTAAGCAAATATCTTTAAGGGTGTGCAATGTGCAACTAGCGAGGCGTCGGTTTGTGATATGAATTGCCCATTTGGGAATATGTTTCCCATGACACGTAAGCCCATTTCTCCTAGTAATTTCAGCATGTTTTTCCTTGCGTCACAGTTATGTGTGGGTGGTGGTGCATGGGCAGTGCTGGTGCATATGTTGGGAGTTTGTGCTCTTTTCGCCAGCATGTGCCACCCCATTAATGTGTAGCAGACTGGGTTTATTTCCACTCACAGGGTGTTTCTTCTTGGCTCCAATATATAAGTAACCAGGGGAGTCGGATGTACGCTTTCGTACTCTACTGCTATATGAGGTATGTGTGCATGCTGGTGTAGCCAGTAGTGTGCATGTTGTGCCTGTGCACAGTAATAATAGCATTGCAGATCTGGTGCTCCGAATCCCTTGTGTGTATGGTCGAGTCAGTTCTTTCCATCCCACTCTTGTCTGCTTACCTGCCCACGTTAGCTTGGTCATATAGGTACATACTTTTGTGAAGAACTGTTGTGTGAGCCTCACTGGTATGTTTGTGAATAAATAAAGGAATCGTGGGAGCACCACCATCTTCTGTATTGCTATCCTGTCGGCTAGCGACAAAGGTAACCTAATCCACCTGCCTATTTGGTCTTCAAGTTTTGTCATGGCTTTGCCATAGTTGTCACGTATTACGAACTCCGGGTCCCGGTGAATCCATGTCCAAGTACTTCACGGGTTCCGTCTGCCATTGTAGGGGATAATCGAGCAGGGGTTGTGTCGTAGCAGGAGTAAGTGGAATCACCATGGATTTAGTCCAGTTTATACTGAGACCTGAGTAATGTTCGATACAGATATATTCTCTGATTAATTTATTTAAGTTTTCTGCTGGATGCCGTGTATATAAAACCATGTCATCAGCATAAAGTGATATCTCACTGGTCGGAGTTGAAACTGCAATGCTGTGTCAGCGTGTCTTTGCCGGATTTTACAGGCAAGTGGTTCGAGTGCTAGAGTGAATAGCACGGTGAAAGTGGGCATCCCTGCCTCGTCCCTCTATATATATGAATAGGATCAGATGTGTTGCCATTTACCCTTAGTCTCGTGCATACGGTTCCGTGTATAGTAGTGTTATCCAGCGTAGGAACGGTTCAGGGAACCCCATCCTTCACAATACAGTAAACATGAAGGGCCACTCCACAGAATCAAAAGCTTTTGCTGCGTCCAGCAGGGCCGCAGCTGCTGACAATTCTGGGTTCAGTTGGTAGAACATTGCAAAAATGGTCTGCAGATTGTGTTGTTGACCTCGTTGGAATGAAGCCAGATTGATCCGGTAAGACCAGTTTTTGCATTAGGGGTTGTATCCTCAGTGCAATAATTTTGGCCAGTATTTTGGCATCCATGTTAATTAATGATAATGGGCGATAGGACTCGCATCTAGTGGGATCTTTGTCGGGCTTAAGGAGTGTAATTAACAATGCTTCTCGCAATGAGGGTGGTAGTATACATTCTTCATAGGCTTCGGAGTACATCGCAGTGAGGTGGGGTATTAATAAATCTCTTTATTCTTTATAGAACTCCCCCGGTAACCCATCCATTCCTGGGGCTTTATTGTTTGGAAGTGAACTGATCGCCTCTTTTAGCTCATCCTCTGTTATGGAATTTCTGAAGTATTCTCGGTGGTCATCAGACAGGCAGGCTAGGGCAACATCATCTAAGTATTTATCTATCTCCAGTGCAGTTGTAGCCATCGTAGTAGAATATAATCGTGTGTAATATTCCGAGAAGCATCCAATATTGGATTGGGTATCATATTGTGGCACATCTTGCGTGTCTAAAATTTGTGTTATGTGGGATGTTGTGTGTGCAGGGCGTATTCTACTGGATAGTGCACGGCCTGGTCTTCCGCCCTCACCGTAGTTTCGTGCCGTGTAACTGCGTGAGATGTACTTCACCTCGCTATCTGCGAATTCATGATATGTAGTAAGTTTGTTTCTGATTTATGCTAGTATCGTGGGATTTAATGTTCGGGTGTATTCTGTTTCTAATTGTTTAATTTCTTTTTCTACCTTGGAAAGCTGCTGCTGGATATCTTTCAATATTCCTGCGTGTTTACCTATGCAGAATCCCTGGATTGTAACTTTGAAAGCTTCCCATAATATTCTAGCGCTATCTACTGATCCCACATTACGATCAAAATAGTCAGCAATGGCCTGCCTTAGTTCCGTCCTAAACACCTGATCCAGCATCGCAGTCGGTCTGAGTCGCCATGTAAACTGTCTAGGAGCGTGTGTGGGGAGTGCAAGTTCTAAGCTGACTGGTGCGTGATCAGATAGTGTTTTAGGCATATGTTCTATAGATGTTGTCCATGTACTAACATCACAGGTGGCGATCCAGTAGTCTATTCTAGACCAAGTGTTATGAGTCGTAGAGATACAGGTTCCATCTCTGTGTCCTTGCTGTCGCATGCGCCAGATATCTACCATCTCCCATTCCTCCATGCCTTCTTTGAGCACTTTAGCGGCCTGTTTACCATATTTGTCATTACATGTGGATCTATCCACTGAGGGGTCTATGCATGCATTGAAGTCACCTCCCCATATAATTGCTGCCGGTGTCAATGTACGTAGCTTGGCCCAGATTTGTGCAAAAAATGACGGATTGTCCGTATTTGGGCCATATGCGTTGACAAGAGTAATAGACAGTCCCTCCAAAGTTACCTTGGATTATGATGTATCACCCCTGATCGTCAGTGGTAGAGCTGAGTAGTGAGAATGGTATCCCGCGCTTAATTAGGATTAGTACTCCCTGGCATATGTGGAGTAGGATGAGTCTATGCGGAATGACGCCCAGCGTGTGCCCACTCTACCCTCTGTAGCTTGAGTAAGGTGGGTTTCTTGAATGCAGGCTACATCCACTTTATGACGATCTAGGTAAGCAAGAACTTTTCAGATTTTCTGTGGGTTATTTAGGCCTCTCACATTCCAGGTCATGAATGCCAGGGATCTAGTGTGTCGTGTCATAGTGTCTGATATGTGTCTTGAGTTTGGAGTAGACAGTTGTGCTGTTGTGTGGACTCATTACTCATGCTGCATGTGGTCCCTGCAACCACGCCCCAACCATATTTTCAAACTTTCCTCCCCACCCTCTCCCCACCCATTCCGCCATCCCCATTATAGCGGAGACATTCCCAAAGTGTCTTCCCCGTTCCCTCAACCCTCCCAACATTTCCCCAAAATAAACCCGAACTTGGTGTGGTGCACACATGTGGGTGGGAGTTGCCAGCCGAGTACCCCGGTGAGAAGACACAGGGGCCGCTTTTCAAAAAAATTACATTTGCGTCTATCCTACTAATTGTGTGATATCAGATGGCAAATCAGTCAATATCCTAGTCCCATTCTAGCATAGGCTTATATACTTCCCAAACCGTGTCCATGCACTATGGTTCTAATTTAGACACGTATACAGCCATTCAAGATAACATCACTTATCTGCATTTGCCAGTTCTCTGTTTCTATGGTGTCACATTTGCTCGAGTGTTACCAATCTACACAGGTCAGAAAGTAGTCTTATTTGTCGGTTCCTGAAGCATGGTCTTGTTCATCTGGGCCACCTCGGGGTAATCTCCGTTGTGTGTTCTGGGAGCCTCTTTTTTGCAAGTATTGGATTACTGCCTTGGGGTCATTGAAGATTGTGGTCTTGCCTCCATCTGTGATACGCAGCCGAGCTGGGTAGAGCATTGTGTATGGAATACTTTGTTCTTGTAATTTCTTTTTCACCACCACAAATTTCTTTCCCGCCTCTTGAACTTGTGGTGTGAAGTCGGGGTAAATGGATATTTCCGTTCCTTCTTGTCTCAGATTCCCCAGTTCTCGGGCCTTACGGAGCACTGCGTCGCGGTCTCTATAATTCAGTACTTTCGCGATGATCGGCCGTGGTCTGGCCCCCGGTGGTGGAGGGGGGGCCAGGGATTTGTGTGCGCGCTCTATTATAAAGACGTCCGAGTATGTCTCTCTGCCCAAGAGGTTTATTAGTAAAGTTTCTATGTATTGTTCCATGTTCCCTGTATTTGTCGATTCCGCTTTTCCCATTAGCCTCAGATTATTGCGGCGAGAGCTCGCTTCTAAATCTGTGGGCTTCGCTAGGAGAGCTGATAGAGCTTTTTCCATTTTTCCTTGGCTGGCTTCCATCTGTTGCTGTGTGTCTTCTGCTTCCGATATCCTTCGCTCCGCCATGTCTATTCTTTCTGAATGTTTGGCCAGGCGTTCTGACATGCGGTCTACCTTATATGTCAGCGCATCTATTTTGCAATCTATGTTCGATAAGGTAGACTGTATTGTTGTTAAAATTTGTTTGAGATCGCCACTTAGTTCAGTATCTGAAGTGGTTGTGTCCATTTCTGTGGCGTTATGGTCCTCTGAGCATGTCTCGGTTGTTTTTTTGTGCTCAAAGTGAAGCTTGGATTGCGTTCTATCTGTTTTCCCCACAGCTTGATCAAGAGACGGCGGGGGTCCCCCTGCCAGCTGTGCAATGTGGTGATGTGGGCCCCTGGGCCCCTGCGGTGTATAGCTCCGTGACGCAGTGTTTAGGTGGGTCGGGCGTAGCTTGGTTATATTGACCGCTTTCCGCTGATTATTGCCCGAAGCCGTCCCGTAGCGGGTTGGCAGCGATGCTTTTTGCCTTGTATGTGTTCTTACTTGCGCAAGTCTGTTTTCATCTACGTTTGATTTCTGGGATGCACAGTTTGTTCTAGTGGCTATACCCAGTTGACTGGAAGAGCTAGTTTTCAGAGTTTAGTGCCGAGTATGCCTTCCTCTGCCCCTCTTATGCTATATAAATTGACTCCCGTCTCTATCTGTTTCCTCGGTCAGCTGGGTTATGAGCAGAGTGGTGCGGGGCCTAGTTCTGTTGCACTATTGGCTCTAAGACGCCGCTTTCGCCGACTTACTTGCGTTATGCAGTCTTAGTTCCAGCGCGGGGCTCCACGCAGTTTTGCAGTGTGTTTTTGAGTTTTATCCCTGCCCCTAAGCTCGATAGATCTGCCTGGGTGCCGCTCGCGCTGCAACCTGTGTCTTTGTCTCCTCGTCTGGGAGGTCGCGATGGTCCGCCCTGGTCTGCTCTGGTGCCGGCCTCCGTAACTCTATGCCCGTGTTTGCCGCTGTGACTCCTGCCTTCCCTGCCTCTCGCGCGTTTGTGGTTGTGCACACCACATCCCACAGCGGGACCCAGACTCCTCACCGCTGGTATTCGTGTTGCAGGTCTTTGCTGGTGGCAGCGGGCACCGGCGATCTGGAGCGCGTCTCCTCCACCGCGTTCCTGTCTTGCCCACGTCCCTCAGCACTTCTTCTCGCGCAGCTCCAGATGGGTGCCCGATCTCAGCAAGGGATGAAGCCCGTCCGCTATGATATTTTCCTGGGGAGCAACGACTCCGACTCGGCTATTCCCAGTCGGGGCAGTGTGGTCGGTGCACGCAGGGGAGCAGTGCCGATCCGGTTCCTCTCCCTCTTTCTACGTGTGGCCGCGGCGCAAGATATGTAGTCCACGCTCTTGTGCGTGTGTGTTAGGCCTCACCTCGTCGGCTCAGCTTCGGGTGGTGTTATCTGCACATTCGGTACGTCCTTGCTGGCAATTGACGGATTTTCAGGACGCCTCAGTCTTCCGACATATTTATCCGTGAGTAGATTGTAAAATTACAGGCTTATGACGCAGGATACATTTAGTATAGTGTGAATGGCCAAAGGAGCTCGCTCAAAGCGCGGCCATCTTCAGGCGTGGCTAGCTCCGCCCCCCTCCTCGATGTAATTTGCAGGAAAAATGCTAACTTCTGGTTCCCTTTTTCTTTTTAGGTTTGCTTCATGGAGCTCTTGCATGAGTAGTGTTGCAGTCATCTTGACAGATTGGTACCAAGGATCTTGTGAATTCTTCCTAGTGGCATGACTAGGTGAGTACGGCTATCTTGCTGAAGATCATGACATGAACCTAGATATTTCTGAAGGAAATATTCAGACTTGAGGAGAATGGGTGTTTGGTATCAGCAAAAATGGGGTTCCACTTAAATTGTAGATATAAAACAATGTTATCAGCCTATCACATTTTACGTTTTAAAAATAGCTTTCAAAAATGTTTCTGCTATGGTGGCCTCTGCTGTGCAATCAATAGCAAATGAAAATGTAAACACCTAAGTTACACTGGGTACAAATCCATTTTCCTTAAAATCACTGGTAATGGACATGTCAGCAACAGATGTTTGTCAGGGTGTCCATAGCGCAGTTGTATGTATCTGGCAACAACATTGGTCTTTTTAGAGAGGTGAGCCCCTTATCATCCACAACCAGTGGCGGCTGGTGGGCTTTAGAAGTTGTGAGGCGTACAGCAGCAAGTGCCTTGAAGCTAAAAAGCCCTGTTTGTTTAAAGTGCCATCAACTATGGGGAGCAGACTAGAGGTTGCTGCCTCTTGCTGATGCTACTCAGTGCTGTATTCCATTTTGTGTTTATTTTTCATTGCAAGCACAACTCTACCACATTTTAAGTCGAATAAATAAAAAACATATGCCTCTGCATTAATGTGGCCAAATTTCCTGAATACGCAACCTTCCTCTGCCACTAATACTCTGAGGCAGTACCACAGATAACTTGCGCCAGATCAAAAATTGGTTTGCCGAACCCCATTTGCGCAGACGCATTCGTATTTCTATTAATTATATACCTAACTATTGTTAAAGTTACATGACCTATCTTGATTATTACACATCCACATATTACATTGTTCTTCAGTTGGTGCACATTTTATGAAGAAATTCCTGTTTTGAGCATATGGTAAGACATTTGGTGCACATACCAAGTATTTCCCAGATGTACAATGTTCATAGTAGAGACCCCAGTTTCCTCAACAAGTAGTGTGGGACAAATATGGGCCTGGCTTGTGAAATGTAAAATGATGTGTACCCCTTTCATGATCATATGGAAGAGAAAGGCCTTTTTTAGTATTTTGGGCTGTCTGGTCAAACCGTGTCAAATGTTCCTCGTACTAAAACAGCAGCTTTTTAATATAACACTTACACTGACTTGGTAAAAACTCAGAAGTTTAAAGTAAATAGATCTAACATGTCAGTAATATTATTTTAAACTTCACACAACCCACTCCCCTGCAATGCATCATCTTTCCCCTTTTCCTTACATGTTTTGCCGGCTATACAATCGATAACATCTAGTCCAGCCAACTGGGCACCACATTCATGCCACATACAGGCCCAAGTTAAACAGTAATGTGCGTCATAATGCTGATACACTGTGCAAAATCCAGTGATCAACTTTCTGGCTGCAGTCTCTAATCCCACCCTTCTCACTCTCGTCACAGAGTGGGGTGGGGCTGTTAATCCCACCTCACTTTGTGACGAGATGGTGAAGGGTGGGAAGCCTACCTACAGTCCCTGATTGACATGAAGCCCCCGACACTGCAGGGCTTCAGCCTGAAGCGCCCTGGGCTAACTTTAACAAAATGTCATCAAGGGGTGAAGCTTAGCCGAGGAGGCTATTTCTTTGCTGAGCTGATGACATCACAGACCTCGGCCTGTGAAATCGTCAGCGCTGCAATCATTTGCAGCCCCAGGGAATAGGCTGAGAATGGCCATCGGTATTTCATCACGTGGCATGAGGTACACCGATGTGTTTTCGAGATTAAGCAATCATCTTGATTGCTTGAGTGTGATTGGCAACAGAGTGCGTATGTGTGTTCCTTTTTTAGGTCTCGCTGAGCCAGCGCATGCGCTGCTCTGCGAGAAATTTAGTGAGGGGGTTTTCAAAGTGCTACCAGAGGCTTTTACTGGCGACCAGCTTGCGTTCACGCGAGCGTGCACACGCGCGGCCGCCATCTGTCTTTCCTCCCTCACGGGTCATTAAGTGCATCGCGATCACTTTCGCGGCCGTGACAATGCTTGTTTTATCATTGCTCGCATTCCTCCATTTTTTAAGCGCTGCGCTTTCATTTTATTTGCAGCTTCAAAGCTGCATCTGTTCCACCTCCAGCCATCAAAAACAAGCTGCATATTTCACGCTCCTCTCACCTCTTCATTAGCAGCCGGGCAAAAGCCTCTTCCGGCCATAGTGATCAGCCGCTGTGCCGGGCTCCGACCTGCCCGCCTCCCCTCCTCCCCTGCAGCAGCTGATCAGCAACGCACAACACCCGAACGAGTTGTGTGGCTGCCAGGACCCCAATGCATGTGAGTCACTGCTTTTGAAAAACAAGCATTTGCAATGCAATAGGTCTCGCATTTTAGCGAGTTTGAGCTATTGACATTGTAAATGACAATGCATTTTATTTATGTTTTGGTTTTTAAAACATAAATAAAAGGCATTGTCATTTATAATGCCAATAGCTTAAACGCGCGTAAATGCGAGACCTATTGCATTGCAAATGCTTGTATTATTTTATTCCAGTGCTACTATCATGCAGCACCACATTCTTCCAGAATTACAGAACAGCGCACAGTCATAGGAGACACAGAAAGATGCAGGTCGCACAGAAACATGCCACAAGTATCTGTGCCTCTTTGTAATTGTGTTAGCACATTAAGGCCACACCTATTGGCTGCGAGGTCCCAGTAGCTCCCCAGAGTGCTAGCAGACCCTTAATGCACTGCAAACATCACCCACTGTTAAATGGGTTTACAACCATTAAAATGTTCCTTCCTGCATACGCACTCATGGGTGGCCATCTTGGAATGGTTTGTGTTATACTTTATTCAAAACCATGCAAAGTAAACATGTTGGCAAAGCCAACAGCTCGGGAGCTAGTCAGCCCACTTGACTTTGCCAGTGCTTGTTTCAGGTAGTGACCCTGCCAAGTTTTAACAGTAGCGCGTGTGTACATTTCCCATGATGGCATGCCTCATGCACTGACAAGGGGCTGCAGGATTGTTTATGCATAATTTGAAGCTTACTTGCTGTGAGTTCTGGAATGCATATGCGTTGGCACGTGGGAGAGAACGTGTAGCGCCTCGTGCGAAGATCATTACATGCTGCAGCGCGACGTCGCTGAACCAATGTATGTTTCCCCTCCTTCGGCCTTCGACACCCAGAAGAAAGGCGATGTTTTAATTCCATGCCAATATAAATGCACCTTTACTTGCAGACGGAACCCTCCCATTTTTACCACGATGAAATCAGGGGTGTGTGTTGTCATCTTACTGCATTTCAGCTCTTAATGCACAAGGGAGCGTTGGAAGCCAGCACCGCCGTCGGCATAAAGCTCTTCCCTGCCGCGCCCCTCAACTTCCCACAGGCCCGATGCAGAGCACACCTCCGTGGCCCGTGCACTGCTGGCACACGTGCTCTGCCTGTGGTGGGGTCCAGGCGGGTTTCCAAGCAGCTACTGCGATCCGTGAAGGAAGCTGCGCGGCGCCCTGTGGAGTGCCAGGGCTCAAGCCCCATGCCTGTCCTAGCCGGGCATCCCATGACACCCTTGTAGGCAGGAACCAAAAGCAGCGCTGGGAGGAGTGTTTCACTAACCATTGCTCATTACTCATTGCTCTCTCTTCCTGCCCCGCTCGCTCCTGAAGATCCACCCCCCCTCTTTGCCTGCGGTAATTACCTAATGGAGCTGGAGAAAGTGGCAGAGGCGGCGGCAGCACCCCTGCCTTTAAACCCGTCTGCAATGGCTCTAGTTCACCAGGACAATGCCCAGTGAAACAAGTAACTATTTCTCGCAAGCGGACAATCATTATGTTCTATGACCCGTGGCTGTCAGTGGAAAAACAGGAAAGGGGATTTGTAGATAAAGATGTAAGCAAAGCAAACGACTCATGTTGAGAGGGGGAGTTTTCCGGGTGTACTGGAGTACAGCACAGTAAGTTGGCAAAGAAAGACACCCAGCCACGGAATCTCCTGCGGTTGAGGTACAACAATACCGCGACGGTACAAACAAGACCGCCGGTGATTGCTAGAGCTACTCGTGGCAGTATATTTTATTAGTGTTGTCTTGCCAACGCGATAATTTAAGCATGGTTAAAGCATCTCGGGCCAAAAAAAACAAGCGCGCGCGCAACATATGGCTCCTGCGCGCCTGTAGATGCTGAGGGTGGAGGGGTGGGGGGTAGTGCGGCCGAGAGCACACAGAGCGTTTCCCTTGCGGGAGCGAGCAGGGGCACCATCCAAAGCTCGCTCCCGCAAGGGAATCGCCAAACGTGCACGCGTTGCTATTGAAAGCAATGCAACGCGTGCACGTTTTTCGCCGAAAAAGCGAATCGATTACAAGAGGTTCCCTATGCAGCGCATGCGCGCTGCGTAGGCGAGACCTAATTATGCCGTTATAGTGCAACTGAGGAGGGCAACAAGCTTAGCTTCTGTATTTTCATGCGCTCCCTCCGATGCAGTAGTGTGGCGAAGATGCGGTATGTTTGACGTTATCAGCACAGCTGTGCTGAGCCCTTGCATTGGGTAAACGCTTCTCTATGCTCCATTAAGCAGTCTGCTGTAGCAGCGCTGCGTGAGATGGTGTTATTTATATGGAAGAGTATGGCTCTGCTGAGTCTGCACGCTGCTTCTTCAATGCTCCAGTATTTGAATAAAAAATTAAAACAACACTTTCCTATTGTCCTCCTGCGGGACATGGAGAATCAACAGAAATGTATTATGAATTAGGCAGCCGCCACTAAAGAGAACACCAGGACAAGTTGTGTGGCTGCCAGGAACTCCGGACTCCATACGCCTGGGCTAGCTTTATTTAGGAGGGAAATTATTTGATTTTTATTAACGCTTTCTGCACATTTCAATGGCAGTTTTTAAGCATACGAAGCTTTGTACTTTTATTTTGGCGCTACTCTTCACTTTCCCAGCGTGCAAGCAATTACCATTATGTTAATTATTACTTTGGCTGCAGAAGCCTCACAAGCACGTTTATCACAAATCACCACAACACGTCTCTATCTCCCCCTCGCACCCCAGGGCATACATACAGGAACAGGACGCATGGCTGTGGGCCTCTAATAGTCTCCTGTCCCTGAGGAAGCCTGATCTGGTTGTAGCCTCATTTCCCTGATCGCTATCGCTCCGCATTTAGAGCCTCCTTGTTAACAACATTTGTTGTAAGTTCTTCGGCTCCTCCTGTCTCCACACATTTCAAATGTACTTTTTGGGGTTGTTTATCTGCTCCTGTCTGCACGCATTCCCTCGTCTGCCCACATTGCAAAAACTGTTTGTTTCCTGTATATTTTTATTTTTTACAAAAATATTAGCTCCAATACTTAGTAAATAATTAACTTCATTTTTTACCATATACTTTCAGAACTGGTGTCATAGCAACATCAGGAAATTTATGCGTGTTTTTTCACAGCAACTTATAGTTTTTTAAAAGATTTTGGTCCCTAATGCCTTAAAAGTCATTATTTATCTTTTAGATAATATCAAATTCGGTAGCATCAGCATGCATTTTATTAACGCTTCACAGGTTAAGGTGCTCTGTCAAATTCTAAACATTTCAACCTCTGATGACTTTTCAGTAATTACATTGTTTAGGTAATTACACATTTTAGGACATGTTTTCGTGCCACCAGCACGCAGTTCAGTATTCGCTAATGCTTGTATTTGTCACGCCGTCTTAGCCACGCACCCCCCACCATACACACAGCAGGCCTGGCTGCGAACATTTACAGCTTGCTTGCTATGCTTTTCTTTTAATATTGCTCTTTCATAAAAGCAAATACTTGCAGTTTGTTACGACTTCTTATGCTTCTTTTAAAAATAATTCTTACTCCCATGCACTATTCTGTTACTTTAGTAAACTCTATGCCATTTCATTTTATAGGCTGCGAACATTTAGCACCTCCACAATTATTCCCTTGGCTTCAGAAGCCTCTCAAGTACGTTTATTTGTGTGAACAAACCATACCTTTTACTTTGACAGGCTGCAGAAGCCTCAGCTCCTTTTATCTATATTCACAACAACCCGTTTCTACCATTCAGCACCCCAACATACACACAGGATGCCTGGCTGCAATAGGTCTCGCATTACTGAAAGTTTAAGCTATTGGTTTTGCATTATTATTTGCAACGCCAATAGCTCAAACTTCAAGTAATGCGAGACCTATTGCACTCACTAAATAGTCAGGGCCAGCACAGCACCACTCAACGCCACCACAGCATCACTCAGCGCCACCACAGCATCACTCAGCGCCACCACAGCATCACTCAGGGCCACCACAGCAACACTCAGCGCCACCACAGCATCACTCAGCAACACAACAGCATCACTCAGCACCACCAAAGCATCACTCACGTCCAACACAGCATCACTCAACACCAACACAGCATCAATCAACACCACCACAGCATCAATCAGCACCACCACAGCATCACTCAGCACCACCACAGCATCACTCAGCACCACCACAACATCACTCAACACCACATCAGTATCACTCAGCATCGCCTTTGCAATACTACACCACCACATCATCATTAGCAAGACCTAAGTATCATTCAGAATCACCTCAGCATCGTCTCAGCACCAGTCACCACCACCACTACCACCTCAACATCACTCAACACCACCTCAGCCTGCTCTCGGAATCTGCCATCTGTTGAGTCTCCCCTAGCGTCTGGCCACTGCTAGTGTTATAATACAGGTACTAGTTCACAACCTTCAACCTCCAATTGTTTTTGCCCCTCAAAAAACAAGCATTGGCATAGCCAATAGGTCTCGCTTTTGGGACCTTATAAGTGTTTACCCATGCAACAGTTGATGTTGTTGCACCAAGGATATTGTGCTGCATAACTAAATACTTATAAGGTCCCAAAAGCGAGACCTATTGGCTATGCCAATGCTTGTTATTTTAATGGCTCATCGCATTGAAGTTCAAAGCAAAACAATTTGGGGACAAAAACTAAAGGGGGCATAGCCCTATTGCCCATATAAAGGAACCGCCCCTGTCCACAACAGTAGTTTGTGCGCAATTGATTTAGGTGTAAAAGACAAACAGATTGGCTTTTCACCACCTTAGAATTTAAAAACAGGATCAACAAATCTTTTTGAAAACTTCCTGTTACAATCATCGAAAGAAGGGAATATTGATTTCTGTCTGCTGAGATGACATTTTTAATGGATTTGGCAGGACAGAGTTCTGAGAACTTTTACGTTTGCACTATACAATTGTGAGAGCAGGAAAATTTCCTATAAAATTAAGCAATACTAATGGCAAAACTGCCTTGGGCTTCAAACATAAAAATGCATTTTTAAACATGATACACGTCGTTATGCTGAAAACGCAAAGCATTTTTATTCAATGGCCCTTAACCAGATGTTTTCCCTTAATAAATCATGTTCTTTAGAATGCTGAGACATTGTCACAATCCCTACTGCTGCAAGTGCATTGATGGGTATCTACCCTCCGGATTCATGCAGACATTGAATGATTGTGGTGTAAGCTTGCCTACCAGCCAGGGCTTCACACACTTGCCCGCTATCCAGGGTTTCACACATGATGCTCTCACTGGATGCTTGGTGCAGACAGAGACTACTTGCAGGCATGGACTAATCCTGTCAGTCTGCCATACATACATAATGGTGGTTATACAAGAACAATATGGGCATAACTGCTTCTGCAGTTAACAAGTTGAAAGGAAACTAAAGTCATTATAACTCGCGGAAATAACAAGCTCGTCGGACCAACCACGTAAGGAGCAACGCTTTGGAAAAGGAAAGCTGGTCATGCGCGTGATGCGCCTTGAGTTTATTTCCTTTCATTAATGTCCATTTTTCCTTTTTATTATAAATTCTGTTTATTGAATAAAGAACAGAAGCAAAAGATCAGACAAGTTGAGGACACATGTCCCTGTAAGAAGAGCATCTAAGAAGTCCACATTCCATATTACACGGTGAAACAACATAATAAGAACATACAGAGTGTGGTCTAACCCATGCAGGATATCACCAAAACTTCTATTGTAAAGTATGCCATAGTGGAAGAGAATTATACATGCTGAAGCCCCATCCCCAGTTATCCTAACAATATACCCACTCCCAAGGGAGAGTAAAGGGATAAAACTAGAAAACAAGAGGCTCTTCGTACTCCGGATGCCAAATGGGGTGTTATCATTGACACGTCGATGGAGTCTTTGGTGACGTGTTATGCATGACCTCATAATATATAAGTTCTTCTCACTGTCCAAGGGAGCCCTGTAGACAAAAAAAGCAAGAGGGAACTGTCAGCAATTGTATAAAAGTAAGGATACAAAAGGAAAAACGAGAGAGAAATTCCCTCAGGAAAGGGGAGAGAGAGAGAGGATGCGCTGGGAGGATCTAGACCCCAAATTGGGAGCTAAAGGGTCATCAGGGGCAAAAGAACAGTCTCTCTGATTTAGGTGGACTGTTCTGGGGAGTCCGGCTTCTGGCCCCTAGAGAATGGTTCGAGGGAGTCTTCAAACAACTGTAAGGCCCTATAATCTGGGGGGAACCAGCCAGGAGTGTCTAGACATGGTGAAGTAGTGTATAAGTGGCTGCCAAATGCGGTCAAATCTTGCATCGGCGTGGTTGATGTGGGCTGTAAGTAATTTGAGGGCTAAAACATTCCACAGTCGAAGAAACCAGGTGGCTATGAGGGGGGGTGGGTGCGGCTTTTTCCAAAATAAAGCTATTGAGTGTCTAGCGGCTCCTAGCAAGTGGAGAATCAAGTGCCAATCCATATGTGTCATAGCGGTTAGAGTTGGGGATTTGATGCCTAAGAGCATGACTAGCGGGGAGGAAGGAATAGGAAAGCCGACCACCTCTTTGATGTGACTGAGGACCTCTTTCCAAAACATCGTGAGGCTCGGGCATGACCACCAAATGTGAATGAAGTTGCCTCTATCACTCTGGCACCTCCAACAGGTCGGGGGGGAGTTTGGGAACATCTGTTGGAAGCGGGTTGGGGTGTAATACCACCGCGTCATTAATTTATATGCTGACTCGCGTTGGGTCGTGCTCCGGTATACCCTGGGGATATCCCGCCACAGACGAGCCCACCCTTCTGGAGGTATATCCTCTTCCATGTCCACAGCCCATTGCGTCTGGTATCCATGTGGTATGGGTCACTGAGAATGTTGAATTTTTATTTTTTTATTATTAGTTTTGCAAATACAAAAAGAAAAGACATACACAATAACAATGCGAGCATGTATCATATCGTCATTATGCTTACATAGTGATAAACAAAATTAAATAAAATCCCCACAAATCCAACAAAAATACAAAAGACATCAAATTATAATACTACCACAAAACCATCCTCACATCATACCTGAACAATATCGTCAAAGTCGCATTGAGATGTTAGAGCATCATCCCTCCATTCTCCCAGACCGCAACCCCGTGTCTCTCGCTACAGCACCCATGGCACCTAGTTCGCGTCACTCTGCTCTGCTTCCGCTGCCCTATGTTGAAGGAATTGTCTCAGGGGCTTCCATATGTCTTTTGGTCTAGACACTGGGGGCAGCTCTTCTGCGTAAGTCTCCATGTTGTCTTTGCAGTAGACCATGTCTTTAATCCAGTGGTCTACCTTCGGGCTGCGTCTTCCGCCCCACGTGATAGCCACTCTTCGCTTAGCCATGAGCAGCGCCAAGCGTACGAATCTACCGCATACCCCCTTTACATGCGGAGCGCAAGACAACAGGCAGACCAGCGGGGCACACTGTAGTTCTACACCCGCCATGACCTCTATGTCTCTCACAACAATTGTCCAAAAATCAGCCACCTTTCGACAACCCCAAGCAAGGTGGAGAAAGTCAGCATCAGCCTGGCCACAACGCGCACAGCAGCTAGATTCACGCAACCCAAAGCGATACTGGCGTGTAATAAACCTGATGTATGTATTTAAAATGTATGATCCTCAAGTTCCCATTCATGACAAGTGTGCCCGTTAATTCACATACATACTTCCAGTCTTCCTCCGATATCGGAGCGGGCAAGCAGGCATTCCACCTCTCCCAGCTTCTGTCAGGCTGACCCACACACTCTTCCCTTATTAGCCTGTATAATCTGGAGATCAGTTTTTTATTAGTGGGGGTAGTGAGCACGAACTGTAGGGACATCAGAGTAGGAGGCTCCAGAGGGTAGGTGTCGTAATGAGCCCTGATGGCGTGTCTGAGTCTGTGCAGAGCGAATCGAAACAACAACGTGGGATTACTTATGTATTGTAAAGCGTCCGGTGTGATAAACGTCCCCTCCGGGTAGAGATCCCGCATTTGCTGGAAACCCGCCTCGCTAAGCAGTCGCATTGACGGCGCCTCCTGAGTGACTGACAGTGCCCCGTGGTGTTCTATATGCATGGCTGGTGCATATATAGGTAATTTACGCGCCAGTCGTCCAATCTCCTGCCAAACAGCCAACGTCGTGTCCACCGCATTGATTTCTGTTCTCGGAATGCCACGTGTCCGGTGCGTGATCATGCTACGCAGCGGGACAGGGTTGGCGTCTCCCTCCTCCACCGCGACATGTGGAGTGAACGCGTGTGGTCTCACCCAATAATACACATACTGGGCCTGCGCACTAAGATAATAGATATAAAAGTCAGGCGCCCCGAACCCGCCTTTGTCATAATCGCTAGTGAAGACAGACCAGCTAACCCGGGCATGTTTGCCTCCCCAGACCAACCTAAGTAAGGTCCCACGGAGGGTGTTAAAAAACCCTTTCGACAACACAATCGGGATGTTCGTGAATAAATACAAAAACCGCGGCAAGACTACCATCTTGAGTAAAGCAATGCGATCCGCCAAAGAGAGCGGTAACGCTACCCATAGATCCACCTGTTGGTCCAGTTTGGCGTATGCCCACCCATAATTCTCACGTATAACTCTATCCGGGTCTCTATGGATCCAGACTCCAAGATATTTAACTGGGTCTACGGACCACATCAATGGATATTCCATATCAGGTTGAGTCGTGGATTCCGTTAAAGGTATAACTACGGATTTTTCCCAATTCACAACCAGTCCTGACAAGTGGCTGAATCTTACATACTCTCGCAGGAGCTGCGCCAGATACCGCGAGGGCTCACGAACAAATAGCACCATGTCGTCCGCGTATAACGAAATGGCAACTGGGAGATAACTAAAGTTTAGCGCCGTTTCCATATGTCTCTGCCTAATAACGCACGCCAGCAGTTCCAGTACAATCGCAAAGAATAGCGGTGATAGAGGGCAGCCCTGACGCGTGCTCCGCTTAATATCAAAGGGGTCTGATGTCAAACCACCAACACGCACTCTAGTGGAAGGATCCGCATATAGCACCCTGATCCATTGTATAAATAAAGGCGGGAATCCCATACGCTGAAGAGTAAAAAACATATACTTCCACTCCACTGAATCAAAAGCCTTGGCTGCGTCCCGCAGGACCGCCGCGTCAGACATGCGTGGCTCCAATATATGAAACATGGAGAAAATAGTCCGCAAATTGTGCGACGTAGATCGGTCAGGTATAAAACCCGAATGGTCCGGTAAAACCAGGCAGGACATCAGGGGCTGTAGTTTAACGGCCAGGATCTTGGCCAATATTTTGGCGTCTATATTAATCAGTGAAAGGGGTCTATAAGAATCACATTTATCTGGGGGTTTGTCTTTCTTGAGAAGCGTTATAATCAGCGCCTGCCGAAGCGACGGCGGTAGTGTTCCCACATCATGCGCCTCCGCATATACTTCCAATAGATACGGGGTGACCAAATCAGCGTATGCCTTATAAAATTCGACCGTAAGGCCATCCGGCCCATCGCCTTCCCGTTGGGCAGGGCCATAATAGCAGCTTTGGTATCTTCCGCGTCAATCGGCAGACTCAGATATTCCCTATGTGCATCTGACAGCCAGGAGCACGCTACGTCCTCTAAGTAGCTGTCCATCTCAGCCGCCGCCGCCTCGCCTCTAGACTCGTATAGATCCGCATAGAAGGCGCGAAATTGTTCGGTAATAGCAATCGGGTGATAATGTTCTTTCCCATGGGAGTCTGTCATCTTATCAATATGGGGTTGTTCCATACGGTCCCTAATCTTATTTGCCAACGTACGGCCTGGTCTACCCCCCTCTCCATATCTACGCGCCGTGTGCCTGCGCGAAATGTAACGTATTTCCGATTCGGCCAGGGTGTCATATTCCAAGACCAGCTCGTGTATCCAGGCCAACGTGTCGACCGAAGGGGCTGTTGCGTAGTTTCGTTCTAGTGTCTGAAGCGTAGCCTCAACTTTAGAAAGCTGCTCTCTGATGTCTTTCAATATGCCCACTGCAGTACCAATGCACACTCCCCGGATTGTGACTTTAAAAGCCTCCCACAATGTGGAGGCACTCTCTACAGATCCCTTATTGAGTAGGAAATATTGCTCTATAGCGTCACGCACCGCAGCCTCATATATCGGATCAAGCAGTGCTTCCGATCGCAGACGCCACGTGAAGGGGCGACGAATGGCCGTTGGGATACTAATGTCTAATTGAACCGGGTTGTGATCCGATAATGTGCGTGGCAGAATCGTGATCTCCAGTACCCAGTCAGGTGCCTCCCCACCTAACAGCCAGTAGTCTAGCCGCGACCAGCTGTTGTGCAATGGTGTTGCATGTGTACCCTCTTTTACTAGTGCATTGCGCACCCTCCACACGTCACTTAATCCAAATTCCAACATAGCACTCCGTACACACTGGGCCACTCTGGGAGTTCGGTGCGTTAGTGGATTAGATTTATCCAAATCAGGGTTCAAGTATGTGTTAAGGTCACCTCCCCACAAAACATTTGCTTCCGGCCATTCCCTCAGCTTTGCATACATTCGCAAGAAACACACTGGGTCATCCGCAATAGGCCCGTACATATTAACTATGGACACCAGGGAGCCACCCAGCCTCCCCTGTACCATTGCACATCGCCCCTCTCCATCCACATACGTCCTGGCCGGCATGAATGTTACACCTCGTTTAATCAAAATCAATGTCCCCCTGCCATACGATGAATAGGAAGACGCGAGCTCATAGCCCGCCCACCTGCCAGCAATGCCGCGCCCCGCATGTCTACCTAAATGCGTTTCTTGTAACAGAGCAATGTGAACGTTATGTCGAGTCAGGTAAGCCAGCACTTGGCGTATTTTCTTTTGTGAATTGAGACCCCTCACATTCCACGTCAAGAACCGGTATCTCTCACCCATAAGGCAGATGGGTACTCCGTGATAGCCAAGCGATCAGTGTGGTCCAAGATAGGAGGGCGAATTCGGCAACACATGTATCTAACATATTATACAACTCAGCTCTCATTCCAAACGACAAACACACAACAATCACACAGATACCAAATAATACTTTTCCCCGGCACCCCTCCCACCTCCCCCCGCCCACTCCAACCTCCCAATTAGGTCGAGACCATCTCCTACCCCCCTCCCTCACATGTACCCCATCATCCATACAACTTATCAAGAGGGGAACTCCCGCTCGGGGGGAGGGAACGGCAGCAAACGCTCACTCTGTGGTGAGATTGCCAGACTTTAACCGTGCGGCACACCTGTGTGCCTGTAACCGTGAGATCAAGCAGCATTCAATACGCTGATCAAATATCAAACAAATCCTACATGCAAACACTTAAAGAAAGAAAAGGGGTGTAACCTCCCATCCAAAGCCCTTAGCAAAAACCAGAACTGACACCACCAGCAGCCCCAACACCAGCCACCCCCGATCATCAAAAGTATAATGGCAGCAACATTAATCTGTGTCCTCAAGAGTCGGTGAGGTCGACGGGCTTCCCGGTCCACCCTGTCGGGGTTTAGCCTTGCAGATATGCTTCGAGAACTTCAAGGCAGACTTCGAGTCCGTAAAGAAATGCGCTTGTCCCTCATGTGAGATTTTCAATTTGGCCGGGTACAACATAGCATATGGTACAGAGGCAGTCTGAAGTAGCTTCTTCACTGGCACAAAATCCCTGCGCGCCGCCTGCACCGAGGGGGTGTAGTCTGGAAAAAAGGACAGGTTATCGCCCTTGTAGTTTATAGGACTCTTAGCCCTGGCCTCTCGCAAAATAGCATCTCTGTCAGCATAGTTCAGTAGGCGGGCAAGTATCGCGCGGGGCGGTGCGCCCGGCTTAGGTCTGGGGCCCAAAGTTCGATGCTCTCTCTCCACGATCATTACGGATGACAACACAGGACCAAATAGTTCGCGCAGCAAACTATCTACAAAAGTCTCCATTTTGGAGATGGCGGTGGACTCTGGCAGGCCAATTATACAAAGGTTATTGCGCCTGGATCGCGCCTCCAAATCCTCGTTCTTTGCTTTAATTACCTCCAACACCTTTCCCATTTGTAGAATCTGGGTCCGGGATTCCGCCTGCGAGTCCTGAGTATCCGACAGTCTGTTCTCCAAAACGTCCAGCCTATGCTCATGAGTGTCCACCTTCTTCTTCACAGCATCTAGGCTGTTCGCAAGGGCATCTATTTTACTGTCTACGGATTTCATTCCAGAGCGTAGTTCAAGCAGGATAGTCCTGGTGTCATCCTCCGAGTCCTCTGCTACCTCCGGCGCGCCCTGTGTCAATGGCTGGTCTCCCACGGCCTCAGTGGTACGCGTACTGTGTTTATTTTCAAATTGAAGCTTCGGCTGCTTAGGGTCAGTTTTCCCCATAGTGGAAGAATATGCAAGCCGAGTGCAGGATTCCCTTTCAGCAGTACCGCTCCTCGCGCTCAGTCCCCAGGTATTTGGAGCTGCTATTTTCGCCGACCAGCACACCAGCAGAACGGCAGGGGATCAATACCCCGCAGCAAGCGAGCCGGTGCAGCCGACAGTAGGCGTGTGCCCCTTAGTATGTTCCAGAGCGTCAGCGTGCTAGCAAAGTCTCAAATCTCCGCTAGTAGATGTGTCCACATAGATATCTTCAGGTAGCCCCAAGACTGCTAATGTTACTTTAGTATGCTCTACAGGGCGACAACCAGATTCAGATGGCTCCAGAACCGCATACCCACTCCGTCTGCCAGGGGCCCAGCGGTATCTCGCCACTCGTCTTGCGCAGTAAGGTCCTCCGCTAGCGGCACAGCCCCAGTCTCTCTGGGAGCTCCAGTGTCATGCCAGCTCCCCCACGAGTGCTAGAGGTTCTTGCTCTGCCCTCACCCCGCGGCCTAGGGGCACCAGATGAACCCCACACACCCCCGCCCGCAAGAGCAGGCCAGGCCGTGAGTCAGGGCTGCAATCTTGCACCACCACTCCCCGGGGCACCAGTCTGAAACAATCTCCCCTCTAGTGAGACAGTAGCGACCCCCCCACGCAGCGCCCAGGCCGGTCAGCTCGCTCTGGCCCCCCCAAGAGCACCCGTGCTAAGAAAAGCAGCCGGCGCCCAAGTGAGGCCACGCAGTCCAACCCGCCCCCAGCACCATGCAGAGCATCCGCCCCACTCACCGCACCCCCGTCGATGCCTCCGGCGTCCTGGGCTCCGTCTCAGGTCAAGTCGGTGTGTAGTCCGCAGCGAGGTTCCTCCAGTGTTCAGGCGGCAAGATCAGTCCCCCGGTGCACTCTACTCAGCAGCAGCCCCTCCAGACACGATATACTCAGCACCGTCGCGGGGGTCCAGCGCTGATGGCCGCAAGGAACCCGGTGAAGTCAGTAGGTCGATTTAAACAGGTACCGGCGCTCCAACACCACGCGCCGCGTACCCAAAGCTTCACAGCAGCCGTCTTTCCACTCTTAGCCGTGGGCGGCCGCCATCTTGCCAGCGGCCGATCGGCGAGTCGGGCACAGCTCCGGGAGGGCTCCGCCGGTCAATAAGTCTTGAAAAGCACAGCAATCGCTTCAGACGGGAGTCACAACCCCCCTATGCAATTTTTAACACCTCAGGTGTGCCAAAAACGGTGGTATTTGCCGAATATTCGGTCTGGCTGACGGAGCTCCCTCAAGAGGCAGCCATTCCGCCTCGTGCCGTAGCCACGCCCCCGGGTCGCTGAGAATGTTGCAAGACTGTGTGTGTTAGAAATCAGACCCCTCGAACCCTCAAATTTGCGAACCAAGGATTCGAAGGCGGAAAGCTGTCTGGTGGCTTCCTGGGTGTAAGTCTGGGAGTTAAGCCAATGACGAAGCTGATAATATTTCATTTGTGCCCCCTCAGTGAGATGAAAAGTTTGCCTGCATTGTTCAAACGTAAGGAAGTCATTGCCCTGGAAAAGGACCTGGATGACCCGGTACTCCCCCTCTGTCCATGCACTAATGCCTGGTTTTGCAGAGCAGGAGGGAACATGGGGTTACGTGCTATAGGCGTGTTAGGGGAGGGAGATATCGTTAGGCCTCGGGATATCGCCAACTTATCCCAGATCTCTAGTACTGTTCTCGTAGAGGTGGCTATGTAGGCGCTGCGGGGGCGGGCCCCTCGCGGCAGCCATGCCAGGTCCCACAAAGGTCTACAGGAAACCGCTCGATTCAGGTAGAACCAATGTTTCTCACGAACCACCCACTCAGATATATATCGGAGGTGACAGGCCAAATAGTATTCCAGAAGGTTGGGGCACGCCAGCCCACCCCGGTCCAGAGGCAACATCAGGATCTTGTTGGAGAAGCGTGATCGGGAGTTCCCTCATATACATTTTGTAAAGTCACGTTGGAGTGCAAGAATATCAGACTGTGGTATAGGAGTGGGAAGGGTCTGAAAAAGATATAAGATTTTAGGAAGAAGAGACATTTTAATAGTATTGATGCGACCTAACCATGCGAAAGGAAGGCCCTTCCATCTATGCAGTTCCTCTCGGATGGCTCTCCTATATCTAGGCCAATTGGACGAGGTCCATGTCGAGAGTGTGGGGGTCAAGTCCAGGCCCAAGTACCGAATCGATAAGTCAGTCCACTGTACCGGGATCAGGTCTTGCAATTCCCGGACTTCCGAGGGCTGAAGAGTAAGATTAAGGGCATGAGATTTAGCAAGATTGATCCGATATCCCCAGGGATCTTCAAAGGACCTTAGGAGAGTAGCTACAGCATGGAGGGAAGTAGGTGGAGAGGATAGGGAGAGAAGGAGGTCATCAGCGAAGAGGGAGGCTTTATGTTCATAACCACCCATGGGGATACCCCGTATACCTTGGTCTCGATGGATGGCAATGGCGAGGGTTCTACCACTAGGGCAAATAGTAAAGGGGATAGCGGTCACCCCTGTCTGGTGCCACGGTACATGGGAATAGGGGCAGTGAGACGTCCATTGAAACGAATGCGGGTAGTGGGTTTCGCATAAGGGGCCATCAATCTGGAGATCATCCCCGGTCCCAAGCCAACCCTCTGTAAGACTTCCTTAAGAAATCCCCAGTCCACTTGATCGAATGCTTTCTCCGCATCGAGGGACACCAGACAGGCTGGAATATTTCTGTAGCATGCTTTTTCCACCAGATGGGCTATCCGACGGATGTTGTCTGCTCCCTGGCGTTGACGGATAAACCCCACTTGATCTGGATCAATGAGACCCGGGAGGTGGGGCTCAAGATGGTTTGCTAGGATTTTCGTGTAGATCTTGTCGTCGGTGTTTAATAAAGGGATTGGGCGATAAGACACGGGTAGGGAATGATCTTTACCTGGCTTAGGAATGAGTACTACTTCTGCTTCATTCATTGTTGGGGTGAGACCCGAGATGGCTGTGAAGCTATTAAAAAGATGAAGCATGTGATCTCGAAGCTGTGGGTAAAAGACCCGGTAAAAGTAACCAGCAACCCGTCAGGGCCCGGGTTTTACCAATTGGGAGTTGCTTCAGGGCTCTAGCGATTTCGTCATGAGTAATGGGGTCTTCCAACAGTTTCGTGAAGTGGGTATCAATAGGATCCCAAGGGCAAGAGTCAAGAAAAGCAGAGACAGCTTCCTGAGGGCAGGGAGTATTTGCATAAAGGTCCCTATAGAAGTTCTCCAATTCCAGTCCCTTATCCATTTCCGAGATGGCCCATGTGCCATCAGGACGCCTAATTTTAGTGATGTGGGCTCTCGCGGTCTGCGCTCTGAGTTGCCGTGCCAAACACGCCCCGACCTTGTCCCTCCCTGTATAGAATTTGTGCTTGAGAGTGAGTAGGAGTCGCTCCACCTTGTTGGTACGATGTAAGCACAGTTGGCCCGTAGTTCGGCAAGGAGTCGCTTATTGCGAAGGGACGGCTGTAGGTGGTCTTTGCGTTCTAGGGTTTTAATGTCCCTAGAAAGAGTGGTAACGACCAGCCGAGCCTCTCGGGTCCTGGCGATCAATATAGACGTAATGACCCCTTGAATGGTAGCTTTAAAAGCATTCCACCTAGTGTTCTCAGAAGTATCAGTGAGGGTATTAGCGAGAAAGAATGCCTCAATCTCCTTCCGAATATCTGCCACATCCACAGGATCCCAGAGGACCTGAGGGGGCAGTTTCCATCGGGGAAGGGGTTCCTTACGCGCATTGGGGGGGTTGGAGAGAGATCAGGACATGTGCATGATCTGATAGGGATATATCAGAGATTTCTGCACTACTCAGTGCATGCATCAGGGGGAGGGAGTGGAAATAGTAGTCTATACGAGAATATGACCGATGCGCATGGGAGAAAAAGGAATAGTCTTTGGAATCCGGGTGTAGGTGTCTCCAGGCATCAACTAAACCTAAGTCTGTGATGACATTCCGCAGTGTCGCCAACATCGCCCCCGCATTTTGGTACGCCTGTGCAGTGCGATCCCATTCTGGGTTCCAGACCAAATTAAAGTCTTCCCCCAAGAACAATAGGAGTCGTAACTGCCTGCAGGAGTTCCCTGAGGTTTAGACGCAGGAAAGCATCCTGGTTTTGATTAGGTGCGTATATGTTGACAAAGGTTAAGGACCAACGACCCCAAGCCATGTTTGTTTTAATAAACCTCCCGCCTTCGTCCGTCGTGATCTTAGGAGTCACCGCATGCCAACCTGGTTTAAAAAAGATGGCAACCCCCCCCCGTTTTAGAAGAGGAGCAGGCCCAATATTGAGTGGGGTATTTGGGATGTGACATGAGGCGAGTGTCAATAGAAAGCAAGTGAGTCTCTTGGAGATAAACAACATTGGGGTCGTGATGAAGGAGGTATCGCCACACCTGGCGCCTCTTGTTAGGGGAGTTCAACCCTTTTACATTTAGGGAGAGAAACTTAATAGGGTTAGTCATAATACTTCAAAAAGGGATATGCGTCCCACGCAGCCCTCACAATAGCACCATAGGCCCACGTTTCCACCCCCAAGGGTTCCCATCCCGCCAGTAAGATTAGAGGGCCATCGTAGGGCTCCGATCTAGCAGAACATGGTCGAGCAATTCCCAGCAAAGCACCCGTAGTTACTCCCCTCCCTCCAGCCCCCAAGAACAGCGCATCCAGGGAGAAAAACCAATCTGTTAAAAAGGAAAAAAAGGAAAGAAATAAAGAATACAACAAATGGCCAACTGGGCCAAACACGATCAGAGTCTATCAAGAACAGCCCAGAGTCGCACAGACGGGCCATTCCGGAAAAGTCACTCTCCTAAGGGACTCTGAGAAGGGGGCGGCGGACACACAAGGGTTCGGGGTCTCTGCTACCACCATCCCGTGAAAATGTTGGGGAGCGCAGTAATTGCTCCGACCACCGGGCCATCCCAAAGGCAACCAGTTGCAGCATTGAGGATGACACCCTTTGAAAGTACAATTATTCCATGCGAGAGGGCCGGTTGATGCCTGGAAATATATGCAGTGTCTCATCCTATAGCCAACACCCAGCAAAGTCCAGGTCTCATATCAAAGAGCCGAAGTCGCTCAAGTTCCAAAACTAGAAGCAAGGGACTTCAAGGCTAATCCGGGGGCTGGCACAACCAGTGTAGTTTAATCCGCATGGTTTGGCGAACGAGCTGGAGAGGAAGAGCCGCTTAAAGAGCAAATGTGGCTAATGATGTCTTTCTTAGTTTGGGAGGATTCAAGTTCCTGTATGCGGCGTTTGGATCTCAGAGGCATAACAGTGGACCATATCGGGCGGAGAGGCCCGTCTCGACGTTCCCGCGATGAACCGGGAGCTACAGAAGCTGTTTTGCGTCTCTCAGCGAACGAAGGACTCGCCGTTTTCCCTCCCAGGTGAACATCAGGGCGAAGGGATGGCCCCACTGGTACTTGATATTGAGGTCTCTCAGCTTATCCGTGACAGGCTTAAAATCTTTTCGCTGTCGGAGTGCAGCCAGCGCCAGGTCTTGGAAGATTTGTATCGAGAGGCCATTGTACGAGACTGCCTTAATCCCTTGCACTTTTTTCAAAATGGCCTCTTTGTCGGCAATGTAGTGGACTCTGGTAAGAATGTCTGGAATAAAATCAGGCCGATTGCGTGGGCCAAAGACCCAGTGGGCTCTGTCAAGCATAGGTGGTGAGGCTTCCTCGTTCTCCCCGATGGCCTGCAGGAGTTCTGCTGTGTATGCCAGAATGTCCTTTCCTTCCGCTCCCAATGGAACCCCCCGGATACGCAGGTTGTTTTGCCTACTGCGATTTTCAAGATCTTCTTGCTTCAGTTGTAGGGTGATATTTTGCTCTTCTATTTCCGTCATTCTCTTCCAAAGGTTTTCGTGGTCTTCTGCTCTAGTGTCCATGGTGCGTTCAAGATCGCCGACCCGTCCACCGTTCTCCGTGACCGCCCGACATATATCCTGGAGACCGGCCTTAAAGTCCTGTCGGAGAGAGCCGATTTCATCTTTGATTTCCTGCAGAAAAGACTCCATGAATGCCTGAGTGATTGGCATCTCTGAGCTGGACTTCCCTGATGCAGTGGTTGAAGAGTTAGAATCCTCCTATATCTCAGTGTTCGTTTTAGACCAGAGGGACGTGACCGGGTTGTCACGGGCTGCGGCAGACTCAGCATCATTGTTAGCTTTACTTTTAGGAGGCATGGCAGAGTGCACAATGGGGACCGTGGGCCCAGCGATAGAAAGAAACCAGCCCTTGAAGACGTAGTGGCGGAGTGACAGAGAGCAAAGATTTGGTGCCGTTGTCCACACGTGTTCAGGGAAATCTGGGATTCAGCCAAGGGGGCACCAAACCCCAAACCAGAGCAGTGACGGATGAGGTGAGTGCGACGGGTATCCCACCAAAGATGCAGAGCGGTCAAAGTCTAAACCAGGGGTGTAGTAAATTGTAAACCAGAGTGTCCTGCTACCTCCCCCTGGTCAAGTGGTCCACAGCAAGGAAGCGCACACTACAGTCACTTTATTCTGTCACCGGTTCCACCAGCAACGGTTGAATGGGGGCTCTCCCCCAATGCAGGCCACCATGTAGGGCGCGATAGCTTAAGCAAACGGGAGGGCACTCACCGCACACAGGGAGCCTCCAAGGGCCCTCGCTCTCAGGCAGGGTTCTCAGCCTCTCCCGCTGCACCACAAAGCAAAGCAGGTGATCTCCTCAGGTCTCCCCGCCCGACGCTAGGTTGACCAGGTCAGATGCGCCCTTTCCTGCTGGCAATCCGAAGAACCAGGGGCCCAGCGCAATTCCTGGCAGATGGTTGTCACGCAGTTGGCAGATCCCCAGATGAGGAGGGAGGACTAAGGCCAGGCACCAGAAAGGGGATCCACCTCTCCCCCTCCGGGTAAAAGCAATGGTCAATATGGCGCAGTCCCTTCTGGCCGATAGCAGGAAGGCGCGTCCCAAAGGGCAAACAGCGCGTTGGGCCCTAGCATGGCACGGGGGCTCTCCACCTCCCTATGGAGCTCGTCAGCAGCGGGTGTCCTCCCCACTTACTGTGGCCTTCTCGGCCAGCCGCTCTCTCCTTGCTTCTCGGGGCCAGGCACTCGTAGCAGGGTGCAGCTGTTGCAGGAGCACACCGAGGGCCCCCCGATGTCAAGCAGATTCTGGAGGGGGGGGCCGCCAACACAAAAATCTCAGTCGCACGGACCCTCAACCCCTCCGGCCACCAGGCCCAAAGCGGGTGCGGCAAGGCCCGATACCCAAGATGGCCACTGGGAGGGCCTCTGGAGAGGTCGCCAGAGATCTCGAGAGTCCAGGCACAGCAGGGCGACCTCTCGCAAGCCAGCGGGCCCCCGGAGGGTTCCAATACAGGTAGGGCGCTCCGCCCTGGTCACCCCCGAAGGTCGCTGAAGGCGCTTCTAATAGGGCGTACCGCTGCACTCACTGTGGGTCCCCAGGACTTCCAGCTCCGTCACAGCTCCCGGAGCGTTATGTCCAAGCCACTAGTCATGCTCCCGGGGTGGCACAGGGTCTCAATACGCCCCCGCACACTCGAGAATCATGCCGGTCCCGGGGGTCCAGAGCCACCACGGGTGCCCCGCCAGTGCATGCACCCCGCACTCTGCTCACAGGGCCGGAGCTGGCGCCCAGCGGGTACGCCACAGCAAAGTCCGTTCCACAAGGTGGCAGGCGGGGGGATCGTCACAGAGGTCCTCAGGAAAATCAAGCGCCCAGGTTCTGCAGGAGCTCTCACCACTGGCCAGAAAAGCTCCTCCGGACCACAGCGCCAGGCTAGGCACCCTGTCCCGGTTAACAGACTTGGCGGCAGGGAGCAACAGCAGTTACGGGACACGGTGGAGCGGAGACCCGGAGAGACACGTCTTACTCCATTCGTGTTCTGGCCATGCCCCCTGTTTTTCCTTTTTAAGTTGTGTTGGCCTGTGAGACTTCCTATATCGTGGCCGCCTTCTAGGTTTCAGCCTCGATAAATGCGGCCATGCCCACTCGAGAGGAAGCAGCAACAGGCGGTTTGGCGCAGCTCCCGAATCAGTCTTTAGACCTTGTTGGGCCACACCGGAAAAGTCATGCAGCACTCGGGTAGGAGGACAGTCTTCCAGTTCTTTATTTTGGTGCATAACAAAAGCACAGAGTGCCACCTTTTCCCTGCAATTGAACACTGTTCAGGCAAACTTTGTTGAGGTTTTGTTGGTACACCCCTTTTGAATATAGGAAGTTGTCCCTCATAATTGTTGTGAAACCAATTTATGTATACAAGACCTTGGAACTTTGACCTGTATGGAAAGTATACTCACGTACTTAATTAAGTGAGTAAGACAACCGTGACTGTGTATTTAAACCTGGGTGATTCCCGGTTGAAGAAATCACATGCCTTGAGTGGAACAGTTATTCTACGTATATCATGCAATTTCCACGAATCATAGAAGCATTTTCTTCCACAGATCTTTTTCTCCACAGGACCCTCCCTAATTCCCTTTCCCTCCCCCGGCCACTCTGAACCTCTGTAGTACTATGTTCCGAGTCGGAGCTGCCAGAAGGTGGGCTTCTTGAGGATACTGCTCCTGAGGAATTGTAAAAACTTGACAGACATGCACCAATATATTTGACAGTTTGACTTTAATATGACTAGTTTAGATTTTGTCTTGGCTATAGAATGTTTTTTTTAACTTACAATATTATTAAACATAGGTGCAGAATTAATGTACAGCTTGTATTTAATTAACACAACATTTAAAAGTTCCGAACGAATCGGTCTCGGACTCGTTTCCGAAATAATCGGGTCTTGCGAGTCCAGACGACCGATTAACGATGCTTCCCAACATCGTTTGGTCAGACTCGCATTGACTTCAATGGGAGCCTGTGTTCCGAACAAGAAAACAGGCTCACATTGAAAAAAGGGGTGGTTGGGAAAAACCTTTCACCCTGTGGTGGGCACCCCATGGTGCCTGCCACATTGTGCATCGTTGGGAAGAGGGGTCCCTTGGGTACCCCCACAGGCCCCATTCCTACCCTTCCGGGTAAAGGGGGGCCCGCAACGGGCCCCCAAAGACAGATTCCAACAGCAGTATTGTGTCGGAACTTCTGATACTTTTGTAAAGTAAAAAAATGGGGAGTACTGGGTGGTGTGCCTCTCATAGATCCCAACACCTTTTTTTACTCACAATGCCATGCAAACCTCAAAATGTGACTATAGTCACACATTTTCCTTGCAATACTGTGTCATAATCTTCTGGTATCAGAAAAATCAAAATGTTCCTACCACCCAGCGTTCCCCCAGGTCTCCTGATTAAAACAGTACCTCACTTGTGTGGGTGGGCCAAGTACCAGCGATAGGCAAGGGCCCAAAATGTATTGTGGAGACATCAAAATTACCTAACACAAAACAACTTGCTTTTGCAAGGGGGGTCACCTGCGTTTTTGGTCCCGGGCTCGCTGGCCATCTAGGGAAACCTAACAAACCCACACATTTCTGAAACCTAGACACCCAGGGGAGTCCAGGGATGTGTGGTTTGCATGGATCCCCCAATGTTTTCCTACCCAGAATCCCCTGCAAACCTCAGATTTAGTTGAAAAAATCATATTTTCCTCACATTTCTATGTGGGATCATTGTGCTGGCACAAATTTTCTACCACACAGCGTTCCCCTTGGTCTTCTGATAAAAATGATACTCCAATGTTGAGGAGGGAATGCGAGGAGCAGAGGAGGCAATGTGTCAATCCTTGGGATGTAGGTGATGTGTCAGCTTTGAGCCGTGCAAAGTTGGAGATGCGTCGGGAATTCAGGTGACACACGGCGCCATCGGCAGTCCGATGTACTTCAACCTTGCAGCACAAGTGATGCATCAGCATTGATGGAGATGCGCTGGTTCCGAGTGGCGCAACAGAGTCGATGCATGGATTTCTGCTCGAGTAACACTTTATACCCACTTACAAGGACCCAGGACAGGATTGGCCTAATTAGTGGACCCCATCTATGCAGCACCTAACCTTAATTTTCTCACAGATGCATTCCAGTAGGCAGACAGTACCACCATGGCCAACAAAGTGATCTGACTCATTCCACCCTTTGGGTCTGACTTCTGTCTCCAACCAAATGAAAACGCTGTCCACAAGGACAGCAAATAACTGAGGCCACTGATGTCTGTCAGTATCCAGAGCCAGGCTCCAGGCCACCCAGGGCTCTCTGGCCTCTGAGCTTTCTCAGAGTGGGGGGCAGTAGCCCAAGTGTCTTGCACCCTTTCTCCACTCTACCTCCCACCAGTCCAAGGGTGGTATCCTAAAACTGTCCCTTCAACCCAGGGTCTGTACCCTGAGGGTGAACAGGAGCCAGGGGTGAGTCCTTCCCCCTGCCCATCTATCTGGCTTTCTGTGCCCTCCTCTTGGGAGTGATATGCCAAAATGGCTGAGGTTTCAGAGTGCCCTAGGCGGCTGCCCATCCTAGCTCTTCTATCATTGGTGAGAACACATTCTCCAGAATATACTCAATTGACATTTGGGGACTAACTATGACCCTCCTCTGGATCACCTCCCCACCTCCTTCCAGGGATACCAGGACCATGAGGTGGACAAAGTCCTGCACCTGGGCCTGGGTTACCCTACACACTTGACCAGTGTATTGTTCTGGGGAAACCAGCCCTTCCACTACCATGGTCTGGCAGGCCCTAGTGTTCCTCAGAGCAGTGACAGAAACCACATTCACATGGTAGAAGTGATGACTCCCACCCTCGGGATTACCAGTTCACCCTCTAAGTCTATCTTCCAGCTGATGGAGATCATGGTGTGGTCTATCTCCTGCCCTACTTACCCCTAACACCACATGGGCCACTCCTGTAGAGTTCCCAACAGTTGGTTGTTTCTTTGGACAGACAGAGTCTCCCTACTTGTGTCCTAGCTGGAAACAATTAAAGCAGCTGGGTTAGAAATGGGGTTGCCCTGGGCCACTGCCAACCAAAACCTCCCTCCTTCCCAGAAGGGACATGGGAGCCTTTCTTTCCCCTTTAACCTGAGACTTGTCTGGGTTTCCCTTCACCTTCCCTTCACTCTGCTGGGGAAAATCTAAACCACCCTTCTTGGGATCACTCCCAGGTACCTTTTCGGACACTATGGTGCTGACCCAGAGGTCTGTCACCTCAGAAAGCTTCCTGGGGTCAGTCATCTTGCTACCAGGTGTTGGTGCAGCTCTGCAAAACAAATATCAAGCATATGCTCCCTCAGGAATAGGTGTACAGCCCATTGAAATCATTTATCTTGCTGCCCCTTACCCAGCACTTCAGTACCTTTCTGGAGTTGTCCAGGAAATCCACCCAGGTCTGTGTAGGGAGTTAGTGGCAACCCCTGAACTTCTGCCTATATCTTTCAGGGGTCAAGCCACATTTTGTTAACTAAAATGGCCTTCATGGAGGTGAACTGTGTTTGAAATTCTGCCTCTAGTGTAAGCAGTATGTTACTCCCCACTGTGGGCATGTACTTCCACATGCTACCCAACAGTACTACAGAGGAACCCTGTGGACCCTTAGAGCCACCTCATGAGCAGAGGATCATTTGTCAATGTCATCCTCCACCACATAACTGGGTATCAATTCCTTTGGGATGTGAACCTTCCCTTCTCCAGTGGCATGCTGCCACCATTGCTGCTGGACTTCACCTGCAGGACTTGGATGTCCAGCTGCCTAAGGCTCAGCTCATGAGCCATTCTCTTTTCCTCAAAAGCTTGCTCTTTCTCCAACTTCATTTTTACAAGCTTCAGCTCGAACTTTATCTCCTCCCTCATTTCCTCCAGCACCACTGGGGATAGACCTCTGCATGACACACTACTCACTGGTCTGGGTGGAATCTCAAACCCAGGAAGGATGTTGCTCCCCTCTCCCACAGGTTGCAGTCAAACACCCTTCTTTGAGTCTTGGTCCAATTCCTCCTCATCGTCCAGCTCCTCCTCCTCATTGGCTGTGGAGGCCAGATGGGCCTTGGCCCATGCCCTTAAAGCCTCCTGGAACTCTGCTTTATTGATGCTCCTCTTGGCAGGCAACACCTTATCCTGGCAAAACTCCTTGAGCTAGGTCACTGTGTAGTTCTCCCGCACAAACTCCATCTTTGCAGGAAAAATCACAGATGCAGCAGTTAGGTTGAGAGAGGATACATTTGGAAAAATCCAAAATGCTAATCAGGGCGCATTGACTCACATTGGTCTTAGGTGTAGAATGGTAGTGCACACCAAATTACTTTATCAATCAATCAGGATTTATAAAGTACGCTAACCAACTGATAGGGTATCCAGGCTCTTGCATGCCCCGGAGGGTTATTCAAAACAGCCAGGTCTTGAGGGCTACTCGGAATTCCGGAAGTGAGGTGATGGTGTGGAGGTGTGTGAGGAAGATGTTCCAGGTCTTTGTAGCGATATGGGAGAAGGAATGTCTTCCAATTCTGCTTCGGTAAATGCTGGGAGTATGGCAAGTGAAAGGAAGGTCAAGTGTAGTCTTCTCGATGGTTGGTGGAAGTTCAGGAGGTGGTTAATGTAGGTGGGTCCTTGGTTGTTTAGAGCCATGTGTGCATGGGTCAGCAGCTTGAATTGGCATCTCTTCTGTATGGGAGGACAGTGGAGTTTTCTGAGGTGGGGTGTGATGTGGGTTCATTGGGGAAGGTCGAGGATGAGTCTGGCTGCGGCATTCTGTATGGTCTGAAGTCTCTGTGGAAGGTGTGCGGCAAGTTCTACATAGAGGGAATTGCCGTTTTCCCGTCAGCTGGTGATGAGGGCCTGTGTCACTGTGCATCTCGTTTGTAGGGGTAGTCATTGAAGATCTTATGTAGCATGCTCAGAGTGAGGAAGCAGGCAGAGGAGATGGCGTTGATCTGTAATTAACGGTGAGCTTGCTGTCTATGATGATTCCGAGGTTTCTGGCATGGTTGGAGGGAGTGGGAGTGGGTCCTAGGTCTGATGGCCACCAGGAGTTGTTGCATGTGTTGCTGCTGTTGCCAAAGATCTGTACTGTTGTGTAGTTCCTAGGAATCCCCAGGACCTGCGCATTTTGGATGCCCTAAACTGAGGCCTTGGTGTCCAAACTGCTCCCGGACATCCCACAAGATACGTCAGACATTAGACTAGCTAGCTCTACAGTGCCACTACCACCCCCCTGTATCTTACAGTGGTGTAGGTAGTTTCTTGCACCCACTGAACATGACAACCCTGATTCCTCAGGGGTCGTGGAAAACTGTACAGTACTTTTCGCTCAGGCACTCGTGCTCACTTATTCCCAGACAATACCCAGGCTGCCCATTAGGACGTTTCAATAAGTATTTATTGATCCATCGTCAGTCTTGTGTAAAACATATTTGCTGTGACAATCAGGAGACAGAAGCATACGAAATAAATCGCAAATACCAATATAGTAAACAGTAGATACATTTCTACCATAGTGCTAAGAAGATGAACATATACAGTTCAGATAATACAGTAGCACTTGCGCACCCTAAGCAATTTCCCTAAGTGTACCTAGCCTAGATCTGTATGTGTGGCATGTATATGCGTATAGATATATATATGTATATATGTAGCCAAGAATCCCCTAGGGAAGAACCATCCCTCTCACCTGATGGTAGAGAATGAAGGACCCCATCTCTGCTTCGAGGATGGTACCCCGCAAAAGTTGTCAGACCGCTGTGTGTCGAAGATTCAGCATGCAGGACCCCGTGTCAGCTTGGAAGGAATTCTCCTCTAATTTGCAGGGGGGAATAAGGGTCTTATATACTAGAGTGGCCATTCCAGGGTTTCTTCTAGAATCAATATGTTTTGAAAACAATCATAAATGTTTTGAAAACAATCATAAAGCTTTTTCCAAACAAATGCAATCATGCACAGCGGGCTCTTGGCCAAGGATGAAAAAAAGTGGTGACCCTTATACAGAATAATTATGCCATGCCTGAGGACATGTTTATGTACATCAGGTACAGGGCTTATGATAGAATACTATAAGCCTGGTGTCGAAGAGACAGGAGCAAGCTACTAGGTAAAAAATCATCTGTTCAGAACCGTTATTGTCGTGTGGATGGGACAATATATGTAAAAAGGGGTATACATGAAGGGACTAGCCTAAAGGACATGACACCTACTCCTCATCAAAAAGTCAGCAGGGTCAGCTAGATAATAATAAAGCTAAGGCCATTAAAAAGCATAAAAATCATTTACAGTATAAATACTAAAAGCACTTTAAAAGCATGAAAACATGTCCATAAAAAATGTCATTTTTCCCTAAAAGCGTTCAAAAGGTCCTCTAAACTTGTATATGTAGTTATTATTACACTGAGCTCCTTGAAAGCCATTATGCTCAGTTAGAGCAGAGAAGGAAAACATAAAACAAAGTCAGTTACAACCTTCAATTTGGTGAATGTTTAAAAAATGCTGAATAGTTCCCAGCACAGGAAAGGCCAGATTGTTTATGAATCCTGTGCCGAAGACTCAACATCTCTGAACATTGCATCCGCAGATGTCAATTGCTCCAGTACTTCCAATATAATGTTGAGTGAGCAAAAATGGTCATCTCTGGTTCCCACAGCAGCCGCCGGGGAAGAATTAGATGCCTGGAACTAATGCCTGTACCTCTGGAGCAGAGCCGATTTCCCTTCCAACAGAAGCTGAAGCATCCCTTGGAGGCTCTAGAAACGCCGTCATCAGAATGGGAATATGCTGTGGACAACTGTACATGTGGGCCTGCAAGGGCTCCAGTAGCACGTCTATGTCTGGAGGCGCAACCAATGGAAGTGTCAGACAGAGATACAGCACACATTCAAATCTGCAGAAGAGACAGCGGAACACAGGCAGGACACAGTCTAGCCAGACTGGTCTGAAAGACAGGAACCAATGCTCACTCAGCTCTCGAAGCCGAGGTGTAGTCAGGTAGAACACCATACGTTCACGACAACGTCGTTCCAGCAGTGTTCTCTCTGTCTTGAGGGATTGAGATGTCCATTGCGAATCAATAGGATTAAAATCAGGATGCCCGCCACTGATAGCAGGACCAAAGGAAGCCTTCCAAAAATGTTTCCAAGTATGGAGTGTATGAAAGCTGGAATTACTCCGAAGATGGTCTGAAAGGTGGTTAAGAGACCTGATCCAAGACTCTTAAATATGTGTATGAGCCCACTCGTATCAGACATGTTAAAGATATGATGAACCATTTCTCCTAAATGGATCGGGAAGTTCGTACGGACCAGGGCCTTTATCTCTGCTGAAGACCTTGCAACCTGGAGATCATAAGCCTCTTGGGCTGAAGTTAAGGCCACATTTTGTTGAAACAACATGGCTTTCAATCTGCTCAGCGAATCAAACCTTATACTGGAAATTATCAACAAAGGCCACAGTGGTGCCTCCCTAACTAGGCGAGCTGGGGGAAATAATACTTGCTTACAACAAATAACCCTGGAATTTACTATGACAAGATACGCATGCCTGGCACCATCCCGCAACAGCCTTAAATAACTCCCATTTGAGAGTAACTCAAAAACTGGATGAATCACTGCAGCTGGGGAGCCTTTCAAGTAGCAAGATAAGTTCGCTATTGAAGCATTACATGCTCCATGAAGCGAGACCTCCTTACACACTAAAGACCAACTTAAAGCCCTCTCACAGTCTATACCACTTAAGAAAACTTCAGTGTCTGTATTTCTACACCTCTATCTGTACGGTATTTCCCAGGTATCCTGTATGTACCCTTCACCCAACGCTTCACACCTGCCTACCTGGAGGTATTTCTGGTAGTATTGGTTCTTCTAGTGAGGAAGGAGGTGACCCATTTGAGCACATGCCCTTGGATACAGATGGGGAGTAGTCTTTCAATCAGTGTGTGGTGGGATACGATGTCAAAGGCTGTAGAGAGGTCAAGGACGATCAAGGGTGCTGTTTCTTCTTGGTCGTGGAGGGCTCCGATGTCATTGGATACTGCAATCAGGGTGGCTTCAGGGCTGTGATTGCTGTGGAAGTCGGATTGGGAGGCGTCAACTAGCTGGTTCTAATCCAGGTGTGTCATGAGTTGATTGTTGATGATCTTTTCCATTACCCTCACTGGGAATGGGAGCAGGGTGATTTGGCAGTAGTTTTTGAGTTAGCTCGGGTCGAGAGAGGGTTTTTTGAGTAGTGGTCAGACTTCGGCGTGTTTCCAGGCATGGGGAAGTGTTGCGATGGTGATAGAGGTGTTGAGCAGGGTGGTCAGTTCCTGGCCAATCCTTTAGTTTCAGAGGTTGAAGATGTGGTATGGGCATGCGTCTGTGAGAGCTCCTGAGGGGATGGATTTCATGGTGGAGGTGGTGTCCTGGGTGGAGAGGAGGTTCCAGGTGGTCAGTGTGTGGTTCGTGTTGGTTACAGTGGTGGCATATCTGTCAAGGAAGTCCACAGATGTGGGTTGGGGTTTGAAGTTTCTGTGCATGGTTGTGATCTTGTCGTGGAAGAAGTGGGTGAGGTTGTCACACAGCTCCTGTGAGGGTGTGTTATAGATTTGGGTGGCAGCTTGGTTGGAAAATTCCTTAACGATGTTGTAAAGCTCCTTGGTGTTGTTCAAGCTGGTTTCGATGTGTGCAGTAATGCATGTCTTCTTTGTTGCCCTCAGTAGGCAGAGGTCGAGGTTGAGGGAGGTCTTGAAGGCCGGCCTGACGGAGATGTCCTTGCTGGAGCGCCATCTTCTGTCCAACTGTTTACTGTAACTTTTCACTGTTCTTGGGTGTACCAGCTGGCCTTTTTAGAGGATTTTCTCTGGATGTTAGTCTTGAAGGGGACAATGCTCTCTGCGCAATTGGTGATCCAGGCATTGAAGTTTTTCACTCCCTGTTCAAGGTTGCTGGCCATAGCAGGTTTGGAGGTGTTGAGGGGGTTCGCCCAGCTGGTCCCTGAGATTTTGTGGTACATTCGGTGGGATGCGTTGGTCATCTTGGGGGTAGCGGTGCGGCAGATGGAGATGTTGAAGTGGACGATGGAGTGATCGGTCCATGTGAGTGCTGTGACATGGCTGTATTTGTCGAGGTTGCTAGAGGTGAAAATTGGGTCCAGAATGTGTCCTGCGGTGTGTGTAGGGTCGCATAGAATCTGGGTCAATCTGAGGCTGCTGTCGAGGAGGTGAGCAGTGTTTTTGTCTTTGGGATCATCGATGTGGAAATTTAGGTCAACTAGGAAGATGTACTGCTTGGAGTCTAAGGCAAGGGGCGTAATGAAGCCTGCGATGGTGTTGCAGAAGCTGGGGTGAGGGCCTGGGGGCCGTTATTTGAGGGTGACTCTGATGGTTCTCTTGTCATCCATGTGGAACTTGAAGTTGAGATGTTCCATAGGGGTGGTGGTATTGTCGGTGGTGTGGTACACTGAATGTTCTCTTTGTGAATGATGGCTGTTCCTCCTCTTGGCTTGTAGGTGCAGTCCTGGTGAGTGATTTTATATCTGTTGGGGATTGCTGTGGCAATGTCTGGGGCAGATGTGGAGTTGAGCCATGTCTCAGTGAGGAAGACTATGTCAGGTGCACGGGTAGCGATGAGGTCCCATAATTCAGAGGAATGCTTGCATAGCAAGCGTGTTTTGAGAAGAGTGTGTAAGAGTTGGTGTCTTTGTCCAGATGGTGTCTGTGGTGTGCTTGAGGAGGGGCTGGTCAATGAGCTAGTGTGTGTGCAGTGGCAGGTGAAGTGCCAGTGGGTGCAGGCAGAAGGTCCTACCGTGGAGCATGGGTCAGCGCAGTGGCAATGTTTGTTGCAGCATCCGGGGTCGAGGGTATAGATCTCGGCAATGGTGTATCTTTGGGGGTTGAGAGGGCCAGGGGTTGTCGCGCTGGAGACAGTCCGAGTGCAGATGGGTGCAAACGGGCTAGTCAAAGGCACGCCAGCAGCACAGACGTGCTGCGGCCTGCATTAAGTAAGTCCTGGGATGGGTGGGGCTTCTGTTGGCCAGAAGGCCAATGAGTGGGAGAACCCAGTCGGGAAAACCCTCAATTTGGAACAAAAAGGAACTGGAGGCTACAGGCAAGTGGCAAGTGAGGTGTCCAGGTACCTACTATATGATACTGCTCAACCTCAAGTCCTATCCCACAGCTGCCAATAATGTTAGAAATTGGGTATTGGGTGACAGAGGTATACCCCCTGTCCAAGCAGGACCCACAATCCTAGTTAGGGTAAGTCAGATACACACCATAAATTAACCTGTGCTCACCCTCCGGTAGCTTCGCACAGAGCAGTCAGGCTTAACTTAACAGGCAATGTGTAAAGTATTTGTGCAATGCTTCAAACAGTAAAACTGTAAAAACACCAGACAAAAATATACCACTCCTGGTTAAAAATATAGTGCATAAGTTATTGAACAAAACAAGATCAAAATGACAAAAATCCATTAAGTATAACCAGAGTTATTAATTTTTAAAGAATAAACTAAAATGTAGTGCTTAAAAGCATAAAGTGCCATCCGGGGCTATCTGGTCGTGCTAGACTGGGTCAATTGCAAAAGTTTAGGCCGACCGCAATGGAGCACCGATCGGATACAGGGTCCAGCCTTGGCCCACTGAAACATTACCTTGGTTTGCCATTGCGTCGACATTGAGGAGATGATGCGATCCTTGGGATGTAGGATTTGCATCGGCTCCGCGCAAAGTCAAAGATGTGTCGGAAATAGAGGCGATGTGCGGCGTCAACAGAAATGTGATGCACTTGATCTTTGAAGCAGTGATGTGTTGGCGTCAATGGAGGCTCACCGGTTCCAAGCGGCGCAACGGCATCGATGCATGGATTTATACTGGAACAACACTTTATACACACTTCCAATGGCCTAGGACTGGGTTGGCACAACATGGCAGGGCAAGACTCACAGATGACATAGTCCAGGTGCAGTAGAGAGTTGTGGAGTAGTTGGAAGTCTTTTACGTCCCTGAGACTTCAAAGAGGAGGCAAGCAGGAAAGCCCTTGAAGTCACTCTGGGTTCAAGTAGTGTAGCTCCATCCTATTCACCCAGGTAAGGAGGGCAGCAGGCAGGTCAGCACAGCAGAAAAGCACCCTTTTCCTTGAATTCTCTAAATTGTTTTTGACATTTTATATAGTTGCTTTCTTAACTTTAATCTAGTTAGGACCGTTTCAATTTAACTCATATTTGTCTGTGCAATTGCCTACTGATTGTGCCATAGCTACAGGGGGTTAAGCAAGGATTCACTTTGAACTGTGCTGTGAACAAATCAGATTGTATTTATTAAGTTGGTTGGGGTACATTCCTCCCAAATGAACGGGCCATTTTGTAATAATGACCCAGGTAATAATGATGGATAAGGAACAGATCAAGGTAAAGCCTCCAACATAATTGTAAACAGTGCATAATAAGAGACAGCAGCCAGTCAGGAGTACAGGTTAGCAACAACTGCCTCTCACCTTATTAAAAACTACAACATAGGCTGTGCTGAATGCACTAAGACGATTATGAAGCCAGATGTAACATCAAGATTATAGATGTGTGGCTATAGACAAAATCATTTGAAACCATTCGTCTCACTCAGGTGCATAGCTATAAGTGGTTCAGTTGGTGTAGTGGTAGCAAGGGCAAAGCCTGCCCTATGTTGGTTACAGTTAATTAGGATGCCTCTGACTTGAATGTTTTGTTCGTGCTTGCCGGGGGCTTAGCACAGGAGTAACAGGCTCTCGCAGCCCCCGCTGTGCAGTGACCCCCCATGGTTTCTTGTTTTAGAGGGGGGTGCCTCACCCTCTAAGCCATGCCATTGCATGCCTTGCATAATGTGTGCAATAGCATGGAAAAAGGAAATAGTTAAACACTCGGGAAAGCTGCTATACTTTCCTGAGGAGGCTGTGTCATCCAACTACAAAGCTGTTGACTTTAGGCAGAAAGAGCACTAAGGCGGAGCACTGCCAGTCTACAAATACAACGTCTGGGAGATTACTTGCACGTTCCCAATTTTACAACCACACTTTGACATGCAGACCACAGTACCAGTATGTTGGAGCACAGAGCGCCGTTTTTAATCACATACCCGGGTGTAGTGCAGATAGCTTATTGTGGCTGAGCTGGCAAGAAAAAAGTGACTACATCATGCAAACAACATCAGTGAAAAAAGCATTATACAAAAACATTTGGGGCCTTATTACGATGTCGGTCGGAAAGACCGTCCTACCGACGCAGTCACGGATACATTCCGACCGACTAGTCCGCTACATCTCCGACTGCCGTATTATGATGTATAGCAGGGAAACCTCCGACCACGCCGGTCGGAGATGATTCATAGCCGACCACGTTAGTCTGAAATGGGTCCGAACCAACCATGACGGTCGGAAAGGCTGTCTCATAGGGATTCCGATTACTCACTGTCATGAAAGCAGAGTTCCAGTTGGGCTGGCTGGGCTGGGTCGGAGGAGGAGTGTTTTCTATAACTACATCTCCCATCAAGCTCTGTCCTACACATCAGCAAACACTCTCAACTCCAATCAGCACTTTGTTTTGTTTTATGAGCACATCACCATTGCGTGGCTTCACCTATGCACTATGCATGTCAAAAGAAACCACTTTACACAACAATACTACCTCATGTTGTAACTTTTACTTCAAATTCAAAATCTTGTCATCACCTTTTTATCATAATGATGAAAGTGTCACCAACATAGGTAAGTAGAAAACTAAGTGCCAGTAAGTAATAAACCTTTGCATAAAAAGATAGATATACACAACAAGAGTATCAGACAAATTGTAGCCCACGGTACATATTCACAGGAAGTCAGTTGTATACACAACTATCACTATTTGCCAGTCCAATCAACAATCATTGTTAGACAACTAGTTCATCATGGCCAAACTTAGATTATAACTTGTTTGGATGTGTGATATCAGACAAGGCACACCTCGATGTGGAACACATTTTTATTGTCCAGGTTTTTACAACCTGATGCCTGAAGACAAACTACAATTATATCACACAGTACTGAAAGGCACTAATGACAATAACACTAGACTATTATGTCAGAAGGAAGTGCGTGCCAGGGAGTTCTGCAATATTTCCATGTCGGTGTCTGTCACAACATCTTATGTCTGGTGAGGTCACAGCTATGTAAGGTGACATGGCAAAGTACACTGGGGAAAAAAGCACGAACAACAGAGTTTAGCAATCATAACTAAGGTCTCACAAGTCAGAGAAGTATGATACCTCAGCCACAACAATGTCATTGTTAACACTAGCTAGGCTTCACTGAAATAATATAAATGTATATTTTAGCATTTCAAAAACAAGTTTCCAAAAATCTTCAGGACACTTATCCTACACTCTTAAGCATACACACACATTGTCCACCAGCTACACAACAACAAGCAATGGTTTTTAGTCACTTCCTATCATTGCATACTTACAGTCATGTGAAAAAGTTGTGGATAAGCTATTGTCTCAAATCCACTCCATCATCATCATCATCACCACTGTCATCATTGCCCACTCCTGGATCCTCCATCGGTGGGCACCTGCTGGTCTCCTTCGTCCTCAATTAGAGGTATGTTCTTAAGTATTGCTACGTTGTGTAGCATGCAGCAATCCACGATTATCTGGCACACCTTACCTGGGGCAAAAGGGAGGGCTCCTCCTGTCTTATCCAGACAGTGGAATCTTGACTTCAAGAGGCCAAAAGACCGCGCCACTATCCGCCTGGTCCGGCCATGGGCCTCATTAAAGCGCACTTCTGCTGGGGTTACTGGGTTGTACAGTGGTGTCAGCAACCATGTCTGATTGGGGTATCTAGAACCTCCTATATTGAACACAGAAAATAGTTCAGTTGTCAAACAACATATCACTATCTGACATACAACCAACACACACTACAACATTCATATACAATATCACATACCAACAAGCCAGGTCCGTTTAGGTTGCAGTTGGCTCATCAAACGTGGGATGATGCTCTTACGCAGGATAAATGCATCATGTGCAGAGCCAGGAAATCAGGCACAGATGTGTGAAATGCACAAATAGTCTCCTGTCCCTGAGGAAGCCTGATCTGGTTGTAGCCTCATTTCCCTGATCGCTATCGCTCCGCATTTAGAGCCTCCTTGTTAACAACATTTGTTGTAAGTTATTCGGCTCCTCCTGTCTCCACACATTTCAAATGTACTTTTTGGGGTTGTTTATCTGCTCCTGTCTGCAGGCATTCCCTCGTCTGCCCACATTGCAAAAACTGTTTGTTTCCTGTATATTTTTATTTTTTACAAAAATATTAGCTCCAATACTTAGTAAATAATTAACTTCATTTTTTACCATATACTTTCAGAACTGGTGTCATAGCAACATCAGGAAATTTATGCGTGTTTTTTCACAGCAACTTATAGTTTTTAAAAGATTTTGGTCCCTAATGCCTTAAAAGTCATTATTTATCTTTTAGATAATATCAAATTCGGTAGCAGCAGCATGCATTTTATTAACGCTTTACAGGTTAAGGTGCTCTGTCAAATTCTAAACATTTCAACCTCTGATGACTTTTCAGTAATTACATTGTTTAGGTAATTACACATTGTTGGACTTGGCCCTTTTTGCAGGGTCATCCCTAAACTTTTGCCTTCCTCCTATATTTTTTCTGACCTGTTGTTGGCTGTTTTATGACTCTGGGCACTTTACCATTGCTGATCAGTGCTAAAGTGCATATGCTCGCCCCATTGTAAATTGTGTTATGGATTAGTGACTCCATGATTGGATGATTGGTTTACTTGTCAGTCCCTAGTACAGTGCACTGAGTGTGCCCAGGGCTTGTAAATCCAATGCCGCTGGTGGGCTTGCAGCACTGGTTGTGCCACCCACAGAAGCGGCTTGTAAAATGTGTCTCAGGCCTGCCATCGCAGAGCCTGTGTGCAGCCTAGGGCTGCCATGTCGACTTGGTGAGTGCACCCACTTACCAGTCCCTAAACCTTCCCTTTACTGCATGTTGGTCACCCCTAAAGTAGGCCCTAGGGCAGGGTGCATTGTAAGTATAAGGTAGGACATGCCCTGGTGTGTGTGGCATGTCCTAATAGTGAATTACAGCCATTTTCGTTTTTCACTATTGCAAGGCTACCTGCTCCCCATAGGCCAGAATGGGCAGACTGACTATTACACCTTATAGTCAGAACTGACCCAGGGAACATGGTAGAAAAACGAATTTAGTATGCCTGAACTCAGAATGATAAAATACATCTTTTAGTGAAGTTGGTTTTAACATTCTGTGTTTGAAAATACCACTTTTAGAAAGTGGGTATTTTCTTGCCTAAACTTCCAAGCCTGCCTCTGCTAGGTTGTGTATTCCTTGTCTGGAGATTGAGTGACAGGGGCTGGGGGTGGCTACAGGAGACAGGGTGAGTCAGCACAGGGCTGAATAGAAAGATCTGCATCCAGAGTGGAGGGAGGAGTTGCACCTGGGTCTGAATAGGGCTGTGCCTGCCTTCCACAATGCTGGCTCCACCTCCTGCCGGGCGGCTGAGCACCCTGCCCCACATTCTGAAAGGAAAGAAGGAGTCAGAAAAACAAAGTGCTCCAGGACTGACCAGAACTGGTTTTGACTAGGCAGAGGCCTCTCTGCCTTCAGAGAACAAAGGAAAACTGTGTATAAAAAGGGGACCCAGACCCCTAGGAAATTAGATCACTTTGGGAAAACAAGAAGAAACCTTTGCTGAGGAGAGGAACCAGAAGAAACTGAGGAGAGGACTATCCCTAAGCTAGAGGGATCTGCCTGCAGTGGTTGCCTGACTGCCAAAGGAAGGAGAAAGGACTTTGTGTGCACTTTTATTCAACTTGTGAAGGATCTCCAAGGGCTTGAGAAAAGAGCTTGCCTCCTGCTGAAGTCTCAGGGACAACAGACTTCAACCACCAGCTCCCCAAGAATCCTTTGGAAGTGCCTGCTGCTGTTTTGGGCCTTCTGAAGGGACTGCGTGTCGCAAGGAGCTGGAAGCGCGACTCAAGAGGAAGAAGCGTGTCGCCGTCGCTGCTGCTGCCGTCGCAACTCCGAAGGAGGGTGTCGCCGCTGTAGCTGTCGTATTGCACCCCATCGAGAGAAGCGTCCCGCAACGAAGAGGAAGCGTGTCGCCGTCGCTGCTGCTGCCGTCGCAACTCCGAAGGAGGGTGTCGCCGCTGTAGCTGTCGCATTGCACCGCATCAAGAGAAGAGTCTCGCATCGAGGAAGAAGCGTGTCGCCGTCGCAGCCGCTGCCGTCGCAACTCCGAAGGAGGGTGTCGCCGCTGTAGCTGTCGCATTGCACCGCATCAAGAGAAGCGCCTCGCATCCACGGAGAAGCGTGCCGCCGTCGGAGCTGCTGCCGTCGCATCACGAAACAAGGGTGTCGCCGCTGCAGTTGTCGCATCGAGCGGAAGTGTCTCGCAACGTTGGAGAAGAGTGTCGCAGCCGAAGCTGTTGCCGTCGCATCGCTGAACAAGGGTGTCGCCGCTGCAGTGGACGCATCGAATCAAGACTTCTCGCAACCTCGGAGAAGCATGCCGCATCAGGAAGAACTTGACGTCTTTATTTCTTTGCACCAGAACTTCGTCGCATTTCCATCGCTGCAACATTGCTTGTTGTGGAAGCGTCCCGCATCGTAAGGTACATTGACTTAAAGTGTCGCATCTTAAGAACTGAACTGAACTAAGCTAAAACTACCATTGTAAGTACAGTATTGTGGATTTTTGTCGTTTATGGTCTTGTGTTAAAACTATATAAAGAATACTTATTTTTGATATAAAACCTTGTGTGGTGTCCATCTGTAGTGTGTCACTAGATTACTGTATGTGTTCACAAATGCTTTACACACTGCCTCTGAGATAAGCCTGTCTGCTCGTGCCAAGCTACCAAGGGGGTGAGCAGGGGTTATTTTAGGAGTGTACCCCTTTACCCTGACTAGAGGCGAGGGTCCCTATTTGTCACAAGTACCTACCTGTGCCAACTAGAGACCCCCAATTCTAACATTGGTGGTCAGCGGTGAGGATTCTGGACTTGCATTTGTGATTCATGTACAGTGATTGGTGAACACTACTAGTGAGTGCAGACCAAACGCGACCACATACTGTTTTTCTGTTTTATGGTGTCCTCCTGGAGGTATTTTTGATACCATGACTCTGGTTAGTTGTTGCAAAATGGAACTCAACTTCTGGCACATGTTTATCTACACAATGAAGGAGCTACGTGTGTTTTGCAAGGAAAGAGGGCTGCCTGTGAAGAGAAGGTCCAGGGAGGATCTAGAGGCATCCCTATTTCAGTATGAGTTACCCCGCTGGAAGGCAACACTACCAGTTGAGTCTGAGGAGGAGGAATTCCCTAGAAGTGAGGGAGAAACAGAAACAGATAGCTGGCTTCTGGCTTATGAGCAGAAGCTGAGAGAAATTGACGAAGAGCTGAGAGAGATTGATGAGGCTCAGAGGGCCTTAGCCCAAGAAAAAGAAATTTGGGCAGCTCAGGAAGTGAGCTTTGCTGAGTTGGAGGTGGAGTCCAGCTCAGATGGTGGCAGCAAAATTAAGTTATTCAGTGCTGAGAGAGTAGTGCACACACCCAGAGATGTGGCGCCTGACTTGAAGGAGGGGTTAACATACACCAGGAGGTTCAAGGACATGAGGTAGCTCCAGTAGTGCGCAGTGTCCCTGAGAGGAATAGGGAAACTGACGCAGGGATTCATGGTCCTAGTGGTGGGAGGGATACTCTACTGACTCTAGATGAGAGGTGCAGGGAGAGGGGTTCCCCCATGGTTGAAGTCCTGGTATGTGAGTGTGAAGACCGCCCAGAAGAGTGTGGGTTGAGTGACAGAGACAGTCAGATACTGTCTTGCCAATCTCAGAAGAGTGGTGTGGGGTACGTGTGCGAGGCACTGGATGGTGAGGTGAAGGATAGTTTGGTTAACCCCTGTGAGGGACTGTGTGATCCAATTGTGGGAGAGCATATTGTAAGTCCCTGTTTTCCAGAGCTATGCCAACACCTGTTGGAGTGTGAGTTCTCTGACCTCAGGGAGCTCACATTGGAGGCGGACCTTTTGGTGGATTCCAGAGGGTCTGAAGAGGCATTGGGGAGTGACCCTAAGAGGAGTGGCTCAGGTGTCTTCCAACCCATAGTGGTGGGAGAGGTTCAGTGTAGCCCAGCTAGGTCCCGTGGTAATGGGAGGGGTGTAGGGACTCACGTCCTGTCTCAGTGGAGAAGGAGTGAATGTGGGGCTGCGTGTCCCGAGGTGCCCGAAACCCAGTCTCAGAGCCTGGATGGTTCTTTAAGGGAACACCAGGTAGGGAGCCTAGGCTGCCCTGATGGGCCGCCTGTTGAGGAGGATCTCCTAGTGTCTAGAGAACCTGGAGCGTCTGTAAATGGAGCTCCCGTGTTTCTGGTGTCTGGCAGTGCCGCTCCACTTGGGAGGGTGCAGAAGTCCAGAGTGAGGGGTGAGAGGGGGAGAGAGTCCCCAGTGGAAGAACCAGTGGGTCAGGGACCAGCCAGAAGGGCTGAGTCACCAGTGAATGACCATGGTGACACCACTTCTGTCCTGGGGGATCTTCACACACTGTCAGACGGACAGGGGTTGGGAGATCTGCGCCAGGCAGACTGTCACACAACACCTGAGAGATGTGTTACCCTCTGGGGGGCATGCGTGCGCCCCAGGAAGTCCTGGTGCGCCAGGCAGGTTCTTACACAACTCTAGAGGAGTGTGTTTCCTTTGGGGGGTTGGTGTACCCTCCCGGAAGTCCTGGGTTGCCAGGCACAGGTCCAGCCTAAGGGTACAGACCCTGGGTTGGAGGGCCAGGTTCAGGGTGTCCCCCTGACCTGGAGGAAGGGGCAGCTGCTAACAGTGCCCCTACCAGTTTGTCTTCTGGGGGCAGCGCTCCAGGTGGGAGGGTGCAGGACCCCAATAAGGGGGTGGGGAGAGGACAGCCTCACCCCTGGCCTCTGCCCAGTATAAGGGTACAGACCCTATGCTGGGATCCCAGTTGCAGGATAGAACCCCTGAACTGGTGGGCGGGTGTGCAGGACACCTGCCACAGGTGCCCTGACAATTCTGGTAGGGGGTACCGCTCCTGATGGGAGGGGGCAGTACACTGGAAGGGGTGCAGAGGGAGGGAGTCCTCGCCTCTGACCCCGGTTCAACTGGAGGGTTTAGACCCTAGATTGGAGGACCAGGTTCAGGGTGTCCCCCTGACCTGGACGCCCAGTTGCAGGATAGAACCCCTGAACTGGTGGGCGGATTGTGCAGGACACCTGCCGCAGGTGCCCTGACAATTCTGGAAGGGGGTACCGCTCCAGGTGGGAGGGTACAGAGCCCCAAGGAGGAGGACCGGGTGTGGGAAAGCCCACCCCAGTCTCCAGTCCAGCCGCCGGGTATAGGCCCGGGGCTGGTGGGTCAGCGCCAGGATGTCATACCTGACCTGACAGGAGGGAGAGTGGACAAAGGGTGCCAAGCACCTGGGGCTACTGCCCCCGCTCTCTGACGCCACAGAGGTTTGAGAGCCCTGAGAGGCATAAGGCCTGGGTCTCATCCCTGACCACTGTCAGTGGCCACTGTGGCTTGCTGGCTGTCTGTTGGGACACACCTGTGAGCAAGTTAAGGTTAGGTGCTGCACAGGTGGTGTCCACAGGTGAGGAGAAGGGTTCCCCATGGATTAGCTTGGTGGGCCCTGAGAGTATGGACAGAGGGATCCAAATAGGTTCAGATTGGCGTAGAACTGGAGTATGCCCCTGCTGTTGTGGGCCAGGGTCCAGGTTCTATCGCCCAAAGCAGGGAAGCCCATCAAGGTAGTGATTGGTCTACCCTGCGTTTTGGCTGGAAGGGGTTGTGTTGGACTTGGCCCTTTTTGCAGGGTCATCCCTAAACTTTTTGCCTTCCTCCTATATTTTTTCTGACCTGTTGTTGGCTGTTTTATGACTCTGGGCACTTTACCATTGCTGATCAGTGCTAAAGTGCATATGCTCGCCCCATTGTAAATTGTGTTATGGATTAGTGACTCCATGATTGGATGATTGGTTTACTTGTCAGTCCCTAGTACAGTGCACTGAGTGTGCCCAGGGCTTGTAAATCCAATGCCGCTGGTGGGCTTGCAGCACTGGTTGTGCCACCCACAGAAGCGGCTTGTAAAATGTGTCTCAGGCCTGCCATCGCAGAGCCTGTGTGCAGCCTAGGGCTGCCATGTCGACTTGGTGAGTGCACTCACTTACCAGTCCCTAAACCTTCCCTTTACTGCATGTTGGTCACCCCTAAAGTAGGCCCTAGGGCAGGGTGCATTGTAAGTATAAGGTAGGACATGCCCTGGTGTGTGTGGCATGTCCTAATAGTGAATTACAGCCATTTTCGTTTTTCACTATTGCAAGGCTACCTGCTCCCCATAGGCCAGAATGGGCAGACTGACTATTACACCTTATAGTCAGAACTGACCCAGGGAACATGGTAGAAAAACGAATTTAGTATGCCTGAACTCAGAATGATAAAATACATCTTTTAGTGAAGTTGGTTTTAACATTCTGTGTTTGAAAATACCACTTTTAGAAAGTGGGTATTTTCTTGCCTAAACTTCCAAGCCTGCCTCTGCTAGGTTGTGTATTCCTTGTCTGGAGATTGAGTGACAGGGGCTGGGGGTGGCTACAGGAGACAGGGTGAGTCAGCACAGGGCTGAATAGAAAGATCTGCATCCAGAGTGGAGGGAGGAGTTGCACCTGGGTCTGAATAGGGCTGTGCCTGCCTTCCACAATGCTGGCTCCACCTCCTGCCGGGCGGCTGAGCACCCTGCCCCACATTCTGAAAGGAAAGAAGGAGTCAGAAAAACAAAGTGCTCCAGGACTGACCAGAACTGGTTTTGACTAGGCAGAGGCCTCTCTGCCTTCAGAGAACAAAGGAAAACTGTGTATAAAAGGGGACCCAGACCCCTAGGAAATTAGATCACTTTGGGAAAACAAGAAGAAACCTTTGCTGAGGAGAGGAACCAGAAGAAACTGAGGAGAGGACTATCCCTAAGCTAGAGGGATCTGCCTGCAGTGGTTGCCTGACTGCCAAAGGAAGGAGAAAGGACTTTGTGTGCACTTTTATTCAACTTGTGAAGGATCTCCAAGGGCTTGAGAAAAGAGCTTGCCTCCTGCTGAAGTCTCAGGGACAACAGACTTCAACCACCAGCTCCCCAAGAATCCTTTGGAAGTGCCTGCTGCTGTTTTGGGCCTTCTGAAGGGACTGCGTGTCGCAAGGAGCTGGAAGCGCGACTCAAGAGGAAGAAGCGTGTCGCCGTCGCTGCTGCTGCCGTCGCAACTCCGAAGGAGGGTGTCGCCGCTGTAGCTGTCGTGTTGCACCCCATCGAGAGAAGCGTCCCGCAACGAAGAGGAAGCGTGTCGCCGTCGCTGCTGCTGCCGTCGCAACTCCGAAGGAGGGTGCCGCCGCTGTAGCTGTCGCATTGCACCGCATCAAGAGAAGAGTCTCGCATCGAGGAAGAAGCGTGTCGCCGTCGCAGCCGCTGCCGTCGCAACTCCGAAGGAGGGTGTCGCCGCTGTAGCTGTCGCATTGCACCGCATCAAGAGAAGCGCCTCGCATCCACGGAGAAGCGTGCCGCCGTCGGAGCTGCTGCCGTCGCATCACGAAACAAGGGTGTCGCCGCTGCAGTTGTCGCATCGAGCGGAAGTGTCTCGCAACGTTGGAGAAGAGTGTCGCAGCCGAAGCTGTTGCCGTCGCATCGCTGAACAAGGGTGTCGCCGCTGCAGTGGACGCATCGAATCAAGACTTCTCGCAACCTCGGAGAAGCGTGCCGCATCAGGAAGAACTTGACGTCTTTATTTCTTTGCACCAGAACTTCGTCGCATTTCCATCGCTGCAACATTGCTTGTTGTGGAAGCGTCCCGCATCGTAAGGTACATTGACTTAAAGTGTCGCATCTTAAGAACTGAACTGAACTAAGCTAAAACTACCATTGTAAGTACAGTATTGTGGATTTTTGTCGTTTATGGTCTTGTGTTAAAACTATATAAAGAATACTTATTTTTGATATAAAACCTTGTGTGGTGTCCATCTGTAGTGTGTCACTAGATTACTGTATGTGTTCACAAATGCTTTACACACTGCCTCTGAGATAAGCCTGTCTGCTCGTGCCAAGCTACCAAGGGGGTGAGCAGGGGTTATTTTAGGAGTGTACCCCTTTACCCTGACTAGAGGCGAGGGTCCCTATTTGTCACAAGTACCTACCTGTGCCAACTAGAGACCCCCAATTCTAACACACATTTTAGGACATTTTTTCGTGCCACCAGCACGCAGTTCAGTATTCGCTAATGCTTGTATTTGCCACGCCGTCTTAGCCACGCACCCCCCACCATACACACAGCAGGCCTGGCTGCGAACATTTACAGCTTGCTTGCTATGCTTTTCTTTTAATATTGCTCTTTCATAAAAGCAAATACTTGCAGTTTGTTACGACTTCTTATGCTTCTTTTAAAAATAATTCTTACTCCCATGCACTATTCTTTTACTTTAGTAAACTCTATGCCATTTCATTTTATAGGCTGCGAACATTTAGCACCTCCACAAATATTCCCTTGGCTTCAGAAGCCTCTCAAGTATGTTTATTTGTGTGAACAAACCATACCTTTTACTTTGACAGGCTGCAGAAGCCTCAGCTCCTTTTATCTTTAATCACAACAACCCGTTTCTACCATTCAGCACCCCAACATACACACAGGAGGCCTGGCTGCAATAGGTCTCGCATTACTGAAAGTTTAAGCTATTGGTTTTGCATTATTATTTGCAACGCCAATAGCTCAAACTTTAAGTAATGCGAGACCTATTGCACTCACTAAATAGTCAGGGCCAGCACAGCACCACTCAACGCCACCACAGCATCACTCAGCGCCACCACAGCATCACTCAGCGCCACCACAGCATCACTCAGGGCCACCACAGCAACACTCAGCGCCACCACAGCATCACTCAGCAACACAACAGCATCACTCAGCACCACCAAAGCATCACTCACGTCCAACACAGCATCACTCAACACCAACACAGCATCAATCAGCACCACCACAGCATCACTCAGCACCACCACAGCATCACTCAGGGCCACAACAATATCACTCAGCGCCACAACAGCATCAGTCAGCACCACCACAGCATCACTCAGCACCACCACAACATCACATCAGTATCACTCAGCATCGCCTTTGCAATACTACACAACCACATCATCATCACTCAGCAAGACCTAAGTATCATTCAGCATCACCTCAGCATCGTCTCAGCACCAGTCACCACCACCACTACCACCTCAACATCACTCAACACCACCTCAGCCTTCTCTCGGAATCTGCCATCTGTTGAGTCTCCCCTAGCGTCTGGCCACTGCTAGTGTTATAATACAGGTACTAGTTCACAACCTTCAACCTCCAATTGTTTTTGCCCCCTCAAAAAACAAGCATTGGCATAGCCAATAGGTCTCGCTTTTGGGACCTTATAAGTGTTTACCCATGCAACAGTTGATGTTGTTGCACCAAGGATATTGTGCTGCATAACTAAATACTTATAAGGTCCCAAAAGCGAGACCTATTGGCTATGCCAATGCTTGTTATTTTAATGGCTCATCGCATTGAAGTTCAAAGCAAAACAATTTGGGGACAAAAACTAAAGGGGGCATAGCCCTATAGCCCATATAAAGGAACCGCCCCTGTCCACAACAGTAGTTTGTGCGCAATTGATTTAGGTGTAAAAGACAAACAGATTGGCTTTTCACCACCTTAGAATTTAAAAACAGGATCAACAAATCTTTTTGAAAACTTCCTGTTACAATCATCGAAAGAAGGGAATATTGATTTCTGTCTGCTGAGATGACATTTTTAATGGATTTGGCAGGACAGAGTTCTGAGAACTTTTACGTTTGCACTATACAATTGTGAGAGCAGGAAAATTTCCTATAAAATTAAGCACTACTAATGGCAAAACTGCCTTGGGCTTCAAACATAAAAATGCATTTTTAAACATGATACACGTCGTTATGCTGAAAACGCAAAGCATTTTTATTCAATGGCCCTTAACCAGATGTTTTCCCTTAATAAATCATGTTCTTTAGAATGCTGAGACATTGTCACAATCCCTACTGCTGCAAGTGCATTGATGGGTATCTACCCTCCGGATTCATGCAGACATTGAATGATTGTGGTGTAAGCTTGCCTACCAGCCAGGGCTTCACACACTTGCCCGCTATCCAGGGTTTCACACATGATGCTCTCACTGGATGCTTGGTGCAGACAGAGACTACTTGCAGGCATGGACTAATCCTGTCAGTCTGCCATACATACATAATGGTGGTTATACAAGAACAATATGGGCATAACAGCTTCTGCAGTTAACAAGTTGAAAGGAAACTAAAGTCATTATAACTTGCGGAAATAACAAGCTCGTCGGACCAACCACGTAAGCAGCAACGCTTTGGAAAAGGAAAGCTGGTCATGCGCGTGATGCGCCTTGAGTTGATTTCCTTTCATTAATGTCCGTTTTTCCTTTTTATTATAAATTCTGTTTATTGAATAAAGAACAGAAGCAAAAGATCAGACAAGTTGAGGACACATGTCCCTGTAAGAAGAGCATCTAAGAAGTCCACATTCCATATTACACGGTGAAACAACATAATAAGAACATACAGAGTGTGGTCTAACCCATGCAGGATATCACCAAAACTTCTATTGTAAAGTATGCCATAGTGGAAGAGAATTATACATGCTGAAGCCCCATCCCCAGTTATCCTAACAATATACCCACTCCCAAGGGAGAGTAAAGGGGTAAAACTAGAAAACAAGAGGCTCTTCGTACTCCGGATGCCAAATGGGGTGTTATCATTGACACGTCGATGGAGTCTTTGGGGACGTGTTATGCATGACCTCATAATATATAAGTTCTTCTCACTGTCCAAGGGAGCCCTTTAGACAAAAAAAGCAAGAGGGAACTGTCAGCAATTGTATAAAAGTAAGGATACAAAAGGAAAAACGAGAGAGAAATTCCCTCAGGAAAGGGGAGAGAGAGAGAGGATGCGCTGGGAGGATCTAGACCCCAAATTGGGAGCTAAAAGGGTCATCAGGGGGCAAAAGAACAGTCTCTCTGATTTAGGTGGACTGTTCTGGGGAGTCCGGCTTCTGGCCCCTAGAGAATGGTTCGAGGAGTCTTCAAACAACTGTAAGGCCCTATAATCTGGGGGAACCAGCCAGGAGTGTCTAGACATGGTGAAGTAGTGTATAAGTGGCTGCCAAATGCGGTCAAATCTTGCATCGGCGTGGTTGATGTGGGCTGTAAGTAATTTGAGGGCTAAAACATTCCACAGTCGAAGAAACCAGGTGGCTATGAGGGGGGGTGGGTGCAGCTTTTTCCAAAATAAAGCTATTGACTGTCTAGCGGCTCCTAGCAAGTGGAGAATCAAGTGCCAATCCATATGTGTCATAGCAGTTAGAGTTGGGGATTTGATGCCTAAGAGCATGACTAGCGGGGAGGAAGGAATAGGAAAGCCCACCACCTCTTTGATGTGACTGAGGACCTCTTTCCAAAACATCGTGAGGCTCGGGCATGACCACCAAATGTGAATGAAGTTGCCTCTATCACTCTGGCACCTCCAACAGGTCAGGGGGGAGTTTGGGAACATCTGGTGGAAGCGGGTTGGGGTGTAATACCACTGCGTCATTAATTTATATGCTGACTCGCGTTGGGGCGTGCTCCGGTATACCCTGGGGATATCCCGCCACAGACGAGCCCACCCTTCTGGAGGTATATCCTCTTCCATGTCCACAGCCCATCGCGTCTGGTATCCATGTGGTATGGGTCGCTGAGAATGTTGAATTTTTATTTTTTTATTATTAGTTTTGCAAATACAAAAAGAAAAGACATACACAATAACAATGCGAGCATGTATCATATCGTCATTATGCTTACATAGTGATAAACAAAAATAAATAAAATCCCCACAAATCCAACAAAAATACAAAAGACATCAAATTATAATACTACCACAAAACCATCCTCACATCATACCTGAACAATATCGTCAAAGTCGCATTGAGATGTTAGAGCATCATCCCTCCATTCTCCCAGACCGCAACCCAGTGTCTCTCGCTACAGCACCCATGGCACCTAGTTCGCGTCACTCTGCTCTGCTTCCGCTGCCCTATGTTGAAGGAATTGTCTCAGGGGCTCCCATATGTCTTTTGGTCTAGACACTGGGGGCAGCTCTTCTGCGTAAGTCTCCATGTTGTCTTTGCAGTAGACCATGTCTTTAATCCAGTGGTCTACTTTCGGGCTGCGTCTTCCGCCCCACGTGATAGCCACTCTTCGCTTAACCATGAGCAGCGCCAAGCGTACGAATCTACAGCATACTCCCTTTACCTGCGGAGCGCAAGACAACAGGCAGACCAGCGGGGCACACTGTAGTTCTACACCCGCCATGACCTCTATGTCTCTCACAACAATCGTCCAAAAATCAGCCACCTTTCGACAACCCCAAGCAAGGTGCAGAAAGTCAGCATCAGCCTGGCCACAACGCGCACAGCAGCTAGATTCACGCAACCCAAAGCGATGCAGGCGTGCTGGCGTGTAATAAACCTGATGTATGTATTTAAAATGTATGATCCTCAAGTTCCCATTCATGACAAGTGTGCCCGTTAATTCACATACATACTTCCAGTCTTCCTCCGATATCGGAGCGGGCAAGCAGGCATTCCACCTCTCCCAGCTTCTGTCAGGCTGACCCACACACTCTTCCCTTATTAGCCTGTATAATCTGGAGATCAGTTTTTTATTAGTGGGGGTAGTGAGCACGAACTGTAGGGACATCAGAGTAGGAGGCTCCAGAGGGTAGGTGTCGTAATGAGCCCTGATGGCGTGTCTGAGTCTGTGCAGCGCAAATCGAAACAACAACGTGGGATTACTTATGTATTGTAAAGCGTCCGGTGTGATAAACGTCCCTTCCGGGTAGAGATCCCGCATTTGCTGGAAACCCGCCTCGCTAAGCAGTCGCATTGACGGCGCCTCCTGAGTGACTGACAGTGCCCCGTGGTGTTCTATATGCATGGCTGGTGCATATATAGGTAATTTACGCGCCAGTCGTCCAATCTCCTGCCAAACAGCCAACGTCGTGTCCACCGCATTGATTTCTGTTCTCGGAATGCCACGTGTCCGGTGCGTGATCATGCTACGCAGCGGGACAGGGTTGGCGTCTCCCTCCTCCACCGCGACATGTGGAGTGAACGCGTGTGGTCTCACCCAATAATACACATACTGGGCCTGTGCACTAAGATAATAGATATAAAAGTCAGGCGTCCCGAACCCGCCTTTGTCATAATCGCTAGTGAAGACAGACCAGCTAACCCAGGCATGTTTGCCTCCCCAGACCAACCTAAGTAAGGTCCCACGGAGGGTGTTAAAAAACCCTTTCGACAACACAATCGGGATGTTCGTGAATAAATACAAAAACCGCGGCAAGACTACCATCTTGAGTAAAGCAATGCGATCCGCCAAAGAGAGCGGTAACGCTACCCATAGATCCACCTGTTGGTTCAGTTTGGCGTATGCCCGCCCATAATTCTCACGTATAACTCTATCCGGGTCTCTATGGATCCAGACTCCAAGATATTTAACTGGGTCTACGGACCACATCAATGGATATTCCATATCAGGTTGAGTTGTGGATTCCGTTAAAGGTATAACTACGGATTTTTCCCAATTCACAACCAGTCCTGACAAGTGGCTGAATCTTACATACTCTCGCAGGAGCTGAGCCAGGTACCGCGAGGGCTCACGAACAAATAGCACCATGTCGTCCGTGTATAACGAAATGGCAACTGGGAGATAACTAAAGTTTAGCGCCGTTTCCATATGTCTCTGCCTAATAACGCACGCCAGCGGTTCCAGTACAATCACAAAGAGTAGCGGCGATAGAGGGCAGCCCTGACGCGTGCTCCGCTTAATATCAAAGGGGTCTGATGTCAAACCACCAACACGCACTCTAGTGGAAGGATCCGCATATAGCACCCTGATCCATTGTATAAATAAAGGCGGGAATCCCATACGCTGAAGAGTAAAAAACATATACTTCCACTCCACTGAATCAAAAGCCTTGGCTGCGTCCAGCAGGACCGCCGCGTCAGACATGCGTGGCTCCAATATATGAAACATGGAGAAAATAGTCCGCAAATTGTGCGACGTAGATCGGTCAGGTATAAAGCCCGACTGGTCCGGTAAAACCAGGCAGGACATCAGGGGCTGTAGTTTAACGGCCAGGATCTTGGCCAATATTTTGGCGTCTATATTAATCAGTGAAAGGGGTCTATAAGAATCGCATTTATCTGGGGGTTTGTCTTTCTTGAGAAGCGTTATAATCAGCGCCTGCCGAAGCGACGACGGTAGTGTTCCCACATCATGCGCCTCCGCATATACTTCCAATAGATACGGGGTGACCAGATCAGCGTATGCCTTATAAAATTCGACCGGAAGCCATCCGGCCCGTCGCCTTCCCGTTGGGCAGGGCCATAATAGCAGCTTTGATATCTTCCGCGTCAATCGGCAGACTCAGATATTCCCTATGTGCATCTGACAGCCAGGAGCACGCTACGTCCTCTAAGTAGCCGTCCATCTCAGCCGCCGCCGCCGCCGCCTCGCCTCTAGACTCGTATAGATCCGCATAGAAGGCGCGAAATTGTTCGGTAATAGCAATCGGGTGATAATGTTCTTTCCCATGGGAGTCTGTGATCTTATCAATATGGGGTTGTTCCATACGGTCCCTAATCTTATTTGCCAACGTACGGCCTTGTCTACCCCCCTCTCCATATCAACGCGCTGTGTGCCTGCACGAAATGTAACGTATTTCCGATTCGGCCAGGGTGTCATATTCCAAGACCAGCTCGTGTATCCGGGCCAACGTGTCGACCGAAGGGGCTGTTGCGTAGTTTCGTTCTAGTGTCTGAAGCGTAGCCTCGACTTTAGAAAGCTGCTCTCTGATGTCTTTCAATATGCCCGCTGCAGTACCAATGCACACTCCCGGATTGTGACTTTAAAAGCCTCCCACAATGTGGAGGCACTCTCTACAGATCCCTTATTGAGTAGGAAATATTGCTCTATAGCGTCACGCACCGCAGCCTCATATATCGGATCAAGCAGTGCTTCCGATCGCAGACGCCACGTGAAGGGGCGACGAATGGCCGTTGGGATACTAATGTCTAATTGAACCGGGTTGTGATCCGATAATGTGCGTGGCAGAGTCGTGATCTCCAGTACCCAGTCAGGTGCCTCCCCACCTAACAGCCAGTAGCCTAGCCGCGACCAGCTGTTGTGCAATGGTGTTGCATGTGTACCCTCTTTTACTAGTGCATTGCGCACCCTCCACACGTCACTTAATCCAAATTCCAACGTAGCACTCCGTACACACTGGGCCACTCTGGGAGTTCGGTGCGTTAGTGGATTAGATTTATCCAAATCAGGGTTCAAGTATGTGTTAAGGTCACCTCCCCACAAAACATTTGCTTCCGGCCATTCCCTCAGCTTTGCATACATTCGCAAGAAACACACTGGGTCATCCGCAATAGGCCCGTACATATTAACTATGGACACCAGGGAGCCACCCAGCCTCCCCTGTACCATTGCACATCGCCCCTCTCCATCCACATACGTCCTGGCCGGCATGAATGTTACACCTCGTTTAATCAAAATCAACATCCCCCTGGCATACGATGAATAGGAAGACGCGAGCTCATAGCCCGCCCACCTGCCAGCAATGCCGCGCCCCGCATGTCTACCTAAATGCGTTTCTTGTAACAGAGCAATGTGAACGTTATGTCGAGTCAGGTAAGCCAGCACTTGGCGTATTTTCTTTGTGAATTGAGACCCCTCACATTCCACGTCAAGAACCGGTATCTCTCACCCATAAGGCAGATGGGTACTCCGTGATAGCCAAGCGATCAGTGTGGTCCAAGATAGGAGGGCGAATTCGGCAACACATGTATCTAACATATTATACAACTCAGCTCTCATTCCAAACGACAAACACACAACAATCACACAGATACCAAATAATACTTTTCCCCGGCACCCCTCCCACCTCCCCCGCCCACTCCAACCTCCCAATTAGGTCGAGACCATCTCCTACCCCCTCCCTCACATGTACCCCATCATCCATACAACTTATCAAGAGGGGAACTCCCGCTCGGGGGAGGAACGGCAGCAAACGCTCACTCTGTGGTGAGATTGCCAGACTTTAACCGTGCGGCACACCTGTGTGCCTGTAACCGTGAGATCAAGCAGCATTCAATACGCTGATCAAATATCAAACAAATCTTACATGCAAACACTTAAAGAAAGAAAAGGGGTGTAACCTCCCATCCAAAGCCCTTAGCAAAAACCAGAACTGACACCACCCGCAGCCCCGACACCAGCCACCCCCGATCATCAAAAGTATAATGGCAGCAACATTAATCTGTGTCCTCAAGAGTCGGTGAGGTCGACGGGCTTCCCGGTCCACCCTGTCGGGGTTTAGCCTTGCAGATATGCTTCGAGAACTTCAAGGCAGACTTCGAGTCCGTAAAGAAATGCGCTTGTCCCTCATGTGAGATTTTCAATTTGGCCGGGTACAACATAGCATATGGTACAGAGGCAGTCTGAAGTAGCTTCTTCACTGGCACAAACTCCCTGCGCGCCGCCTGCACCGAGGGGGTGTAGTCTGGAAAAAAGGACAGGTTATCGCCCTTGTAGTTTATAGGACTCTTAGCCCTGGCCTCTCGCAAAATAGCATCCCTGTCAGCATAGTTCAGTAGGCGGGCAAGTATCGGACAGGGCGGTGCGCCCGGCTTAGGTCTGGGGCCCAAAGTTCGATGCTCTCTCTCCACGAGCATTACGGATGACAACACAGGACCAAATAGTTCGCGCAGCAAACTATCTACAAAAGTCTCCATTTTGGAGATGGTGGTGGACTCTGGCAGGCCAATTATACGAAGGTTATTGCGCCTGGATCGCGCCTCCAAATCCTCGTTCTTTGCTTTAATTACCTCCAACACCTTTTCCATTTGTAGAATCTGGGTCCGGGATTCCGCCTGCGAGTCCTGAGTATCCAACAGTCTGTTCTCCAAAATGTCCAGCCTATGCTCATGAGTGTCCACCTTCTTCTTCACAGCATCTAGGCTGTTCGCAAGGGCATCTATTTTACTGTCTATGGATTTCATTCCAGAGCGTAGTTCAAGCAGGATAGTCCTGGTGTCATCCTCCGAGTCCTCCGCTACCTCCGGCGCGCCCTGTGTCAATGGCTGGTCTCCCACGGCCTCAGTGGTACGCGTACTGTGTTTATTTTCAAATTGAAGCTTCGGCTGCTTAGGGTCAGTTTTCCCCATAGTGGAAGAATATGCAAGCCGAGTGCAGGATTCCCTTTCAGCAGTACCGCTCCTCGCGCTCAGTCCCCAGGTATTTGGAGCTGCTATTTTCGCCGACCAGCACACCAGCAGAACGGCAGGGGATCAATACCCTGCAGCAAGCGAGCCGGTGCAGCCGACAGTAGGCGTGTGCCCCTTAGTATGTTCCAGAGGGTCAGCGTGCTAGCAAAGTCTCAAATCTCCGCTAGTAGATGTGTCCACATAGATATCTTCAGGTAGCCCCAAGACTGCTAATGTTACTTTAGTATGCTCTACAGGGCGACAGCCAGATTCAGATGGCTCCAGAACTGCATACCCACTCCGTCTGCCAGGGGCCCAGCGGTATCTCGCCACTCGTCTTGCGCAGTAAGGTCCTCCGCTAGCGGCACAGCCCCAGTCTCTCTGGGAGCTCCAGTGTCACGCCAGCTCCCCCACGAGTGCTAGAGGTTCTTGCTCAGCCCTCACCCCGTGGCCTAGGGGCACCAGATGAACCCCACACACCCCCGCCCACAAGAGCAGGCCAGGCCGTGAGTCAGGGCCGCAATCTTGCACCACCACTCCCCGGGGCACCAGTCTGAAACAATCTCCCCTGTAGTGAGACAGTAGCGACCCCCCCACGCAGTGCCCAGGCAGGTCAGCTCGCTCTGGCCCCCCCCAAGAGCACCCGTGCTAAGAAATGCAGCAGGTGCCCAAGTGAGGCCACGCAGTCCAACCCGCCCCCAGCACCACGCAGAGCGTCCGCCCCACTCACCGCACCCCTGTCGATGCCTCCGGCGTCCTGGGCTCCGTCTCAGGTCAAGTCGGTGTGTAGTCCGCAGCGAGGTTCCTCCAGTGTTCAGGCGGCAAGATCAGTCCCCCGGTGCACTCTACTCAGCAGCAGCCCCTCCAGACACGATATACTCAGCACCGTCGCGGGGGTCCAGCGCTGAGGCCCGCAAGGAACCCGGTGAAGTCAGTAGGTCGATTTAAACAGGTACCGGCGCTCCAACACCACGCGCCGCGTACCCAAAGCTTCACAGCAGCCGTCTTTCCACTCTTAGCCGCGGGCGGCCGCCATCTTGCCAGCGGCCGATCGGCGAGTCGGGCACAGCTCCGGGAGGGCTCCGCCGGTCAATAAGTCTTGAAAAGCGCAGCAATCGCTTCAGACGGGAGTCACAACCCCCTATGCAATTTTTAACACCTCAGGTGTGCCAAAAACGGTGGTATTTGCCGAATATTCGGTCTGGCTGACGGAGCTCCCTCAAGAGGCAGCCATTCCGCCTCGCGCCGTAGCCACGCCCCCGGGTCGCTGAGAATGTTGCAAGACTGTGTGTGTTAGAAATTAGACCCCTCGAACCCTCAAATTTGCGAACCAAGGATTCGAAGGCGGAAAGCTGTCTGGTGGCTTCCTGGGTGTAAGTCTGGGAGTTAAGCCAATGACGAAGCTGATAATATTTAATTTGTGCCCCCTCAGTGAGATGAAAAGTTTGCCTGCATTGTTCAAACGTAAGGAAGTCATTGCCCTGGAAAAGGACCTGGATGACCCGGTACTCCCCCTCTGTCCATGCACTAATGCCTGGTTTTGCAGAGCAGGAGGGAACATGGGGTTACGTGCGATAGGCGTGTTAGGGGAGGGAGATGTCGTTAGGCCTCGGGATATCGCCAACTTATCCCAGATCTCTAGTACTGTTCTCGTAGAGGTGGCTATGTAGGCGCTGCGGGGCGGGCCCCTCGCGGCAGCCATGCCAGGTCCCACAAAGGTCTACAGGAAACCGCTCGATTCAGGTAGAACCAATGTTTCTCACGAACCACCCACTCAGATATATATCGGAGGTGACAGGCCAAATAGTATTCCAGAAGGTTGGGGCACGCCAGCCCACCCCGGTCCAGAGGCAACATCAGGATCTTGTTGGAGAAGCGTGATCGGGAGTTCCCTCATATAAATTTTGTAAAGTCACGCTGGAGGGCAAGAATATTAGACTGTGGTATAGGAGTGGGAAGGGTCTGAAAAAGATATAAGATTTTAGGAAGAAGAGACATTTTAATAGTATTGATGCGACCTAACCATGCGAAAGGAAGGCCCTTCCATCTATGCAGTTCCTCTCGGATGGCTTTCCTATATCTAGGCCAATTGGACGAGGTCCATGTCGAGAGTGTGGGGGTCAAGTCCAGGCCCAAGTACCGAATCGATAAGTCAGTCCACTGTACCGGGATCAGGTCTTGCAATTCCCGGACTTCTGAGGGCTGAAGAGTAAGATTAAGGGCATGAGATTTAGCAAGATTGATCCGATATCCCCAGGCGTCTTCAAAGGACCTTAGGAGAGTAGCTACAGCATGGAGGGAAGTAGGTGGAGAGGATAGGGAGAGAAGGAGGTCATCAGCGAAGAGGGAGGCTTTATGTTCATAACCACCCATGGGGATACCCCGTATACCTTGGTCTCGATGGATGGCAATGGCGAGGGGTTCTACCACTAGGGCAAATAGTAAAGGGGATAGCGGTCACCCCTGTCTGGTGCCACGGTACATGGGAATAGGGGCAGTGAGACGTCCATTGAAACGAATGCGGGTAGTGGGTTTCGCATAAGGGGCCATCAATCTGGAGATCATCCCCGGTCCCAAGCCAACCCTCTGTAAGACTTCCTTAAGAAATCCCCAGTCCACTCGATCGAATGCTTTCTCCGCATCGAGGGACACCAGACAGGCTGGAATATTTCTGTAGCATGCTTTTTCCACCAGATGGGCTATCCGACGGATGTTGTCTGCTCCCTGGCGTTGACGGATAAACCCCACTTGATCTGGATCAATGAGACCCGGGAGGTGGGGCTCAAGATGGTTTGCTAGGATTTTCGTGTAGATCTTGGCATCGGTGTTTAATAAAGGGATTGGGCGATAAGACACGGGTAGGGAATGATCTTTACCTGGCTTAGGAATGAGTACTACTTCTGCTTCATTCATTGTTGGGGTGAGACCCGAGATGGCTGTGAAGCTATTAAAAAGATGAAGCATGTGATCTCGAAGCTGTGGGTAAAAGACCCGGTAAAAAGTAACCAGCAACCCGTCAGGGCCCGGGGTTTTACCAATTGGGAGTTGCTTCAGGGCTCTAGCGATTTCGTCATGAGTAATGGGGTCTTCCAACAGTTTCGTGAAGTGGGTATCAATAGGATCCCAAGGGCAAGAGTCAAGAAAAGCAGAGACAGCTTCCTGAGGGCAGGGAGTATTTGCATAAAGGTCCCTATAGAAGTTCTCCAATTCCAGTCCCTTATCCGTTTCCGAGATGGCCCATGTGCCATCAGGACGCCTAATTTTAGTGATGTGGGCTCTCGCGGTCTGCGCTCTGAGTTGCCGTGCCAAACACGCCCGACCTTGTCCCTCCCTATATAGAATTTCTGCTTGAGAGTGAGTAGGAGTCGCTCCACCTTGTTGGTACGATGTAAGCACAGTTGGCCCGTAGTTCGGCAAGGAGTCGCTTATTGCGAAGGGACGGCTGTAGGTGGTCTTTGCGTTCTAGGGTTTTAATGTCCCTAGAAAGAGTGGTAACGACCAGCCGAGCCTCTCGGGTCCTGGCGATCAATATAGACGTAATGACCCCTTGAATGGTAGCTTTAAAAGCATCCCATCTAGTGTTCTCAGAAGTATCAGTGAAGGTATTAGCGAGAAAGAAGGCCTCAATCTCCTTCCGAAAATCTGCCACATCCACAGGATCCCAGAGGACCTGAGGGGGCAGTTTCCATCGGGGAAGGGGTTCCTTACGCGCATTGGGGGGGTTGGAGAGAAATCAGGACATGTGCATGATCTGGTAGGGATATATCAGAGATTTCTGCACTACTCAGTGCATGTATCAGGGGGAGGGAGAGGAAATAGTAGTCTATACGAGAATATGACCGATGCGCATGGGAGAAAAAGGAATAGTCTTTGGAATCCGGGTGTAGGTGTCTCCAGGCATCAACTAAACCTAAGTCTGTGATGACATTCCGCAGTGTCGCCAACATCGCCCCCGCATTTTGGTACGCCTGTGCAGTGCGATCCCATTCTGGGTTCCAGACCAAATTAAAGTCTCCCCCAAGAGCAATAGGAGTCGTAACTGCCTGCAGGAGTTCCCTGAGGTTTAGACACAGGAAAGCATCCTGGTTTTGATTAGGTGCGTATATGTTGACAAAGGTTAAGGACTAACGACCCCAAGCCATGTTTGTTTTAATAAACCTCCCGCCTTCGTCCGTCGTGATCTTAGGAGTCACCGCATGCCAACCTGGTTTAAAAAAGATGGCAACCCCCCCCGTTTTAGAAGAGGAGCAGGCCCAATATTGAGTGGGGTATTTGGGATGTGACATGAGGCGAGTGTCAATAGAAAGCAAGTGAGTCTCTTGGAGATAAACAACATTGGGGTCGTGATGAAGGAGGTATCGCCACACCTGGCGTCTCTTGTTAGGGGAGTTCAACCCTTTTACATTTAGGGAGAGAAACTTAATAGGGTTAGTCATAATACTTCAAAAAGGGATATGCGTCCCACGCAGCCCTCAAAATAGCACCATAGGCCCACGTTTCCACCCCCAAGGGTTCCCATCCCGCCAGTAAGATTAGAGGGCCATCATAGGGCTCCGATCTAGCAGAACATGGTCGAGCAATTCCCAGCAAAGCACCCGTAGTTACTCCCCTCCCTCCAGCCCCCAAGAACAGCGCATCCAGGGAGAAAAACCAATCTGTTAAAAAGGAAAAAAAGGAAAGAAATAAAGAATACAACAAATGGCCAACTGGGCCAAACACGATCAGAGTCTATCAAGAACAGCCCAGAGTCGCACAGACGGGCCATTCCGGAAAAGTCACTCTCCTAAGGGACTCTGAGAAGGGGGGCGGCGGACACACAAGGGTTCGGGGGTCTCTGCTACCACCATCCCGTGAAAATGTTGGGGAGCGCAGTAATTGATCCGACCACCGGGCCATCCCAAAGACAACCAGTTGCAGCATTGAGGATGACACCCTTTGAAAGTACAATTATTCCACGCGAGAGGGCCGGTTGTTGCCTGGAAATATATGCAGTGTCTCATCCTATAGCCAACACCCAGCAAAATCCAGGTCTCATATCAAAGAGCCAAAGTCGCTCAAGTTCCAAAACTAGAAGCAAGGGACTTCAAGGCTAATCCGGGGGCTGGCACAACCAGTGTAGTTTAATCCGCATGGTTTGGCGAATGAGCTGGAGAGGAAGAGCCGCTTAAAGAGCAAATGTGGCTAATGATGTCTTGCTTAGTTTGGGAGGATTCAAGTTCCTGTATGCGGCGTTTGGATCTCAGAGGCATAACAGTGGACCATATCGGGCGGAGAGGCCCGTCTCGACTTTCCCGCGATGAACCGGGAGCTGCAGAAGCTGTTTTGCATCTCTCAGCGAACGAAGGACTCGCCGTTTTCCCTCCCAGGTGAACATCAGGGCGAAGGGATGGCCCCACTGGTACTTGATATTGAGGTCTCTCAGCTTATCCGTGACAGGCTTAAAATCTTTTCGCTGTCGGAGTGCAGCCAGCGCCAGGTCTTGGAAGATTTGTATCGAGAGGCCATTGTACGAGACTGCCTTAATCCCTTGCACTTTTTTCAAAATGGCCTCTTTGTCGGCAATGTAGTGGACTCTGGTAAGAATGTCTGGAATAAAGTCAGGCCGATTGCGTGGGCCAAAGACCCAGTGGGCTCTGTCAAGCATAGGTGGTGAGGCTTCCTCGTTCTCCCCGATGGCCTGCAGGAGTTCTGCTGAGTATGCCAGAATGTCCTTTCCTTCCGCTCCCAATGGAACCCCCCGGATACGCAGGTTGTTTTGCCTACTGCGATTTTCAAGATCTTCTTGCTTCAGTTGTAGGGTGATATTTTGCTCTTCTATTTCCGTCATTCTCTTCCAAAGGTTTTCGTGGTCTTCTGCTCTAGTGTCCATGGTGCGTTCAAGATCGTCGACCCGTCCACCGTTCTCCGTGACCGCCCGACATATATCCTGGAGACCGGCCTTAAAGTCCTGTCGGAGAGAGCCGATTTCATCTTTGATTTCCTGCAGAAAAGACTCCATGAATGCCTGAGTGATTGGCATCTCTGAGCTGGACTTCCCTGATGCAGTGGTTGAAGAGTTAGAATCCTCCTATATCTCAGTGTTCGTTTTAGACCAGAGGGACGTGACCGGGTTGTCACGGGCTGCGGCAGACTCAGCATCCTTGTTAGCTTTACTTTTAGGAGGCATGGCAGAATGCACAATGGGGACCGTGGGCCCAGCGATAGAAAGAAACCAGCCCTTGAAGACGTAGTGGCGTAGTGGCGGAGTGACAGAGAGCAAATATTTGGTGCCGTTGTCCACACGTGTTCAGGGAAATCTGGGATTCAGCCAAGGGGGCACCAAACCCCAAACCAGAGCAGTGACGGATGAGGTGAGTGCGACGGGTATCCCACCAAAGATGCAGAGCGGTCAAAGTCTTAACCAGGGGTGTAGTAAATTGTAAACCAGAGTGTCCCGCTACCTCCCCCTGGTCAAGTGGTCCACAGCAAGGAAGCGCACGCTACAGTCACTTTATTCTGTCACCGGTTCCACCAGCAACGGTTGAATGGGGGCTCTCCCCAATGCAGGCCACCATGTAGGGCGCGATAGCTTAAGCAACCGGGAGGGCACTCACCGCACACAGGGAGCCTCCAAGGGCCCTCGCTCTCAGGCAGGGTTCTCAGCCTCTCCCGCTTCACCACAAAGCAAAGCAGGTGATCTCCTCAGGTCTCCCCGCCCGACGCTAGGTTGACCAGGTCAGATGCGCCCTTTCCTGCTGGCAATCCGAAGAACCAGGGGCCCAGCGCAATTCCTGGCAGATGGTTGTCACGCAGTTGGCAGATCCCCAGATGAGGAGGGAGGACTAAGGCCAGGCACCAGAAAGGGGATCCACCTCTCCCCCTCCGGGTAAAAGCAATGGTCAATATGGCGCAGTCCCTTCTGGCCGATAGCAGGAAGGCGCGTCCCAAAGGGCAAACAGCGCGTTGGGCCCTAGCATGGCACGGGAGATCTCCACCTCCCTATGGAGCTCGTCAGCAGCGGGTGTCCTCCCCACTTACTGTGGCCTTCTCGGCCAGCCGCTCTCTCCTTGCTTCTCGGGGCCAGGCACTCGTAGCAGGGCGCAGCTGTTGCAGGAGCGCGCCGAGGGCCCCCCGATGTCAAGCAGATTCTGGAGGGGGGGCCGCCAACACAAAAATCTCAGTCGCACGGACCCTCCGCCCCTCCGGCCACCAGGCCCAAAGCGGGTGCGGCAAGGCCCGATACCCAAGATGGCCACCGGGAGGGCCTCTGGAGAGGTCGCCAGAGATCTCGAGAGTCCAGGCACAGCAGCGCGACCTCCCGCAAGCCAGCGGGCCCCTGGAGGGTTCCAATACAGGTAGGGCGCTCCGCCCGGTCACCCCGAAGGTCGCTGAAGGCGCTTCTAATAGGGCGTACCGCTGCACTCACTGTGGGTCCCCAGGACTTCCAGCTCCGTCACAGCTCCCGGAGCATTATGTCCAAGCCACTAGTCATGCTCCCGGGGTGGCACAGGGTCTCGATACGCCCCGGCACACTCGAGAATCATGCCGGTCCCGGGGGTCCAGAGCCAACACGGGGGCCCCGCCAGTGCATGCACCCCGCACTCTGCTCACAGGGCCGGAGCTGGCGCCCAGCGGGTACGACACAGCAAAGTCCGCTCCACAAGGTGGCAGGCGGGGGGATCGTCACAGAGGTCCTCAGGAAAATCAAGCGCCCAGGTTCTGCAGGAGCTCTCACCACTGGCCAGAAAAGCTCCTCCGGACCACAGCGCCAGGCTAGGCACCCTGTCCCGGTTAACAGACTTGGCGGCAGGGAGCAACAGCAGTTACGGGACACGGTGGAGCGGGGACCCGGAGAGACACGTCTTACTCCATTCGTGTCCTGGCCATGCCGCCCGTTTTTCCTTTTTAAGTTGTGTTGGCCCGTGAGACTTCCTATATCGTGGCCGCCTTCTAGGTTTCAGCCTCGATAAATGCGGCCATGCCCACTCGAGAGGAAGCAGCAACAGGCGGTTTGACGCAGCTCCCGAATCAGCCTTTAGACCTTGTTGGGCCACACCGGAAAAGTCATGCAGCACTCGGGTAGTAGGACAGTCTTCCAGTTCTTTATTTTGGTGCATAACAAAAGCACAGAGTGCCACCTTTTCCCTGCAATTGAACACTGTTCAGGCAAACTTTGTTGAGGTTTTGTTGGCACACCCCTTTTGAATATAGGAAGTTGTCCCTCATAATTGTTGTGAAACCAATTTATGTATACAAGACCTTGGAACTTTGACCTGTATGGAAAGTATACTCACGTACTTAATTAAGTGAGTAAGACAACCGTGACTGTGTATTTAAACCTGGGTGATTCCCGGTTGAAGAAATCACATGCCTTGAGTGGAACAGTTATTCTACGTATATCATGCAATTTCCACGAATCATAGAAGCATTTTCTTCCACAGATCTTTTTCCCCACAGGACCCTCCCTAATTCCCTTTCCCTCGCCTGGCCACTCTGAACCTCTGTAGTACTATGTTCCGAGTCGGAGCTGCCAGAAGGTGGGCTTCTTGAGGATACTGCTCCTGAGGAATTGTATAAACTTGACAGACATGCACCAATATATTTGACAGTTTGACTTTAATATGACTAGTTTAGATTTTGTCTTGGCTATAGAATGTTTTTTTTAACTTACAATATTATTAAACATAGGTGCAGAATTAATGTACAGCTTGTATTTAATTAACACAACATTCAAAAGTTCCGAACGAATCGGTCTCGGACTCGTTTCCGAAATAATCGGGTCTTGCGAGTCCAGACGACCGATTAACGATGCTTCCCAACATCGTTTGGTCAGACTCGCATTGACTTCAATGGGAGCCTGTGTTCCGAACAAGAAAACAGGCTCACATTGAAAAAAGGGGTGGTTGGGAAAAACCTTTCACCCTGTGGTGGGCACCCCATGGTGCCTGCCACATTGTGCATCGTTGGGAAGAGGGGTCCCTTGGGTACCCCCACAGGCCCCATTCCTACCCTTCCGGGTAAGGGGGCCCACAGCGGGCCCCCAAAGACAGATTCCAACAGCAGTATTGTGACGGAACTTCTGATACTTTTGTAAAGTAAAAAAATGGGGAGTACTGGGTGGTGTGCCTCTCATAGATCCCAACACCTTTTTTTACTCACAATGCCATGCAAACCTCAAAATGTGACTATAGTCACACATTTTCCTTGCAATACTGTGTCATAATCTTCTGGTATCAGAAAAATCAAAATGTTCCTACCACCCAGCGTTCCCCCAGGTCTCCTGATTAAAACAGTACCTCACTTGTGTGGGTGGGCCAAGTACCAGCGATAGGCAAGGGCCCAAAATGTATTGTGGAGACATCAAAATTACCTAACACAAAACAACTTGCTTTTGCAAGGGGGGTCACCTGCGTTTTTGGTCCCGGGCTCGCTGGCCATCTAGGGAAACCTAACAAACCCACACATTTCTGAAACCTAGACACCCAGGGGAGTCCAGGGATGTGTGGTTTGCATGGATCCCCCAATGTTTTCCTACCCAGAATCCCCTGCAAACCTCAGATTTAGCTGAAAAAATCATATTTTCCTCACATTTCTATGTGGGATCACCGTGCTGGCACAAATTTTCTACCACACAGCGTTCCCCTTGGTCTTCTGATAAAAATGATACTCCAATGTTGAGGAGGGAATGCGAGGAGCAGAGGAGGCAATGTGTCAATCCTTGGGATGTAGGTGATGTGTCAGCTTTGAGCCGTGCAAAGTTGGAGATGCGTCGGGAATTCAGGTGACACACGGCGCCATCGGCAGTCCGATGTACTTCAACCTTGCAGCACAAGTGATGCATCAGCATTGATGGAGATGCGCTGGTTCCGAGTGGCGCAACAGAGTCGATGCATGGATTTCTGCTCGAGTAACACTTTATACCCACTTATAAGGACCCAGGACAGGATTGGCCTAATTAGTGGACCCCATCTATGTAGCACCTAACCTTAATTTTCTCACAGATGCATTCCAGTAGGCAGACAGTACCACCATGGCCAACAAAGTGATCTGACTCATTCCACCCTTTGGGTCTGACTTCTGTCTCCAACCCAATGAAAACGCTGTCCACAAGGACAGCAAATAACTGAGGCCACTGATGTCTGTCAGTATCCAGAGCCAGGCTCCAGGCCACCCAGGGCTCTCTGGCCTCTGAGCTTTCTCAGAGTGGGGGGCAGTAGCCCAAGTGTCTTCCACCCTTTCTCCACTCTACCTCCCACCAGTCCAAGGGTGGTATCCTAAAACTGTCCCTTCAACCCAGGGTCTGTACCCTGAGGGTGAACAGGAGCCAGGGGTGAGTCCTTCCCCCTGCCCATCTATCTGGCTTTCTGTGCCCTCCTCTTGGGGGCAATATGCCAAAATGGCTGAGGTTTCAGAGTGCCCTAGGCGGCTGCCCATCCTAGCTCTTCTATCATTGGTGACAACACATTCTCCAGAATATACTCAATTGACATTTGGGGACTAACTATGACCCTCCTCTGGATCACCTCCCCACCTCCTTCCAGGGATACCAGGACCATGAGGTGGACAAAGTCCTGCACCTGGGCCTGTGTTACCCTACACACTTGACCAGTGTCTTGTTCTGGGGAAACCAGCCCTTCCACTACCATGGTCTGGCAGGCCCTAGTGTTCCTCAGAGCAGTGACAGAAACCACATTCACATGGTAGAAGTGATGACTCCCACCCTCGGGATTACCAGTTCACCCTCTAAGTCTATCTTCCAGCTGATGGAGATCATGGTGTGGTCTATCTCCTGCCCTACTTACCCCTAACACCACATGGGCCACTCCTGTAGAGTTCCCAACAGTTGGTTGTTTCTTTGGACAGACAGAGTCTCCCTACTTGTGTCCTAGCTGGAAACAATTAAAGCAGCTGGGTTAGAAATGGGGAGCCCTGGGCCACTGCCAACCAAAACCTCCCTCCTTCCCAGAAGGGACATGGGAGCCTTTCTTTCCCCTTTAACCTGAGACTTGTCTGGGTTTCCCTTCACCTTCCCTTCACTCTGCTGGGGAAAATCTAAACCACCCTTCTTGGGATCACTCCCAGGTACCTTTTCGGACACTATGGTGCTGACCCAGAGGTCTGTCACCTCAGCAAGCTTCCTGGGGTCAGTCATCTTGCTACCAGGTGTTGGTGCAGCTCTGCAAAACAAATATCAAGCATATGCTCCCTCAGGAATAGGTGTACAGCCCATTGACATCATTTATCTTGCTGCCCCTTACCCAGCACTTCAGTACCTTTCTGGAGTTGTCCAGGAAATCCACCCAGGTCTGTGTAGGGAGTTAGTGGCAACCCCTGAACTTCTGCCTATATCTTTCAGGGGTCAAGCCACATTTTGTTTACTAAAATGGCCTTCATGGAGGTGAACTGTGTTTGAAATTCTGCCTCTAGTGTAAGCAGTATGTTACTCCCCACTGTGGGCATGTACTTCCACAAGCTACCCAACAGTACTACAGAGGAACCCTGTGGACCCTTAGAGCCACCTCATGAGCAGAGGATCATTTGTCAATGTCATCCTCCACCACATAACTGGGTATCAATTCCTTTGGGATGTGAACCTTCCCTTCTCCAGTGGCATGCTGCCACCATTGCTGCTGGACTTCACCTGCAGGACTTGGATGTCCAGCTGCCTAAGGCTCAGCTCATGAGCCATTCTCTTTTCCTCAAAACCTTGCTCTTTCTCCAACTTCATTTTTACAAGCTCTAGCTTGAACTTTATCTCCTCCCTCATTTCCTCCAGCACCACTGGGGATAGACCTCTGCATGACACACTACTCACTGGTCTGGGTGGAATCTCAAACCCAGGAAGGATGTTGCTCCCCTCTCCCACAGGTTGCAGTCAAACACCCTTCTTTGAGTCTTGGTCCAATTCCTCCTCATCGTCCAGCTCCTCCTCCTCATTGGCTGTGGAGGCCAGATGGGCCTTGGCCCATGCCCTTAAAGCCTCCTGGAACTCTGCTTTATTGATGCTCCTCTTGGCAGGCAACACCTTATCCTGGCAAAACTCCTTGAGCTAGGTCACTGTGTAGTTCTCCCGCACAAACTCCATCTTTGCAGGAAAAATCACAGATGCAGCAGTTAGGTTGAGAGAGGATACATTTGGAAAAATCCAAAATGCTAATCAGGGCGCATTCACTCAAATTGGTCTTAGGTGTAGAATGGTAGTGCACACCAAATTACTTTATCAATCAATCAGGATTTATAAAGTACGCTAACCAACTGATAGGGTATCCAGGCTCTTGCATGCCCCGGAGGGTTATTCAAAACAGCCAGGTCTTGAGGGCTACTCGGAATTCCGGAAGTGAGGTGATGGTGTGGAGGTGTGTGAGGAAGATGTTCCAGGTCTTTGTAGCGATATGGGAGAAGGAATGTCTTCCAATTCTGCTTCGGTAAATGCTGGGAGTATGGCAAGTGAAAGGAAGGTCAAGTGTAGTCTTCTCGATGGTTGGTGGAAGTTCAGGCGGTGGTTAATGTAGGTGGGTCCTTGGTTGTTTAGAGCCATGTGTGCATGGGTCAGCAGCTTGAATTGGCATCTCTTCTGTATGGGAGGCCAGTGGAGTTTTCTGAGGTGGGGTGTGATGTGGGTTCATTGGGGAAGGTGGAGGATGAGTCTGGCTGCGGCATTCTGTATGGTCTGAAGTCTCTGTGGAAGGTGTGCGGCAAGTTCTACATAGAGGGAATTGCCGTTTTCCCATCAGCTGGTGATGAGGGCCTGTGTCACTGTGCATCTCGTTTGTAGGGGTAGTCATTGAAGATCTTATGTAGCATGCTCAGAGTGAGGAAGCAGGCAGAGGAGATGGCGTTGATCTGTAATTAACGGTGAGCTTGCTGTCTATGATGATTCCGAGGTTTCTGGCATGGTTGGAGGGAGTGGGAGTGGGTCCTAGGTCTGATGGCCACCAGGAGTTGTTGCATGTGTTGCTGCTGTTGCCAAAGATCTGTACTGTTGTGTAGTTCCTAGGAATCCCCAGGACCTGCGCGTTTTGGATGCCCTAAACTGAGGCCTTGGTGTCCAAACTGCTCCCGGACACCCCACAAGATACGTCAGACATTAGACTAGCAAGCTCTACAGTGCCACTACCACCCCCCTGTATCTTACAGTGGTGTAGGTAGTTTCTGGCACCCACTGAACATGACAACCCTGATTCCTCAGGGGTCGTGGAAAACTGTACAGTACTTTTCGCTCAGGCACTCGTGCTCACTTATTCCCAGACAATACCCAGGATGCCCATTAGGACGTTTCAATAAGTATTTATTGATCTAGCGTCAGTCTTGTGTAAAACATATTTGCTGCGACAATCAGGAGACAGAAGCATACGAAATAAATCGCAAATACCAATATAGTAAACAGTAGATACATTTCTACCATAGTGCTAAGAAGATGAACATATACAGTTCAGATAATACAGTAGCACTTGCGCACCCTAAGCAATTTCCCTAAGTGTACCTAGCCTAGATCTGTATGTGTGGCATGTATATGCGTATAGATATATATATGTATATATGTAGCCAAGAATCCCCTAGGGAAGAACCATCCCCCTCACCTGATGGTAGAGAATGAAGGACCCCATCTCTGCTTCGAGGATGGTACCCCGCAAAAGATGTCAGACCGCTGTGTGTCGAAGATTCAGCATGCAGGACCCCGTGTCAGCTTGGAAGGAATTCTCCTCTAATTTGCAGGGGGGAATAAGGGTCTTATATACTAGAGTGGCCATTCCAGGGTTTCTTCTAGAATCAATATGTTTTGAAAACAATCATAAATGTTTTGAAAACAATCATAAAGCTTTTTCCAAACAAATGCGATCATGCACAGCGGGCTCTTGGCCAAGGATGAAAAAAGTGGTGACCCTTATACAGAATAATTATGCCATGCCTGAGGACATGTTTATGTACATCAGGTACAGGGCTTATGATAGAATACTATAAGCCTGGTGTCGAAGAGACAGGAGCAAGCTACTAGGTAAAAAATCATCTGTTCAGAACCGTTATTGTCGTGTGGATGGGACAATATATGTAAAAAGGGGTATACATGAAGGGACTAGCCTAAAGGACATGACACCTACTCCTCATCAAAAAGTCAGCAGGGTCAGCTAGATAATGATAAAGCTAAGGCCATTAAAAAGCATAAAAATCATTTACAGTATAAATACTAAAAGCACTTTAAAAGCATGAAAACATGTCCATAAAAAAGTCATTTTTCCCTAAAAGCGTTCAAAAGGTCCTCTAAACTTGTATATGTAGTTATTATTACACTGAGCACCTTGAAAGCCATTATGCTCAGTTAGAGCAGAGAAGGAAAAAATAAAACAAAGTCAGTTACAACCTTCAATTTGGTGAATGTTTAAAAAATGCTGAATAGTTCCCAGCACAGGAAAGGCCAGATTGTTTATGAATCCTGTGCCGAAGACTCAACATCTCTGAACATTGCATCCGCAGATGTCAATTGCTCCAGTACTTCCAATATAATGTTGAGTGAGCAAAAATGGTCATCTCTGGTTCCCACAGCAGCCGCCGGGGAAGAATTAGATGCCTGGAACTAATGCCTGTACCTCTGGAGCAGAGCCGATTTCCCTTCCAACAGAAGCTGAAGCAGCCCTTGGAGGCTCTAGAAACGCCGTCATCAGAATGGGAATATGCTGTGGACAACTGTACATGTGGGCCTGCAAGGGCTCCAGTAGCACGTCTATGTCTGGAGGCGCAACCAATGGAAGTGTCAGACAGAGATACAGCACACATTCAAATCTGCAGAAGAGACAGCGGAACACAGGCAGGACACAGTCTAGCCAGACTGGTCTGAAAGACAGGAACCAATGCTCACTCAGCTCTCGAAGCCGAGGTGTAGTCAGGTAGAACACCATACGTTCACGACAACGTCGTTCCAGCAGTGTTCTCTCTGTCTTGAGGGATTGAGATGTCCATTGCGAATCAGTAGGATTAAAATCAGGATGCCCGCCACTGATAGCAGGACCAAAGGAAGCCTTCCAAAAACGTTTCCAAGTATGGAGTGTATGAAAGCTGGAATTACTCCGAAGATGGTCTGAAAGGTGGTTAAGAGACCTGATCCAAGACTCTTAAATATGTGTATGATCCCACTCGTATCAGACATGTTAAAGATAGGATGAACCATTTCTCCTAAATGGATCGGGAAGTTCGTACGGACCAGGGCCTTTATCTCTGCTGAAGACCTTGCAACCTGGAGATCATAAGCCTCTTGGGCTGAAGTTAAGGCCACATTTTGTTGAAACAACATGGCTTTCAATCTGCTCAGCGAATCAAACCTTATACTGGAAATTTTCAACAAAGGCCACAGTGGTGCCTCCCTAACTAGGCGAGCTGGGGGAAATAATACTTGCTTACAACAAATTACCCTGGAATTTACTATGACAAGATACGCATGCCTGGCACCATCCCGCAACAGCCTTGATCATTCAGCATTAAATAACTCCCATTTGAGAGTAACTCAAAAACTGGATGAATCACTGCAGCTGGGGAGCCTTTCAAGTAGCAAGATAAGTTCGCTATTGAAGCATTACATGCTCCATGAAGCGAGACCTCCTTACACACTAAAGACCAACTTAAAGCCCTCTCACAGTCTATACCACTTAAGAAAACTTCAGTGTCCGTATTTCTACACCTCTATCTGTACGGTATTTCCCAGGTTTCCTGTATGTACCCTTCACCCAACGCTTCACACCTGCCTACCTGGAGGTATTTCTGGTAGTATTGGTTCTTCTAGTGAGGAAGGAGGTGACCCATTTGAGCACATGCCCTTGGATACAGATGGGGAGTAGTCTTTCAATCAGTGTGTGGTGGGATACGATGTCAAAGGCTGTAGAGAGGTCAAGGACGATCAAGGGTGCTGTTTCTTCTTGGTCGTGGAGGGCTCCGATGTCATTGGATACTGCAATCAGGGTGGCTTCAGGGCTGTGATTGCTGTGGAAGTCGGATTGGGAGGCGTCAACTAGCTGGTTCTAATCCAGGTGTGTCATGAGTTGATTGTTGATGATCTTTTCCATTACCCTCGCTGGGATGGGAGCAGGGTGATTTGGCAGTAGTTTTTGAGTTACCTCGGGTCGAGATAGGGTTTTTTGAGTAGTGGTCAGACTTCGGCGTGTTTCCAGGTATGGGGAAGTGTTGCGATGGTGATAGAGGTGTTGAGCAGGGTGGTCAGTTCCTGGCCAATCCTTTAGTTTCAGAGGTTGAAGATGTGGTATGGGCATGCGTCTGTGGGAGCTCCTGAGGGGATGGATTTCATGGTGGAGGTGGTGTCCTGGGTGGAGAGGAGGTTCCAGGTGGTCAGTGTGTGGTTCGTGTTGGTTACAGTGGCGGCATATCTGTCAAGGAAGTCCACAGATGTGGGTTGGGGTTTGAAGTTTCTGTGCATGGTTGTGATCTTGTCGTGGAAGAAGTGGGTGAGGTTGTCACACAGCTCCTGTGAGGGTGTGTTATAGATTTGGGTGGCAGCTGGGTTGGAAAATTCCTTAACGATGTTGTAAAGCTCCTTGGTGGTGTTCAAGCTGGTTTCAATGTGTGCAGTAATGCATGTCTTCTTTGTTGCCCTCAGTAGGCAGAGGTCGAGGTTGAGGGAGGTCTTGAAGGCCGGCCTGACGGAGATGTCCTTGCTGGAGCGCCATCTTCTGTCCAACTGTTTACTGTAACTTTTCACTGTTCTTGGGTGTACCAGCTGGCCTTTTTAGAGGATTTTCTCTGGATGTTAGTCTTGAAAGGGACAATGCTCTCTGCGCAATTGGTGATCCAGGCATTGAAGTTTTTCACTCCCTGTTCAAGGTTGCTGGCCATAGCAGGTTTGGAGGTGTTGAGGGGGTTCGCCCAGCAGGTCCCTGAGATTTTGTGGTACATTCGGTGGGATACGTTGGTCATCTTGGGGGTAGCGGTGCGGCAGATGGAGATGTTGAAGTGGACGATGGAGTGATCGGTCCATGTGAGTGCTGTGACATGGCTGTATTTGTCGAGGTTGCTGGAGGTGAAAATTGGGTCCAGAATGTGTCCTGCGGTGTGTGTAGGGTCGCATAGAATCTGGGTCAATCTGAGGCTGCTGTCGAGGAGGTGAGCAGTGTTTTTGTCTTTGGGATCATCGATGTGGAAATTTAGGTCAACTAGGAAGATGTACTGCTTGGAGTCTAAGGCAAGGGGCGTAATGAAGCCTGCGATGGTGTTGCAGAAGGTGGGGTGAGGGCCTGGGGGCCGTTATTTGAGGGTGACTCTGATGGTTCTCTTGTCATCCATGTGGAACTTGAAGTTGAGATGTTCCATAGGGGTGGTGGTATTGTCGGTGGTGTGGTACACTGAATGTTCTCTTTGTGAATGATGGCTGTTCCTCCTCTTGGCTTGTAGGTGCAGTCCTGGTGAGTGATTTTATATCTGTCGGGCATTGCTGTGGCAATGTCTGGGGCAGATGTGGAGTTGAGCCATGTCTCAGTGAGGAAGACTATGTCAGGTGCACGGGTAGCGATGAGGTCCCATAATTCAGAGGAATGCTTGCATAGCAAGCGTGTTTTGAGAAGAGTGTGTAAGAGTTGGTGTCTTTGTCCAGATGGTGTCTGTGGTGTGCTTGAGGAGGGGCTGGTCAATGAGCTAGTGTGTGTGCAGTGGCAGGTGAAGTGCCATTGGGTGCAGGCAGAAGGTCCTATCGTGGAGCATGGGTCAGCGCAGTGGCAATGTTTGTTGCAGCATCCGGGGTCGAGGGTATAGATCTCGGCAATGGTGTATCTTTGGGGGTTGAGAGGGCCAGGGGTTGTCGCGCTGGAGACAGTCCAAGTGCAGATGGGTGCAAACGGGCTAGTCAAAGGCACGCCAGCAGCACAGACGTGCTGCGGCCTGCATTAAGTAAGTCCTGGGATGGGTGGGGCTTCTGTTGGCCAGAAGGCCAATGAGTGGGAGAACCCAGTCGGGAAAACCCTCAATTTGGAACAAACAGGAACTGGAGGCTACAGGCAAGTGGCAAGCGAGGTGTCCAGGTACCTACTATATGATACTGCTCAACCTCAAGTCCTATCCCACAGCTGCCAATAATGTTAGAAATTGGGTATTGGGTGACAGAGGTATACCCCCTGTCCAAGCAGGACCCACAATCCTAGTTAGGGTAAGTCAGATACACACCATAAATTAACCTGTGCTCACCCTCCGGTAGCTTCGCACAGAGCAGTCAGGCTTAACTTAACAGGCAATGTGTAAAGTATTTGTGCAATGCTTCAAACAGTAAAACTGTAAAAACACCAGACAAAAATATACCACTCCTGGTTAAAAATATAGTGCATAAGTTATTGAACAAAACAAGATCAAAATGACAAAAATCCATTAAGTATAACCAGAGTTATTAATTTTTAAAGAATAAACTAAAATGTAGTGCTTAAAAGCATAAAGTGCCATCCGGGGCTATCTGGTCGTGCTAGACTGGGTCAATTGCAAAAGTTTAGGCCGACCGCAATGGAGCACCGATCGGATACAGGGACCAGCCTTGGCCCACTGAAACATTATCTTGGTTTGCCATTGCGTCGACATTGAGGAGATGATGTGATCCTTGGGATGTAGGATTTGCATCGGCTCCGCGCAAAGTCAAAGATGTGTCGGAAATAGAGGCGATGTGCGGCGTCAACAGAAATGTGATGCACTTCATCTTTGAAGCAGTGATGTGTTGGCGTCAATGGAGGCTCACCGGTTCCAAGCGGCGCAACGGCATCGATGCATGGATTTATACTGGAACAACACTTTATACAGACTTCCAATGGCCTAGGACTGGGTTGGCACAACATGGCAGGGCAAGACTCACAGATGACATAGTCCAGGTGCAGTAGAGAGTTGTGTAGTAGTTGGAAGTCTTTTACGTCCCTGAGACTTCAAAGAGGAGGCAAGCAGGAAAGCCCTTGAAGTCACTCTGGGTTCAAGTAGTGTAGCTCCATCCTATTCACCCAGGTAAGGAGGGCAGCAGGCAGGTCAGCACAGCAGAAAAGCACCCTTTTCCTTGAATTCTCTAAATTGTTTTTGACATTTTATATAGTTGCTTTCTTAACTTTAATCTAGTTAGAACCGTTTCAATTTAACTCATATTTGTCTGTGCAATTGCCTACTGATTGTGCCATAGCTACAGGGGGTTAAGCAAGGATTCACTTTGAACTGTGCTGTGAACAAATCAGATTGTATTTATTAAGTTGGTTGGGGTACATTCCTCCCAAATGAACGGGCCATTTTGTAATAATGACCCAGGTAATAATGATGGATAAGGAACAGATCAAGGTAAAGCCTCCAACATAATTGTAAACAGTGCATAATAAGAGACAGCAGCCAGTCAGGAGTACAGGTTAGCAACAACTGCCTCTCACCTTATTAAAAACTACATACCATACAACATAGGCTGTGCTGAATGCACTAAGACGATTATGAAGCCAGATGTAACATCAAGATTATAGATGTGTGGCTATAGACAAAATCATTTGAAACCATTTGTCTCACTCAGGTGCATAGCTATAAGTGGTTCAGTTGGTGTAGTGGTAGCAAGGGCAAAGCCTGCCCTATGTTGGTTACAGTTAATTAGGATGCCTCTGACTTGAATGTTTTGTTCGTGCTTGCCGGGGGCCTAGCACAGGAGTAACAGGCTCTCGCAGCCCCTGCTGTGCAGTGACCCCCCATGGTTTCTTGTTTTAGAGGGGGGTGCCTCACCCTCTAAGCTATGCCATTGCATGCCTTGCATAATGTGTGCAATAGCATGGAAAAAGGAAATAGTTAAACACTCGGGAAAGCTGCTATACTTTCCTGAGGAGGCTGTGTCATCCAACTACAAAGCTGTTGACTTTAGGCAGAAAGAGCACTAAGGCGGAGCACTGCCAGTCTACAAATACAACGTCTGGGAGATTACTTGCACGTTCCCAATTTTACAACCACACTTTGACATGCAGACCACAGCACCAGTATGTTGGAGCACAGAGCGCCGTTTTTAATCACATACTCAGGTGTAGTGCAGATAGCTTATTGTGGCTGAGCTGGCAAGAAAAAAGTGACTACATCATGCAAACAACATCAGTGAAAAAAGCATTATACAAAAACATTTGGGGCCTTATTACGATGTCGGTCGGAAAGACCGTCCTACCGACGCAGTCACGGATACATTCCGACCGACTAGTCCGCTACATCTCCGACTGCCGTATTATGATGTATAGCAGGGAAACCTCCGACCACGCCGGTCGGAGATGATTCATAGCCGACCACGTTAGTCTGAAATGGGTCCGAACCAACCATGACGGTCGGAAAGGCTGTCTCATAGGGATTCTGATTACTCACTGTCATGAAAGCAGAGTTCCAGTTGGGCTGGCTGGGCTGGGTCGGAGGAGGAGTGTTTTCTATAACTACATCTCCCATCAAGCTCTGTCCTACACATCAGCAAACACTCTCAACTCCAATCAGCACTTTGTTTTGTTTTATGAGCACATCACCATTGCGTGGCTTCACCTATGCACTATGCATGTCAAAAGAAACCACTTTACACAACAATACTACCTCATGTTGTAACTTTTACTTCAAATTCAAAATCTTGTCATCACCTTTTTATCATAATGATGAAAGTGTCACCAACATAGGTAAGTAGAAAACTAAGTGCCAGTAAGTAATAAACCTTTGCATAAAAAGATAGATATACACAACAAGAGTATCAGACAAATTGTAGCCCACAGAACATATTCACAGGAAGTCAGTTGTATACACAACTATCACTATTTGCCAGTCCAATCAACAATCATTGTTAGACAACTAGTTCATCATGGCCAAACTTAGATTATAACTTGTTTGGATGTGTGATATCAGACAAGGCACACCTCGATGTGGAACACATTTTTATTGTCCAGGTTTTTAGAACCTGATGCCTGAAGACAAACTACAATTATATCACACAGTACTGAAAGGCACTAATGACAATAACACTAGACTATTATGTCAGAAGGAAGTGCGTGCCAGGGAGTTCTGCAATATTTCCATGTCGGTGTCTGTCACAACATCTTATGTCTGGTGAGGTCACAACTATGTAAGGTGACATGGCAAAGTACACTGGGGAAAAAAGCACGAACAACAGAGTTTAGCAATCATAACTAAGGTCTCACAAGTCAGAGAAGTATGATACCTCAGCCACAACAATGTCATTGTTAACACTAGCTAGGCTTCACTGAAACAATATAAATGTATATTTTAGCATTTCAAAAACAAGTTTCCAAAAATCTTCAGGACACTTATCCTACACTCTTAAGCATACACACACATTGTCCGCCAGCTACACAACAACAAGCAATGGTTTTTAGTCACTTCCTATCATTGCATACTTACAGTCATGTGAAAAAGTTGTGGATAAGCTATTGTCTCAAATCCACTCCATCCTCATCATCATCACCACTGTCATCATTGCCCACTCCTGGATCCTCCATCGGTGGGCACCTGCTGGTCTCCTTCGTCCTCAATTAGAGGTATGTTCTTAAGTATTGCTACGTTGTCTAGCATGCAGCAATCCACGATTATCTGGCACACCTTACCTGGGGCAAAAGGGAGGGCTCCTCCTGTCTTATCCAGACAGTGGAATCTTGACTTCAAGAGGCCAAAAGACCGCGCCACTATCCGCCTGGTCCGGCCATGGGCCTCATTAAAGCGCACTTCTGCTGGGGTTACTGGGTTGTACAGTGGTGTCAGCAACCATGTCTGATTGGGGTATCTAGAACCTCCTATATTGAACACAGAAAATAGTTCAGTTGTCAAACAACATATCACTATCTGACATACAACCAACACACACTACAACATTCCTATACAATATCACATACCAACAAGCCAGGTCCATTTAGGTTGCAGTTGGCTCATCAAACGTGGGATGATGCTCTTACGCAGGATAAATGCATCATGTGCAGAGCCAGGAAATCAGGCACAGATGTGTGAAATGCACATCTGTGTGAAATGTGTGAAAGGCAAACATACCACCTGGACATTGATGGAGCTGAAGTGTTTCCTGTTGCAATACACCAGTTCATTGGCCTGAGGTGATATCAAAGCTACATGAGTACCATCAATTGATCCAATTACATGGGGTATTCGTCCAAATGCATAAAAATCACCCTTGATGGCGGCCAATTTTCCAGGTCTCAGAAACTTGATATAGTGGTCCATATATCGGGTCAATGCCTGCAACACATCCCAAGAAACATTACTGAACAGAGGCTGGGACATTCCCCCTGATGTTGCCACTGTCATTTGGAATGTTTCCGTGGCAAAGAAATGCAGTGCAGCCATCACCTTCACCTTGGGGGTTAGTGCTGTCAGATAGATGCACCGAGGCTGCAAATAAGGTAACACCTGCTGGCACAACTCATCAATTGTTGCCCTTTTGAGACAGTATTTTTTTATAATGTCTAGCTCTACCAATGTTTGTAGGTCTGGAAAGGGCCTGTACACAGGAGGCTGTCTTCTGGCTCTTCCGCAATACCTATGTGTAGAGTGTATACACAGTTGGTGTCAGTTCAAAATGTACAAGCAACATGCACCTACACATACAGCAAAGAGCAACTAAAACACACATAACACACAATCTCAGTGGAATAATACATTTAAATGATCAATGTTATCCTTAAATACATATCACAGCATTCATGTCATTGCTAAACATGTATGAAAGGTTTGGTGACACAGCAATTAGATTGCAGTAGTGTAATCTTTACTAGTGTCAGTTATTGTTCATGTAAAGCAAGCAGGACATACTCCAAAACTCACAAGCCAAGAAGCCTAGACTTATGTCTGTGATATCAATTATATGGTTGATCTGTACACACAATAGGATCATGTAGTGCATGACATCTGGGACACCACATACATCAAGCGCATCACAATGCAATATATGCACACTGTCACAGGATGGACACTGTCATATTGTCATGTCTGCATTCCACAAACCATTACATACACAAACCATTTACAAAGTAAAAGTATCAGAAAATTCTGTTTTACACTTAAGTGTAGAACACAAAGATGCCCTAGAAACTCGCATATCAGAGCAAAGCGCATGTAGGCTGATTTATATTAGAGTGTAGTCATTCCTCTGGGAATGTGGTATCCAAGATTTCAAGCACACACCCTCTTTCCACCTGCACATCACACACCGTGTCATACTGTATTGTAATGCAGTAACTACTTTTAAATTGTACTTGGAATGCACCAGAGATGCGCATTGACTGATATAAACCCTAAGTACCAAAATGGTGTCATCTTTTTCCTGTTGGTATTAGCCTCCCGATCAGTGTGTCATGTGCCCCTCAAGTTTAGGTCACCATGGAAGTGTGAGCATTTCAGTTAGATGTCCCTTTCACCAGAAATAAGCTGCATCCAGGCATGGAATATCACAAACTCACCGATATTTTAAAGGTCGGGTTAGGCAAATCATAACTGAATCGGACACAGCCACATGCTGTTAGTAGTTATGGTGACAGTTGCGGATCTCGGATTGTGTCCGCATCGCGTGTAAACCAACGCGGTAAACTCCCATTAGTGATGTATCAAAGTTACCCACGGACCTCAGATATTTTTTGAACCGCGCGGTAGGCTTGGTGTCAGTAAGCAATGGAATACATTGGGAGGGTTCGGAAAATGCGACTGACGCAGACCTATTGCTTTGGCAGCCTGGACTGAAGACCGCCTATGCAGTCTAGATGTAAGTCTGGCGGATCCCTAGAGAGTTCACTTGTCTGCACTAACTGCATTATTCCAGGATCTCCCCATCTCTCTGGTGCTGTCCACATCCTCTGGGACCTACAATGTCTCGCTGTACAGGGTGCAGGGCACCAGCCTTTGCCGCTGAGGAACTCAAGGTACCTGTGAACATGCTCCTGACCCTGTACAGGCAGCTAAATGGCACACCAGAGGAGCAGGTGAGTGATGATCAGACATCATTGTTAGTTTACATATGCAATAACCATGCACTTCTGGCATTAGGAATCCGGGAAACAGCCATTTAAATCTGATTTTAAAACTTGCAAAGTGTGTGTAACTGTTCTGGGCAAGTACACTGCTGTAGATGTGTATGTACTGGTGTAAACATTTTATCACTGTTCTCATGGGAAAGATTAATCATTGAACACTGGTGAAGTGTAGAGAATACCGCTATGCAAACTTTTAGACAATTTGGGCAAGCTGTTCATGACCTATATGTACATGTTGCAGGTGAACTAAGAGCCTGCCACCATGTCATCCTTACAGTTCAACTCCCACCAGAAGGTCTACCTGTGGAGGACCATCACCTGGAAGATGCGCTCCATGGGGTTCACACGTCGGCTCAGTGCCCACTGCAGAAAACAGTGGCAGGACTTGAGAGGCTGGACCCAGAAGATTGCAAGAGTCCAACTGGGCCTGTCATCTGCAGGCAGGAAGGACGTGCACCGCACCCTGACCCCACTAATGCAACGCGTTCTTGCGGTGGTCTTTCTTGACCTGGATGGGCAGTTAAGAGCCGGACAGCAGCAAGGAGGGGGTGACTATGTGCCTTGTTGAACAACATATTAACCCATGCATGTGCAAGTATTTGAGCCTGGTTTTGCTTTTTTAGGTTGGGAGATGCAACAAACCTCTGAATAGTGCTAGAAGCTGCATATGCACCAGAATTAGTAGATGCATGGTTATGCACCTTTCATATGGACATGTGAGGATAAAATTATCAGGGTATTGACAGTAGTGCCATGCTATTGTAATCTTAGTCCATGAGAACAAGATGTGCATGGAGATAACCTTCTGAACTATTGTAAGGGTCAAGACTGATTTGCATATAGCTGGGTCTGAACTGAGGTGGCGAAGTGAGCTAAAGAACGTTGATGGATTCAACCCAGATCTGTGACTGGGGGTGAGAGTCTGAAAAGTTTCAGCTCTCTGTCCATCATCTCCTTGTCTTTGCTTTGTTTGCCCTAAGTTGGCAGGGTATGCCCAGACGTGGGTCCCTTGCGCACCTTGCCACTGGTTTCAATCTAGCCTGGCTGATGAGGGGTGTTACCCCAAAACCGGTCCCAGGATGCTTGTCTCCGGTTCAGGGAATACCTGGCTTGGCAGTTCGGGCTGGACTGTTCCTATGAGGCACAGGGTCAAGACTGATTTGCATATAGCTGGGTCTGAACTGAGGTGAGTGTCTGAAAAGTTTCAGCAGTCCGTCCATCATCTCCTTGTGTTTGCAGTGTTCAATATGCATCAGCACATTGATAAAATTCTGGACTGTTCTTTATGTGGCCACACCAACTCTGTAAACCATATTGATGTAGGATCACTTAACTGTGAAATCCAATACTATAAATCCATCTAGCAGGTTATGTCTATGTTGCCCAGTGTACTCCAGTGTATCCTATGGGTAACTTACAGGTTTGGTAACTCATGCCACCTGTCACACTGGCCATTCATATGATTGAATGTAAGATTCCATACTTTCTATTCCAAAGCTGAGTACATGTTTCTGACTCTGTAATAGTGAAAACACATGTCATTCAGTGGCTAACAAAGTAAGTCTCTGGTGGAAACAGGGTTTTAATTGAAAAGGATTATGTTAAAAACACATTCAAAATGGTTGTTATGTGTGTAAATGCTCTTAACTGGTCATACATGATGCTTTGTAAACCATGGTTTAGTTGCCTTACTGATAGATTCAGAGATGTTACATGAGCATCGTTCGGAAGTACTTAAAAATATTGAGATGAAAGCAATAGCATTTAAGTTGTACATTGTGTGCACGATGCAAGAAATAAGTGAGGGACATTCTGACTTGGCCTTTACAAATGTAGACATCTGCAGTGTTGACAGAATGGTAAGAAGTGTTGAATACACATTTTCAAGTAAGATGTACTGGACTAATAGTTTGTACAGATAATGCATCCAGATGGCCCAGTGGTATAGTGATACACATGAAGCATAAGGAAAATGCAGAAATTGGGCTAACCTGTGTCTACATGGCAAACTGGTATAATATTTCCAATGTGGACGAAAATCAGATTCATCTTTCTAACACTGCATAAATGACACAAGACAGTGGGCCAAATACCTTTCACTCTAGCTACGCCTATGCCTACTTCCTTAGTGTGTCTACGATAAGAGAAACGCGTGACCTAACAAACAACTACTTCTGCTACTGGACATATGAGCAAATTCTATATGATCTGTGTGATATGGCCCATTTAGTGACTACACCAGCTTGCTGTATAACAATCAAGCTATGTAACCTGTAACACTAGACTTGTTGGTCCCGAAGTTGGTGAATAGGGATAGCAGATGGAACCATGTCTAAAATCAATTGTGTGACTCCTGTTCTCATTATGAAGTCTAAACTCCCTTGCATTAGATGAGACAGGTATGTTATGACACAAGGCCATCAGTAGCGAGAGACAATATATCAGCTAATACATAGTTATGTTGAAGATAGTGTGAATGATAAAGTCGAAGTTGCAGCACACAATGTTGCTGACATTATCATGTGTGAGTGCATACAGGTTTTCTTGCTTTCAAACATGTGGGATTTATGGAACAGTATCAAGTATGTTACCCACAAGTTCTAATAATGTAGTTGTGTTATCTTGGAAGAGTTGTGATGAGACCTCTGTGGCAAGTCCATATGGACAACTTATGGGATTCATTTTACTTCTTGGTCACAGCATCAGACCCGGCCAGCGAAGGAGACAGCACCACGGGTGTTGGGGAAGCAACTAGCCAGAGTAGTTCCTGCGCTGACACTGATCAAGAGGGAACCAGTGGCACGGAGGGTGACGGGAGCATCACTGAGGGCACGAGTGACATAACATCAGTCTCATCAACATCAGGTTCCAGCTCCAGTGACGACTCCCAGGTGGTGGTGGATGCCCCTGGACCTGTATCCACTCCATCAGAGTCCACCACCACCCCTACCATCTCTACCCTTCCAGCTGCTCCCCAGCCCCCTGTCCGTGGCCACTCCCCTAGAAGGGGAGGCATCTCCTTTGCACCAGGCACTTCACCTCCTGCCTCTATCTCCCCTGCTGCCCTGAGTTTGGAGGTCATTGACCTCCTGAGGCAGATCTCTGTGGGGCAGACAGCAGTGCTGAATGTCCTCCAAGTGCATACCAATCACCTTACACAGATGGTATCTTTCCAGAATGGACTTCACTCTGACATGTCTTCCCTAGAGAGATCCAATCAGGCTCTAGCCTCCAAACTGACGGCATCATTGTCCCAATTTGAGCTGTCCCACCCCCCTCTTCCCCATCCACAGTCACGAGTACCCTCCCTAACCAAGGCACACGCAAACATAAACATGCATACACATGCAGCACATAAACACACAGACATAAGGGCAAACACACACCTCACAAGACAGACGTCACACTCACTACCACAGACATGCCAACAGACACAACACCCACTGCACCACATATCACACAAACAGCAAAATAGGGAGACAGCACACTATCATACCCGGATACAACAGACACCACACCAGCATCCACAGATATGCTGCAGAATTCATGTATCAGAATCATGACAGCAAATAGCTAAGGCACTTGAGGGTGCTATGGATGTGACCGGCCTCTGCCCCTTGCTGAATGAACATCGGGGGATCCTATGGAACGTCCACAAAACTTAAGTCTGACAGCCATTATGCCATCGTATCACAATGGGCACTGCTCACCAGGGATGGATGAGAGTGGTGTTTTGTTCACACTTTTCAACTGAAAAATCTTTTGCTTGTACAAGCTCTGACTATACTATTTTACCCACACATCATTTAAAGTTTAGCATATGATAGGTGTGTATGTGGTTATATCTGTATTCAAAATAATGAAGGAGGTCTGAAAAATGCTTGATGCTGGCTCAGATCAAACAGAGATGAACTTGGAAGGTTGTTTAGGCTAGTGGATTGCCTTGTGCTACATGTAGTCAGCCGATTGGACTGTGAGTCCCCAGAAAATGTGTGGGCCCGTCTGCTGTGCAGGGGCAACAGGAGCCTGTGTTACACCCATGCACTAAATTCACAGACAAGGGAGGAGGTGGCTGTTGAAATGTGAAGCATAGCTGCACATTTTTTTGGAGAGGTTAATGTTGGAGGGGCTGAGCTAGCTAAGCAAGGGTAGAGGTAAGAGTTAGGTGTGATGAAATTTTGTGCATGGAAAGGAGACTCAGACATAATAGGGGAATAACAAGTACAAAATTAGATAAGAGTGGAAGGAATGAGTTACGGTCAAATGCAGTGCTTGGATAGGATACGTAGAGTATCCTCATTGTTATAATGGGAATTGTTGGAAATGCTGTGGTGTGGATATCAGAGTGTGCCACCGTGAGACAAGGTAAACATTTTTGAGGAAACAAAGTGAATAGGTGGATGTCAGAGGGATATACCAGTTGTGTACGTTAGGATGCTGGATGGATTGTTTTGTGAGGTGTTGGGAAGTAGATGATGGTGTGTTTGAATAGGTGGATGCTCTAGTTTGTCAGATGACTATTAATAGGCCTTAAGCAGAGTAGAGTGAGTGAATGGTCAGAGGCTAATGAATAAGGCCAGATTAATTGAGCAATGTAAGTGTCAGGGTGAGAGATGTGGTGAGGTGTTAAGAGTGAATAGAAGAGGTGGATATAATGGTGCACCTTGGCAAAAAAGAGTGTCCCAAAGCGAGTGAAAAAGGGAGAGATGGGGACAAGAGGGGTACATTTGACATGATACGCTTATCGTCTGTTGAGGAGGTGATGAGTACAGTACGAGTGGGAGAGGTGTTCTGTCCATAGAGATAAAGAGTGGTGCAGGAAATGTAGGTGTGGATGTAAGAGGTGCAGCACCAGAATGAGAATGTGAGAGTCAGTTTGGAATAGTAAGAGTTCAAGGGTAGAGCTTAGAGACAAAAGATAGTTTTAAGAATGGCAGTACCAGAGGGTGATTGTAAGGAGCTTGTGGATGAAGGAGAGGTTGAGAGATGAGCATGTACTTTGAGGTTGATGTGAGAGGGGTCAGACCAGCACAAGTAGGGAATAGGCAGGCCAAGAGGTAATTTGGAAAGGTACACATGGCGAGGATAGGTAGATGTAAGTAGGCAAAAACTGTTGCCAGATGAAAGTTAGGGATGTAGTTAGGGTTTGCTGCTGCTTGCTGTCTGCCACTGATTGTTCATTACAGATTGTCAAAATGGCTGCTAGGAGACCACTAGCATATGCCAAACCTATTGGCTTCATAGGACACGTTCCCTCCATCCTGCATACCTTGGCTGACTTGTGTGTGGGCATAACTGCTACGTTTCCCTTTGTAGGTTGATGTTGTCACTGATTGCTCAGTCTTCTGCTTGGGTACTGCCCTGGGATGGAGGTATTGAGGGTACCTGTTTTCTTTCCTGATGCCCATCCATTGAGTAACGGGCCATCGATTAGGGCCCATAGTGCCCCAAGGAAAGACTCCAGGATGTGTGTTGCAGGCCCACCTTGGGGCAGACTACTCCTGAAACCCCTCCCCACACTTACCAGTACATTATACACACATGGATACTTATGGCATTATGACTTTGAATGTCAGAAGTGTGGGGACGACAAGGAAGAGATGGTATTTAGACAGAATATCAAATTTAAAATATCACAGTATATAAATATTGTGTTTTAAATATAGTTTTTTCAGAATATCGTGGTATGTAATATCGAGGTCAAGAATATCGAATTTAGGTGTTGTATTAAATATCAATGTTAAAAATATTGTTTTTAATGTAATATACTTTCATTTGTTTAGTTTTACTTTTTTATAGTAATTTAGGGGATATTAAGATGGTGGTGAACCTGCCACCGACAGGCTGTCGATGGTGGGTTCACCGCCATCTTGAGGCCATTTCCCACCCGCCAGATTATGATGGCAGGCGGTGTGCTGGCGGGGGGTGTGCTGGCAGGCGGAAAGCCCAACCGCCACGGTTCGGACAGTAGCAATCATTCCAATTGCCTGTCGGGCCGCTCCGCATCCCCAGAATGGTGGCGGTGCCTACCAGTCACAGGTGTAGGGATTAGGATGGTCCATCCCCACCAGCCTTTCCATGGTGATTCACCCGCCATGGAAAGGGTGGCTGGGATGGACTTTAGGGGCTTGTAGCGGGCCCCCCTTAAGCAGGGGCACGCCAGTTTTGCACTTGGAGGGCACCTATGGTGCCCCCCTACATTTCCCTGCACCTTGTGGCAGTCATCGTATGGTACCTGTCACGTAGTGCAGGGAAATGCAAAAAGTGCTTTTTTTACATTGCGGAAGGTGCTGCAGCCAGAAGCACTCGCCGCAATGGAAAAAATGGCACTTGCGGCCACCGTGGTGGCAGCCACATTGTAATCCCACCTGTGGGGCTGCCGCCTTGTAGGCGGGCGGTCCTCATCCCTGGGACAATGGCGGATGGACAGAAGTCCATCCGCCATCATAATCAGCCTATTTTTTTTTTGGTTCATTAATTTTTTTAGGAGCGGGATGTTGGGTTTATAGGGGATATGGGTGAGGAGTGTTTTAAAATATGTATGTGAAAATTATAAAAAAAATTATAAAACTTTTTTTAGGAGCTGGTTGTTGGATTTATAGTGGGTTAAGGGCGGGGAGTGTTTTAAAATCTGTATATAAAAATCGGAAAAATTTCACACTTCTAAAAAAAATTCTTTACATTTTTTTATTATGGGATGCTATGTTTATAGGGAATGAGGGTGGGATAAATAAGAGACATTATTAGTTCACAGATAATATGTATTTTTAGTTCATTGGGGTTTTTAGGGTATAATGTTTGTGATATTTTTTTAAGTTATGGGGGATGTTTGGTATTTATGAAATATTTGTTTATTTGTTTATTTGTATTTTATTTTAAAAAATGTAAGTATTTTAGAAATGTTGTTTATTCAATTTTTCTAAATTTAATTTGTTAGGTTGTGTTGTTGATTTTATTTTTAAATAAGATTTTGAGATTATTTAAAAGGAACATTTTGTAAAAAGTAGTGTTATATATATTTTTGGGAATATTTTGTAATTTTGATTTATCTCTACATTTTTTTAAAAATTTGTTTTCTTTTTAAATAAAAAGGAAAACATTTATATTTACATTTTCACTATAAATTTATATGGTTTAAAAATTGTTGATTGTTTATTTGAGTAAGTTGTTATTAGAGTTTGAAATTTGAATTTTTGAAAGAATTTATATATTTTAGATTTTTTGGAAACTGCGTCGCATTGGTTAAGGTAAGTTTATTTTAATTACTTTTAAGATAATTTAAGTGTAGGGTGAAGGTAGTTAGGTACCTGATCCTCGATGTACCACGCCACAGCCACATCACCCCCCACCTGAGGAACCTGCACTGGCTCCCCGTCGACAGGAGAATCTCCTTCAAACTCCTCATCCACGCACACAAGGCACTCCACAAGACTGGCCCAGCCTACCTCAACAGACGACTCCTCTTCTACAACCCAACCGCCAGCTCCGCTCCGCCGACCTCTCCCTCGCCACCGTCCCTCGCATTCGAAGAACAACCACCGGCGGCAGATCCTTCTCCCACCTCGCCGCCAAGACCTGGAACACCCTTCCACTAAGCCTACGACAGACCCAAGACCTGCTGACCTTCAGGAGGCTACTCAAGACCTGGTTGTTCGACCAGTAGCAGCACCCCCCCCCCTTTTTTTCTCCCCAGCGCCTTGAGACCCTCGCGGGTAAGTAGTGCGCTCTACAAATTCTGTGATTGATTGATTGATTGATTGATTGAGGTACTGTTTTGGATTTGTATGTTATGTTTTTGGTTGTTGTTGTGTAGTGAGCTAGGTAGATTTTTTATTTGAGGTACGGTTAGTGCGTCGTAACTTTAGTGCTATGGTTTGTTTTAGAGTGTTACTTATATGTAGAGTAGTATGTGTTAAGTAGTTGTAAGTATGTTTTTGTTTGTTTTATACTATTATTATTGTATGTTTGTGCAGGAGGGATTTGTGTTATTTTTTTTTTCAGGTGGTGTTCGTTCCAGACTTGGCGTTGGAAGAAGTTTTTTTTTTTTTTTAAGGAAATGTGTATTAGTTTTGAGTAAACTAATAATTATTTTACATTTCTTTTATTTTTTGGGTTTTAATGGAGTGTTCCATTTTTTAAATCTTTTTGGGGGTTTTTATGGTTCTACGCTACAGATATTGTGTCGGAGGATTTCGTTTTGTACAGTTGTATTTTTCAATTTTTTGGGGGGTTCTTTTTAACCCCTTGACCGCGATCGGAATTCCGCTCGTGTGCTGGACATTCCGATCTCGGGTGTGGTCGTGACGAGCTCAGCTCGTCTTGCGCACAGCGGTACCGCGCAGCATGACGAGCTGAGCTCGTCACGAGCATCGAAGGGGTTAATTAAGCAATGGATTTTTGACAACTTTGGAGTTTTTCCTTGCTTTGTGGATAACATTCTTCAGCTACGAAATCATAAGTAGTTTGAAATCATTTACAGTGGGTGGGAAATGTTAGTTATACATTTGTCATTGTTATTTATTTTAATTATGTGTTTATATTTGTTTTCTATATAGGTAGGATTGTTATATATTTTGTTGTTTGTTGTGCTTTTAGATGATTTTTATGCTTTTTATGTAGGTGTGGAAGTTTTTTAGAGTCTGGATTTTGCGATGGTTTCTAAGTATTCTAGTCCTTTAGTGTTTGGGTAGAGCCTTACTTTGAATTGTACTGGTTCATAGATTGTGGCCGCTTACAATGTCTTTAGGAAACTGTCCCGAACAAATCGGTTCCAGACTTGTTTCCTACCCAATCGGGTCCTGCTAGTTGGGACAACCGATTACGATGCTTCCTAACATCATTCGGTCGGACTCACATTGATTCCAATGGGAGCCTGTGTTCTGACCGAGAACACAGGCTCTATTGGAAAAAGGGGTGGTTGGGGAAAACCTTGCACCTTGTGGTGGGGACCCCAAGGTGCCTTCCACAATGTGCATGGTTGGGAAGAGGGGTCCCTTGGGTACCCCCACGGGCCACATTCGGTCATTTCCGGGTGAAGGGGTGCCCACAAGGGGTCCCCAAAGACAGATTCAGAAAGCCATTTAGTCTCCGGCAAACCGAATCGGAACGGCTGTTTGAATCGGTCATCGTCATCACTCGTCCGGAAACTGTGTCCATAGAGCTGTACGATTCGGCTTCGAAAGACTCGGACCGACCCAATGCCTTTCGGAACCGATTCGAACTGCTTGAGCGGTTTCCGGACATCGTAATCGGTCATTGGGAAAAGTGTCAGATTCGGTAGGAAACAAGGGTTCTGAGTCAGATTCTGCAATACCGAATCCATTCCAGAGCCCTTCCTAACAGCATCGTAATTTGCCTCATTGTTTTAGTTTGTTTTGTTAATTTGGGACATAGTTGTGTTACAGATTGCTCTAGTCTTAATTGTTTGTAGCTTTGTTCTTTTTGGATCAATTCTAGTAATTTATGTAGGGTGGGTTGGATTCTTCCCCTTGTGGCTTGGAAGGCATTATGCCATCCTTCTACTGCGTTATTAGTTTTTGCTTCCTGGTTTAGTGTACTGTTGTACACATTCCACCATGGAATGTGGAATTTTGGTTGTCTTCTATGTCTAGATCTATGTAGTCTTCCCACCCAGGTATCCTTAAAATAGTTTAGTAGGGGACTTAGTTTTTGTTCATTGGTTTGGTAATAGGGGATTTAAATTAATACATTGTAGTGTTCAGCAACTTCTGTTATTGGGACGTAGGCTACTCCAATTATTTTTTTTATTTCATATGCAAAGTTGGTGTTAGTTTCATATTCTACACTAAGGGGCCGATTACGATGTCGTCAGGAAGGCCATCCGAGAACCGTCTAGAGTCAGACCTTGCAACTGACTCATACTGGGATCCGGTTCTACTAAACAATGCATTCCGATGCCCAAAACCCTTTACTTACCGAATGACTCGGTCACTCCGAATCCGTCATTTTCCTAACGTAAAGCCTCTGGAAACGCAGAATGGAGTCATCTAGAGGCATTTCCCATACCGAATCTGACCTGACAAGTATGAGGCGTACTTCCCATGCGCCAAATCGGTCACCACAACCAACACATCAGAGCATCCGGAAAGGAAGCTTTTCAGCTCCGATTTGCACCACACCACGATTCTTGCGAACGAGACAGTGCAGCCATGTATCCCATTGTGCGAGTCATCCCCATACTCTACGCCTACGAAGAATTCTACCACCCCAACCGCCGCGATTGTCGCAGACGTTAAGTCTGACCCCTACCCCTACACAATAACGCAACTACCATTCCAAAGACTATACAAGAGAAAGCAGGGGTGCAACTACAGTCAAATTGAGGGGGACAATACTTCCAGCAATTTAGAGGCAATTTTCCGGGGGGGGCTAATACTTCTAGCAATTCTGACCCAAAGGGGAGCTGGGGTGCTAATACCCCAAGCAATGCAGAGGCAAACCTGGGTTGGGGTAAATGCCCCTAGCAATGTTGAGGCAAACCTGGGTTTGGGGTGTCAATACCCCCAGCAATGTAGAGGCAAACCTGGGGTTGGGGTGTCAATACCCCCAGCAATGTTGAGGCAAACCTGGGTTTGGGGTGCCAATACCCCCAGCAATGTTAAGGCAAACCTGGGGTTCGGTTGTCAATATCCCCAGCAATGTTGAGGCAAACCTGGGGTTTGGGGGGTTAATACCCCCAGCAATGTTTAGGCAAAACTGGGGTTGGGGGGTTAATACCCTCAGCAATGTGTACCTGAGCAATGAAACTGGTGTTCATGCAAAGTGCCTCAATACCTACAGGTGGAGTACATGCTGCAGGAATTCTTTAAAAAACAAACCCAAAGGTCATTTTGCAGGAAATGCATTCCCACACTGTGGCAGCAAAAGTAACTGGCAACTTTGAGGAACACGCACAATGTAGTGTTTTTTCATAGGAGAAGGACGGCAAGGAGCAGGAAGGAGAGCGGCCAGGCAGAGTAGGAGGCAGCCATGCAGGTAAGTGCCTTCTTTTTTATTAATTTGGGAGGGAGAGGGAGTGTAGCGTAGCATAGCGTATTTCCACTGAGTTTTTTTCAAACTCCGTGGAATTACGCGTAGAGGCACTACGCCTGCTACGCCCAATGTGAATTATGAACACACTTTTGATGGTGGAATAGGAATTGCCATAACCACACAAATGTATGTATCACAAAGTTAATGCATGAGTCCACCACAACACACACTGAAACATTGCAGGGCAACAGAACTCCAATGTACTCACAAACGTATGACATTGTGCTGCCTCTGTGTACATTAAAGCCCCGAGGATATTGGTCCAGACAACACACTACTCCACAGACCCAGTCACTTCGTACTGATTTCAGTGCCTCACAATACAACAACCTAGAAGTGGTTGTGTCACATTCCTCTTTGAAATATTTGTAGTTAAAATCCATCTTGGTTTTGAAAGAAGCATGGGCCAACAACAAGGTGGGATACAGTCACCAGGTGTGAACTGTGGGTGCTGCACACAACTCCCAATCTGTATGTGTACATGGCCATCTTTGGAGAATGTCACTCACAGCAATTCTGCATTGAGCTCCTCAGGCTGTAGTGTGTTCCGCAAAAAAATATCCCATGTTGCATGTGCACATTGTATCCTGCAGAGTAGTAGGAGTATGCATGAGTCTCAGGATGTAGGATCCATCAACAGTGTTGGAGGGTCTAGTGCACAGCCTATTGTGTAGGATAAGCTGCCAGTACTGGTGAGGATGCCGGAGGGGTGGCTCAATCTTTGGCTCCCAAACACAATCAACATAGCCATCCTCAAGCCTGGTGATATGGGTACATCTTGTGAGGATGAGGGATATGTGCAGAATAAAGTCTGCTATGTCCACATTTGGCACTGAAACACTGTCTCCAAATCTATGAAAACGTCAAGGAGACCTTCCACAAAGACATATTGCCATCACACTCTAGGGCAGTGTTTCATGGGCAAAATGGGAGCACCCATGGACACACACAAGGGCTACCCTTGCCAAACCAGATTAAAGGTTGCAAAATATTGACAATGCAAACACTCTTTAGAACTGGGTGTAATGTTCCAGTGTCACATGTGTGTTTGCATACAGTGCAATGTGTTTTCCTCCGCACAACCAGATATATCATCACAATGCGTCCATCTCCCTTGGTGTCCCCATACCTTGAACATTCAAAGTCAGTATGCTAATAATAACCATGCGTGTGTAGTCTACTGGGAAGTGTGGGAATGTGTTTCTGGAGTAGTCTGTCACCAGGTGGGTGGCACAACAACACACATCATTGACTTTTTTACTTGAGGAGACCTTAGCCCTCTAAGCAATGCACTGTCATCCAATGTTCCAGCATCATGACATTACAATATAAGCAATCACCACCTCCATCAAAAGGCAGCAAGCAAGGGCAAGAATGAACAATCAGTGACTACAAATGCCTACAAAGGGTAACTCCACACAGCTGCCCACATACTACTCAGACATGGCAAGGCTAGGTGGAAGCAAATTGTCCTGTGAGGACAATAGGTTTTGCATATGCCAGTGTACTCAGAGCGGCCTTTATAACAATCAGTCATGCCCATTCAGTGGCAGACAGCAAGCTGCATCAAACACATTCCACATCTTTATATTTACTCTGGCTACTGTTTTTGCCTACTTACATACACATAATCTTCACATATGTACATGACATTACCTCATGGCCTGCATGATCTCCACTTGTGCAGCTTTGACCCCTCTCACATTCACCTAAAAGTACATGTACATCTCTCAAAACTATCATACACACACAAGCATTTCACAAGCATCCTCTGGTGTATCTAGGCAGAAATGTATGTCTGCCGCACAAGCTCAAGCATTGTACTCAAACTCTTCAAAAGTGATTCAAAAAATCTCACACTTGCGCTGCCCTTCATACATCCAAACCTACATTCGCAGAACAACTCTTCATCACTATGTACACAACACCTCTCACATACATGACAATGCACAATATACTGTACTCATCACCTCCTCAGCAGATGTCAAACGTAACATGTAAAATGGACCACTCTCATTACCAGTTGCACCCTCAGTAATGTCTTGGACTCATATCACAAAGTGCAGCATCACAGCCCACTCTGACATGCTCAGTTAACACATCACCACATCTCACAACAAGACACTTACATTGCTCAATGAATATGTCCTCAGCCATTTCCATATAAACATACACCCACCATACTCTGCTTAAGTTCTACAGCTTGTCATTTCTAAAACAAATGCTGCTCACCGTACACTCACCATGGGCTCAGGAAATGTATCAGATGAGTACACAGTCATGAAGGGTATTTGTCTACAGTGGCATGCCACCTGTGGCAAGGTTGTCATTGCCACTAGTCTACCAGATCTAAAGAAGACACAGACATGGGTCTACCACTTTCAAGTCACATACATGTATTGCATCATTACTCTGTGTACATGGGTGTGTCCAAAGTCACTACCAGGTATTCGAAATCCATATGTACCCAGGTGTATCGATGCTACAGGTGTCTTTCTGTACATCACAAACATATGCAGCATGCTCCTCCTAAACTGTTGCACTTTGAATCGCTTGCACTATGTTAACATATGAAAGCATGACCTATGCGCAATTGTGATGTAAAAAAGTAAAGGTTTGTGAGTTCATGTCACACTCATATCCAAAACAAATGTGGACGATGACACCCAGCAAATGTAGACACCAAAATCTTGAATACAGACTGTCAAAGGGCACATACTACATGGACCATATGCAATACATGCCTTACTAACATCATTGTATACTTCCACTACTAATTGTACATGTTTCACAGTTCACTTAAAAACTATTTGTGGGACACACAGATCAGCAATTAAAAACTTTAAACAGGCTTTATTCTGCATGAAAAGGCAGAAATATGAGATAATTGAAGGCCAATGGCCAGTCCATAAATGTTCATATGCCCAATGGCCCAAACAACTTGCCCATCAAGTCTTGCCTGCACCAAAACTGCAAGGGGTCACCTCCCCTGGGAGGGGCATCTAGTGGGCATGCCAGGCACCAAAGGGACAAAACTATGGAGGACTAGGTTAGATTTTCGGAGGGATGGGATCAGGACCGGTGTGAGGGTCCACTGCAGTGGTTGGGTCAGATTGAGGGGGTGGTGGGTCCACTGCAGTGGTAGTCTCAGACTGAGGGGGGGGGGGTGCAGCTGTAGTGTGAGGGCTCGATGGAGAGTGGAATGGGCTGGGTTTTGACCATTTTGGGGATGGTATAACCCTTAATGGAAGGTACAGCAAAAGGGAGGGACTCAGACTGTTTGGGATGGTTTTTCTAAGTGGGAGGTACTGGGCTGGGGAAGTATGGGTTGGTGGAGGGGTTTTGGACTTAAGAGACCAAGAGGATTTGCAGGGGGTTTTGGCTTGTCTCTGTAGAGGGGGGTGGCAGGGTTAGATGTCAGTGCCGAGGGAAGAGGCCAAGGTCATATAGGAAGAGTTTCTGGGCAGAGGGGTGAACAGGAGAGGAAAGGGTAGGGGTTGTGGAGGCAGAGGGTTCTAAGGCCTGTATGTGTGTTGTCTGGTGGTTTGTCCCTGGTGGTGAGTGTGCTGTCTGTCTCCTGAGTGTGCATGTGTGTGGGTTTGTCCTTCTGTGTGTCTTTGTGTGCTGCGTGTGGTGTGTGCATGTGTGTGTTTACATGTGCTTGGGTCAGGGAGGGTAGTTGGGACTGTGGATGTGGAAGAGGAAGGAGGGCCAGAGGAACTGCTGGAGCTGGGACATTGCTGCCATCAGTGTTGAGGCCAGAGCCTGATTGGATCTGTGTAGGGCAGACATGTCAGAGTGAATACCCTCCAGGAATGATACCATTTGTGTAAGATGGGCGGTATGCACCTGGAGGACATTCAGCACTGCTGTATGCCCCGCAGAGATCTGCCCCAGTATATCGATGGCCTCCACACTGAGGGCAGCAGGGGAGACAGGGGCTGGGGGTGAGGTGCCTGGCGTGAACAAGACGGGTCCCCTGCCACGGGACCGGCCACGGACACTGGGCTTGGGAGCAGCTGGGAGGGTGGAGATGGTAGTGGTGGTGGTGGACTCCGATGTAGAGGAATCATCCCCTGTCTCCTCCACCACCAGGGAGTCATCACTGGAGCTTGACTGGTCTACAGATGCTGCAGATGTTGTTTCAGACCTGCCCTGAGTGTGGCTCCCCTCACCCTCCACGTCTGACTCCTCACTGGACCCAGACTGGCAAACTGTTTCCCCTACATCCATGGCACTGCCTCCTACGCTGTTAGGTGCTGATGCTGTGAACAAAAATGAAAACAAATCACATAAGTCATCGGTATGTACTTGACACATAGGTAACATTACAGATCCTCACAGTTCAAACAACTACATCATTTTGACTAGTGCATTCATCTTTTGATACATTTACATACATGGCACTTGTTAGTCTGCAAGTTAACCATTGCTCCCTCACACATGATGTTATCTGCAACATTGCATGTATCAACATCAAATGCCAGAACCACAATATCAACTACTTCACTATGTAGCAGGTGATTTATCGTCTTTTGCACCTGGAGGTCTCGTGTCATGACATACCTGTCTCATCTCCTGCAAGGGAGTTCAGATCTCACAATGGGAATAGGATTCACACAATTGAATTGAGGCATGGCATCCATTCTGCAATCCCTAGTCATCAAATTGGTAAACATTGGCTCTAATGTCACAGGTCAAATGACTTCCTTGTCAAACTTTAAGCCGGTGTGGTCATTGCGTGAGTCATGTCACACAGATAACAGTGATTGTGCTCATTTGTTCTGTAACTCAGGTTCTCTACTGTTGGGTCACACATCTGACTCTAATTGAGGATTCACAAGGTAGTAGGCATAGATAGGGTGAGAGGCACGTGGCCCACTGTCTTGTGTCATCTATGCACAGTGTCATGAAGATGAATCAGAATGTTGTGCACATTGTAAACAGCTCATCATTTTTAGATGTGAACAATGGTCAACACACTTCCAAGTCCGATAACTGCATCTTCACAATGGTTCTCGTTGAACACCATGCCACTGGCCCCTCTGGGTGCATTGTCTGTACATACTATCAGTACTGACCCTCCATTCTTCATGAGTCCAGTCAGCACTGTGTACCAATATTGTCTAGACTGCAGAAGTCCCCATTTGTATGGCCCAAGTCTGAATGTCCCTCACTTCTATTAGACATATTACATACTTCATACAGCTTAGATTGCTCTTCTTTCCCATCTCATTTTGTTGACTTACTTCAAAACATAACACCTCTCAGACTGACAGTGATGCATCAAACATGGTTTACAAAGCCCCAAGTATGTATAGTCAACAGCATTTACACACATGGCAACTGTTGTGAATGTGTATCTAACATCATACCTCACATTTTCAGCCATGTTTCAACCAGTGGCTACCTGTGTTTGTCAATGAATGGCATGTGTTTTCACTGTTACAGAGTCAGACACATGGACTCACTCTTTTGAACGGAGAGAATGGACTCTTCCACACAATCATGTGACAGGCCAGTGTGACAGATGAACAGAGTTAGCATACCTGTAATTAGCCCATGGGATACATTTTATAACACTGAGTACCATGGCTGGGACCTAACACTGGCACAATGAGCAAGCAAAACTCACCAAGGCCTCAACATTGATGTAACCTGCTGCAGGGATGTATAGCATGGGCCCTTCACACTTGTGTGCTCCAATAACAACATGCTTCACAGATTTTTTGAAACCACACTGAGAACAGGTCATACATTAGCCAATATGCTGGCACATGTTGGGAATTGCATTACTCCAGAAGGTTATCTCCGTGCACATGTTATTGTAATGTGTGGTGATCACATAAGCATGGCACTACTGTCACTTCCCTGAACATAACTGACTCACATCTCCCTGATGAAAGGGCCATAACTGGGCATCGAATTATCCTTGTGCATATGCATCTTACAAAAATGATCATTGGGGTTGGCTGACTTACAACCTGTAAAAGGGGCAGCAGGCTAAGGTACTGTAACATGCATGTTTAACAAAGGTGTGCAACAAGGCACATACTCACCCCCTCCTTGCTGCTGTGTGGCTTTCAACTGCCCATCCATTTCAGGGAAGACCACGTGTAGGATGCAGAGTATGTGGGGGGTCAGGGTTCGGTGCCCCCCCCTCTTGCCTGAAAGTGACAGGCCCAGCTGGACTTCAGTGATCTTCTTGGTCCAGCCACGAAGGGCCTGCCACCTCTTGCGGCAATGACAGACGTGCCGAGTTTCCCGCCCGACGTCGGGCACCTTCTGGGCAATGGTCCTCCACAGCTTGGCCTTCTCATGGGGGTTGACCTGTAAGGATGACATGGTGACAGAACCTTAGTTCACATGCAACATGTTTCTGAATCAGACACCTGTACACATTGGTCATGGTCAGTTTGGCAACAATGTCTAAGGGCTAGGCAAGTGGGATTATGTGCAGTTGTCCTGGATTCAATGATGACTCTGTCCCTTGAGAACAGTGATAAGATGTTTACCCCAGTACACACACTTCTACAGCAGTGTACCTCCCCAGAACAGTTATCTACACACTTTTTTTAACTCATTTTATTGTTAAACTTGCACACAGTTGATTACTACAACTATTGATATTACCACATCACATCATCTCCTCTAGTACATCATTACCTACTGACAAGCCATTCTACATTAGAAGATTACAGTTTATTATTCCCTCCTGCTTGACCTCTGCCTGGGGGTTTCCTTATCGAGGACCATTGGGGCTTATATTTGTCCTCTATGTGTGTTCCACTTGCTCCAGATTTGTTCCCATTTCTTGGGGCACCCTCTTTTTTCATAGACTGTATTTTCTGCCAGTATCGCACAGTCCATATCCCTCTACCAGTCTGCCATGGTGGGCGGTGCCTCCACTCCCCATTTCCTCATAATGTTTTGTTTGCCTATAACACAGCCTAGGGTGACCAAAATACGCTACTTGCCATCGAGGTCTATTGGTTCCCATATATTGAGCAGACATAGTTGTGGTGTTTGCTGGATTTGCTTGCCTGTCACTTTCTGTAATTGTGCCACTATTGCTCCCCAGTATCTCTGGATGTGAGGACATCCCCACAGGATGTGGAAGAACGTGCCCTCCTCATTACATTGTTGTCGACATGTAGAGTCATCTTTTCATTTCATTTTTGTCATAGTGTTACAGGAGTAATAGGCTCTGTGTAGGAGTCTGAGTTGTATTAATTTTAGCCTGGAGTTTTTGGCTACTTCTCTAGGTGAAGCAAGCGCTTCCTGCCAGTCCTCTTCTTCTAGTTCTCCTAAGTTACACTGCCATTGCTCTCGCAATTTTGTAAGTGGGTCTGGCATGACGTTTAGTAATTTTTGGTATGTCTTCGATATGGCTTTACCATCAATTTGGTCGCATAGTAGTCTGTCCTCTAGCAGTGACGACTCTGGGAGATTTGATCCAGACGGGAGAGCCGACATTACTGCATATCTAATTTGTAGATACTGGTAAGTCTCGGATGTTGCCATCTCGAATTCTTCCCTTAGCACATCTAAAGGCTTGATCTTTCCTTTTGCCCATACGTCCTTCACTTTTGAGATGCCTATCATGTCCCATTTGTCAAACCCTGGCTGTTTGATCAGTTCTCCGAGTATTTCTGTGTCCCACAACGGTGTAGCCTGAGTTATTTTATTTTCCCATCCCAGCTGTTTTGTTACCTTGTGCCAGAGATGGACTGTTTGTTGTGTGGGCCCCATTAATACTTGTCATTTGGGGTTTGTATATAGTGCCTGCCTGTAGCTTCTAGGACCCATGAGGAATTTGTCCATTTGGTATGCTGGGTCCGAGTGTGGGCCGTATATATCCATTGATTGATTACCGCTAGTTGTGTTGCCCAATAATATAGTCGGACATCAGGGAGGGCTGTACCACCCTCGTACTACCCCTTTACCAGTTTACGTGTGGCTATCCTCTGGGTTTTTACCTCCCATAGCAGTGTTCTTTTTTGTTATCAATCTGGGAGAGATATGAGGAAAGGTGTGTTTTGTAAGGCATATAAAAACCTTGGTAGTGCCATCATTTTAAAAAGGGCGGCCCAGCCCATGAGGGACAATGATAGTGTTCTCCAGTGTTTTGTGTCATTTTGTAACCGTTTTAGAGGGCCGAGGAGGTTGTGTGTGTAGAAGAGTGAAGGATCTCTTGTGACATAGATCCCTAAATAGCAGAATCCTTACTCCATCAGAGTCACTGCGCTACCTGTTGGTAACTTTGGTATGGGACCCTGAATTATATTTATTTGGACCAATTGATGGTGTACCCAGAGTATTTCTGGAAATTAGAAAAAATCTGCATAATCCTTCTTATGGATGAGTGAGGTGACGCCATATAGAGGAGGATATCATCTGCATATAGGGCAATTCTGTCCTCCCATCCCTCTGTCCATTGCAGGCCCTCGGATTATTGGATCTCCTCTGATCCAAGCCGCAAGGGGCACTAGCATCAAGGTGAAGACCAGGGGCTAGAGTGGGCACCCTTGTCGCGTTCCTCGTTTGAGGGGGAAGGGGCGTGAGGTATGTCCATTCACTACCACGTGAGCCAGGGGTTGTGCATATAATAACTTGACCCAGGTTATATATTTGGGGCCAAAACCTAGTCGCTCTAGTACTGCGAATAAGTATGACCATTCAATAGTATTGAACGCCATTCGAGCGTCAAGTGATAATATTGCTGCCGCTTCTTTAATGGTATCATTCCTACCCAGCACTCCGTGTAGACGTCTTAAGTTTAATGCCATGCTCCTCCCCGGAATGAAACCGGATTGATCCGGGTGCACAAGGCTCGTGATCACCGGCATTAGTCTGTTGGCCAACAATTTGGCCAATATTTTGACTTCAGCGTTGAGGAGCGAGATGGGACGGTTTGAGCTACAAAGTTCAGCTGGCTTTACTTGTTTGTGTATCACTACAATGGAAGCAAGTCTTTGGTCTCGGGGTAAGTAACCCCATTGTATGCCTTCTTCATACATTTCTCTTAGGTAAGGTGCAATCTCTGTAGCGACCAATTTATATAGTTTGATAGGGAGTCCGTTGGGCCCCATTGCTTTTCCGGATAGTATACTGTTAATTGCCCCAGTGATTTCCTCGTCCGTAATGTCACTGTCCAGTAGAGTAGTGTCGTCTGCTGTCAGGGAGGGGAGACGCATTTCTGCGAGTAGATCTCTTGAGTCATCCGGTGCGGCCGAGGTAGTGGGTGTGTATAACTGTCTAAAATGTGTTGCGAATGTCTCTTCTATGCCCTGGGGGCCCCATATTATTGCTCCATTCTCTGCTTTCAGACATGCTACCCATCTGTTCGCTTGTTCACTTCTATCTAGCCATGCCAGTAGTTTCCCAGCTTTATCCCTGGTTTCATTATTTTGTGGAGCACTGTCAGTCACTTACCTTTAGCTTCTTCGGTTACTTTATTTTTGTATTCTTGTCTTTTGATAGCCAGCGCATGGTTAGCCTCTGCGCTGTCTGTTTGGGCTGTTTGTGATTCCCTCTCTAGAATCTCTGTTTCTAAATCTATAAGTTCCTTTTTTCGGTCTTTTTTATGCCCAGCCATCAGGGAGAGCGCCTGTCCCTTTATTACAGTTTTAAATGCTTCCCAAAGTGTCTGTGAAGAGGAAATGGAGTCTTTATTTTCTTTAAAGTCGTTTTCTGTGGTCTGAATTAAGTCATCTCATATTTGTGGGAGTCTTAAGTACCCGGGGTTTAGGGAGATCGTGTTCCGAGCTAGCTTTGTTCCCTGAGAATAGCTGAGCCAAACAGGTGAATGGTCTGATATTCCTCTCACCAGATATCGGATAGCTCTAAAATAGGGCAGCTGATGTGCCAATATTAGTATATAATCGATACGCGACTGGCTGATATGTGCCCCTGAGTGGAAGGTGAATTGTAAGGTCTGTGGGTTGTTCACTCTCAAAACATCTACTAGACCCATTGCTTCTAAATAGTTTGATAGGGTAGTGTTCTTACTGTGTGTCATTCTAGGGGGTTTTCGGTCATTTTGTCCGCAGAGCGTCATGTTTAGATCTGATCCAAGAATCAAGTCTCCCTCTGGTAATTCAAGGAGTAATTCACTCAAGTCAGGTAAGGTTATCCTCTGTAGCGTCAGAGGTATGTAGACTGATAGTATATTCAAGGGTTTGCCCTCCCACCTCCCTGTGGTGGCTGCGAATCTCCCCAGTGGGTCCGTCCATGTGTGATCTATCATATATGGACATCTATTATGCAGGAGTATTCCTGTCCCTCTGGAGCCTGTCGTGAACCTACACACTTTTAAAGTTACAAAAAACGTTTTACATGCTTGCCAAAGAGATTCCTAATGGTAGTAAAGCATGGTGATTGCACATGTCCAATGAAAATGCAGTATAATCATCACTCACCTGCTCCTTTGGTTTTCCATAGAGCTGGCTGTATAGTGGCAGGAGGTTGTCCAACAGGGCCTGGTTCTCCTCCTTGCTGAAAGCTGGGGCCCTGTACACTGTACGTGCCATAGTAGCTCCCAGAGGATGTGGACACAGCAGCAGAGAGATGGGGAGGTGCAGGAATGATGCAGGTAGTGCAGGCAAGTGAAGTCTCTAGGGAACAGACAGACATATCTAATATGCAGAGGTTGTCTTAATTCCAATGCGTCCAAAGCGATAGGTTTGCGTCAGTAGCATTATCCGAATCGGTCCAATGCATAACATTGCTTGCAGACGACACGCCTACCGCGACGTTCAAAAGCTCATCATCAGACCACGATTGGCTTTGATACATTGGTGATGGAAGATTACCCAGTCGGTTTCCACGCGATGAGGACATGATCCGAAATGCGCGTCTGTCACACAACAAACAACAGCCAATGGCTGTTACCGAATCGGGTCGGATGCGGCTACCACGTCCTTTGAATACTGACCCGCGATGGTCAGCATTATAACTTGCAGCCAATGGCTGTGACTGAATCGGTTAGGATGCGGCTACCGTGTCCTTCGAATACTCACCCGTGTCAGTCAGCATTACAACTTGCAGTCTATGGCTCAGTCAGAATCTGTTAGGATGCGGCTACTGCATCCTTTCAATAATCGGTCGGCAGGACAGACACTCCTGTAATTGATGTATTTTTAAGCATTACATGTGTGGAGGCTGTTTTTTCAAGATGAAATGGACCTTTAAATAAATAGCTCACACTCCCATGAGGAGCCAACCTTGAGGGGCACATGACACACTGTTTTTGAGGCTAATACCAACATTAAGGCAAAACTACTCCTTGTACCCTCCTAGGCTTGTCACAGTGAATCACTCACACATCTATGCACAAAGTCACACCCCCCACCCACCCACACAGACAGTCAGGCACCCTTACAGATACTCAGACAACCAATCAATAACCCATATAGACCCTCATTTAGCTACTCACCAACCCATGCAACCACTTAGACACCAACTGACAAACTAAACTGTGTGAATGTCTGTATCAATCACTAACCCATGCATTCAGTAAGACACATTTAATCACTCACTTATACAGTCAGTCATGCACCTACTAAATCATCCATTCAGACACTTATACACCCACTCCTTCTTCAATACACCTTGGCCTATATATATATATATATATAATGAGTTTTGGGGGATACACATGTGTTTTCTTTACATATTAACTGCTTTTGGGGACTGTGTGACCCAGTGTGCAATCTGTGAAATTTCTGACTGTAAATGTTGGGTGTTGACGTCATGGAGAAAGCATTTACCTTTGAATGAGTAGACCGTGACATTAAGCAGCCACATCAGCTTGTATTTGTTATGTGAATTACTAGTGTATCTTTGTGTCCCACACTTAAGTGGATGATGGCTTAATATATGCAACACCTACATTGTTCATGTTCTGTGTATGTGATTGTATGTGTTTGGCAGACATGACAACATGACAGTGTCCACCCTGTGACAGTGGTGTGCATGATTCTCAATGTGAGACGCTGTGTGTATCATGTGTCCCACATATCTGGCATTACATGATCCTTTTGTAGGTACCTTACAACCATGTAATTGTTGTCACAAACCTATATCTTGGCTTATTTGGTGGGGAGTTGTGGAATATGTGATGCTTGATCACATGACAGGTGACAGACAGTAGAGACTTTTCCCAGTACACCACTCTAATTGCTGTGTCACCATACCTTGGTAACATGTCTGGGAAGGGTACTCATGCTGTGATATTTATCTAGGGTCAGTCTATTTCATAGAAATATGTATTTCCAATGTTCTATACCTTTATTTGTGTTCAGATTTCATGTTCAGTTTGTCTCAATGCATGTTGCTTTGTACATTGTAAACTGACATCAACTCTGTTTACACTCTACACGTAGGTATCGCAGACGACATCCAGTCTACAGGCCTTTTCCCAAACTCCAGACCATGGAAGAATGGGATACCATCAAAAAATACCGGTTCACCAGGCCAATTATTGAGGAGTTGTCTCAGCAGTTGACACGTCATTTGCAGCCAGGTCGCATATTTCCTACTGCGCTGACCCCCAAGGTGAAGGTGATGGCAGCCCTACATTTATTTGCCTCAGAGTAATTCCAGTATACCGTGGCAACATCTGGTGGCATGTCCCAAACCATGTTCAGCCATGTCCTTCGGGATGTGTTGGAGGCATTGCTATATAACCCTGACCTGTACATTAAGTTCCCGACACCTGGAGAGTTGTCAGACATTAAGGGGGAATTCTATGCCTTGGGACGGATACCACATGTCATTGGCTCAATTGATGGCATCCACGTTGCTTTAATCCCACCACAAGCAAATGAGCAAACATACCGAAACCGCAAACATTATCACTCAATCAATGTCCAGGTAATGTGTTTGGCTGACTTGTTGATCTCCCACATATACCTGGCTCGGCACATAATGCCTGCATCCTGAGGAACAGCGTCATCCCCGATTTGATGTCCCAGCTGCAACCTGAGCGTGCCTGGCTTGTTGGTAGGTGATGTTGTATGTTTATGTTGTGGTGTGTGAATGTTTATTTATTGCACAGTTACTTAAAACCATTTGCAATGTGACAACATGATTTAAAAAGAGAAAAAGTAGTATAAAACAGAACATTAAAAGGATTTCATTTACAGTTATAACCAATTTCATTGCTTTAAAAGTACACTTAAAATATAAAAGCAAAAAAAAATAATAATAATAATAATAATTATATATAAAACATTGTGCCCTGAAGTGTACTTTCATCTACCCACAATAAGTCTATTTTCTTGAGGTGGGAGGGGTTTTATTCTTTTACAAGTCTGGAACGCACTTCCTCCATATATCTTCCAAGTCTGGCCAAGTCAGTCGGTAGGGTGCAAGCAAATAGAGCCACGACAGCTTCTTTTACTGTCCGAACACCTTTGCTTAGCCATATTGGCTTTAGTAGTTTCCGGCGAGATTGTAGCAGGCCCGGACAGCAACACATCAGGTGTATTAATGATTCTGTTTTGTATTTACAGATTCTGCAGCAGATTTTATGTTCAAGAGCTTTCCACCCCGGATTCAATTCTTTTGTTGGGAGTGGGACTAGTCTGGCCCACTAAATGTTTTTTAGGGCCTTTCTCCCCAGTGCTTGGTGTAAGTAAGGCTGGGATTTGTGCTCCATATATGTAGCAATCATCCCAGATGGACCTCTACCACTCTCGAAGTGACCTAGGTCAGTTTTTCTTGATAGTAGGTAGCATTGTTTGTTGATTACCTTTCTGATCACCGGGTAATTTATGTCCTCTTGACCCCAGTTCTGTGTTGCCAGACCTAGGATTTCTACTGCCTCCTGCATGTAGACTTGCCATGGGTTCGCAGGTCCTCCATAGATGGGTTTTAACATGCTTTTCAGGCTCCCTTCCGGGGCTTTGAGTACCTGATAATAATATTTTGCGTGCACTCCAAAGCATTCTTTACTCTGTTGTACCAGGCCAAACTCCAGGCGAATCCAGCTGTTGCGAGTGTAGTTAGGTAGTTTAAATATACGTTTGTACGCCCGGCATTGCACTTTTTCCATCATTGTGTTCATTTTGCCTGGGAATGCCTGCTGTGCGTAACCTGCGATTGCCCTTATTTTAGATTGTAACACCTTTCTAATTGGGATGGTCGTTGGGCTTTGCATTTTCTCGTGTAGTTTACACAAATCGTAGATTGTGGACTCTGCTTTCGATTTCATTTTGCGTAAGTGCAATGTTGCTTTGCCCGTGTCACACAGCCAGCACCCAAGATAATTGTACAACTTTGAAACAGTAATTGTCTCTTTGCCCACGTGCCATTTGAGCAGTGTTTTTTTTGTACAGCTCCCGAAAATCAGTACTTTGGTCTTTTCTGAGTTTATTATTAACTCGTTAATCTGATTGTAGGCGTTTAAGGCGTCTAGACCCCTTTGTAAACCAGTTTTTGTGTGGTCCATCACCACTAAGTCGTCCGCATATTGTAAGATTTGGATTCTGTTGGCTCCAATTTTTGGGACTGCAAGATTGGCGTTACGGAGCGTCTTCCCCAAGTCTGCTGTATATAAATTGAAAAGGGTTGGGGCAAGTACGCATCCCTGTTTTAAGCCTCGATTTGTAAGACACTTTTCCGTGACGGTGTTATTTGCTAATTTGACTTTAATCCAAGTGTTGCTGTATAGGGAGATGATGGCATTGAGGAGGCCTGATGGAATTTGCCAATCGCGCAATTTGGACCAGAGCTTGCCTCGTGGGACCCCGTCGAAGGCTGCAGAGTAGTCTATAAAGCAGGCAAAGACTGTTTTTTTATTATTGACATTGGCTTGCTGGCTTAGATATGATATGTATAATATCAACAAGAGAGAGAGGGAGAGGGTCACTCTTATTCCCCCTAACGTATGAATTCAATAACAACAAAAGAGTGAGTAGAAAAGGGACGATGGGGAACGTAGCACGAGGAAAAACCTCTTATTTAAAAGAACCCTCACTCACCAACCTAGTTGGTGACATGCTTCATCATTGGGTTCCCACCAGAGAGGCCGAGTGCCTCCCTGGTGTGCTACGACGCCTGAATTACAGCGGAGCGGGTATTTTGTTGGGGTAGTGTCAGTGCAACAGTGAAGGTAGTGCAAGTTAAAAGATATCTGGTTTAATCCCAAATCAATTTTATTGGTGGAAAACCAGGTAACATTAAAAACAAGTGAAATGGACACTAGGTGCCTAGCTAAATTGACCAGGCGCATCCAGATTGATTTAAAAGTGATCAATGGTCAACATGTTTCTGCTTATAATGTGTAATTTACAAAGCTTTCATCAGGACCAGGCCTCCACGGCGGTGTACACTCGCTAAGGTGTACCCTAACCAGTGGAGGTATATGGATGGTAAAACTCACGGTTTTACCATAGGGCCTTCTGGGATTCCAAAAACCAAAGAACTCTGTAAGAAAACACAAATACAACAGTTTTGTAAGTTCAGTGGTATTTCTTGCCAGGTATTCTGGAGGTCTAAAATGTTTAAGAAACCTTGTGCTATTAATTGCCACAGCGTGATTGTATCACGTACACCTTTCAATCAGGCAAACGTGTCAGACATACCGCCACTCCGTGTCTATTTGTCTCCGGAGGGGTCATTATTACTAGATAAATACTAGTAACATTTAACGCTTTACTTAGTGAGCGTAATAGAAGCATACTCAATTATGCAACAAACTTGGAATATAGTGACAAACCCGTTAAAAACGCGGATAAAGTGTGCACGCGTTTGTTAAAATCCAAAGGCAGCTTTTCAAAACATGGAGAAATTAGGGCTTACGTGAAGAAACTACTAGCTTCACGTCATGGGTCCGGGAGGGGGTTAGAGATGCTGGTGGAATCTATACAAGATAAAAAGGAAGTAAGTTTCTAGAGAATCTCCGGTGAGTTACCGGTGAACCTAGATATGATATGGCCATGATATTATCGATTGTCGAGCAGCCTTTGCGGAACCCTGTTTGATAGGGAGGAAGGATATCATGTTCTTCAACCCATCTGTTTAGGTCTGTCAGCAGGGTGTTTGCGTAGACTTTCCCTTCGATGTCCAGAAGGGCGATTAGTCTATAGTTTTTGGCTCTGTGTTATCGCCCTTTTATAGATAGGTTGTAAAATCGACCCGCGCCACGAGTCTGGCACCATGGACTGTAGACGGCATTCAGTGAATAAATTGGATAGTATTCTCCCCCAGTATGTTGGATCTTCCCTAAACATTGCACCCGGGAGGCCATTAGGTCCTGGTGCCCCGTCTTTCCTAATCTTTTTGACTACTTTTTCCACAGCTGCTACGTCTTTGTCGTTACTCATGACTCCAGAAGTAGATACCACTCCGTGGTTTATGCTCTCTGCTTGGGCGTCCATGGTCCAGCCTAATTCTGTGCCAACTTCCTTTTCTACATAAATTGCTGAAACATGTCTCAACCATGCGTCGGCATGTACTGAATTGCGCCGATCTATTTTGTCGTTATCAAACTGGGCTATATATTGCCAGAGTTGTCGATGTTTATAAGGTTTTGTTAACTCATGGATCTTGATCCATTCCTCATCCAGTTTGTTTTGCTTCAGCGTCCATAGCAGTTGTTTCCGCTCTTTGTGCAGTTTGTTGCACTTGACCAGTGTTTTTTTCGAGGCTGCAATCTTATGTGTTCTTTTTGCCTTGTTAAGGTTGCGAGTGATATCTCTAAGTTTTGGGTTATTATACACTGTTTGTATATTAGTTTTCCCTTTTGGTTTGGGCTCTGTTTCCTTGCTTGTGTTCAAAGCTGTTTTCAGGGCAATGGTCCACTCTATCCAATTTTCCAAGTTAGGCTCAACACCTGAGTTGTTGCCTATGCGTTCTTGTTTTTCTTTCCAGGCCTTAAATGCCGTCGCCTGGTGCTTGTTCCATTTTATTCTTCTCACCAGGGCATGTTCCTCGATGCCTGTCGATTGGGCTATCATAGTGATACTTCCCCGTTGCTTGATAGCAATGTTCAGTACCACCTGGAGGATTGCATGGTCGCTTGTGTCATCTGCTTTAATTTCAAAGTTTTCAAATTTGCGAGCTAAATGGTTACACAGAAAAATATAATCGATTGTAGAGCAATTTTTAAATGTGGTTGACCCTTGGTTCTTTGGGTCTAAACCCTGTTGTAACTTTTCGACTGAGTGTAGGTCGTAATTTTGTAGGAAATTGTTAAACATTCTTTCGGCACTAGTTAAGTGCCTCTTTTCACTCAGATTTGTTCCTAGATGGTGCAAATTAAAATCCCCCACAAGCATTTTTGCCGGTGGTAAGTGCATACATAGAATTTCCTGTATTGTTGTGACCATGGATTCTGTGGCCTCTAGTTTCGATTGACCTGTTGCGTTTAAGTATACATTTATTAAAAGCAACAAGACATTTTCTTCTCTATGCCTTTTTCCCTCGACTAAAAATGCCTGCAGCATATTTGAGTCTGTGTTAACGATCCTTACAGTTAGCTGTTTCGCATGTTTGACGTAAGTTGAGATCCCGCCTGACGGTCTTCCGTAGTGGTTGTATTTAGTGGCTAGTTTGTGAAAGCCAGCATATCCTACCAGATGAACCGGCTCTGTAGCCCAGGTTTCTTGTAGGCATATAATATCGTTCTCTAGCAGTTTGTTTATGACTGTGGCTTGTTTGAGCGCTTTTTGTAGACCTGCCACGTTCCAGGAGACAAGTTTAAACCTATGTAGAGTCATTTGTAGTGAGTCTGGTGAGCCTGTATGTCCCCCTGTGGTCAATGTTGTGTCATACTGCACTCGGAGGGCCCTCAAGGGATTAGCAATATGCTCTTTGCGTCAGGTATGGTGAGTGCGACCCTGTGTGTCATTATTAGTCGCATTATATTGCTCCCTCCAACGGATTTCCTGAGGTTCCTCTACTTTTATTGTTCTGTTTGTGGTCGTTCCCTCCTGTGTCCTTACTGATATGCTTAGGTTTTTGTAGTTCTGGTCTGGTTGTGTCTTCGTGGTTCCTCTCAGTATGCTGTGGCTGAGTTCCTTGTCTTTTTGTGCCATTGTCGGTGTTTAACGGTTCAAATAGAACTAGCGGATATTTCTCTTGTTCAGGTGTCGAGACTGCTATTCCCCAATTTTTAAAGGTTTCTTTTTCCCGGAGTACTGCTTCTGGAATGTGATGATTTGTCCAGATCACTACCGTGTTTTCCTGGGTGGGATCTTCTTCCATCAGTTCAAAATGAACACTCTCCATTTCTGCACTTGTTATGTTGGACAGTGATGGTATATGTTGAAGGAGCCTTAGTAGGTTGCCCCTATTTAAGATGTCATGTCTGCCCTTTGATTTATAAGACGGTTGGAAGATGCTTAGGTTTGCCACTCCTGTGTCGGCAGGATCGAATTTAGTCCCAGTCGCGTTATACCGGTTTTTGATTGCTTGGCCCAATCTCTCCTCTAAAAAGTTGGGTGTGCCAGACTGAGAATGCTGAGAATGCTTCTTTCCTTCCTCCGTATTATCTTTGGAGTGCTCGTTTCTGGTTTTATCCAAGCAGAATGCTATTGTATCCGATGTGTCCCTTATTGCTGCCTCCACTTGTTCAGGTTTCTCCTGTGTTTTTTGGGGTAGCTAGTTTGATTGTGATATTCGCCGTGGCAGGGCCATCTCTTGGTTGGTTGTTAGTTTTTGGCGGTTTGGTAAAAATCGGATATGGTTTTTTATTTGTTTGCAAGTCCAATTTTTGGTCCGGTGTTGTCGCTGGTTCGTTTGAGGCATATGTTGGTTGACCCCAACTTCTTCTGATTTGTGAGATCTTTTCGCACTTCTTTTGTTTTCTTAGTTTTTTCTTCATGCGCCTTTTCAGGTTCGCCTGTGTAGGTTGAATTGAGTTTTCCTGCTTATCCTTAATGTTTGATTTTTCTGTGGTGACTGTCCATAATTTATCATGCGCTGAGTCTAAATTTGCGCTGACTTTATTTAGTTCTTTGTTCATGGCATTGTGCTGGGGCCTTACAAGTGTATTAATGTGTTTAACGTCGGTTACTCTGAGCTTCAGGTCCTCGATGAGAGTGGTCAGGACTTCCGGGAGTGTTACTAATTTATCGATTGTTGGGCAACAGGCACATTCAGTGTTTAGTGTGGATGCGTAATCCTGTGCTCGCATAATTAGAGAGTTCAGGTTGGCCAGTTTTTGGTCAATCCCGGTAATTGCGTTTGCTACGATGTTAAGCAGATCTACTTGTACGTCCATTTTGTTTGATTGGTACTTCAATGCCTCCAAGGTGAGTTGTGATGTTTTGAAAAAGATGTCCCATATGGTTCCTGAGTCAATTGCTGACACTGTGTTGGTTTTTGATGCTAAATCGTTAATGCCGTTTGTGTCGGGGTTTGACACAGATTAATCCCTTTGGGCAATTGATTTTGCAATGGTGGAGTTAATATTTGTGAGCTTTTGTCTTGAGCCTGGATGTCTTGGGCGGCTTCCACTTGATGTGCTTGCTTGGGTGTTTGATTATTGATTTTTACTTGAACCTCAATTGGTTGTTGAGCCTTTGCGCTTGTAAATTGATCTTGCATTGTTTGCAACGATAAGCAGTCGGACTCTTCTTGTAGGTGTTGTAGGTGTTGTGGAGATTGCGGGGATTTTTCTCTAGATGTAATAACTTCCAAATCTGTTATGGACCCCCATAAGTTGTCTTTTTGTGATGTTGGTTCTTGTTTTGACAGAACCTCGATTGAACCTGTTGGTGTTAGTGTTTTTTGATCATTTGACTCTTGCGTGACTCGTATGTCCCCTGTTGTTCTTTTCTTTATTGATGAAATTGGTGTGAGTGGTGCTGGCAGCTGATTTTCTTTTTCTTGATTAGTGAGCAATGTTCCTGCAGGGTCTTTTAGATAATCAGTCTTACTAGGTGCATTGTTTGCCCTCGCGAAAAACTGGCGAAAAACTGGCGAGATTAATGTTTGCGCTTCCCCTTTGACTTTTGCTTTGTTGTTATTAGCCGTCGTGCCTTGTGTTTTTCTTTTCCTTTTTAGTGGAGGGAAGGGCGCTCTATCTCTTCCCGATCTCATGATTCGCCCTTTTCACCCCTTTTTCGCCCCTTTTTTTTTTTTGCTCCTGTTTTTTACCGCCTTTTTTCTGTGTTCCGTTGTAATCTTCTTTCCCTTTTTGTTGTCTTAGGTGGCACCCTGTCCCGGTGCGCCAGTCAACCAGCAGTGAAATTTGCAGTGAAATTTGCAAGGCCCCCAACTGGCAAGCAGATAGCAAACTAATAGCAGGCAGGTGACAGCCACAGGGCAGCCACAAGGCCACAAGGCCACCACAAACCCCCTGATCCCCTGGCTCCCCCCTTAGTGCCTGCGTGCCTTTGTCGAGGGAGCATGAACTGCTCATGCAATGAGAAGATCTTTGTGGTGCCCTGAGGTGCTCCTGGCTCCTGCCGCGCACCAACAGGAAAGGCAATAAAACAGGCTCAGGTGCTGCAGGCTATCGTGTTTTGAAATAGTGCCCGCGGGATCTACCATGCACTGCCAACAGGTAAATCCCCCCCCCCCCCCAAAAAAAGACACTTCTACAATGTTTGCAGTGCTCGCGGCTCCAGCCACTGCGTCGTTAATTTTTTTCAGGGCTAATGCGGTACTCGCGGCTCCTGCCACACCTCAGGAGGTATGAGTCAGCACTAAATCGGGAGCCCGCTCCCCGCAGGAGTGGTGGTGCTCGCTGCTCCCGCCGCCGCCGTGCACCGAAGAGGAGAGAAATGCTCACTCGGGGCTCCCGCTCCCGCCGCCGCGCACTGAAGGGGAGAGAAATGCTCACAAGGCCTGCCTTCACACTGCGGCTCCCCCAGCTGCTCACCTCCGCTCACGACTCCCGCAGCTGCTCTCCTCAGGCCACGGCACTCCTCCGCTCGCGGCTCCCGCAACTGCCTTCCACCGCTCTGTTACTGCTAATGCCCATCACTTCCGCTTTGCAAGACCTGGTGTGTGTTGATTGTATGTCAGATAGTGCTCTGTTGTCAGACAACTGAAGTCTTTTCTGTGTTCAATGTACGAGAGTCTGGATACCCCAACCAGCCTTGGTTGCTGACACCCCTCCGTAACCCTGTCACCGCTGCAGAAGTTCGGTTTAATGAGGCCCATGGTAGGACCAGGCGAATGGTGAAGCAGACTATTGGCCAATTGAAGACCCGATTCCGCTGCCTGGATCGCACAGGAGGACCCCTCCAATATGCCCCATTGAAGGTGTGAAAGATCATCACAGCTTAATGCATGCTCCACAACCTGGCTAAAAGGAAGGCAATACCTCTCATACTGGATGACAGAGACCAGCAGCTGCCAGCAAGGGAGGATCCAGGACTGGGACATGTTGCTAGTGGTGATGAGGAGCAGGGCTCAGATTTGCGACGACAGCTTATCCACAACTCTTTTACATGAGTGTAAGTATGCAATGAGAGGAGGTAACAAAGCCCAATTGTTTGTTAGTGTGTTGCTGGTGTACAATGTGTATGTATGCGTGTGAGTGTATGATAATTAACATGATCTTTTCCAATGAAATGGTTCAATTAAGTTTGACGGTTAACAGGTACAGTGCTAACATGACTCCTAGCTAGTGTTCACACAGACAATTTTGTGTTTTTGATGACAATCTCAGTAAAATTGGGCCAACTGATTTATGAGTTCCTGACTCTGTTCTATGTTTCTCCTTACCAGGGTACTTTGCCTTGTTGTCTGCAGACTTGTGACCTCACCAGACCTATGATGCAGTAACATATTCCAGCATTGAACTGTTGTGGAATTCCCTGGCACACACTTACTTCTGACCTTATGGTAATCTTTTGTTCTTTTTGACACAGTTGTGATCTGATTTTGTGTGAAGGTGCCAGGTTGTATCTGGAGAATAAACCGATGCTCCACATTGAGGTGTGCCTTCTCTGTTTTCACACATTCAAATATTATTTGGAAACAAATCATGTACCATGATGATCTGGTTTGCTGACAATGATTGTTGATTGTGTTTGAAAAAGTGATATTTTTGACAGTAGACTTAAATGGCATCAGTACCATGGACTATGGGTTGTTTGATAACCTGGTTGTGTCTATCTGTCATGCTGTCACAGGTTACATTTACTCACAAGGCAGTAGTTAACATTTCTGAGGTGATTTCTCATCCAATGTTGTTGACACTCATCTTTGTGATTTTGTGCATCATTTCAATCTGTACATTTGGAATTCAAAGTTACGTCATGAGCAAGTATTTTGTGCAAAGTGATTTATGTTAGTGCATGATGTAATGATTACAATCCACTCATTGGGATAGTGTTCAACAAAACATAAAAACCAAAGTGCAGAGAGGAGTTGGTAGTGTTTGTCGATGAAGTATCCAAAAGTAAATCTACAGTTATTTGGGTCCAAAGTCCAACTTAGACCCTCCAGTCAATGTGGAACAGTTCAATGACAGTCAACAAAGTGAACACTTGGCTCACACTGGAGGATATCAGGAGCAGTTTGTCACTTCCTGGGGGTGATGAAAAGCCATCAGTTTCTCATGGATTCTTCTTTGGACGACCCTTTTTATGTTTTTCAGGGGGACCCTCAGGTGCAGGCAGCGGCGGTGCTGAGGGCTCTCCACCAGAGTCCACATCCCTCCCTGTAGCTTGTGCAGATGCTGATGCACTGGATGTTGTGGGCACACAGGGAGGTGTGGACATGGTTAGCAATCTGGTGGAGGCAGGTGACAATGTCCCTGTGCACCGCAGTCAGTTCATCAGTTTTGCTCATGTACATGTCCATTTTTTCATAGTGGGCTGCCTGCTGCTGTTGAATGGTCCTGAGCATCCCAACGACCTAGCCAAAGTCTCCTGTGCAACCCTCATATGCGTGGAGGATTCTGGTGGGTGTGGGTGCTCCTCATCAGCTATACCAGCTGCATGATAGCCCGGTCCCCATGTCCCCTCCCACGACCCCTACCCACCCGAGCAGGCCCAGTTGGTGTTGGCACAGTCAACACTGAGCCTCCTTTCTCATTGACAGAAATGTTGTTGTCCGCCAACTCCAGAGTGCCCTGTGTTGCTGTTCTGTCAGTGGTGGCTTGGCCTGCTTTGTCCATCAGGGTAGGGGTCAGCTGGGTGTTGTCAGCAGAGGATCCTGAGGTAGCCGCTGCTGGTGCTGTGGGGTGACCCACACCTGATGGGCCAGATCATTCCTCATCGTCCGAAGATGGTTGAGAGACCTCCATGCCACAGAGCTTCTGGTCAACCAGAGTCTGGGACTGGCTGTCCTGGTTGCTTTCAGTGGTGTTCCCAGCTCACCCTGTGGGTACATGAAAGACACAATGATTGATGTGAATGTCCACTGCCCCTCAATCATACCCATTGCATAGGCTACTGGACCTAATGATGAGTTTATGTAGGTACATTGGCCTCATACATCCATGATGCGGGCCTATGTTTTTGGAGTACAATGTATTTTAGACAACTTGTGGATTGATGGACATGTCCAGCTATGTGCATAAATGAACATGTTGTGTTTAGTTGACATTACTTGTCCAAAAACATTGACTGGTTTGTGACACCCTATGAATGGCACAGGTGGGTTGCTGTTGTCCGCATCTTTACTTTCACGGTGACATATGTACTCTTTCTCTCTCAATGTACGTATTTTTGTGGCCAGGGTACTGGGCTTAGTGCATGTCTTAAGCAGTCACATTGGTGTGGCTGCCTACACACTTACAGTCTGTTAATCTTCCCAGATATTTTTGGGAATGGTGTGAGTGAGGTGCTTATTGTTCTCATCTCTTCTATACATGTGAATGGCTGTGAGTAGCAAAATGTGTGACTGCTTAGCTTAGTGCCTACACAGATCATGTATTTTGTACATTGACTCCATAGTCAGATGAGTTCTCAAACTCGGCTTTCTGCCATTTTGTGGCAAAAAACTTTGATAAACTGTGGGTTGTGTGCTTGTGCTCTAATTGTGAAACTTACTCTCCTCCTCCCAACCAGCCCCAACAGGCCACCAGGAAGAGTGTTGTACAGACAATTTTGGAAAGTGTACTTTGAAAGATTTTTGTCACTGGTGGCTGGTGTTTGTAGCCCAGAGGCAAATGTGGTAGTTGTGAGAGATTCAGCCATCAGTCCCCAGTGTCAGTCATCTTGCTAGTAGACATCCCCTCTCTATCATAGGCCCAGATGAGCTGTTTAGTTTGTGTGGGAGCAGGAGTGTTTGCACTGACTCCATCTCCCACCAGGCCCTGTCCTACATACACCTTCCCGCCCAGCGCAAACAGCACAACAGGACTTAGGCTTACCTCAAAGTCTGTCCAAATGTACCTGCAGGATGTCTGACAATGGGCACTGGTGTCTGACTTTACAACAACTCCACTCATGGCCTTTTGCTCCACATACCAGTCCCCACTCTCAGGCATGTTGTTGTTATATTTGCATGCACTTTCAGGTAAGCATGCTTCATGGTGGGCCTGTAGGGCTGGGTGGAAGGAGGAGTGTTATCAATGGCCAGATCTCCCATCAGATCTCCCATCAGGCCCTGTACTATACACATTCCTTCCACCGTGCACAACAGCACCCCTGAAACTATGGTTTCCTGAGAGTGAGTGGATATATACTGACATAGCTGGCTGACACTGTTGCCTGGTGTTTGTAGCACAAGGCCCTGTTGGTAGTTGAGGAAATGTCAGAGACCAGTGTCCAGTGTCATGCATCCTGCTAGTACATTTTGAAACACTGTGGGTAAGCTTAGTTCCTGTTGTGCTGTTTGTGGTGGGTGGGAAGGTGTATGTTGGACAGGGCGTGATTTGAGTTGTAGCCATTGCAAATACTCCTCCTCCCACCCAGCCCAGCCCAGCTATCTCCTCTGAGACTATGGCTAACTGGCAGTTAGGGGAAGTGTACTAGCAAGTAATCTTACACTGGTGCATGGTGTTAAAATTGAATCCAAATCCAGACAAGACCTTGTGCCCCAAACACCATGCAACTGTGTCAGCCATTTTGTTAGTACACTTCCATTTAATGTGCTGGCAAGATGTCTTTCACTGGTGCCTGGTGTATGAGTTGCCCACAACTCCCATGAAGGCCTTGTGCTCCAGACACCAGTCCCCAGTCCCCAGTGTCAGCCATCTTGCAAGTACTTTTCCACTCACTGTCAGGAAAGCATAGTTCCATGTGGGCTCTTTGGGCTATGTGGGGGGAGGAGTGTTTGCAATGGCTACAACTCCCATCAGGCCTGTGCCCATGGGAAACAGCGTTTAAATTGCATTCGCTACAACGTATGCAATTACAACGCAGTCGTTACAACAACCGCGTTGTTACAATGCAAGCCATTACATCGCAAGTCGTTTCTACGACTTGCTGTAGGGGGCGCGCAAAACTAAGGAATAGTATAATTTACTATTCCAACACCTTCCCTACTATTGCACACGCTGGAGTTGGAATAGTAAATTATACTATTCCTAAGTCCAGCGCGCCCCCTACAGCAACTCGTAGAAACGAGTTGCGATGTAATGGCTTGCGTTGTAAACGCATGTGTTGTAGCGCATGTGATGTAGTAGCGCATGTGATGTAACATTGCATATTTGTGCCCATACCCACCTTCCCCGCCATCGCAACCAGCCTACCCGTGACTCAGCTTTAATGAGAGTGAGTGAAAATGTGCTGGCAAGATGTATGACACTGGTGCCTGGTGTCTGAGTTGACCACAACTCCCATGAAGGCCTTGTGCTCCAGACACCAGTCCCCAGTGTCAGCCATCTTGCCAGTACTTTTCTACTCACTGTCAGGAAAGCATAGTTCCAGATAGGCTTGTTTGGCTATGTGGGAGAAGGAGTGTTTGCTGTGACTACAACTCCCATTAGGCCTGTGCCCACACCCACCTTCCCAGCCTTCCCAACCAGCCTACCTGTGACTCAGCTCTCATGAGAGTGAGTGAAACTGTGCTGGCAAGATGGCTGATGCTGGTGACTGATGTTTGGCGCACAAAGCCTTGCTGTGAGGTTGTAAGAAGTATGTACATGTTAGAATTTGATATTTTTTTACTTTCATTGCAGGTATGTTGTTTGTCAATATGGCATACACATCACCTGTTCATTCACCCTAGTTTTTGAAACTTTGAAAACAGTCATTTGTATCACTGTATCCTTGACAGTGATGTTTATTGAGGTGTAATTGGTAACATTATTGGAATGTGGAATAGGTACTCACCAGACTCTGGTGCTCTTGGTAGTCCATAGATGCTCTTTGGCGGAAGGATGGCACGCACCTTCTCCTCCCAGGAAGTGAAGTGCACGGGTGGTGCAGGAGGGCCACCACCAGTCTGCTGGCTCTGGGCGTGTTCTATAGCCAGCAGTTTTTTGACCCTCCTTTGCACATCATAGTACCTGTTCCTGATATCATCCATTGTGCTCAGGCAAGGTGCTTCAGCATTCACCTTTTTTACTATCCTGTCCCACATCCTATTTCTCTGGGACAGGGGAGTCTGTTGGACTTAGTTCCCAAATAACTGTGGGTTACTCTGACTGTTTCATCTGCAAGCACTTCCAACTCCTTCTCTGTGAACCTTTGCTGTTTCCTTGGGACCATGGTGGGGGTGAGTGTGAATGTGAAGGTGAGGGTGAGTGTGAAGGTAAGGGTGAGTGTGAATATGAAAAAGAGTGTGTGGTTGTGAGAATTGGTTTGACAAAAAAAAGTCTGTGCAAGTTGTGTGGTGGGTGAAGTGTGGGTGTATGAGGCAGAGAGCAGGGGATGTGTGTCAAATCCTGTGCCCTCTAAGCAGTTGTGTTAGAGCAAAGGATCATGGTCATGTGTTTGGCCCTTTATATAGTTGGATTGGTGGGTGTGGCCAATATTTTGAATTTTTTTCTGTGAATTTGGCATTGCCAATGCTTTTTATACTGTTTTTCACAATTTCCACTTGCCATTTGTAACGCAAACACACACGGTTCCATAACCACGTCAGATCAATTGTCATCTGTTCGCGGGGTAAACCGAGTCTGATTCCTAACAGGAATACTGATCTTTAGCGTTTGCGAATGAGTCTGTCACATCATGCTTGTTTCCGGATGATTCGGTCAGACTGATTGCATTCCGAACGACTCAGTGGGATTTAACATGCATTGCATCATGATCCGTTGTTCCGACAGCTCGTGGTCGAGTCATTCAGAAAGCATTCCGGAACCGATTCGGTAGGAATGCTTTCCTGATGTGATTGTAATCGGGCTCTAAGGGGCCAATTACGATGTCAATTTGAAACTGTCCTGAACGAATCTGTTCCGGAATAGTTTCCAAACGAATCAGGTCCTGTGAGTCCAGACAACTGATTAAGATGCCTACCAACATTGTTCGGTTGGACTCGCATTGACTTCAATGGGAGCCTGTTTTACGTACGCGAACACAGGCTCCCATTGAGAAAAGGGGTGGTTGTGGAAAACCTTGCACCCTGTTGCGGGCACTCCATGGTGCCTGCCACATTGTGCATGGTTGTGAAGAGGGGTCTCTTGGGTACCCCCATGGGCCACATTCAGACGCCCCCGGGGGAAGACCAATTCCAAAAGCTGCTTTGTCTCGGGCAAACCAAATAGGAATGGCTGTTCGAATGGGTCGTCGTGATTGCTTGTCCGGAACCCGGGTCCATAGAGCTGTACGAATCGGCTCTGAAAGACTCAGCCAGCCCGGATGCCTTTTAGAACAGATTTGGTCTGCTGGAACGGGTTCCGGGCATTGTAATTGGTTGTTGGGAAAACTGTAAGATTCGGTAGGAAACAAGGGTTCCAAATCGGATTCGACAATACCGAATCCCATCTGGAGCCCTTCCTAACGACATAGGGGCCGATTCCGATCTCGGTCGGAGACGCACCTAACACCATTCGGTCGGGAAAAAAGCCATGCGAATGCCTGTTTCCCGACCGATCCGCTACATTATTCCGAACGAGCAAGTACGATGCGCACTACAGCATAGATTCCGACCCAGTCGTACTCACCCAATCCAGGTCCTGTTCCCCGACCGAGCCAGATCCGGAATCGTAGAATCGAGCCGCACGGAAGCAAAAATGCAGCCCCGTCCGGCCAGATAAGTACGATGCGCATCCCGTACGCGCCGAACCCGTCGCTACGCACGGCACGTCAAAGCATCCGGGCGAGGCGCACATAAGCTCCGATTCGCGCCACAACACGATCCACGGCTACGAGACAAACACGCCAGCGACGAGGACGAGGCGAAGCAAAGAGAAAGACGAACGAGACGAACCAACCATGAATCCCTTCGTACCGATCCTACCAATATTCTACCTCTATTACCGGAACAGGCACGGACGCGTACGGCGCAGAAGGTAAGTCAGACACCAACATCAAAAACAAACTACACGTACCCGACACATCACACACAGAGGGATGCAGAAATACCTACACCAGCAACAGCAGCACCATAGGGGCGGGATGGCCCTCACCAATGCCACACATACAAATAGGGGCCTGTATGCCTACCACTACTACCACCCGTACCCAGGAGGTGCCAGATGCCTACCACTACTACCACCACTACCCATGGGGGGCTGGATGCCTGTCACTACTACAACCCTTACCCAGGGGGTGCCAGATGCCTACCACTACTACCACCTCTACCCATGGGGTGCCAGATGCCTGTCACTACTACCACCCTTACCCAGGGGGTGCCAGATGCCTACCACTACTACCACCTCTACCCATGGGGTGCCAGATGCCTGTCACTACTACCACCTCTACCCATGGGGTGCCGGATGCCTGTCACTACTACCACCCTTACCCAGGGGTGCCAGATGCCTACGACTACTACCACCTCCAACCATGGGGGCTGGATGCCTGTCACTACTACCACCCTTACCCAGGGGGTGCCAGATGCCTACCACTACTACCACTTCTACCCATGGGGTGCCAGATGCCTGTCACTACAACCACCTCTACCCATGGGGTGCCGGATGCCTGTCACTACTACCACCCTTACCCAGGGGGTGCCAGATGCCTGTCACTACTACCACCCTTACCCAGGGGGGGCTGGATGCCTACCACTACTACCACCTCTACCCATGGGGGGCTGGATGCCTGTCACTACTACCACCCTTACCCAGGGGGTGCCAGATGCCTACCACTACTACCACCTCTACCCATGGGGTGCCAGATGCCTGTCACTACTACCACCCTTACCGAGGGGGTGCCAGATGCCTACCACTACTACCACCTCTACCCATAGGGTGCCGGATGCCTGTCACTACTACCACCCTTACCCAGGGGGTGCCAGATGCCTACCACTACTACCACCTCCACCCATGGGGGGCTGGATGCCTGTCACTACTACCACCCTTACCCAGGGGGTGCCAGATGCCTACCACTACTACCACCTCTACCCATGGGGTGCCAGATGCCTGTCACTACTGCCACCCTTACCCAGGGGTGCCAGATGCCTACCACTACTACCACCTTCACCCATGGGGGCTGGATGCCTGTCACTACTACCACCCTTACCCAGGGGTGCCAGATGCCTGTCACTACTACCACCTCTACCCATGGGAGGCTGGATGCCTACCACTACTACCACCCTTATCCAGGGGTGCCAGATGCCTACCACTACTACCACCTCTACCCATGGGGGGCTGGATGCCTGTCACTACTACCAACCTTACCCAGGGGTGCCAGATGCCTACCACTACTACCACCTCTACCCATGGGGTGCATGATGCCTACCACCACTACCACCTCTACCCATGGGGTGCTGGATGCCTGTCACTACAACCACCCTTACCCAGGCGGTGCCAGATGCCTACCACTACTACCACCTTCACCCATGGGGGGCTGGATGCCTGTCACTACTACCATCCTTACCCAGGGGTGCCAGATGCCTACCACTACTACCACCTCTACCCATGGGGTGCCAGATGCCTGTCACTACTACCACCTCTACCCATGGGGGCTGGATGCCTACCACTACTACCACCCTTACCCAGGGGTGCCAGATGCCTACCACTACTACCACCTCTACCCATGGGGGCTGGATGCCTGTCACTACTGCCACCCCTACCCATGGGGGGCTGGATGCCTACCACTACTACCACCTCTACCCATGGGGGCTGGATGCCTGTCACTACTGCCACCCCTACCCATGGGGGCTGGATGCCTGTCACTACTACCACCCTTACCCAGGGGTGCCAGATGCCTACCACTACTACCACCGCTACCCATGGGGTGCCAGATGCCTACCACCACTACCACCTCTACCCATGGGGTGCTGGATGCCTGTCACTACTACCACCCTTACCCAGGGGTGCCAGATGCCTACCACTACTACCACCTTCACCCATGGGGGGCTGGATGCCTGTCCCTACTACCACCCTTACCCAGGGGGTGCCAGATGCCTACCACTACTCCCACCTCTACCCATGGGGTGCCAGATGCCTGTCACTACTACCACCTCTACCCATGGGGGCTGGATGGCTACCACTACTACCACCCTTACCCAGGGGTGCCAGATGCCTACCACTACTACCACCTCTACCCATGGGGGCTGGATGCCTGTCACTACTGCCACCCCTACCCATGGGGGCTGGATGCCTACCACTACTACCACCTCTACCCATGGGGGCTGGATGCCTGTCACTACTGCCACCCCTACCCATGGGGGCTGGATGCCTGTCACTACTACCACCCTTACCCAGGGGTGCCAGATGCCTACCACTACTACCACCTCTACCCATGGGGTGCCAGATGCCTACCACCACTACCACCTCTACCCATGGGGTGCTGGATGCCTGTCACTACTACCACCCTTACCCAGGGGTGCCAGATGCCTGTCACTACTACCACCCTTACCCAGGGGGGGCTGGATGCCTACCACTACTACCACCTCTACCCATGGGGGGCTGGATGCCTGTCACTACTACCAACCTTACCCAGGGGGTGCCAGATGCCTACCACTACTACCACCTCTACCCAGGGGGTGCCAGATGCCTACCACTACTACCACCTCTACCCATGGGGGCTGGATGCCTGTCACTACTACCACCCTTACCCAACGGGTGCCAGATGCCTACCACTACTACCACCTCTACCCATGGGGTGCTGGATGCCTGTCACTACTACCACCCTTACCCAGGGGGTGCCAGATGCCTACCACTACTACCACCTCTACCCATGGGGTGCCAGATGCCTGTCACTACTACCACCTCTACCCATGGGAGGCTGGATGCCTACCACTACTACCACCCTTACCCAGGGGGTGCCAGATGCCTACCACTACTACCACCTCTACCCATGGGGGGCTGGATGCCTGTCACTACTGCCACCCCTACCCATGGGGGGCTGGATGCCTACCACTACTACCACCTCTACCCATGGGGGGCTGGATGCCTGTCACTACTGCCACCCCTACCCATGGGGGGCTGGATGCCTACCACTACTACCACCTCTACCCATGGGGGGCTGGATGCCTGTCACTACTGCCACTCCTACCCATGGGGGGCTGGATGCCTGTCACTACTACCACCCTTACCCGGGGTGCCAGATGCCTACCACTACTACCACCTCTACCCATGGGGTGCCAGATGCCTACCACCACTACCACCTCTACCCATGGGGTGCTGGATGCCTGTCACTACTACCACCCTTACCCAGGGGTGCCAGATGCCTACCACTACTACCACCTTCACCCATGGGGGGCTGGATGCCTGTCACTACTACCACCCTTACCCAGGGGTGCCATATGCCTACCACTACTACCACCTCTACCCATGGGGTGCCAGATGCCTGTCACTACTACCACCTCTACCCATGGGAGGCTGGATGCCTACCACTACTACCACCCTTAGCCAGGGGTGCCAGATGCCTACCACTACTACCACCTCTACCCATGGGGGCTGGATGCCTGTCACTACTGCCACCCCTACCCATGGGGGCTGGATGCCTACCACTACTACCACCTCTACCCATGGGGGGCTGGATGCCTGTCACTACTGCCACCCCTACCCATGGGGGGCTGGATACCTGTCACTACTACCACCCTTACCCAGGGGGTGCCAGATGCCTACCACTACTACCACCTCTACCCATGGGGTGCCAGATGCCTACCACCATTACCACCTCTACCCATGGGGTGCTGGATGCCTGTCACTACTACCACCCTTACCCAGGGGTGCCAGATGCCTACCACTACTACCACCTCTACCCAGGGGTGCCAGATGCCTACCACTACTACCACTTCTACCCATGGGGGTTGGATGCCTGTCACTACTACCACCCTTACCCAGGGGTGCCAGATGCCTACCACTACTACCACCTCTACCCATGGGGTGCCAGATGCCTACCACCACTACCACCTCTACCCATGGGGTGCTGGATGCCTGTCACTACTACCACCCTTACCCAGGGGTGCCAGATGCCTACCACTACTACCACCTTCACCCATGGGGGCTGGATGCCTGTCAATACTACCACCCTTACCCAGGGGTGCCAGATGCCTACCACTACTACCACCTCTACCCATGGTGTGCCAGATGCCTGTCACTACTACCACCTCTACCCATGGGAGGCTGGATGCCTACCACTACTACCACCCTTACCCAGGGGTGCCAGATGCCTACCACTACTACCACCTCTACCCATGGGGGGCTGGATGCCTGTCACTACTGCCACCCCTACACATGGGGGCTGGATGCCTACCACTACTACCACCTCTACCCATGGGGGGCTGGATGCCTGTCACTACTGCCACCCCTACCCATGGGGGCTGGATGCCTGTCACTACTACCACCCTTACCCAGGGGTGCCAGATGCCTACCACTACTACCACCTCTACCCATGGGGTGCCAGATGCCTACCACCACTACCACCTCTACCCATGGGGTGCTGGATGCCTGTCACTACTACCACCCTTATCCAGGGGGTGCCAGATGCCTGTCACTACTACCACCCTTACCCAGGGGGGGCTGGATGCCTACCACTACTACCACCTCTACCCATGGGGGGCTGGATGCCTGTCACTACTACCAACCTTACCCAGGGGGTGCCAGATGCCTACCACTACTACCACCTCTACCCAGGGGTGCCAGATGCCTACCACTACTACCACCTCTACCCATGGGGGCTGGATGCCTGTCACTACTACCACCCTTACCCAACGGGTGCCAGATGCCTACCACTACTACCACCTCTACCCATGGGGTGCTGGATGCCTGTCACTACTACCACCCTTACCCAGGGGTGCCAGATGCCTACCACTACTACCACCTCTACCCATGGGGTGCCAGATGCCTGTCACTACTACCACCTCTACCCATGGGAGGCTGGATGCCTACCACTACTACCACCCTTACCCAGGGGTGCCAGATGCCTACCACTACTACCACCTCTACCCATGGGGGCTGGATGCCTGTCACTACTGCCACCCCTACCCATGGGGGCTGGATGCCTACCACTACTACCACCTCTACCCATGGGGGCTGGATGCCTGTCACTACTGCCACCCCTACCCATGGGGGCTGGATGCCTGTCACTACTACCACCCTTACCCGGGGGTGCCAGATGCCTACCACTACTACCACCTCTACCCATGGGGTGCCAGATGCCTACCACCACTACCACCTCTACCCATGGGGTGCTGGATGCCTGTCACTACTACCACCCTTACCCAGGGGTGCCAGATGCCTACCACTACTACCACCTTCACCCATGGGGGCTGGATGCCTGTCACTACTACCACCCTTACCCAGGGGTGCCAGATGCCTACCACTACTACCACCTCTACCCATGGGGTGCCAGATGCCTGTCACTACTACCACCTCTACCCATGGGGGGCTGGATGCCTGTCACTACTGCCACCCCTACCCATGGGGGGCTGGATGCCTACCACTACTACCACCTCTACCCATGGGGGCTGGATGCCTGTCACTACTGCTACCCCTACCCATGGGGGCTGGATGCCTGTCACTACTACCACCCTTACCCAGGGGTGCCAGATGCCTACCACTACTACCACCTCTACCCATGGGGTGCCAGATGCCTACCACCACTACCACCTCTACCCATGGGGTGCTGGATGCCTGTCACTACTACCACCCTTACCCAGGGGTGCCAGATGCCTGTCACTACTACCACCCTTACCCAGGGGGCTGGATGCCTACCACTACTACCACCTCTACCCATGGGGGGCTGGATGCCTGTCAATACTACCACCCTTACCCAGGGGTGCCAGATGCCTACCACTACTACCACCTCTACCCAGGGGTGCCAGATGCCTACCACTACTACCACCTCTACCCATGGGGGCTGGATGCCTGTCACTACTACCACCCTTACCCAGGGGGTGCCAGATGCCTACCACTACTACCACCTCTACCCATGGGGTGCTGGATGCCTGTCACTACTACCACCCTTACCCAGGGGTGCCAGGTGCCTACCACTACTACCACCTCTACCCATGGGGGCTGGATGCCTTTCACTACTACCACCCTTACCCAGGGGTACCAGATGCCTGTCACTACTACCACCCTTACCCAGGGGTGCCAGATGTCTACCACTACTACCACCTCTACCCATGGGGGCTGGATGCCTGTCACTACTACCACCCTTACCCAGGGGGTGCCAGATGCCTACCACTACTACCACCTCTACCCATGGGGTGCTGGATGCCTGTCACTACTACCACCCTTACCCAGGGGTGCCAGGTGCCTACCACTACTACCACCTCTACCCATGGGGGCTGGATGCCTGTCACTACTACCACCCTTACCCAGGGGTGCCAGATGCCTACCACTACTACCACCTCTACCCATGGGGGGCTGGATGCCTACCACCAACACCACCCCCACTCATAGGATGGACAATGCATGACACAACCAGCACACCACAACCTAGGGAATGCAAGAAAAAGACATCCCCCAACACCATGACAAGCGTGTGTAGACTGCGTCAAATGGCTACAACACTGAACATGACTTTGAACATACAATGTGACCCCCTATCACATGTGCCACACATATATGTGTGTGGCCCCCACAATGCAAGCAGGCCATGACCATTGTGGCAATGGGGTCCAAAACCCCATCATCACAGTGACCAAAAGGTAAGTGTGGGGTCCATAGCTGAAGCACATCTTGAACATTGTGGCAATGGGGTTCAAACCCCCATCATCACAGTGACCAAAATGTAAGTGTGGGGGCCCATAGCTGAAGCACGTTCAGAACATTGTGGCAATGGGGTCTAAACCCCCATCATCACAGTGACCAAAAGGTAAGTGTGGGGTCCATGGCTGAAGCACATCTTGAACATTGTGGCAATGGGGTCCAAACCCCCATCATCACAGTGACCAAAATGTAAGTGTGGGGGCCCATAGCTGAAGCACATTCAGAACATTGTGGCAATGGGGTCTAAACCCCCATCATCACAGTGACCAAAATGCAAGTGTTGACAAAGAAAAAGCTGCAACTGCCAAACTGCATGGATGATTCCTGGTCACAGAACATAAAACACATCAGTGGCAAAGTAGTGCATGTGTCCCATTGCAACATAGATTGGGGGAGGCAAATACGGCAGTGCAAATAAGACATACCTTTGGCCATGTGCAGACAAACAACACCCATGGGGGCTGACACTGTCAACATTCATCAATGACACAATGACAGAAGTGACCATCAGAATGCAGACCCACATATTTGCACCAATGGGCACACAAATGCAGATACCCTGTGGAGACTGTAGATGTGAGGTGAACAGAAACCATACCATGGCAGCAATGGGACACACAAACCATGATCATTGTGCTGACCGATGACCTAGGAGTCCCAGGGACAGCAGGGGAAACCCACCAAACAACATACAGCCAATGGCACACCAAAGATATGCCAATGCAGTGGTGCAGATGCACAAACACAAACAGGCAAACCCACACTGCAAATCAAACACAACAGGTGAGGGGGGGGGGTGCCAGTGTCCCCAGGCAACCACACAACACATGAGGAGGCCTGAATACCAATTACACAGATGTGCATACAGTGCCACACAAAGGTAACTCATGGATCCAAATACCCTATGTGGGCAATCAGGCATTGTCAGATGAGAGGGAGCACAAATCACACATGTCACACAAGCATGTAGGAACAGCAACTGACACAGCAAGACACAGACACACCACAGCACTACCCCCAGGGTCCCCACAATGTGGTGACCCTGGGCTGCATTACAATCCCACTGTGATGACAAAGCTAGATGTCGTTCACACTGTGAACCACAGTCATGTGTCCTGAGCAACAAACTACCATCACACCCACACAAGCACAAATCAAGCAGCACGGCCAGTAAGCCAAGGCCAACATGGAGGCATGGGTCTAGCCGGGCAACAACTCTCATCTGCACACACTCAACACCACACACCTCGACCTCCAACAATGTGCAGCAGTGAAGCACACATGCACTGGTGACATTGCACATGCACCCATGACAATCCCAGGGTGGTGGGTGGGAACCAAGGTGCAGAAACACATCACACATGGCCACTCAACAAGACTCCTGAATGTCTGACACACTGCACACTACGCTGTACATGGACATGACGGCAATACCACACCAACCAATGGGATTCCAGCCACAGTCACACACCAATGAAGAAGCCAAGGACACCCACAAAGAACACACATAGACAACTACCAACATTGCAGCCCGGACCCTGAGGAGTGCCAGCAGTCACACACACAACGTATCACAATCACTGAAAGATAACACAAACTGGAAATCACATGACAGGTGTAAACAACAAGTGCCAAGGGGAATCCTGACTGTGACCCATCTGCGTCTGCACACAAACTCAGCCCTGACAGCAAACACACCTATGGGTGACACCCTGATGACCAGTAATGTGCCATGCACCCACATCACAGAGAATCCAGGGAGAAGACTTGGGGGGTACATAGGTCAACTCAGCAAGCATCACAAACAGGTACAACACTAGGGATCCCAGCATGAACAGCTAAACGGAAGTGAACACACAGACATGCTCATATAACACACACCTTGGGCATAGGCAATGTCACAGGAGTACACACTGCCATGAGGGGACTCCACTCCTGTGTGACGAAAGCTGTGCCATATGTTGCCACAGTAGGGCTCCATCATGTCAGCTGAGCACTTGGTCACACACTCAACAATTAGCACCAAATGAATGCTCCCGTCACATCAGCCTGGTCATGGGAGTGCCAACGAAATCATCAGCACTGATCCAACACACTTGTATAGCAATGTTGCACTGACAACACAGATGAGTCCTTCCCCATTGATGCCCAAACCTGCATGTCCAGTGGAGATGGCCACACGGTCAGGGTAGTAGACGAATTGAACAATGGCAGGCACAACAGATGTGCAGGGGTGGAAGCCACAGATGTGAAATTGCTAATGTAAGTAGGAAATCCCATTGCCAAATATTGAACACATGACACCCTCAGATGCTGCTAAGGATGACATGGATACACCACAGGATAGGACACATTCCCCCTGGACCACATGTGTTCCTGCACAGTAACACTTCATTATAATGAGACCAAATATCACCATCACTGCAGCAAGGGCATGGTTAGCAACATCAACAACATGTACATCAGAAGCAAAAGCACCAGAGAACAGAAAGGTGCTTTATTCAACATATGTGGGTCTAACAGTTGATGTCCAGCACAAATGTTAACAAAGGCCAATGGCCAGTCCAACTTGAATGTCAAAACAGGGTGACAGTGGCAGATGTCACCCAACGCATGCCTGCACTGATGAAAGCCAGGCACAATCCCCTCGGAGGGGCATACGGGGGGGCAGGCCAGGCACCGCAGGGACAGGATCAGGGCTCACCAGAAGGAGGCAGGGAAGGGGTGGTGGGTGCTGGAGAGCCACTGACAACTGCAGTGGAGGTGTCTGACATGGTGTGTGCCGGCACAAGTGGGGGCATGACTCTGATGGTGTGGGTGCCGGCAAGACTGCAGGGGACCGTGCAGATGGAGTGGACAGGTTCCCCACTGCAGTGCCCAAGTCAGACAGGGTGGTAGTGGACTCCACTGCAGTGCCTACCTCCAGGGGAGGAGAATGGGGATCAGGTAAGGTGGGCAGGACAGAGGGGGAGGACACCGTCTCCACACCAGTGGCACAGACAAGCGCAGCGGGGTGTGTGGGGCCGGAAGAGCAAGTGGCAGGGGAGAAGGCCTGATCCTTTTGGGGATGGTGTATCTGTGGGTGGTGGAACCTGGGGCAGGGTGTGGTGGGGGCACCTGTGGAGTGGGGGCCTGAGGGATGGAGGAAGGAGACTTGGTGCCTGAGCTGCAGGGCGGCGGCCGGGTCTTGCTCTTCCGGGTCCGGGGGACTTGCGGATGGGTGCGTCAGTCGGTCTGCACCTGGGAAAGGGTGTCCGGTGGCGAGGGGCACTCCGCTCCGTGTGGGTGGGCTTCCTCTTCCCCCTGAATGCTGTATCAGCTGGATCGGAGGGGAAGAGGCCGAGGTCACTGAGGAAGAGCCGCTGGGTCTTTGGGGTTGCAGGTGAGGCAACGGAGGGGGCTTTGGAGGGAGAGGCAACTGTGGACTGCGCAGTGCTCGTGGATGCGTGTGTGTGTGACTGGGCCCCATCCCCTGTGAGTGTGGTTTCAGTCCCCTGACTGTGCGTGCGTGTGCGTCTTGTCTGTGGCGTGTGTGTGTGTGTGCTGCTCGTGTCTGTGCTGGTGTGTGCCTGTGCCGGTGTGTGTGTGTGCTTGGGACAGGTAAGGTGCTGGGGAGTGTGGATGGGGCAGAGGCAGGAGGGGTGAGGGTCTGTTGGAGGAGGGACACTGCTGCCGTCAGGGAGGAGTCCATGGACCTATTGCCCTTCTGTAGGGCAGACATGCCCGATGAGATGCCCTCCAGCTGAGTCAACAGAGTGGTGTGGGCATGGAGGACACTCAGCATCGCTGTCTGCCCTACATGGAGCTGGCGAAGGAGGTACACAGACTCCTCACTCAGGGCAGCAGGGGACACAGGGGCAGGGGGTGCGGTGCCTGGCCCGAAGGAGACACGCTCCCGAACATGGGAGCCTCCACGGACCTCGGGAATGGGAGCCGATGGGAGGGCGGTGGTGGTGGTGGTGGTGGTGGCAGGGACAGCAACACTAGCTGGGGTGTGGTGGCTGCTGACACCCGCCTCTATAAGGGAGTCATCCTCCGAGCTGCTGTGGTCCTCAGCTGAGGTGGATGGTGCTGAGGACTCCTCGGTGTGGTTCCCTTCGCCCTCCGTGCCACTGGGTCCCTCCGACCACTCCTCAGCTGTTGACCCAGTCTGGCTCTGCGGCTCCTCCTGGTCCGTGGAGCTGTCCCCTCCTGTGGCCGTGGATGTATCTGCAAACAATAGGGAAACAGACAGACATCAGTCACCTGCACCGAACGCACACACCACCGTAAGTACAGCACAATACAGAGCAAGGCCTGGCATCCTTAGTTGGACATTGCTAAAATTGCCCAAACAGAATAGGAGAAGCCAATTGTCAGTCTGATCGTCAACCATGGCACTCACATCCCACCTGGCCTTGCACCCATCTGTCTGGCGTCCGTTGGCTGGCAATACCCCAGTGTGGACACATGCACCACCTACACAGTAGTTGGACGGTGCAGAGAACACGGTGAAGCATGTGAACATGCACACATCACAACTCTTGCCACTGAGTCAGTACAGGTGCCCGGATGAAAGTGATGCCCAGAGTCAGATATATGAAATGCATGTGATGCATACCAGCAACAGACACCACGATGCACACATGTGCTGATAGCCATTGCCACTATGGTGTGCATGTAGCACATGTCACTCCCCTGCAGGATCACCCATAGGAAGTCACATGCCATGGCACAGGCATGCCTGCTAAGTCATACATCACTGTCTCCAGTCACATGGGCAGGGCAGCCACACAACAACAGTCTGCACTGTGTCACAATAGTAGGTCATGGGGAATGCAAGTCCTGGAGCTGAACAAGTGCACATGTACATCCCCCACACACCACATCATCTGAACCCTTATCTGTCAAGGTCATACCGATTGGACATATGGGAGACCTGTAACACAACCCTCTGAACCTGAGCACCTCACAATCTGCTGTGAATGGGAAACAGCTGCATGGACTTCACAATCGCATACCCCAATCAGCACGGTCAGGTGTTCAAACACCTATGTGTCACACAAGTATCGTCTCCTATGGTCACATCTCCGGTGGCATGCTGAGCCCCAACCGAGAAACACCCCAGCAGTCCTGACAACGAAGCCACAGCACACTGACACAGAGGCAGACACCTGAGGGGACATATCACTGAGCACAACGTGTCAGCTGATACACGGGAGTGGGAGTACAGAGTGTATTGTATGGCCTGGAGTAGGCATGACTGTCCTGCCCCACATGAATGAGGGATGAGCCCTGGACAGTAGGCAGCTGGCTAAGTATGTGTGACACACGTAATATACACACTCCAGGGGCCCAAACATTGTTCCCACCCGCAGCATGGGTGTGTGCCAGACACCCCAGGCACATGTGGTGGATCAGCTCAGCAATTGGACCACATATCAAAGTGACACGCAGATTACATGTCAGAACACAGGCATTGTGTAAGCAATGGACCCACCCATGATGCCCACCACAGAGTTAGGGGAACAGATGCTGTCCCCCACCTTGAGTCAAGCAAACTGCAAGGACACAGTACCCAAGTGACACAATTCCCTGACTGCAAGGGCCACACCTGGGTATCAGATGAGGAGTGGGCAGTGCACAATTGAGGGACATGGGTCCTGGACCACATGACTGATGTACTGTGGAAGTTTAACCAGGCCAGAGGAGGGCACATAGCATGGCAGACAAAGTTCACAATGCAGTCATGGACTCACCCCCTCCTTGCTGCTCTCTGGCCTTCAGCTGCCCATCCAGATCAGGGAAGACCACCGCCAGGATCATGAGCATGTGGGGGGTCAGGGTCCGGTGTCCGCCCCTCCTGCGAGGAGGCGACAGCTTCAGCTGGACCCGTGCGATCCTCCGGGTCCAGCCCCGAAGGTCCTGCCACCTCTTCTGGCAGTTGCGGATCCGGCGCTTGTAGTCCCCCACGGATCTCACTGCCCGGACGATGGTCAGCCATATCTTCTGCTTCTGGTGGGCATCAACCTGTGAGGATGACAAAGTGAGAATGCTATTACTGCACATGCAACATATCCGTGCATTACACAGTTGTGTATACATGTCTCAATCACAGGGGCACATGATGTACACAGGCAGTGCAAAGATGGCCATGGACAGTATGCCAGCAGTAACTACATGGTATCATTGCTTGGGAAGTAAAACCTTGTTTAAATGCACTGTCACTGCACCATACCTGTCCAGTGCATGTAACTACACACTATGGGGGTGACAACTACTCAGTGAGCCTGCTAGCCAGTGGCGTGCAGACTGTTAGCCTTGCTAGTCAGACAACATGCACATTTAGGAAGGCAGTGGACAGAACACTCACCTGCTCCCCTGCTTTCCCATACAGCTTGCTGTACTGTGGAAGGAGGCTGTCCAGCAGGGCCTGGTTCTCCTCAGTGCTGAAGGCTGGGGCTCTCTCCACAGTACGTGCCATTGCAGGGTCCAGAGGGTGCAGATACAGCAGCAGTGGTGGTGGCAGATGTCGTCCTGGAGCATGTAGTGCAGGCAAGTGAGCTCTCAGGGGAACAGCCAGCATTATATGTGTGCTGCAGAGGCAGTTACTGTCCCATGTGTCCAAAGTGATAGGTCCAAGTAGTTAGCATCTTCTGAATCTGGCCAATCCATGGAATTGCACCACTTACACACGCCCACAGCATCCTTCAAAAGTTCAACTTCATGACACCCATGAATTTGCAACATTGTTGTGGGTGACCAACTGAATTTCCAGCATCAGACTCGTTCAAAATTTGAAAACGCGTCCGTTGCCAGGCCAGGCCATAGCCAATGGGTGCACACCGATCGGTCCATTGCTGTTCAAGGCGTACCCGGGATACAACGCGTACCCGCACACATTGATTGCAATGGGCCGGCCAGGCACACCGATCGGTCCATTGCTGTTCAAGGCGTACCCGGGATACAACGCGTACCCGCACACATTGATTGCAATGGGCCGGCCGGGCACACCGATCGGTCCATTGCTGTTCAAGGCGTACCCGGGATACAACGCGTACCCGCACACATTGATTGCAATGGGCCGGCCGGGCACACCGATCGGTCCATTGCTGTTCAACGCGTACCCAGGATACAACGCGTACCCGCACACATTGAATGCAATGGCCAATGTGTGCGCACCGATCGGTCCATTGCTGTCCAATGCGTACCCGGGATACAACGCGTACCAGCACACATTGATTGCAATGGGCCGGCCGGGCACACCGATCGGTCCATTGCCGTTCAACGCGTACCCGGGATACAACGCGTACCCGCACAAATTGAATGCAATGGCCAATGTGTGCGCACCGATCGGTCCATTGCTGTCCAACGCGTACCCGGGATACAACGCGTACCAGCACACATTGAATGCAATGGCCAATGTGTGTGCACCGATCGGTCCATTGCTGTCCAACGCGTATTGCGAATACAACGCGTACCAGCACACATTGAATGCAATGGCCAATGTGTGCGCACCAATTGGTCCATTGCTGTCCAACGCGTCCCTGTACATGTCACTGGCATATGTCACCATGCCTGTCACAGGTGAACATATGCCAGCCACATATACTTCCCAGGGAGTGAGGGGCACACCTACAACACCACAGCCTGTCCAAACTGTATCCTAAGGCATGTAAGGCTGCATTACCTATTCCGTGTATGGGGGTGAACATGTTGTTCTGTGGGTGTCACTTGGGGCAGCCACCCCCAGGCTGTGCACGTGTTCATGGGGACAGTATCCTTGGTGTTTCGTGTACATGAACACTGTGATGTGCAACTGTTCATATCTGAGCATGTGGCATGGTCACATTTCACGGTGTTGTATGTGTATGTCATGTCACATGCCCCCTGAGTCCCATGTGGGACGGTATGTTTAACCCAGGCTGACCCATTGGCACAATAGTGATGGTCCTCCGCAGTCTGTGTGCATGTTGTGTTTACAATGTCTCTGATTTCATGTGCACAATGGGAGACAGTCTCCACATCCACGTTGTTTGTGCATGGACTTTGATGTTGTGCGTGTGTGTGTCACAGACGTCCATGTCTGTCCTGCCGAGGCAACAGGGACCACTACCTGTGGGGGTCATGGTTGTTTTGCTGTGGTGTATACATGATACGCCATGTCATGCCAGTGTCCATGTGGCAATACAGGGTCCCTGGGAATCTACCTGTCGTTGGGCTGTGATGCCTGGGGCACATCTGTCCTCACATGTCACTGTGGGGTGTGTTTGTAACGTGGCAGCAGGAGATGGGAAATGTGACAAGTCCTCATGATACCCAATGGCACAACCTGGGACTTATTGATGCCACTTGTTGAACTGTGATGTTGGATGTTGGCCATGTATGTGCCATACATGTCCTTACGGAACTGCACACATCATGTACTTGTGCCTCATAATGATGTATCATGTGATATTGAGTGTGTTCAATGCCACATATGTGGGGTGACTGACAATCTTTCTTTCTTCACCTATGCACTGCAGGGCACCAGCTGTCCATAGACCATTCCCTGACCTGGCAACGATGGTGGAATGTGACAGCATCCGAAGGTACCGCTTCACCAGGCAGCTGATTGATGATTTGGCAGTGCGCTTGGCACCACACCTGCAACCTGGCTGGCCGTATCCTACAGCCCTGACCCCCAAGGTGAAGGTGATGGCAGCCCTACACTTCTTTGCCACCGGTACCTTTCAACACACTCTGGCGACTGCTGGTGGGATGTCACAGACCATGTTCAGCCGTGTGCTCCGCGATGTATTGGAGGCTATGTTGATATACCTGAACTAGTACATCTATTTCCCTAGACTCCAGCAACTGACTGGCGTGAAGAGTGACTTCTATGCCCTGGGGAGGATGCCGCATGTCATTGGCTCCATTGATGGGACACATGTGGCTTTGGTACCACCACAGGCCCAGGAGCAGGCATACAGGAACCGCAAGCACTACCACTCGGTCAATGCACTGGTGGTCTGTCTTGCAGATATGACCATCACACACGTGTGTGCCCGTTTCCCCGGTTCTGCACACGATGCCTACGTGATGAGGAGTAGTCGCATCCCGAGGATGATGTCACAGATGCGGAACCAGCGTGCCTGGCTTGTTGGTGTGTACTGACTTTGTACCATTGTGTGTGTTCTGCAATGTAGTGTCCCACCCTCTTTTCAACTCAGCTAATGTGCAATTGTCTGTATGTAGGTGACTCCGGATATCCCAACATGCCGTGGTTGCTGACACCCCTCAGGAACCCTGTGACACCAGCCCAGATGCGCTACAATGAGGCACATGGTCGGACGAGGAGAGTTATTGAGCGGACATTTGGTCTCCTGAAGAGCCGCTTCCGCTGCCTGGACAAGACAGGAGGGTCCCTCCCATATGCCCCGGCAAAGGTGTGCAAGATTGTCATCGTCTGCTGCATGCTACACAACCTGGTAGTGCGGAAGGAGTTGCCTCTCATCCTGGATGACGATGACCAACGTCCGCCACCTGTGGAGGATCCTGGCCTGGACCACGATGCCAGTGATGATGATGATGATGATGGTGATGTCCGCACACAGCTCATCACCAACTTCTTCAGCTGAATGTAAGTATCCAGAGATGTCATGTAACTGATGTGAGTTTGCATGATATGTGTTGGTGGTGCTCTGGTGCTGTTTGAGTGTGTGCATGTGCTACATGACTGTATGCGTGTAGAGATGTGTCCTTACAGGTAGTCTGTACTCCCCAACAGTGTTGACATGCTAACTTGGTTCTGGGTGGGTATCTTGTGACATGATTGGGCATGAGTATTGCAGTTCTGTCCTGTTCTTCAGTGCTTTTGACTGTGTGTCATTTCTGTCCTTCACAGGGTACTTTCAGAGTCGTTTGGTCAACTGTGATCCCCGACAGAGTGATTCGACTTCCAGGGTGGTAGCTGTCGTGTCCCTACAGGTGATGTGCACCACACCCATGGACTTCCTTCCTTCTACACTTGTTGACTGTGTGCCCGCTGCCAGGTGGGATTACCTTGCATCTGTGGTGGTTACAACATGTTGCAAATGTGTAATAAACCTGTGCTTCACTTTGTGATGTGCGTTGTCTGTGGTCACACATCTGACTGACATTTGCTTACTGCACCAGTGGGCTAGTTAACACAGACTGTGAATAGGTGTTGGGTCTGTGCAATGCAATGTATTTCCTGGCAACATCAGTGTAGGCGATGAGTCAGATGGCCATGGTGTGTATGTGTTGTGTAGCCCTGGTGGTGTGCCTCCCTCATATGTGTGACATCGCCATGACTCACATGCCGGTGTTGTACTTGCTGTAGCAGTTAGCATGCACAGTGTCATTTCCCAGTTCATCATCGCCACTTCAGAGACAACGTAGGAATCACAACAGAGGCAAGTATGGTGTATTAGTGAGTTTATTGACATACATGTGTGAGTATAGTGCACAGGATGGTGGGTGCTGTACATTGTGATTGTAATCCAAAGTTCCTAGATGATTTGGAAGTCCTGGTAGCAGAAATGTCCAGAGTAAAGTCCACAGTCATCTGAGACATTGGTCCAACTTGAGCTCCCCATGTCATGTGGGAGAGTTGTGTTGCAGTCAACAGGGTGAACAGTTTGCGCACAAAGGTGATTATCCAGAACAGGTTTAGGCTTCCTGGGGGTTGCACATGGCCATCGGCCTCTCACTTGCCCCTCCTCGGACGGCCCCTCTTCTTTGGGGGGGACCCTCAAGTGCAGGCTGCTGCGGTGCAGGGGACTCTCTGCCAGAGTCATCCTCCCTCCCTGTGGCAGTTGCAGTTGTTTCAGCAGCAGACGTTGTGGGCACACAGGGAGGTGTTGACTGGTTGCTGCTCATCTGGCGGAGGCATTGTAGTATGTCCCTATGCACCGCCGTCATCTCTTGCAGTGTGTCCCACTTGGACTCCACGCGGGACATGTGTGAGTCCAAGCGGGCATGATGGGCAGCCTGCTGCTCTTTAATGTCCCTGAGGAGCCCCACTACCTGGCTGAGCTCTCCGGTGCTGGACTGGTACGCATCGGCTATGCGTGCCAGTTGTGGGTCATCATGCAGTCCAGACCCCTCTGCGATCAGTGACCTGTGTCTCCCACCCCTCCCACCACCCCTGGCGACACGTGCAGTACCTGAGGTGGCACGCACAGGTGACCCTGGGCCCCCTTGGGGGTTGTTGGTGGTGTTGGTGTCCATGGCCCCACGTTGGTCCAGGGTCCCTGTGCTGGTGGTGGTGGTGCTCCTTGGTCTTTCCATGTCAGCAGGGGTGGTATGTGTGTTGACAGTCGTTGGAGGGGTGGGTGCAGGGGTGCAGCTGGTGGTCCTGCTGGTGCTGCATGATGACTTGCTCCGGAGGTGCCAGGTTGGTCTTCTTCATCCGAGGAGGGCAGTGGCTGTTCCACACCAGTGAGCTCCGTATCCTCTTGAGCCTGGGACGGGGACTCCTCAGCGTCTGCTGCTGTGTCCCCATCATCACCTGTTTTAGGGAGACACACACAATGTATGTTATGTTTCTGCAGGCATCAATGGTTGACACACCTGACAGTTGTGACTGTGCCTCTGGATGCGGGCCTGTACATTGCATTGTCCTAAGTTGTCACAGTCAGGGGTTGATATTGGTGTAGCACATTGTCCTGCATTATTTGGGCATTTCCATGTGAATGTTGGGGTGTGTACATGGTCTGCATGGGTTGTATTGGGTTGACATCCGGCCCTCCTTCCCACCCAGCCAGATATCCCACCATGGAACTTGCTTCCATTGCAGGGAGTGCAATTTGTCTTTCAGGATGTCAGTCAGTGGTGTCCTGCTGTTGGTTGTTGTCCAGTTCCCAGCATGGCCTTGTGCTCCCCACAACAGAGCACCAGTGTCGGACATCTTTGATGGGGCTTTACACTCTCTGTGAGGTGTGCATGCTTCAGTGTGAGCTTGCTGGGCCATGGGGGGGGGATGTTGAGCTGTGACTCCCACTCCCATCATGCTATTGCCTGCACCCCCCTTCCCAGCATGCCCATACTTCCTTCCTTTTGAGTGTACTTCACTGTGTGTGGGTGTGATAGGAATGGCAAGATGGCTGACAGTGGTGTCCTGCTGTTGGTTGTTGTCCAGTTCCCAGCATGGCCTTGTGCTCCCCACAACAGAGCACCAGTGTCAGACGTCTTTGATGGGGCTTTACACTCTCTGTGAGGTGTGCATGCTTCAGTGTGAGCTTGCTGGGCCATGGGGGGGGATGTTGAGCTGTGACTAGCACTTCCATCATGCTATTGCCTCCACCCCCCTTCCAGCATGCCCATACTTCCTTCCTTTTGAGTGTACTTCACTGTGTGTGGGTGTGACAGCAATGGCAAGATGGCTGACAGTGGTGTCCTGCTGTTGGTTGTTGTCCAGTTCCCAGCATGGCCTTGTGCTCCCCACAACAGAGCACCAGTGTCGGACATCTTTGATGGGGCTTTACACTCTCTGTGAGGTGTGCATGCTTCAGTGTGAGCTTGCTGGGCCATGGGGGTGGGGGATGTTGAGCTGTGACTACCACTCCCATCATGCTTTTGCCTCCACCCCCCTTCCCAGCATGCCCATGTTTCCTTCCTTTTGACTGAGCTTCCCTGTGGGGTTGTGTGCCTGTGCTGACAAGATGGCTGACAGTGTTATCCTGGGGTTTGTTTTGCTACAAGTCCCATGTGTGTCCCTGTGCTTCACACTGCATGACCCAGGGTTGTGGTTCTTTGTGGGATATTTGATTGGTGTGTGAGGCAATGCTTTCTCCCAGGTGAGTTGTGTGTAGTTTGTGTTAGGGGGTGTGTGGGTGGAGCTGCTGGTGACTATGGTCAGTGCTGTGAGTCCTCCTTCCCACCCAGCCAGATATCCCACCATGGAACGTGCTTGCATTGCAGAGAGTGCAAGTTGGCTTTCAGGATGTCAGGCAGTGGTGTTGTGCTGTTTGTTGGTGCACAGTTCCCAGCAGGGCCGTGTGCTCCCCACAGCAGTAGCCAGTGTCAGCCATCTTGTCAGTCCTTATCCACTCCCTGTGATATGAGCATGGTTCAGAGTGGTGTTGATGGGCCAATTGTGAGGGTGAGCAGTATCTGTGACTCCAACTCCCATCATGCTATTGCCTACACCCCCCTTCCCAGCATGCCCATACTTCCTTCCTTTTGACTCTGCTTCCCTGTGGGGTAGTGTGCCTGTGCTGACAGGAAGGCTGACAGTATTGTCCTTGCGTTTGTTTGGCTACAAGTCCCAGGTGTGTCCCTGTGCTTCACACAGCATTACCCAGGGTGGTGGTTTTTTGTGGAATCTTCATTTGGATTGCATTCTCCCAGGTGGGTTATGTGGAGTTTGTGTTGAGGGGGTGTGTGAGGTGAGCTGCTTGTAACTATGGTCAGTGCTTTGAGTCCTCCTTCCCACCCAGCCAGATATCCCACCATGCAACGTGCTTGCATTGCAGAGAGTGCAAGTTGGCTTTCAGGATGTCAGGCAGTGGTGTTGTGCTGTTTGTTGGTGCACAGTTCCCAGCAGGGCCTTGTGCTCCCCACAGCAGTAGCCAGTGTCAGCCATCTTGTCAGTCCTTATCCACTCCCTGTGATATGAGCATGGTTCAGAGTGGTGTTGATGGACCAATTGTGAGGGTGAGCAGTATCTGTGACTCCAACTCCCATCATGCTATTGCCTACACCCCCTTCCCAGCATGCCCATACTTCCTTCCTTTTGACTCTGCTTCCCTGTGGGGTAGTGTGCCTGTGCTGACAGGAAGGCTGACAGTGTTGTCCTTGCGTTTGTTTGGCTACAAGTCCCAGGTGTGTCCCTGTGCTTCACACAGCATTACCCAGGGTGGTGGTTCTTTGTGGAATCTTCATTTGGTATGTGAGCCATTGCATTCTCCCAGGTGGGTTATGTGGAGTTTGTGTTGAGGGGTGTGTGAGGTGAGCTGCTTGTAACTATGGTCAGTGCTGTGAGTCCTCCTTCCCACCCAGCCAGATATCCCACCATGCAACGTGCTTGCATTGCAGAGAGTGCAAGTTGGCTTTCAGGATGTCAGGCAGTGGTGTTGTGCTGTTTGTTGGTGCACAGTTGCCAGCAGGGCCTTGTGCTCCCCACAGGAGTAGCCAGTGTCAGCCATCTTGTCAGTTGTTTTGCACTGCCTGTGATGTGTGCATTGTTCATGGTGGTGTTGATGTGCGCATTGTGAGGGTGGGCAATTTCTGTGACTACGACTCCCATAATGCTATTGGCTGCACTGACTTGCCCAGCATACACAGTATTCCTTCCTTTCAGTGAGCTTCCCTGTGAGGTGGTGTTGTGGTGGTGGCTACATGTCTGACTGTGTTTGTTGGTTATATTTGTGCCACTGCCTAGCTGTATTTGTTGTTAGGTTTGTACATGTCATGACACAGTTACATTTCACTATGAGCTGGCATGTATTGTGTTTATCTGGCTGACATACACATTTTGGGATGATCTGTTTTGGTTGGTGTGTATTTGCTAAGGGTGCATGGTTTGACTCTCCCCTTGACAGTGATGTGTGTGTATTGTGGCACAATATTGTGTACATTAGTTGTGTACTCACCAGGCTCTGGGATGTTTTCTAGTCCATAGACGCTCACTGGTGGTAGGATGGCCCGCACCTTCTCCTCCCAGGGCCTGAGGTATACTGGTTTGGCAGGAGGGCCACTTCCGGTGTGTTGGCTCAAGATGTAGTCCTTCTTCAACAGCTCCTTGACCCTCCTGCGCACGTCATACCACCTGTTCTGGATGTCTACCTTTGTGCGCAAACATGGTGATTTTGCGTTCACCCTGTCGACGATCCTCTCCCACATCTTAGTTTTCTGCGCCATGGGTGTCTGTTGGACCAATGTGCCAAACAGCTGTGGCTCTACCCTGAGGATCTCATCTACCAGGACTTCCAATTCACTATCTAGGAACTTGTGATTCTTCTTTGGGGGCATGGTGTTGGGTGGTGCTGGTGAGTGATGTGTGTGTTGGTGTGCAAGTGAGGGTGTGTGAGTGTGTGTTTTGCTGGGTGTATGTGAGGGTGCTATTTGTTGTGGTGCTGCTGGTGTGTGGCTTGTGTGATGGATGAACTGTGAGTGTGTGTGTGGTTGCTGTCTGTTGGTGTTGAGTGCTGGCAGGTAATTAGAATTTGCAAAGGATCATGGTAGGGATTTGTGTCCTTTATATAGGTGGAGTTGTGGGTGTGTCTTTGTTCCCTGTTTCCCCCCCCAGTATTTATTTGCTTTGTGATAGCTTGTTTGGCCTTTTTTTGTGTCTTTTTTTTCCTTGGTTATATTTGTGCATGTAGGAGACGTTCTTGTGACCGAGTCGGACCCTCCAGTTGTCTCGTGCGAGCCTCTCCTATTCGTTCACGCTGTGTTTGTGCTGTTTTCTGTGCTGCGTACGCATCGGTGGCGGGGTTTTGGTTTGCTTCGGCTCGCAGTTTTGAATGCGTGTCGGTCGTGCGGCTTGTGCTCCGTGCGACTCGGTTGTGTTTTCCACACGTTGCATCGTACTTGGCGGGTCGACGTTCGCGGGTACGTTTCGTTCGGGATTCTTCCTGGTGCGTGTCGGTCGGTTCGTTTCGCATGCTTTTCCGGCCGGATGGCTGTTTTCCGCGCGGCTCGGTTGGTCGGCTTGTGTTCCGTATGAGTCGGTCGGATTTAGCACGCTTTTCATCGTACTTTGCGGGTCGGGCTGCACCGGTACGTGTCGGTCGGTATTTATTCCGGCTCCGAGTCGGTCGGTACGTTTTCCGGCCCGAATCGGAATCGGCCCCTTAGTATTCAGCCCATAAGGGTAGATTTTTCTAGATGTCTATATATGCTTTGATTAAAATTGTAATAGCAACCTTGTATTGCTATGTGAGGGTAATTTTTCAGGATGGCTTGTAACATTGACTGTTCGAAGTCTATGATAATTTTTTGTGGATAGTAGTTATTAGTTTCTTGCTTTATTTTTGTTAGTAGTTCTACATAGGTAGTTGTTTGTTTGTTAGGTAATAGTGCATAAATGAGGGGGATGTTGCTATTGTGGTACTGTCCATGGATTGTGTATAATTGGAAAAATGGTTTGGGACATATTTTAAATGTACCATCCACCATCCATGTTTCGCACATTTGAATTTTTTTAGGTTTGTGGGAGTTGCAAATATTAAACTTCTTTTGTCATTTGATTTGTTATCATAAAGAAGGAATTGTTCTTCATTATGAGTTAGAGTAAATTCAGGTGGTAATTCAGATTCACTGAATGTTTTGGGGGCAGGTGGGGTGTGAGTAGTAGATTTTTTAGTTCTAGCAATTAATCTTTTTAAAGTTGAGATGGAGGGTAATTGTCCAGTTACATGTTCAGGAACTCGGGGTAGGATGTCCTTCAGTATTTCTGTTCTGGGTTTCTGAGAGCTAGTGCTAGCTTCTTTAAGAGTTTCTAAAACATCTCTTACTTCTATCTCTGCTATGTTAGGGGGGTGGTTATGCTCTTTGACATTTATTACAGTAGTTTCCTTTGTTGTTGCCCTCCCATAACATGCATTGGAATAGCATTTGGTGGATTTCCAAATAATCTTGTCGGCTGTTTGTTTCCCTTGGGTGTAGACATATACCATATAGCATAATACAAGTTTTCCTTTTTGCGATATTATGAATTTTGCACCTTCAGTCATTTTGTTATTTGAACTGTCATGAGAAATTCATTTAGAAAATGTTAAATATGTTATACGTGTTTTTATTGTATTAAAAATAGTAAAAGTTTAAAATATACTTACAGGTTTGGTTTTGTAGTAATTGTTGTTTTTTGTGATATTTTCTGTTGGTCTTTGGATGGAGTGCTTGCTTTTTTTTCTATTGAAAATATTTTTAATTTGTTTGTTTAACAGTACTGTTTGTATTTTGGGGAGTGGGTAGTTAGTGGGGTTTTGGGTTGGGACTTTTAGTTATTTGGTTAGTATTTTTTACATTTATACTATGTTTGGAGGAGTTTCTTGGATGTTGTTTGTAGCAATTTGAGTGTAGTTTGGATATTCTGTAGAGGAGAAATGATTTATAATAACATTAGGTTATTTGTTTAGTTTGTTTTGGTTTAGTTTAGTTTTCTTTTGTTACATTATTAAATAATTTTCATATTTTACTTACTTTGTAAAGTTGAATTAGAAGTCTTGGATGTGGTAGTGTGATGTTGTAGAAGCAATCCGGCACAGAGTTTGCTTCTTCTGGTATTTTGCTGGTGTAATACAGATTTATATTGATTTTTCATTGGTTAATATACTGTTCATTTAATTCTACATTCATTTTTATTGGTTTATTTGTTTTGTAGTTTTTCATTGGTTTTTGAAGCATGGGTTTAAATTGTTTTGGCAGTTGCTTCCTTTTTTGGTCAACGCTAATTAATTTTAAATTATGTTTGTTTAATATTGTGTGTATTTAGTTATATGTTCGTATTTATTTTGTAAAGTTATAATGTAGTAAATATATAAATTATTGTTTTTTAGTTAATGTCTTCGTAAAAATGATTGATTTGATTATGTTAATTTTGTGAAGTATTTTGTTGTGGTGTTTCATTTTAATATTGATATTATTTTTAGTTATTTAGTTATATTGTGTGTGTTTGTACTATTGTTTATATTATTAATGTTATGTTTTGTGTTATTTTTATCATTTTTGAGGTGTCAATATTTGTGTGTTTATGATAATAATGTGGTCTATATTTTTGGTTCCGATATTTTTGTTGTTTTGTGTGTTTATTTAATGGTTACGATATTATTTTCTACGATATTTTTGTTTTCGAAAATAGATTATCTGTATTTTACTGGTGATATTTTTATTTCGATATTTGTGTTTTTTAATTAATAAATATAGGATGTTGACATTTTGTGGTCGATATTAGTGTGTCGATAATTTTGTTGGTCGATATTAGTAGTGTCGATATTATGTCAGTGATCCGGAAGAGACACACATTGTGATGATATATCAGGAGGCACAGGTAAAAAAACATAGCACTGTTACAGAAGACCCATGTGACAGGGAACAGGAGACTCAGTTCCAAAAGGGCTTGCAGAGTCATTTATTTTGCATCGTCTACTCTTGTTTGGCAAGGGGAGCCCTTCTGTGGGTTCATACGGGGGTCCCATTTAGCCCATTAGACACTGCCATGGAGCCTGAAGGGCAATATGTCTTTGTAGAGGGGCTCCTAGATGTTTGCCAATATAATTGGGCATTGTTTATGTGCCAAATGTGGCCAAACTGAACATCATTCTTCACCTATCCCTCATCCTCGTAAGGTGGGCCCATATCCCCTGGGTTGTGGATGGCAATTTCAATTGTGTCTAAGAGCCGTGGCTTGGCCGTTCTCACCCCCCCGCCATCGATTCCGGAGTTGGCAGCATGCCTTACACAATGGGTTGCGCACTGGTCACTCTGACACTGTTGGTGGATCCTACATCCTGAGACCCAGGAGTACTCCTACTACTCTGCAGTACACAATCTGCACATTTGGATTGGGAATATTTGTTATCACCACACACTCCAGCGTGAGGTGCTAGATGCTGAATACCTGTGAAGAACATCTCAGAACATACCCCTATGCACATACACATTGGGTGTGGTGCTTAACAACCCCCATTCCACACATGGTAACTGCAGCCTACGTTGTTGTTGCCCCATGAATTTTGAGCATTACTGAGGGAATCCATCTCCAATTATTTCACTGACAACTGGGACACAGCCACTACTAGGTTGTTAGAGTGGGAAGCACTGAAAGCAGTACTGAGTGACGGGTGCATAGGGGCTTTGGTGGGGGCAAGGGCAAATAAAATATCCACAGGGCTTTGATGCAAATGGAGGCACCACTAGGTCAGCAGAAGACTGCGGTCCAGTTGCAGCCTGGGATGTTACCCACGCTGACAGATGCTCAAACACACCACACCCATCTCATTGAGCAACTGCGTTGCTTTTACTTTGAAACATGACAAGCTGAGATGCACGTGGAGGGAGATAAGTCAGGGCAAATCCAGGCCTGCCTCCCCCATGGCATAACACCAACCCAGAATATGATGATGATTAGGGACCACCTGCAGCAGATGCGCACTAGTCAGGTAGCCATCCATGAATCACTCACAGTGTATTGTCGTGGCCTATTAAACCCCTCATAGTCCGAGCACCAGATAGATATTTCCAACATCCTGAATGGATTAAATCTGCCTGTACTTGATCCTGCCGCACGTGCAGTGATCAACACCCCATTGACCTGAACCAGAGATACGCAGAGTGATTAAGTGCGCTGCAACTCTGGAGTTGGACAGCCTCCCGTCCAAGCTCGACAAGGCCTATGAACTTTTACTTGCCCACAGGTGACTGTAGCTCAATCAGGCCACCTTGAGTGATTGGAGACAAATGCAATCCATGCGGAAGTCCTTGTTGGGATCACTGGTAAAACCCAAAAGTGACCCAACAGAACTGACGCCCTCCCACCCATTGCCCATGCTAGCTATGGATTATGAATACCTTAGTACGGTAGTGACGTCCCACCTGCTGGTACACATGTTGCATCTAGTGCATAGGGTGCAAAAGGTTTTTATCCCTGATGAATCAACGACGTTTAATATTCGGATGCTGAATAGAGTGCTGGATCTGGACCGGGGGAGGTGGCCCTACGTAGCCTGCCTAGTGCTGGACTTAGTGGAGGCATTCTATACTATTGATTGGGAATACCTGTTTACCACTCTGTCAAAACTGGGCATTGCGTGGCAGCTGCAGCAACATAAGTCTATTTCCTACCGAGCCTACTGCCCAAGTCAGCTTTTGAAACAACGTATCTCCCCTTTTAGATTGGGCAGGGGGACTCATCAGGGATGTCAACTTTCCCCACTGCTCTTTGCTCTGGCAATGTAGCCACTAGCCCAATAGCTTTCTCAAGGGTGGGAAACATTGGGAGTTCCACTAGGCGATGAGGTAGATGTAGTATCCATTGATGCAGATGCCATGCTGCTGTATATTCAGTATATCTGCAGGGAAATTCCAGATATTTCTGAGAGGCTATCTGATTTCCAGGGTGTGTTGAGCTTGGGGGTTAACTCGGCCAAGTCTTGTATTTTTCCCTTCTGTGTGGACTTTACTCCACAAGAGGTAATGGTGGGTGAACAGAGGGTGATAGGGGAGCTTCAGGTGTTTTTGTTCTTAGGGATCTGTAACTGTCATGATGCTAACAATCTCATTGTGTAAATCTGACCAGGGCCATATCCTCTTTACATCCACAGATGGCTTTTTGGAGCACTCTCCGAATTACAGTCTAAAGATGTATATCACTTTCCAAGATGGTAATGCTCCCCGCATCTTGTATTTTTTCCATCACCTAGCGGTGGCTGTGCCTCGTGCTACCTCCAGGGAGTAGGACACCATGCTGCGAGGGGTTAGTCTGGAATAGGGGCAGGAGAAGTGTGGCTCCACCGAGGCTGCAGCTGCCAGCAGGAATGGGTGTCCTAGGTGTGCCGTTTTTGGAAGATGATACGTAGCAGCACCACTGCAATGGCTGGTGTGATGTTTGACTGGATGGCAGTTGGATGAAGTGGCCAGATTCTCAACATGCAGGCGACAGGAAATGGTGGGATCGGTATTGCTCTCTAAAGCGCTGCTCCTCTGTGGAGCTGGCAGCCTGGTGAATGTGGCTTATTGGAGCTATGCTAAGAGCCTGAGGCTACTGACGAACATGATCCCGTACTCTCCTTCTGTTAGTCTGCACTTCCTACCACTGTTTAATACAAGCATTATTAGGAAAGGACTGACGGCATGGATAGACCCTGGATTGGCCTCAGTGGGGGACCTATTCAGGGTCTGGGAGCTCATTACCTTTGGCCAGTTTCAGGAAAATCATGACATTCTGGATGGGAATTTCTTGGTACATGGCACACTGATAGCTGAGATGGGATGCCTGTGGAGGGTCACAGACACTGAACCTGAGTATCACCCATTAACCCACATCCTGCACATCATGGGTGGAGGTCGGAGACTAGTGACCTTGTTTATGAATGGCTTGGCGCACACGACAACTGACCCTCTGTCACCCATTTGCAGGCTATGGTACACTGATATGGGACGTGCCCTCACTGCCAAGGAATGGAAATGCACTAGGCACTACCGATGTACAGTATCTTGTAATGCCAGACTCCAGTACATTCAATTCGTCATCCAGCACAGGGCATGTCTCACCCCAGGTGTCCTACCCTGAAAGTTTGTGTCCTCCGCTCTGTGCCCACGATGTCATGCACCTATTTAGGATTTGATACATATGTTATGGTCATGGCTGGATGCCGTGAACCTGTGGTCCATAGTCACAGATGTACTTGACACTGAAGATCCACTGGATGGGTGAAGGACTTTGAAGGGCCAGGCTCATGGACACATGATCATGGACCTATCAGAGGTGGGCCTGACATGGCTAGATGAGGCAGCCGCTCATTCACGTGAGGCAGACTGGGTACCTGACATCTCTTCCTTCGATCACGGTAAAGGGGGGCTCCTAGAACCCACATATGCAAAACTCTCAACTGTTAACAATGGCTGTTGTACTAGAGGCCACGGTCTCCCCCCCCATGTCTGGACTGTGAGGTATGTGGAATGCTGACCTTCTGAATGGCCAGGAACCCTCTGTGCTCATCTATCTTGTTATGGCTATTGTGTTTTTGAAGTAGTTCAATATAGAACCATATGCTCCTGCTGTGTTATACTTGACTCAGTGATGAATGTTTGTTATGCACGGCCGACCGGATCTGCATTGCCTGCTTAATGAAAGATGATTTATTGCCATGAAATGCAATTCCCTGTCTCTTTATCTTGTATGTGTGAAATTGTCTGATTTTTTTAGATGTGTGTGTTCCTTTCTCAAGTTTTTGGATCATGAACCATCCTTTTTTGTGCCTGCAGATTCAAGGCTGCTCTGTGTGAACTCTTATGACTCTAGACATTTTTGAGACATGTAGCTCCAAGTGGGACATTTTGAGAACATGTCCTGACTGGACAGGTAGGGATCCTAGCTCATGCCCTGCTGGCTGGCCTCAGTAAACAATGGCGGGGAAGCCCACAGGTCCACCGGGGACATGGAAACCGGGCCTGACAAAGCACACTGGGCCCCAAGATAGTTGTGGCCCATTGTATTGGAGTGAGGTGTGCGTGTAAGTAGACCTGGGTGCATGATAGGGATTGTATGGAAGGGATTCATATTTCTGAGTCCTGCTTTGGATATGTGCTGTATCCTTCAATTTTTTTTTTTACTTTTGAAGTCCTGTGATGTGACTGCCTATGACATGACATCTTATGAAATGTATAGATGGTTCATATATTCTGGTTCTGCCTGGGGAACTAATGATTCTAGAAGCGGCCCTGGTGCCAGTGCATATGTTTCTGTGGATATACTTTTGTGTGTGCATTGATGTTCTGTTGCCATGAAATGTTTCTATTTGCGCTGTGGTGTACTCATCAATACATTTAGGTATACATACATATATGTAGCTATAGCCATTTCAGATGAAACCTTAAATTTGTGTTTATCCCAGTATTTCCCGGTCAGACTGTGCATACCTGATGATGGCATTCCCTCATTTGCCATGCTCAACATGCTACGGGACACTTTAAACTCTATTGACTTTCGCTTGGTAGTTACGTTAATGTGTAGGGGCTCCATAGCTGTACAGCAGATTTAGTAGGAAGCGTGCTGTGCTGATTTTCAGATTGAAAACACTCTCCTTCTGCCTGCTGTGACGTGGCAGTTGGACCAAAAGAGACGGCGCGTCGGAAATAAACATCGTAATAGGGCGGGCGGTACCATTGTCAGAACTTGCTCCGATCTGCTCCATTTGAGCTTTCTGAGAGCTTTGCGGATGGAAATTCCAGTCAGAGTCAGAGAAACTGTGTCAGTCAGTAAGCATGGGGTTTTTGGACCACATAATAATGCGGTCGGAGTGACCGCCTCCGAAGCGAAATCGGTCGGTCCGACTGCCCCGACAGGACCAGGGAGGCACTTCCGACCGACATTGCAATCAGACCCTTACTGTTGTTGTTACAATTTCTCAGCTTGTCTCGCCTTCACTTGTAGGGGCCGATTACGATATCATTAGGAATGGCTCCGGATGGGATTCAGCATTGTTGAATCCGATTCGGAACCCTTGTTTCCTACCGAATCGGTCACCTTTCCGGACGACCGAGTACGATGCAAGGAAGCCGTCTGGGCTGTCCGGATTGGTTCCGAATGGGATTCTGGCCGACCGAGTCATTCAGAGCCGAATCGTACAACCCAATGGATACAGTTTCCGAACAAGTGAGAACGATGACCGATTCGGTCAGTCGTTCCGAATCAGTTTGACCGAGATAAAATGGCTTTCAGAATCAGTCTTTGGGGGCCCATTTCGGGCCCCCTTCACCCGGAGGTGACCGAATGTGGCCCGCAGGTGTACCCAAAGGACCCCTTTTCCCAACCATGCACAATGTGCCCCAGCATGCAAAGTTTTCCCCAACCACCCCTTTTTCCAAGGAAACCTGTGTTCTCTTTCGGCACACCGGCTCCCATTGAAGTCAATAGGAGTCCGACCCAACCGAGTCCGTAAGCATCCGGACACATCGTAATCGGTCGGTAGGACTCCCAGAATACAAATTGTTTGGAAAGCATTCCTAACCCGATTCGGTGGGAATGCTTTCCTAATGACATCGTAATCAGCCACTTAGGGCTCGATTACGATCTCGTCAGGAAGGCCCTCCGTACGACTCTGATCCGGAGGGCTTTCCTAGCAAATCGCGCGGTGCGAGTCCGACCGGAGCCTGTGTACCAACGCGTACACAGGCTCCAATAGCAAAAAAGGGGTGGGGAAAAGCGCAGCCCATGTTGCCCGCCAAACTGTGCATGCTTGGATCGGGGGGGCCCATGCACACCCCCTCACAACCGATTCTGAGGGCTCCGGGTGAAGGGGGGCCTGCTACAGCCCCCTGGAGTTCGATTCTGACAGCCGTTTCGTCTCTCTGACACCGAGTCGATACAGCTGTCCGAATTGTGCATTGTACTCGCTCGTTCGGAATCCGGCTCCATTGCACGCCACGATTCAGCTCAGAATGAGTCGGACAGACAGGATCTGGTTCGGAAGCGATTCGGTCGACGCGGACGAGATCTTCGCATCGTACTTGGTCGTTCGGAACGGGAGACGACTCGGTCAGAAACATAGGCTCCGAATCGGATTTGCTTGTTCTGGAACCCGTCTGGAGGCCTTCCTATCGAGATTGTAATCGCTATGTGTTACAAAACTAGGGCGGCAAGCAATCCGTAAAATATATGATGTTCAGACAAAATAACAACATTTAAATATAGATTATCAAGTTTTGAAATATCGTGATACAAAAATATTGTGTGTACGAATATTGTTGGCAAGAATATTGATTTTAAGGTAAGTAATATCGTGATAAAAGTATATAAGTTGTTAATATCGATGTTAAAAATATCTATCTTGCTAATATCATTTACAAAATATTGTTGTTAATAGTATTGTTTATTAATTATTTTTGTGTATTTTAGCATGTATTTTAACTGTATATGTTATAAGTTGTTTGTATAATTATTGTGTTTTGTAATATAGTTTGCAAATTAAATTAAATTAATAATTTTTTTGTTTTTGTTAGTGCCATAACAGTTTGTGGGGATAATACTACTACAGGCTGGAAAGTAAATTAATTATAATTAATATTTAATATTTATTATTTATTATTTAATTAATGCTAATTATTAAATTGGTAATTAATTATGTAAATACATGTTTTTTATTATGTTAAGTTTTAGGTGCAGGTTGTGGGGTATATAGAGGTACAGGGTGGGAAGTAAATTAATTATAATTAATTAATATGTAATGTTTTAATAATATTAATTATTTCATTGTTAATTAAATATGTTCATTGTGTAATTTTTTTTAATATATTACATTTTAGGTGCCAGTTCTGGGATTTGTAGGGTTATAGGGTGGGAAGTAAATTAATTAATAATTAATTTGTGATTACAATTCATTTTTTTTATTGACAATTAATTATTATAATGTAATTTAAAATTATTATTTTAATAATAGTTTTAAATTATATATGTGCAAATAAACATTCACACATACATATATATTCAGTAGAGCGCACTCAGGAGGATTGCAAAAACAGTGGTTGTTTAATCACTTCTGTAACACGTTTGGACTGTATGCACAATCTTGTTCACACACAGAGTAACAATTGAAGCAAGGTTTACATACCCCGACTAGACATCAAAAAAGGACTACATCATGTAGATATATAAAAAGTAAAGTAATGGTGGCGGCAGTGCTTAATTTGTAAAATATTAAGTGCCGGGGCTCAACGTTATGCTCAGAAGCCGCCACCAGCGCTGCAGAAGGTTGTGGTGCTGAATATCAAGCTTGGGTAGGCTTGAGCGCCCTTCATGCATCTTTAATCCTCCACCAGACACTCCCTGCCATCTATCCCACTCCTGCAGGTTTTGTTTACATTTCTGCTTCCTCCCTTTGTCACTGTTTCATCTTTCTCTTCGTCCTTCCGTTTTGTGGTTTTCTCTCAATTGTTGTGGGTCAAAGTGTGATGAGGAAAAATAAGTGATAGTGCCCGAAAATAAGTGCTGGAGGCCCCACCTGCAACCACCGGCTCAAAGTAAGTAAGTACTTCACGGTTCACATCCAGCGGCGTAGCATGGATTCCAATGGCACTGGTCAAACAAGGAAAATGGGCCCTTGCAGAGTCTCGGGTGATGGCGGGGGACAGAAGGTCCCCAGAGAGCTGGTGTTGTAAATAATGGGTGTTTCCTCTTCCACTGACTGACCATCCTCGGAACTCTTAACATAAGCACAGTGACAGGACGGTACTATTCAGTCGCTGAAGGGGTATCCTCCCATTGTGTTCAATATGATTTTTTGGGGAATTTACTTTCACTCTTTCAGCAGTTTGGCACGAGTGTACAGCACACAGCAATGTAAGTTAAAGAGACCGCGTCAGACAGCCACGCAGCAAATACAAACACAACCCAAGGAGGCCTCTTCAGGATTACTTGGCTCAACCCCCTTACCCCCCACGCACTGTGTGGGCTGCTAGGGATGTACGCTACATCTCTGACATCGAATATCAGCAAGGCTTACAACTGTTCTGTAAGCTGCCAGTCCTGTACACCCTCGCTCATCTTCAGTTTGTCCAGAAAAAGGCACAGTTGTGTTGTGCTCCGTAATGCCTGTATATCACAGGTCTTCATTTTGAGCGGCACGTTCCTTGTTTCTGGCCAGACCAGTGAGTCATCAATATTATCCTGTTTCCTTTATTACTAAGTCACCCTACCTTAGAACTACCCAATATTCCAATCACACAGCATGAAACATTAATCCTACCCGGCAGCGGCCAGGCAGTCACCCAGCAAGTTATATTTATTTTGAACAGCTACCAGGAATTCCGACCGCAGGTGAAGGAAGGTATAGTACTGGCCCTGTGAAATAAGTGCCGGTGCTGAGCACCGGAAACCACTGGCACGAATTAAGCAATGGGAGGCGGCCATTTTGTAATGTACCTGTAATTGCTGAAAATGTTGTTCAACAGCATACTGTGTTTCACATAATACAATAAACATTGTGATTACACACATGTGTGGTCACAAATTGATATACCAAACATAGGGGGTCATTATGATGGAGGGCGGATCGCCACCGCCCGCATGGCGGTGGCGATCCGCCCTCCATTTCCCTCCGCCCGCCACCCATTTACCCCCGCCATATTAGCATGGCTGGGGGGTCAGCAGCGGATGTAAATACCGCCCGCCGCGTTACCGCTTGTCGATTTGTTGACCGTGCGGTAAACGGCCTTAATATGGTGGCGGTGTCTGTGAGACACCGCCATCCATATTAGGATGTAGGCGGAGAGGTGCCTTTTCATGGTGGCATTACCGCCATGAAAAGGCTGGCGGTATTCGCATTTGGGGGCCCGTTGCGGGCCCCCAGGATGTTGGAGGGGTGGGGGTGCACATGGGGGTACCTGTGGTACCCCCTGCATTTGCATGCACAAGGTGGCAGGCACCGCGCGGTGCCTGTCACGTTGTGCATGCAAAGCACAACATGCATTTTGTACCTTGCGGCGGGTGCTGCTAGCAGCACCGCCTGCCGCAATGTAAACTATGCGGGATGCGCTCGCCAGTGTGGCGGGCGCATCGTAATGTGCCGGGCGGGACCGCCGCGACGTCAGCGGGCGGTCCCTGGCTCCGTTGCGGTGGCGGGCGGACAAAGTCCGCCCGCCATCGTAATGGTCCCCATAGTTGACATGGTTGGAAATGTACGGACTGAACAGACAAACGGTATCAGTAAACTCAATAAACAGTGTCTAGACATGTACGGACAACACGAGGGTCATTCTCACGTATAACAGCAACTCACAGGAAATACAGAAAATCCTGATGAAGAATTGGAACATCTTGACTAGTAATCCTATCATTGGCCACATCCTTCAGGAAAGACCCAGGGTCACCTACAGAAGGGGTCGCAATTTACGTTATGTCCTTGTCCATGGTGACATCACTGCGAAACATCGTTCCAATAAACACAACCTTCAGGGATTTTTTCCTTGTGGCCACTGCAAGGTGTGCCACAGTAACTACATGAAAAAGGAATACACCACACCCAGGAATAATAGGAACATCACACAATTTCTGACCTGTAGTTCCAATTTTGTAGTGTATATTCTCGAATGTCCATGCAACTTACGCTATGTGGGCAGTACCACCTTTATGGTGAAAAAAAGAATCTTGGAACACATGTGGGTCATAAACAACAGGAATGCTCACTAGCCCGTAGCAAGACATTTTGAACAATACCACCATTCCAACAGTTCCCTCCTGAGATATTTTGCAGTTGAACAGGTATTGGGTGACCCCAGAGGGGGCAATAGAGTACTTAAGCTAAAAAAAAGGAGTCCAAATACATTTTGGAATTAGAGCCAAAAGCCCAGGGGGACACAACCTGGATGAGGAGTTGGGCATACACCTGCAGGAGGAACACACAACCTAGATTTAATCCAGTTGGTGCAGGGACAGAATATCGACGTGGAAATATCGAATTGCATTAATATCGACTCAAGATTATCGATGTGTAAAATATCGAGGTAAGCTTTTTCGTAGTTAAAAATATTGAATTTTATGTAATGCAAAAATATCGATTTTGTAAATTTCGATGTTAAAAATATTGCTGTAAATTATATCGATTATTTCTTCTTTAATGTTAGTATTTTATCATTATTAATTAAGTTAGTTAAGTATTAGTAATTATATGTTTTATAGATTAAAAAAATATGTTAAAAAGTTTGTTTTCTTTTTTCAATTAAGTTAAGTTGAGTTTATAGGGGATAAGGGTGGGGAGTAATTTAAAAAATTTGGTATAAAATTTAAATATTTAAAATAAATTTGTAACGCTTTAGGAGTGGGCTGTTGGGTTTATAAGGGATAAGGGTGGGGAGTTATTTAAAAAATAATATATATATATATTTTTTAAATATTTTTAAAATATTTCAAATATTTCTTTGTGAGATGTATTTATAGGGGATATGTATGTGGAGTATTTAATTTTTTTAAAATTAAAATAGGAATCTTTTTAAAAATCGATAAAGTTTTTGTAGCGGGTTCTTTTGTTTATAGTGAATTAGGGTGGGGAGTAATTTGGAAATATTATTTGTTAATTTTAAAAGACAATTAGAATATTTTGAGAGAATTTAGTAGTGTGATGTTGATTTTATAGGGGATAAGGGTAGAGAGTATTTTTTAATGTTGTTTAAAAATAGAAATTGAAAATGTTAATTTTTTGTTTAAATTTGAAAAAATACATTACAATATTGAGGTCATATTTATGTTTGAGTACATTTTTCTATATTTTTTGTAATTTATTGTCAAAAAAATTAATTTGTAGAAAAATATAATTTATTTAATTTAAAAATTTATTATAAAGATAAATTTGATATAAAAATGTCATTGATTATACATTTTGAGTTGCAATAGCTATTTATTATATTTTATTCTCCAGCACTTTCTTTCAGTTTTTTTAGTTTTGGAGTTGGAATAGTAATTTATTATGTTTTATTATGCAGCACTTTCTCTGAGTTTATTTTGTTTTGGAGTTGGAATACTAATTTAGGGGCACATTACGATGGCGGGCGGACAAAGTCCGTCCACCACCGCAACGGAATGCGGGACCGTCCGCAAGGGGTGCGGCGGTCCTGCCATGGGTATTAGGATGCCACTGCCACGGTGGCATCCCGTATTGTTCGCATTGTGGCGGGCGGTGCTGTCACCAGCACCCGCCACAATGTGGAAAACGCATGTTGTGCATTTGAATGCACAACGTGACAGGCACCGCGCGGTGCCTGCCACCTTGTGCATTCAAATGTAGGGGGTACCATAGGTACCCCCCATGTGCACCCCCACCCCCCCAAATCCTGGGGGCCCGCAACAGGCCCCCAGAAGCAAAGACCACATGCCTTTCCATGGCGGCAACACCGCCATGGAAAGGCTGCTTTCCGCCGACATCCTAATATGGATGGCGGTGTCTTGCAGACACCGCCACCATATTAGGGTCCTTTACCGCCCGGTCCCCTGTGGGACCGGCGGAAAACCGGCAGACGGTCTTTCTGTCCACCGGGCTCCCCCCGCCATCGTAATATGGCGGGGGGAAATGGCATGCGGGTGGTGGGAAATGGCGGGCGATCCGCCCGTCATTGTAATGACCCCCTTAATTAGGTTTATTATCCAGCACATTTTCCCTGATTTTTGTTGGTTTTGGAGTTGGAATAGTAATTTAATTAGGTTTATTATCCAGCACTTTCCCTGAGTTTAATTGGTTTTGAAATTGGAACAGTAATTCTTTGTTTTATTATCTAGCACTTTCCCTGAGTTTATTTTGTTTTGGAGTTGGAATAGTAATTTAATTAGGTTTATTATCCAGCAGTTTCCCTGAGTTTTGTTGGTTTTGGAGTTGGAATAGCAATTTATTATGTTTTATTAGCCAACACTTTCCCTAAGTTTATTTTGTTTTGGAGTTGAAATAGTAATTTAATTAGGTTTATTAACCAGCACTTTCCCTGAGTTTTGTTGGTTTTGGAGTTGGAATAGTAATTTAATTTGGTTTATTATCCAGACCTTTCCTGAGTTTAGTTGGTTTTGGAGTTGGAATAGTAATTTATTATGTTTTATTATCCAGCACTTTCCCTGAGTTTATTTTGTTTTGGAGTTGGAATAGTAATTTAATTAGGTTTATTATCCAGCACTTTCCTTGAGTTTATTTCGTTTTGGAGTTGGAATAGTAATTTAATTAGTTTTATTATCCAGCACTTTCCCTGAGTTTTGTTGGTTATGGAGTTGGAATAGTTATTTAATTAGTTTTATTTTCCAGCACTTTCCCTGAGTTTTGTTGGTTTTGGAGTTGGAATAGTAATTTATTATTTTTTATTATCCAGCACTTTCCCTGAGTTTAGTTTGCTTTGGAGTTGGAATAGTAATTTAATTTGCTTTATTATCCAGCATTTTCCCTGGGTTTTGTTGGTTTTGGAGTTAGGCAAAGTACATTTTTATTATTTATTAGTTATTTTATTTTTCTATTTTGTATGTACATTTAAATAAGAAAGGAGATGTATGTTAGTTATTCTTGTACATTTTTATATTGGTTACACATGTTTTTTTTTTTTACAGTTCATTTGTAAACAATTGCATTTGTTATACATTTTTCAACAATATTAAAAACATTATCCAGGTATTTTGATGTTGTTCAAAATTTATTACAAAGTATAATATATTTTTAACATACATTTTTTATGTAGAGTTGGAAAATTAACAATATTTTTTAATGTATATTTTTCATGTAGAATTGGAAAATTAACAATATTTTTAACATACATATATTTTTAAAACATAATTGAAAAATTGTACATTTTTTTGAACTATAGTCATGTAATGGTAAAGTAAATATATTAATAGTTTATTTATTCTAAATCATTTGACTTTCATTGTTTATTTTTTATGACAAAAAGTAAACATTTGTATTTATTTTTTTAAACACATTTTTAATATATTTTATAGGATTTTATTTTTTTAATACAATTATATAAAATGTATTTTATGGGGGCGTGGCCAGGCAAGATGGCTGGATGGACGTGATCCACGCCAGCTCCGGTGCCCCGTAACTGTCGGACACAGCCAAACTTCAGCTAGAGGACCACAAACTACAGGCAACGAACCGGGAAGACTCAGCGACGCTGCCGAGAGCCCAGTTGTTCGAGCGCAGAAAGTCTTCAATGAGGACCTGAGGATTTTATGATGCGGTGCGGAGCGGAGTGAGGGCCTAAGATGGCGCCGAAGATCCTGTTCGCGCTGCGCCTGGAGATCAAATAAGTCTCTGACGCCTCTGCAGGACTCAGGGACCAGGCGCAGGGAGGTAGGCGATTCCGCCGAGGGCCCCCCCTGCGACGCAGTTCACACGCGGCCGAGGGGACGCGTGGCTCGGGAGCAGGGCTTCCTGACAACGTGGCGCCTTACCTGAGCCATTGCGCCTAAGAGGTGAGCGGGCCCGGTGACTGCGGCAAACTGATGCGCGGGGCCGGGAACGTGAAGGCACTAAGGGGCCGATTCTGATGCGGGTTGGAAAAGCTTCCCGACCGAGGGCCTGATTCTGATGCGGTTAGGAAGGCCTCCTAACGGCATTTGCTCCTTCCAAATCGGATCGGGAACGTGTCTTCCCGACCGAGGGCCCAATTCTGATGCGGTTAGGAACAAATGTTCCCATTGAAGTCAATGGGAGTTCAACCAAATCGTATCTAGAAGCATCCGGATGCATCCTACTCCGCCGGTCGGACTTTCCCGATCCGAGTGGGTCGGACACCATTTCCCAACCGATTCGGTCGGGAAGCTTTTCCAACCCGCATCAGAATCGGCCCCTAAGCTGGGTGAAAGGCTGGAGGCGGTGCCTGACCTCAAGATGGCGCCCAGACGGAGGTCTTGCTCAGGATAGGGGTCACTAAATAAACCAGCAACCGGACTGAGGGGCACAAACAGAATGGCACAGATCTGAAGCACGTCCACCATGAGTGCTGAGTGAAAAAGGAGGCTGCACAGCGCGCTACCACACACAAAGCTATACCACACGCCTGATCCTAAGATGGCTGCCTCAGGCTGATTTTGGCAAGATCCACCATTGACTCGTCTGACAGACGGCCATTTCACAGCTTTAGCCTCCACAAAGAGGCCGCAGAGCCGAGGAGGGGAAGGCTGCCCAAGAGAGGAAGGCCCACAACGCAGCCCTTATGCCACCAAAAAAAGCGGCGAACAAGGTCTCTAACTTCTTCGCGCCAACAGAAAAGAGGCAAACACAGCAACGAAGGAGGGCAGACAGGCAATATGGCCCTCACCAGAGAGGATCTAGTGGCCTCACTTAGGGACTTCAAAACCGAACTGTGTGCAGGGATTAAGCAAGACCTACGAACCTCTATGGACCAACTAAAGGCCGATCTCAACAAGCGCATGTCTGCCCTACATCAAGATGTGGATGCTGTGGGCTCCAGGGTCCTGGAGATAGATGACCAGACAAAAGAGATGGACACCCGCACGCTTTGGCTACAGAAGAAACAACAGGATCTCCAGACACAACTCCAACAGGCACTCCTGAAGGTGGAAGACTTAGAAAACAGGTCCCGGAGGGAGAACATTCGCATAAGGGACCTGGAGGAGGGTGCAGAAGGGCCAGACTTGGAGGCCTTTGTGGTGGGGCTCTTCGCCGAAATTCTGAGCCCGCGACAGATGAAGATTGAGATTGACAGAGCACACCGTGTGGGGAACCAGCAGGCAGACGAGAGACGACGCACTTGTGATGTTTTGGTCAAACTACACTCTTTTAAAACAAAAGAAACAATTCTGCAAGCCGCAAGGAAAAAAGAAGACACCTCTTTTCAAGGTTACAAGTGCCTACTGTTCCAGGACCTGGCCCCGTCGACGTTGGTGCGCAGACAACAACTCAGACCGATAACGACTAAACTCAGAAGACAATATATACGCTACACATGGACTTTTCCCTTCGGTCTAGCCTTTGAACTCAATAACAAGTCTCAGCACATCTCTGACCTGGAGGCAGGTCTCCGCATTCTAGGTCTCCCTATCCCCGAGGACGAGGGAGGCCAAGGTCCTGCGAAAGGATTGGATATGACAAAAGGTGCCACCCACCAATGGCGCACGATTTCCAAAGGTAAGCCCAGCCACAAATGAAGTCCCAGGGACAACGTTCATCAATTGTGAAGGAGGCAATCCCCTTAACTATAGGGTAATATTACCCCTGGACATACACAATACAGGGCGTCCGACTGATGAGCTCCCCCACACAGGTCCATTACAAACGTCTCTGCGCACTGGGCCGCAGTTCAATAACTCGAGCTGGTCTTCAAGACACGAAATGACCGACAGCCGGGGGTTCGGGCACTGTCCGAGTTGCCAGTTATCATGTACTTTTTCTTCAAGAATGTATTTGCTGAGAGCCCATTGGCTGCTCAGCTGAAGGTTTTTGGGTTTTTCAGTTTTTTATATTTTGGGTGGGGGGGAGGGACCTGGTGGTGGATTCAAAGGCCAGTCAGTCAGATCATGTGGGATGGGACTGAGGTGATCCTCTTTGAGGCCAGTCTGGGCAGATGCAACTCACGAGGGGGGGAGCTCGAAGATCAATGAGGGAATGCAAGAGAGGGAGAGGGATTAGTTGATTATAAGATGGTTGCAATAGCTACGTGGAACGTAAAAGGCTTGAATTCGCCTGTCAAATGGCAGAAAGTTTGGAAGTATCTAAGAGACCACCAGTTCGAGGTGGTTGCGCTGCAGGAAACGCACCTTAAAAAAACCGAAGAGTTGCGTCCCCGCCACAAAAGCTACCCCTTAATCTATAGATCATCTGCCACCTCTAAACAGGGGAGTCGCACTCTTATTCCACAGCACTGCAAAATTCCAACCGGCCGCCGTAAAGGCAGATAGGGAGGGCAAGGTAATCATGGTAAAGGGGAATTTGAGAGGCAGACTCTGTACTTTTATTTCCGCATACGCCCCCAATACAGGGCAAGCTAAGTTTTTATCCTCCCTACTAGACCTGATAGGTGGGTTCGCAGAGGGCCAGACGATACTCATGGGCGACTTTAACCTGACTTGGCATGCCAAGATGGACAGTACTCACCCACACAGGGCGGCCACAAGCAACTTCCCCAAAGGGATCAAACAAAGAATGCATGCCCTAGGGCTGAGGGACGCAAGGCGGACGCTCTATCCCACCACCACTTCACCTTCTTCTCACACGTACACTTGACCTATTCCAGGTTAGATTACATCTTCATAAGTCAATCCCTACTAGGCTTCCTCCAGGCGGCGAAGATTCTTCCAATCACTATCTCTGACCATAGTCTAGTGACCTTCAATTTGTCTTGGGGATGTAACGGGGCAGGCACTCATAGATGGTATTTCCCAATCTCGGTAACCAGGGACAGAGTGCTTCGAGACGAGCTGAGGGCAACCATTTCCGACTACTTTAAAACTCAATCAGCCCCAGGATACCTCACCCCAAAACAACTGGGATGCGTTTAAGGTAGTCCTCAGAGGTAAATGTATTGAGCTCAACTCCACATTGAATAAACAGAGCGCTAAGGAAAGGGGGGAATTGGAGGCGGAACTAGAGAAGGTAGAAAGAGACCATAAGAAGGCGCCTTCTCGGGTATTACAAAGGCAACTTAGTGCATTGCAGGGGAAAATTAAAGCGGTCTATGCAAACAGGGTAGAATACACACTGTTACGGCTCCAGCAGACATCTTATGCCCAAGGAGGTAAGGTGGGAACTGACCTAGCAAGACAGCTACGGGAAAAAAGAGAACGAGAATACAAAAGGGGCATCTGTGATGGAGAGGGTAACTTAACTCACACGGACGAAGTAAAAGCGTCCATATTTGGGGGTTTCTATAAAGATTTATACACAGGCACACTCCCAGATACAGAGCTGCAAAAACACTATTTAGACACACTGGAGCTGCCCCAAGTCCCAATATCGGAGAACGACCAACTAAACGGCCCAATTACTTCAGAAGAAGTAGGAAAAGCAATCCCGAAACTCAAATTACACAAATCCCCTGTGCCCGATGGGTTGACGGCACACTTTTATAAAACGTACGCTTCAGAGCATATACCCCACCTCACCTCATTGTTTAATGCAATAGCGGAGGACTCCACGGTATCGAAATCTATGGCTGAAGCAGTCGTCACGGTTATTCCCAAACCTGGGAAAATCCCCAGAGTTGTGCCTCCTACCGGCCTATTGCTCTGTTAAAGTTAGACGCCAAAATATTCTCAGCAATACTGGCCGCGAGAATAGAAAACATAATGCCCGCACTAATCCACCCTGATCAATCTGGCTTCATAAAGGAAAGACAGGCGCACGACAATATCCGACGGACATTACACCTGATCGAAAAAGCTTCCAAATTTAAAATCCCTGTGATGCTGGTGGGCCTAGACACCAAGAAGGCCTTAGACAGTGTGGATTGGTTGTTTCTCTTTCTAACCCTACAACGTTTTGGGTTCGGAAAAAGTTCATTAACATGGTCAGAGCTAACTATAAGCACCCACATTCCCGAGTTCAGGTAAACGGGTCTGCGTCACGCCCATTCGCACTTAGCAGAGGTACAAGACAGGGCTGCCCGCTTTACCCTCTTCTATTTGCCCTGAGCATAGAACCATTGGCAATTCAATTCAGGGCAAACCCAGAGATCAAAGGTATACACTTTGGGGGTATAGAACACAAGGCATCGCTCTTCGCGGATGACATCCTGATGACACTCACAGACCCAGGCCCTTCATTAAGGGCACTACAGGCAGAACTGCGTAAATATGAGGCGGTAGCAGGCTTCAAAGTTAATTTATCGAAATCGTTCATCCTAAACCTTACAATCCCTGAAAGGGACGCCCTGCAGCACCGGGGACAGACCCACTTTCAATGGGCCAAATGCTCCCTTCAATATTTAGGTATCCAGCTCACCCCGAGGATAGAGGATCTCTATAAGGCCAACTATCCCCCCTGCTGTCTCAACTCCAACAAGATCTCAAGCGCTGGAAGCCGCTGTTCATCTCTTGGCTCGGACGGATAAACGCCAATCAAATGACAATGCTCTCAAAATTACTTTATTTGTTACAGGCGCTTCCGGTCGACCTGGATCGTGAGCTCCTTCCCAAGCTTTGCTCTCTTATTACCAAATTCATTTGGCAGAACGGAAGGGCTCGTCTCCCGTTTCATGCTCTACGATGCCCGAAGAAAGAGGGGGGTGTGGCACTACCAGACTTCTCCCTGTACTACAAAGCAGCCCAACTTAGGGTGGTGGTAGAGTGGTCCATGAGGGAGTCCGACAAACATTGGCTTCACATGGACAGGGCGATAGTGGGAAGGTCGATCTGGGACGTGCTTTGGAAGCAGAAAAAAGATAGGCCGGCCAATGCGTACATTAGCACCCCGACACCCACCACGCTTAAGGTTTGGGTCGAAGTCACGAGGGAAGGGGGCTGGACTTCCTTCCCTTCACCGTATACCCCTATACACCCTGAATTTCCCCCAGCACTACGAGAGGGCCCATTTGACGCTTGGCGGGAGGGGGGCTGCCTGATGGTCTCAGACCTGTTTCACAATTTTGACATACGCACATTTGAGAGCTGCCAAAGAGAATTTCATGTTCCCAGCAGCGACCAATTCCAATAGCTCCAACTCAAACATTGGGTATCCCAGCTGCAGATAAGAGAAGCCGCCATCAGAGAGCGCACCCCGGTAAAACAGCTGGTACAGAGGGCGGGCAATATGAAAGGGGCAATTTCCTCGCTCTATGCCTTGCTGCTTTCGACAGTACACGCTCCGCGGGCGCGCTACATGTCTTTTTGGGAGCAGGTGGTCGGAAGGGATATTACAGAAGAGGAGTGGAAACACTAATGGTCGGATATCACCAAGAGCAATCACTCAGTGGCCTTGAGAGAGGCCCATTACAAGACCCTTTTCGATTGGTACCCCTATCCCACTAAACTCAAAAAGATATTTCCAGAGACCTCCGATCTCTGTTGGCGGGTTTGCGGTCTTCTCGGGGATTTCCGCCGCATATGGTGGGACTGCCCTACTATCCAAACCTTCTGGGAGGAGATCCTAACACACATTAAAGACATGTTGGGCTACCCTATACCGACATTCATTGAGGGAGTGCTCCTGGGCATCAGGGATCCAGACCTAGAACATCAGACAAAAGCAGATAAGGCAATAATGTGGGCCTGTCTAGGGGCAGCCAAGACGACAATCGCGGCGGCTTGGAAAAAGGAGGAGGAGCCAGCCATGTCGCTGTGGCACTCACGTTTATGGAGAATTCTCACTATGGAAAGATTAGCAGAGATTTTCAGAGATGAATATAACATTTTTGAATATAAATGGGGCCCACTGGTCACCTTTCTCTCACGCTGACTCCCCTCGTCAGTGTGCCCACCTTCTGTACGAGCCATGCACCTCTTCCGGTTCTAGGTGAGCCAGGGTACGGGCCCGACTATGCCCCTACTCACATGAGGTTGTCCCGGGCAATACGAAGTACTAGTTGAGCCAGAGGAGGTCTCTACCCCTCTATCCGACACTTGCCTAACTATTCAACAGCACATTTCAAAGAATCACCACCACCAGGGGAAGGGGAGGGTTGGGGGGAAGGGTTGGGGTTTGTTTACAAAACTTATTTGTATTAGTAGCCTAAAGACTTGATGTACCAAAATAGATATGATTTGAATTGAGGTAGGGAGGCATTGGGACTTCTTAAAAAGAGAAGCTGAATCTTCATTAGATGTTAATGCTCATATGAAGTTCCGTATGTTTTCAACATGTTGTATG